>OX596370.1:6362500-6998750 GCA_951394395.1 Colostygia pectinataria | reverse complement strand
GCGAATTTTAGAACTAACTTAAGAGCCCTATCCTTGACCATCCTTGAATTTTCTTGTAGCGAAATACTGCGAAATTGGACCTGCAAATTAAAATGTAATGGCCAGCTATATCACCATCTCAGCAGTGTACCTTCAAAGCGCGAGCGCTCGTGACGTAGCTGGCTAAGTTGTTCTTAACAGATCAACGAAGTTAAGCACTGTTCCGCGGGGTCATCATTTGGATGGGTGACCGCCAGTGACAATTTCAACTGAGCGCTCCCGTGCTTCGGAGGGCACGTTAAGCAGTCGGTCCCGGCTTTTTCAAAGTTGTTAGGCCATGACAGAGGCCTTCGGGCGGCCTAGAAACTTTGTCACCAGAGTTGGCCACTGACTCATACGAACGAACGAACGAACCTTCAAAGCTATAGCGCAGTTGACGATGGAATGTAGAACTCTTGTCTCCCTCCCACTCCACAGCCGGATAGACTCCGTCTTGTCGAGCTCCGAGCTGACGGCGCCTTCGCCATCTTCCGTCTTACCATCGCGAAGGTTTGTTATCATCTACAGATGAGAACATCGTAAAAAAATAGAATATCATAATAAATAAATAATGCTGGACAATCCGCACAGCATCATCTAGCCCCAAGGTAAGCTGCTGTTAAACAGAGCTGTATTATGGGTACTAGATGACTGACATATATTTAATACAATACAGTACAGATAGATATTTTTTATTATAGAAAATACCCAGAACAAATATTTGCAGATCGTACAAACATTTGTCCCAAGGCGGGAATCGAACCCGCAACCTCTGCGTCGCAGGCGGACCTGCGCCCGCTGCGCCACATCGGTCGTCATCATAAAATCCCACTTCACACTATAATTACTAGTAACATTATAAATGCGAAGTTTGGATGTTTGTAACTCTATCACTCTACAACCATTGATCCGATTTGGCTGAAATTTAAAACATAGATAGATAGTGAACGGGACATAGGTTATTTAATTATTTTATTTTTGGAAAACCAACAGCTTTATTACAGTTAATTAGACATCCTTTAGCAACAGAGAGCTGGCTAAGTTCTTAACAGATCAACGAAGTTAAGCACTGTTCCGCTTAGTCACCATTTGGATGGGTGACCGCCAGTGGCAATTTCAGCTGAGCGCTCCCGTACTTCGGAGGGCACGTTAAGCAGTCGGTCCCGGCTTTTTCAAAGTTGTTAAGCCATGACAGAGGCCTTCGGGCGGCCTAGAAACTCTGTCACCAGAGTTCGCCACTGACTCATACGAAATTACTTTACTTACCGTGTGTATAATATTCAGCATGGAGTATAGTTTTTCAATAGCTTCCTCAGGCTTCCCAAGGTGTCCAGGCAGCTCAGCGAGTAGCAGACGCAGAGAGAACGGCACCAGGGATCCGGAGCGTCCTTCGTAGCTCTCTGGGTAGAACTGACAAACATTACTTATATTACATAAATAGTATAAAAAAATAAACAAATACTTCAAGACAACAATAATTGATAGACTCAGGCGTTACTTTGCGGAAATCCATTTTTGGATACAAAACAGATGAAAAATCTCTAGTACTATTCCAAAGAACCAATTCCATAGTGGCCTAGGTCTTAGTAACACCTGTGGACAGAGCCGCGGAGAGTTTGCAAACGGTCCCGCAGCTCTGTCCAACAGTCGTTGATGAAGGAACATCGTGGGCTTTTTTAGACGGTAGAACGTCGCAATCTGCGACGGAGAGTCGTACATAGTCCGTCTGCTTCCCCCGCAGTCGGGTATGCGTAAATGCATTTTTGCCCACGTTAACAAAAAAAAAAAAGGTCTTAGTAACACCATAGAGAAATTGGAAAAAAATATAAAACTAACATTATAATACAATTTTATTTTTATGTAGACAAACAAAGTTCTATATGAAAAATGTTTTTTTGTGTTGAGTTTCCTAAAACGGGAACACTGGAGGTCCGCCATGACAGCTATTAGCCAATGATCGTGACGCATCTTGACTTTGACAGTACCTAATAACCCAGTTGTTCGTTAAACCCGCCATGTTGTTTTGCATTGTGTTGCACTCCTTCACAAAGATAAACTTACATAAGATTGTGAAAGAAGCTAAAATAAATTAAATAAACAGCTTAAAATGGTTTCTTTATTGAATATTTAAATATCTAGACCCCTACAAAGGACCTAGGCCCGGCTCCATACATCGAGAAACCACTCCTTTAAAGAAAAAAAAAGTTTATGTGCGCAATGCCAGTTCTCATACAGTGAAGGAAAACATCGTGAGGAAACCGGCATGTCCAAGAACTAAAAATTCGAAAGACATGTGCCATCCAGCAATCCGCATTGGGGCGTGGTGGATTAAAACCCAATGACTCTCGCTTGAAAGTATGCCAGTGTCCCAACAATGGGAACATTAGAAGTCATAATGATGATGTAACACTGTGTATGCTCACCTGATAGAACATGTCCGGTTTGCTGCAATCACCGAAAGGTTCCGCCTCCCGCGACAAGGGTTGGATCAGCTTGATCCTCAGCATCACGCCGAACCGCGTCAGCCAGAGCTGGAGCGTGCGTGGTGTGTGTTTCGACGGGCGTTGAGCACGACCCACTCCTGTAGTTGTTAACATTGAAACAACTTAATTAATGAATTTTTTAACCTATCTTGTCCCATTGCTGGGAAGAGTCTCCCACAAAGTCTTCCATTCATCCCGGTCTTTGGCAGTTTCCCACCAATTTTAAATGCAATTTAGTTATTGACACTTTTTTTATGATTTATTCAAAAAGTACCGAATCAATTTCCATATAATTAAAATGGGAAAGAAGGACTAAAAAATTGGCAGATTTTTTTACACAGCCATCTAGTTAAACTATGAAAATGACATTATATGAACTATTTTAGCTATGAAAATAATAAATAAATAATGCTGGACAATCCACACAGCATCATCTAGCCCCAAGCTAAGCAGAGCTTGTGTTATGGGTACTAGATGACTGTTATACTGAATACATTTGTCCCAAGGTGGGATTCGACCCGCAACCTTCTGCGTCGCCGGCGGACCTTCGCCCACCGCACCACATCGGTCGTTAAATATCACAACTTACTCAAAAAATACGTGTTTTTACTTACAAACTAAAAAGTTCACTCTTTTTGGGACACCCTTATAACTAGTTTTCCGATTAATGGAATCTAATTTTATTGAAAACAAGCTAAATTCTGCAGTTTTCTCTTC
Organism: Colostygia pectinataria; assembly: GCA_951394395.1. Taxonomy (NCBI): domain Eukaryota; kingdom Metazoa; phylum Arthropoda; class Insecta; order Lepidoptera; family Geometridae; genus Colostygia; species Colostygia pectinataria. The sequence goes on along the minus strand of OX596370.1, from coordinate 6,995,532 downwards.
TTCGAGACCGCGCGGCCTTCATACTTCACATTTCCTACTCGACCAATAAATAAAACTACCCTCATTTTACTACAGTTTTCTAAAACCAAAATTCCAACTAGATGTCGCTAGTAAATCGGTAAAACCTCTGAAACGCGCTATCGAAGCGTCTTGGAAGAATCCAAAGGCTTCGATAAGCTTCAAATAGATCTGTGGTTAAGCGATGTAATATTACATATTGGTTTTTATCTTGAAAAAGTTTGCGATTAGTCGACGAATCGCAAACTAATAATATACTAAACATAAGAAATACTTGTTAATTAATCTAGTGTTAGTTATTTACGGGCCTAAGGCCCATCACACCAAAAATGTGCAGATATGGATTTGACAAGGCAATTCTTGCATGCAATTATGTAAGTTTTGGTGTAACTAGATTGAATCTTTTCCATTCCAATAAACAGGGTAATTACGACCGCCCTTTGAAAATAGAAATCTAAAAGTCAAATACCTTAGGACTTAGGGCTCGATTTTGATAAAAATAGGAACGACATTTAATAAAATCTAAAAAATCGTAAATTTTCTAGAAAATAGCAAGACGTCTACTATAACTGTTAAAACAACACTGATACCGAAAACCATTACAATTCCACACCATGGCGCGTTTAGATCACGTTATCGGTAAGAAATCGTCAAAGTCATGTCATAAGTTACCAAATTTTATGTGCACTACCTACATATTATGTATCGTCGCTACCCACAGGTAGATAATGTTGCTAGCATTAAGTTCGCCTTTGTAAGCATATTTTAAGTTGTGCAATAAAGTATTTTCTATCTATCTATCTATGTCATAGCGAATAACGCCCCGGGTGGGCCGTACACGCGTAGTTGCCACTTTAATAGTATAAATAATTCATGTCATAATATTCACCTTGCTGTGCAGCAGTTAACAGCACAGCAGTAAGGTTGACAGCAGCACGCAGGTATCCTGTGCGCAGCAGTTCTCTGAGCCCCGCTTCGTCTCGGCTGACGTGCTCCGCTCGGACCACACCCCGCGCGCCCGCCGACGCTACCCCGAGATACTTCACTGCTACCTCTTGAAGAGCGTCGGGCTGGATGAAATCACACTAATATTATCAATGCGAAAGTTTGGATGTTTGAATAAATATAAATAATGCTGGACAATCCACACAGCATCATCTAGCCCCAAGGTAAGCTGCTGTTAAACAGAGCTGTATTATGGTGCATGTTCAATGCTAGAAAACTCACCAGTTCTTCTTCAAGCATCAACCCAGGCATGGTCAGAACTTCTCTCTCTGGGAAGAATGATCCTTTTGGTGAGGATTGGGCCTGGAACAATTTATATAAACGGAATTTAGTTGGATGAGGTAGCGGCTTTATAAGCCCTTAAAAAATAATATCATAATGTAATAATTTTGACTGTACCTTTGCTATTAGCTACGCTGAGGCAATAATAAGCATAGCAATCGTTTTTTATTAAAGACGCGGTGGCAAAGCGATGCAGGGGAAACCATTTTTTATTTTTGGCACCAAGCAGTAATGCTCGCATTGCTGTCCAGTTCAAAATATACGGTTTACAGTGAAATTACAGGCACATGAGACTTTAGATCTATGTCTTAGGGTGGCTAAGCACAAGTGGTCTCTGATGTTGCAGAATACATAGGTTATTAAAATAATACAGTAATAAAAATTTTATTATGTACCTTCATGAGAGTTTTTTTAGCCTCTTCATTTGGAATCCAAGCATCCCTTCTTCTGTCAGCTTCTTTATCAACTGGTTGGTTCTGAAACAACAGGAAATAACTGCATTGATTGAATGGAAAATAATTGATCTTATCTTAGAAACATTGGCAAATAAGTTAGTTTGTTTAAGTCAGTGGCCGCCTCTGGTGACAGAGTTAATAGGCACCTGAAAGCCTCCATCATAGACTAACAATTTTGAAAATGCCGGGACTGACTGCTTAACATGCCCTCCAAAGCACAAAAGCGCAGTTGAGAAGTAGACAAATTAATTGAATTCTTTTTTATATTTATTAAAGGTAAATATATAAGTAATTCATAATCATTGCTGATCAGTAATTTCAAATGAAGAGCTATTAAAGAAAGATATTGTTTATTTACCTTGATACTAAGCCCATCCATTGCCTCTGTCAGGATATGCGGGCTTGTTATTCCACTTTTAGACAGCCCTAGTTGTGGTTCCGGGCCTATATTATCAAAGAATGTAGACGGATCTGGCAGACTAGCGGCAGGAAGCGATGCTGCTGTGCTTACAGTGGGCATATCAATAGAAAAGGTAACTTCGTCTGACATGGGTGGTTGGGAAAATGATGTGGTCATATTTGTCGGAAAAAGATTGGCAGATGTTGTTTCTGTACCTTAAAATGAACATAACAATTAAAGGATTAAAATACAGAGCAGAAACAATTAATTTTCATTGATAAAACAACAGTTTAATACAAAGTATACGTACTGTCATTGTTTCCGAGATAAATGCTCTGGATCATGTCTGAGGGAGACGTTCCGATCTCGTCGAAGAACTGGGAAGCAGGAGGTACATTATTATCGCCGAAATATTGACTCAGCGATGGTTTGTTATCCATATTTATGTAAATTCTTATCGCAAAAAAATAAAATAACAATACTTTTTCTTCTTTTAGACAATAACAAACGTAGTGCCTATATTCTCTTGGATAACAATTTTGTCTGAGACCAGGGTTTGATTTAGGCCCGATGAAAACTGTAGTACAAAAACTATAAAATAGTAGTATTTCTAAGAAAACTGTAGCACTCTTTATAAATTCATCTAAAACGTACATCAAATCATCAAAACCAACATTAACCTAGCCAATCATTTATCTTCTTCTTTTTTTGATTACTTTTTGAATAAAAAAGATTCCAACATTTTCCAAAAATTGTTAAAAAAAAAATACGGGATATAATGAGTATTAACGATTATTTAAAATCTGATAATGTAGTTGACAATGATATTGACATGTAATAATAAAAATAATAATAACAAATTTCTACACGTGATGAAACTGTAGTATTTTAGCGTACTACACCTAAGTATGGGTAGTAAGTAGTACGAAGCATGAAATTGTAGTACAAAAACTACTACTGTAGTACGAATCCCAACCCTGGCTGAGACCCAGACCCTCAGACAAACAGACCACACACAACAAACAGTGACAGTGACATAAATGATGTAAAGATCTGACAGTACTGTGACAGTGACAGTGATAGGCAGACCCTTTGTACAGCGCAAATGCCATAACAAATTTCTTTAATGGCAGCCCTGACAATGCTGTCATAATAATAATACTGTCAGTGTCACTGTCACTGTTAGTTAGTGTCATAAATTGTTTTGTGGGTGTCGGTCGTTGCACGGACTTCCATATTAATCATTTTTTACGAAAATCCTTATCTACGTTCAAGAAATTACACTAGAGGTACTGTATGCAATGCTTACCTTACCTATGCATTCCATTCCATGACACGCTGCTCACATGGATCGGGTAGAACACCCGTTTTTATACATTTGGTCTACTGTTAGTACTAGTGTTGATATGAATGAGTTCCTGGGTGATTTCATAACGATTTACTGATTATTGTTTGTACAGGCACAAATGACGAACCACCCGTCTCCTGTGGAGGAGCAGGAAAAGCTTCTGGAAGATGCTTTGAACGTCGTAAAAGTTCAGGTACCTTAACAGTTACGGGTTTAGGGTATACGGGTCAGGGGCAGTGTTTTACTGAAAACCGGTGGTTAGAGTCCGTAAAACGGTCTAAAAGTAAAAAATCCAGAGCTATCGTACCCTGTATACGTAGGTGCCAGTCATGGTACCCTTTCAATGAGGATTTCTTAGTGCTAATACAACTTATAGCTAATTTAATATTTATATAAAGAGCTAATAAAAATTTGAATATGCCTGAACTAGGAAAACCTGTATTTCAGGCGTAAAAAAAAAAATACTTAAAGTACATGAATAATAAACTAAAAATATCTAAACTCTTACATATTTTATACATATACTTAATAATATTATCAGAGAGTTCAAGTCAGTCGCGCCTCCCTGTAGCGACGGTATACGACTCGTACGTATTGCAAGAAACATTTGTAAAAATAGTGTTTAATTTTCAGGCATTCCAAATGAAAAGATGCCTGGACAAGTCCAAGCTGATGGATGCTCTGAAGCATGCTTCCACTATGCTGGGGGAGCTTAGGACTTCTCAGCTCTCGCCTAAAGGCTACTATGAACTTTGTATCCTTTGAACTTAAAACAATTTGTTTGTGTTTTTTACTGATAAAAAAATCTTGTTTATTCCTTATTTTAGGTTTCTGGTGAAATTACAGGCACATGAGACTTTCCATCTAACTCAGGGTGGTAACACGCAATTGATCATAGACATCAATTGCGTGTTACCACCCTGAGACGTTGTTACACGTTTGACGTAACTGGGCCATACGCTTGCCACTTTAGTGGTATAAAAAAAAAACCCTATACTGGCCTCCCTCCTTATATCATATATAAACCTAACCTAAGTAAGTTTGTATTTGTCTGTGGCTAACTTTAAATGAAACCTCATTATGCCACATTGACAATAAAAAAATTAATATCCTTTGGTTACCTCTACCCTTTTTTTCTTGCAAGTGATCATGACAGCCTTCTAATGTTCCCACTGACACTGGCCTACTCTCGAGCTAGAGTGGTTGGGTCTTAATCCACCACGCGGACCCAATGTAGATTGGGGAATGGCATATGTCTTTTGAACTCACACTTTTAGGACATGCCGGTTTTCTCATGATGTTTTCCTTCACCGTATAAGAGCACTGGCATTGCGCACATCCCTCAAGCTTAAGATTCGAAAGTGGGGTCACTACCTGTAGACCACCAGTGCTCACTAGTCCACCAGTGATTTGTAAAGAACCAGTGAGAAATAAAGATCTTAAACCTGAACTCCACAACCAGACATGGCAATAACTGATGAGCTTCGTCACCTAGAGTTGTACCTCATCGAGGAGTTCCAGAAAGGTCGTAAAGTGGCCGATCTGTACGAACTTGTTCAGTACGCTGGCAACATCGTCCCAAGGCTGTATCTTCTGATAACTGTAGGACTTGTGTATATCAAGACTAACAGTAACCTGAGGAGAGATTTGTTGAAGGTAAGAGGCATAAGAAACTGATGGGAAAGAAAGAAGGCTTAGACACTGGCACACCCCGGACACTCAATAAAATGTATGAAGCGAACACATCGCAATCACCACGTGCATGGTTTGTGCACGTAAACGGTACCGTTGTATGTCTGAGTGTCATGGTTGGCCCCAATTATAGCAAGAACGAGATAGCACACTTTCGCTCGCGTTGGCATTCGCGCGCTTGTACCTACACAAAATCAAAATAAATAAATAATGCTGGACAATCCACACAGCATCATCTAGCCCCAAGGTAAGTTGCTGTTAAACAGCTGTGTTATGGGTACTAGATGACTGATATATACATAGATAGATATTTTTTGATTTATTATGTATAGAAAATACCCAGAACACCCGGAACAAATGTTTGTTGATTGTACAAACATTTGACCCGAAGCGGGAATAGAACCCGCAACCTCCGCGTCGCAGGCGGACCTGTGCCCGCTGCGCCACATCGGTCGTCAGAGACTGATTACTTATTCCAGGATCTCGTGGAGATGTGCCGCGGCGTACAGCATCCTCTACGAGGCCTGTTCTTGAGGAACTACCTTCTGCAGTGCACCAGGAATGTCCTACCTGACACCACTGATGGACAGACCAATGATACTGAGGGCACAGTAAGTATATATCCCTAGAAGCAATATCTATAATAATAATGGCCGTTATTCCTATTTTTGAAATTAAATGCTAATAATGACGACCGATGTGGCGCAACGGGCGCAGGTCCGCCTGCGACGCAGAGGTTGCGGGTTCGATTCCCGCCTCGGAACATATGTTTGTACGATCTACAAATATTTGTTCTGGGTGTTCTGGGTATTTTCTATATATAAAAAAAAATATCTATCTATGTATTGTATTGTATTAAATATATATCAGCCATCTAGTACCCATAATACAGCTCTGTTTAACAGCAGCTTACTTTGGGGCTAGATGATGCTGTGTGGATTGTCCAGCATTATTTATTTATTTATTTATTTATTTTTTAAATAAATATTTATTTGCTGCTTTATTTATTAAAATCACAAGGATGCTTTTAAAACTAAGTACCTCATGTATTTAATAAAAGTATTGACTATCTTTTGTTGGTGGTCCATAAATAAAATAAAAATCAAAAATCATTTTTAAATCAACACTTATTTTTGAAGTTGTTGTGCAAAAAAAAAGTGAAGCCGCTAGAAGAAGCCAGTAGCATTTTAACCCTAAAAGTAAGTATGTTTGTATGAGTCAGTGGCCAACTCTGTAAACGGATTTAATAGGCCGCCCGAAGGCCTCTGCCATGGCCTAACAACCTTGAAAAAACCCTTACCATAAAAAATAATACAACCGTAGTAGAGTAATATAAGCTTAAAGTATTGGTATAATTTGTTTAGGTCCGTGATGCCATAGATTTTGTGTTGATGAACTTCGCTGAAATGAACAAGCTCTGGGTTAGAATGCAACACCAAGGACATTCTAGGTAAGCTACCTCATAAAAATATAGGCCTCCCAAAGTCACATACAGATCTTTCATTATTAGTGTGTTTTTTTTAATAATTTTTTTATGCTACTGTGCAACCAATCGTACGGCCCACAAGATGGTAAGCGGTTACCGCATCCTATGGACGCTTGCAATATCAGAGGTATCACTCGCGGGTTGCCACCTTGAGGCTAAGGTCGAAAGCCTCATGTGCCAGTAATTTCACCGGAAACCATACCCTTCACACCGGAACACAGCAATGCGAGCATTACTGCTTGGCGGCAGAAATAGGTATGGTGGTAGTCTTTCCCCGGACGAGCTCTATCACAGAGAACTCTACTACTCTTAGATATATAGTGTATTCAAGGAATAGGTCAAAATCTTAGTAAATCGATCACTTTTTTTTTATAATGAATTATTATTTATCACGAGCTGATCTGCGCGGCTTCACCCGCGTTTTTGCAGTTTTTATGATATCCCACAGGAACAGTTCATTTATCCGAGATTATAAGCTATGCTATCTACATTCCAAATTTCATGCCAATTGGTTAAGTCGTCACGGAGATACATGGTAACAAACATACACACACACACAGACTTTCGCATTTATGAAATAGTAGGATTGTTGGAAATCGAGCCGGGTAGCGTAATATTAAAATATTTGGAGGATATCCTCCGGTAGCGGGTCATTCCTTACACAGAGTAATATACTACTTGTTTGATAACTTAACTGCATGTTACCATTGTTAATATGTATTATTCGTGTACACGAATATTTATCTCAAAATGTTTTTATCTTATCTAAAATATTTGCACATGCCAACACTTGTCCCGAAGCAAAACTCGGACCTAAACCTCACTTCTAAACCAGGAACTCGCTTACCGCTCCACTGAGATCGTCATAAAAGGTTTTAGTATTGTTTGTGGCAAATCAATGCCCCCATGTTTATCAATCTAAAAATCGTTACAAACGATCTGTGGATTATCAACTGATAGAAAACTGTACCTACAGAGATAAAGTGTCTGTGGCAACTCGATGTCATGCCCATGTTTATAAATCTATTGATCGTTGCAAACGATCTGTAGGTTATCAACTGAAACTCCACAGAGATAAAGAGCGAAGGGAACGCGAGCGTTCAGAACTGCGTATCCTGGTCGGGACGAACCTGGTTCGTCTATCCCAGCTGGAATCTGTCACAATCGAGGACTACAGGCGGCTGGTTCTGCCCGGGATACTGGAGCAGGTCGTCAGCTGCCGAGACGCCATAGCCCAGGAGTACCTGATGGAGTGTATTATCCAGGTTTGTGCTGCAAAGTCCTTATTGACTGTGCCAGGTGGGTTCCGCTCCAGCTCAAATCTGTTCCAGCTGAAGCCAGGTTAGAACAGACGCTAGCTATAACAGACATCAGGTGAGATTTAAGTCTGTCCCAGTTATAGTAGTCACAGCTTAAGTGCTTCGGAGGGCACGTTAAGCAGTCGGTCCCGGCTTTTTCAAAGTTGTTAGGCCATGACAGAGGCCTTCGGGCGGCCTAGAAACTCTGTCACCAGAGTTGGCCACTGACTCATACGAACGAACGAACAGCTTAAGTCTGTCCTAGCTGGAATCTGTCACAATCGAGGACTATAGGTGGCAGGATCTTGGAGCAGGTCGTCAGCTGCCGAGACGCCATAACCCAGGAGTACCTGATGAAGTATATTATCCAAGTCAGTGCTACAAAAAAAGCCTTTGTACTGACTGTGACTGTACCAGCTCCCAGGTGGAGTCTGTTCCACCTGTCCTAGATTGGAAAGTCTCAACATTCAAATTGCAGCAGTCCCCAATAATTCCAGGTGTTCCCTGATGAGTTCCACCTGGCGAACCTGCAGCCGTTCCTCAAGTCCTGCGCGGAACTGCAGCCGGGAGTCAACATCAAGAACATCATTATTGCACTCATTGAGCGACTGGCTAGCTACAGTCAGGTATACTGTGTACATTTTTATACTCCCGATTTTATGACGACCGCTGTGGCGCAGCGGGCGCAGGTCCGCCTGGACGCCGAGGTTACGGGTTCGATTCCCGCCTCGGGTCAAATGTTTGTACGATCTACAAATATTTGTTCCGGGTGTTCTGGGTATTTTCTATACATATATAATAAAAAAAATATCTATCTATGTATTGTATTGTATTAAGTATATATCAGTCATCTAGTACCCATAACACAGCTCTGTTTAACAGCAGCTTACCTTGGGGCTAGATGATGCTGTGTCCAGCATTATTTATTTATTTATACTGTGTACATTTTTTTATTATCAAATCAATGCTTGAGTCACGATTCAAACTCAAGTATGGTTCGGGAATATGGGTTTTAGATCGCAAACCTGCCCACTAACTACGTAATGGTAAACGGTTACCGTAGCCTATGGATGCTTGCAATACCAATATCATAGCATTGCGATCATGCGACCTACAAAGTATCATGTGCGAATAATTTCACCGGTAATCATACTCTTCGAACCGGAACACAGCAATGCATTATTGCTTGGCAGCGCTCGTGGCGTAGCTGGCTAAGTTGTTCATAACAGATCAACGAAGTTAAGCACTGTTTCGCGGGGCCATCATTTGGATGGGTGACCGCCAGTGGCAATTTCAACTGAGCGCTCCCGTGCTTCGGAGGGCACCCTAAGCAGTCGGTTCCGGCGTTTTCAAAGTTGTTAGGCCATGACAGAGACCTTCGGGCGGCCTAGAAACTCTGTGACCAGAGTTGGCCATTGACTCATACGAACGAACGAGATCATGAAAATTATCCTGCAGTGGAATCGAACCCGCTTCTCAACTGCGCACTCGCCCACTGCGCCAGTGGTGCCGTTATCATTCTGAATCATCTTAATTTCCAGCGTAACGAAGGTAATGTGAACCTAAGCGTGGTTCTAGAAGATGGGAAAGAACAAGAGGTTCAGCTCTTCGAAGTTTTCTCCGACCAAGTCGCAGCAATCACTCAGGTATGTTCATCATGACAGCCTTCTAGTGTTCCCACAGCTGGGACACTGGCCTACTCTCAAGCGGGAGTGATTGGGTCATAATCCACCACGCGGACCCATTGCGGATTGGTGGATGGCACATGTCTTTCGAATTTGTAGTTCTTGGACATGACTGTTTCCTCACGATGTTTTCCTTCACCGTTTGAGAGCAAGGCATTGCGCACATAAATTTTTCGAACAGAAAAATCCATTGGTGCACGACCGGGTTTGAACCCATGACCATGGGATCGGAAGGCGGGGTACCACTAGACCACCGGTGCTTGGGAACGAGAGTGCTTGGGTCTTAATCCAGATTGTGTTATCAGTTTTGCGAGCCATGGTCACTTTGGTGACCTTGGTTTTCTTAAAGATTTTTTCGTTACCGATTCTATCGCGCAAAAAACTTTCTAGCTAGCAGGTTTTTCATATATCCCGTTGTACAACCTTGAGCCTGTGAATAAGACCAATAGTTAGCAGCTACGTCTCAGTGCCTTAAGTCATCACTGGCAACACGCACTGATGTAGTGGTCTTGAGGTTCTGTTCTGCGGTATGTGACGAAAAAATATCCGGTATTAATGTTATAAATGGACCCTAATTATTATCATGACAGCCACATCATGATGTTCCCACTGCTGGGACACTGGTCTACTCTCAAACAAAAGTGATTGACTCCCAATACGGACCCAATGCGGATAGGTGGATGGCACATTTCCAATTTTTAGTTCTTGACATGCCGATTTCTGCACGATGTTTTCCTTCACTGATTGCACTGATATTGCGCACATACATTTATCTAATAAAATTTTTGCACGACCGGGTTCAAACCCACGACCATCGGACCAGAAGTCAGGGTGCCTATAGACCACAAATGCTCAGCGGTCATAAATATAATTTACATAATTTTGAACACAGAACCGTATGGACGTACCTCCGGAAGACACGCTAAGCTTACAGTTGGCACTACTGAAGCTAGCCCAGCGCTGCCACCCTGACAAACTCAACTACGTGGATAGGGTACTGGCGCATACAGACAAAATATGTGCCGATATACACCAGAACAGGTACATCCTACATGATAGAGCTCGTCCGGGGAAGGACTACCACCATACCTATTTCTGCCGCCAAGCAGTAATGCTCGCATTGCTGTGTTCCGGTTTGAAGGGTATGGTTTCCGGTGAAATTACTGGCACATGAGGCTTTCGATCTCAGCCTCAAGGTGGCAACCCGCGAGGGATACCTCTGGTATTGCAAGCGTCCATAGGCTGCGGTAACCGCTTATCATCTTGTGGGCCGTACGCTTGATTGCCACTTCTGTTGTATAAAAAAAATACCTACTAATATTTTAAATGCGAAAGTCTGTGTGGTGTTACCACGTATCTCCGTAACGACTTAACTGATTAGCATGAAATTTGGAATGTAGATATCATAAGCCCTGGAATAACACATAGACTACTTTTTATCTAAGCTAAGCTTGGGACGAATGTGCTCCAAATCTACTCGGCATCCATAACAATAGCAAGGCATGCCAAAAAAGCGATAGGAACCCAGCCGGTGTTGTTGCCAGTTCTTTTACGGCATGGGCGCGTTAGAACTGGCGTAAATTTTCCTAGCTTGTAAGACGTTTCATAGTGATCCTTGTGATTTTATTTAAATAAACCATATTTGATTTGATTGTATTATCCCGTAAAAATGAACTGTTCAAAAACTGTAAAAACGCGGGTGAAGCCGCGCGGGTTAGCTCGTTATAAATAAATAATTATTTTTCAGTGGCAAGACCCATTTAGAACACAACACGCCAGTGTTCAAAGAACTCATGAAGATCCTAAAACTGCCCGCTGATCACTACAAGAACGTGTTAACGCTGATCAAACTGCAAAACTACGCGCCTCTGATCAAACATCTGAACCACTCTGGCAGAAGGATGATCGCTGTTCACCTGATCAATGATGTACTTGAGAGTGATACCCTGATCTCTACGCCTGAAGATGTGAGTATTGAGCAATATCTGCTAATCATTAATCAATTGATTGATTGCGTTGATCAAACATCTGGACCACTCTGTCAGAAGGATGATCGCTGTTCACCTGATCAATGATGTACTTGATAGTGATACTCTGATCTCTACGCCTGAGGATGTTAGTATTGATCAATATCTGCTGATCATTATCAATGTTAACGTTGATCAGTTTTCATTGATTTTACTGATCATTGTTCATGATCATACATCATGATCAAACATCTAGTCACTAAGATAAATTATATACTTGAGAGTGATATGTTGATAATGGTCCGCCTGCGACGCAGGAAGTTGCGGGTTCGATTCCCTCCGTGGTTCAAATGTTTGTAAGATCTCCAAATATTTGTTCCGGGTGTTCTGGGTAATTTTTATGTACAATAATATATAAGGTCATTCATTATCAACCTGACAAACTTAAGGGGTAGGTGGAACCTACACACACCACATAAAAAAAAAATTCTCGTACTTTTTTTTTTTTCCTGTTTGTTTTTTTATAATTAAAAAAAAAAATTACGTAATTCTGCTTAATAATTAGTTGTCCTTGTTAGAAAATTAAATCGAAAAGGCAGCGCTCGGCACGTGTCAGTGACCCGCGCGTCAATGAACCGCGAGTCAATAACCCGCGCGTCCTTGACCTGCGCGTGTCCTTGGCCCGCTACGGGGCGCGCACTCTCGAATATTTCATTATTACGTCGCTCAACTCGATTCCAAACAATGATAAATAATAATTGAGCGGAAAAACGTAATCGATTTTTTTTTGTTAACTTGGGATTTTTAAGACAAAATATACATAAAAAAAAATTATAGGTACATATATTTTTTTTTATGTGTGGAACCTATCCCTTAAGTTTGTCAGGTTGATAATGAATGACCCTGTATATCTATGTATTGTATTAAGTATACCAGTCATCTAGCAACCATAACACAAGCTCTGCTTAGCTTGGGGCTAGATAATGCTGTGTGGATTGTCCAGCATGATTTATTATTATTTAATTGTCTCAGGTTGAATCAGTGTTGCAAATGCTTGATGTACTGGTCAAGGACCAGCCTGATCAAGCCATGGAACCTGATGTTGAAGACTTCATGGAGGAGCAGGGCTTGCTTGCACGGTAATGCCCTTGGTTAATAGTTTATTTTTAAACAACTAAAGTACAACCAAGCGTACGGCCCACAAGATGGCAAGCGGTTACCGCAGCCTATGGACGCTTGCAATATCAGAGGTATCACGCACGGGTTGCCATCCTGAGACGTAGTTCATAAATCTTATGAGCTTAAAGGTGGCAACCCGCGAGTGATACCTCTGGTATTGCAAGCGTCCATAGGCTGCGGTAACCGCTTACCACCTTGTGGACCGTACGCTTGGTTGCCACTTCAGTTGTATAAAAAAAAAATATATACCTCTTCTTAATTACAGTAAAATTTTTGACACAGCTGTCACATTTTTTTTTATAAGTTTTTTTGTTTTTTTTTATCAACAGATTGATCCACCATTTCAAATCGGATTCCGCAGATCAACAGTACTTGATTCTATCCGGAGCTAGGAAGGCACTGCAGGGCGGCGGGGCTAGAAGGATCCAACATACCTTCCCGCCCATCATGTTCCATGCATACGCCCTGGCGTTCAGCTATAAGGAGCTTTCTGACCAGGTAATAAGGTCTACAGCCAATAAGCAACATTGATGACATACGTCCTAGCGTTCAGCTACGAAGAGCTTGCTGGGCAGGTAAATAAGGTCTACAATCGCTGAGCAACATTGAAGACTTATGGACTTAATTGTTACGCCCTGGCGTTCAGCCACAAGGAACTTGCTGTCCAAGTAATAAGGTCTACAGTCGCTTAGCAACATTATAAACTTGTTCCTTTTTCATAAAAAAAACTAATTGTAGCATCTTCAAAGTATTGTATTTTCTTACATTCCGGCTTCTATTTCTAAATTTGAAAGACACATTAGCTAAAAGAGGTTTAAAGTACGTTTATAAATAAGGTTAGGGACAGTGTATCATCATTGTTTTTTTTTTATACAACTGAAGTGGCAACCAAGCGTACGGCCCTGGTAAGCGGTTACCGCAGTCTATGGACGCTTGCAATACCAGAGGTATCACTCGCGAGTCGCCACCTTGAGGCTAAGATCGAAAGCCTCATGTGCCAGTAATTACACCGGAAACCATACCCTTCACACCGGAACACAGCAATGCGAGCATTACTGCTTGGCGGCAGAAATAGGTATGTAAGCATTGTACCACATAGGTACCCACCAAGACGGACTCTTGCTGAAAAATCCTACCACCAGGTGAAATTCTTTACTACTGTTATTTGTTAAGTGAAATTACTGGGCGAAAGAGACATAACAACAATAAATGTCTCGGGGTGATAAGCGCAGTGCAGTGCCACGCAAACACTTAAAACCTTTAAGCTTTGGGTGGCACTGCATCTGTAATTGTCAGGCGTGATGCTTAACATCAGGCGGGCGCCTTGATTGTCTTGTCACTTGCTGACATAAAAAAATGTATGCAGGGTCATTCATTATCAACCTGACAAACTTAAGGGATAGGTTCCACACATAAAAAAATAATATTTGTACATCTATTTTTTTTTAATGTATATTTTGTCTTAAAAATCCCAAGTTAACAAAAAAAAAAACGATTACGTTTTTCTGCTCAATTATTATTTATCATTGTTGTAAATCGAGTTAAGCGGCGTAATAATGAAATATTCGAGTGTGCGCGCCCCGTAGCGGGTCAGTGACACGCGCAGGTCAAGGACGCGCGGATTATTGACCCGCGGTTCATTGACGCGCGGTTCACTGACACGTGCCGAGCGCTGCCTTTTCGATTTCTAACAAGGATTACTAATTATTAAGCAGAATTACGTAATTTTTTGAAAAAAAAAATGTACAATTGTTTTTTTTTATGTGTTGGAACCCTTAAGTTTGTCAGGTTGATAATGAATGACCGTATATATTTTGTTATAGGACGAGATGTGGGAGAAGAAATGCCAGAAAATCTTCCAGTTTTGCCATCAGACAATTACAATGCTTACTAAAGCAGAGTTAGCAGAGCTCCCGCTAAGGTATTTTTGACAACCGCTGTGGCGAAGCGGGCGCAGGTCCGCCTGCGACGCGGAGGTTGCGGGTTTGATTCCCGCCTCGGGTCAAATGTTTGTACGATCTACAAATATTTGTTCCGGGTTTTCTGGGTATTTCTATACAGGGTTTAATCGTTAAGTGTGCACAGGCGATTATTCCGTAACTATTGCAGATATCAAAAAACTTTAAACTGATATCGAAAGTACTTTACCTAATGAGTAAAATGACATTAATAACTTTTTAAAAATAAAACGAGAAATATCCAAAAAAATTACATTAATCACTCCCATACATTTTATTTCTTAGTAAGTACAAAATTTTGTGTTCAAAGCATATGTTCGAAGTGACGTCCTCCTTGTGCAATACAATGACGAGCTCTATTTACAGTTTCTAAATGAACTTTCCTTAACATTTGCGGAGTAATTATAGCAATTGCACGACGTACACGATTCTGTAACTCTTCTAGGCTGTGTACTCTCTCAGCGTACACGTGGTCTTTGACAAATCCCCATAGGAAGTAATCACAAGGCGTGAGATCCGGGGATCTGGTAGGCCAAGGGGTTGCACTATTATTGGCTATTAAGCCATTATAATTGTTTCGTAAGAAATTCATTACAACATTTGTATTATGTGCAGGTGCTCCATCTTGTTGAAAAATTATCGACCTTCTTTCATCGTCTGGAATTGGTTCTAAGAGACTTGGCATATCGTTTTGTACAAAGGAGAAATATCTCTGTCCATTTAAGGTTCCACTGTAAAAATATGGCCCAATGATCCGATCTCCAAGAATACCACACCACACATTAATTGAGAATCGCACCTGAGCTCTAACTTCAGTAGTTAAGCGAGGATTGTCAATTGACCAATAATGCGAGTTTTTTCTATTGTAAATGCCGCAGTTTGAAACATTACTTTCATCGGTCCATAAAATTGACCTTACATTGACATAATTATTGACTAGCCAATTGCAATAGACCAGCCGACGAGCAGGATCATCATTGTGCAGCGTTTGAGTAGGTTTTATCTTAAATGCTTTGAAGTTGTGTTTTTTTAATAACTTGTGTACATAATTGTGGGACACTGGAAATGATCGGGCCACTGAACGCGTTGATTCTTGTGGATTATCTACTACGTAGTTAATAATATTGTTATCTAAGTCATTATCAAATTCCGGAGCTCTTGTTCTCGAACCTTTTTTTCTGTTAAAAGATCCATAATTTATCAAAATGTTATCCAACTTACGTAAATACGTACCAGAAGGAACTTCTCTATCTGGGTACTCTCTTCTGTAGGCGATAATGGCCGCCCTATTGTTACAATCATGTTTGTAGTACATTTTTAACATGTCCCTCTTTTCTGTATTGGAATATGCCATTTTTCAATCAATAAATGCAACAATCACGATTATAAACGCAAATTGAAAAATACAATAAATTGGCGGGAACGAGAACCCGCGATAAAGAATTTGAATTTAGAACGAACACCAAAGAGTATCTTTCTTTTTGTTTTTATTTAGTATGTTGCTTTTCAGCTAGTTCAAATCAATACAATATTGAAACAAGGTTTATTATAAATTTGAAGTGGTAAGATAATTAATCTACACGTGTATCTACTTGAAATTCATTAATACCTTCATATCGTACATAATTATAAAATGACAAGGGTAAAATGAGTAGGTACTATTCCACTTAAAATAAGGAAACTAAAACCTTTCTACTATCTCATACTAAATGTATGGGAGTGATTAATGTATTTTTTTTGGATATTTCTCGTTTTATTTTTAAAAAGTTATTAATGTCATTTTACTCATTAGGTAAAGTACTTTCGATATCAGTTTAAAGTTTTTTGATATCTGCAATAGTTACGGAATAATCGCCTTTGCACACTTAACGATTACACCCTGTATATAATAAAAAATATCTATCTATGTATTGTATTAAGTATATATCAGTTATCTAGTACCCATTACAGCTCTGTTTAACAGCAGCTTACCTTGGGGCTAGATGATGCTGTGCGGATTGTCCAGCATTATTAAAAAAAAATATATATGCCCTTAACACATCACACTGAATTATAAATGCGGAAGTTTGTATGTTTGAATGTATGTTACTTCTTCAATAACTCGACAATTTGGCTGCAATTTAAAACATAGATAGGTAAACAAAAAACAGATGAAAAATCTCTAGTACTATTCCGCTTAACTTTTTAACTAATGAGTCATGGTCACAGAGTTAACATCAAAAGAAAAATATCGACACGTGTTTCATCCCTCCACGGGATATCAGCAGGACCATCTCTCTTTTAAGCAAAATTATTTTTTAATATAAGTAATTTTACAGATTATTCCTCCAAGGAGCACTGGCGATAAGTGAGATAGGCTTCAATAACCACGAGACTATTGCGTACGAGTTCCTTTCGCAAGCCTTCTCGATCTACGAGGATGAGATCTCGGACAGCAAGTCGCAATTGGCGCACATAACGTTGATAATAGCCACCTTCGAGCAAATCAACTGCTTCGGTAATATCATCTCTATGTTATATTTATAGAATCCAATTTAAATAAGCCCTCTCGATCTACAAAGACGAGATTTTGGATAGCAATCTCTGGCGCACATGACATTGATTAGCAATCTTCGAGCAAACCAACAGCTTTGGTAATATCATCTCTGTGTGTATATTTATAGGGCTCAATTTAAACAAATCTTCTCTATTTAGTAAAATAGATATGACATAGTTTTATTAATATGTTGCGAGTGTGTTTTAAAAACTTTTATCTATTTTTAAGGCGCAGAGAACGCTGAGCCGATGCGAACGCAATGCGCCCTGGCGGCCAGCAAGCTGCTTAAGAAACCCGACCAAAGCCGCGCGGTGGCACTATGCGCTCACCTCTTCTGGAAACCGCCTAAGGATGGAAAAGAGGTATCCAAAAGTTTTTATGTAAAGAGTTAAGCACTGTCACAGATAAAGCGCAATGTTAAATAAAAGTGTTAGGGGCTGGTCACACAAAAAATACGTTTTTTCTGTACCGTTAGCTCCTTAGATTCAATATTATGTGTTAGGTGGGCCCTACACCTACAATAAGTTTGCACAATATTTTTATTGCGCAATATGATTGACTCATAAGCGTAAATTTTTTCGCGTGAGCAGGAGCAAACGGAACTGTTCCGTGAACAAGATGTCAGATCAAGATTTGGCTGCAGCTATTAGTGTTGCTACTTGTGGCTAAAAATATAAAGAGAAAATGTCGCTGGTCGAAAGACTGGTGCATGAAAAGGCAAAAATATACCCACGAGCATGGTCCGATCCTCGTCAAAGCGACGCACAGACTAAAAAATATTGCGCAATACAGATTCTACACGGTGCAATAAAAATTAAACTCGCTCAAACTTTCGTTCAATCATTGCGCATTCTTCAATACTTCTACAATACTAACCCTAGACGATCAATTGTATTGCACATTTTTTTTTATTACAACTAAAGTGGCAACCAAGCGTACGGCCCACAAGATGGTAAGCGGTTACCGCAGCCTATGGGCGCTTGCAATACCAGAGGTATCACTCGCGGGTTGCCACCTTGAGGCTAAGATCGAAAGCCTCATGTGCCAGTAATTTCACCGGAAACCATACCCTTCACACCGGAACACAGCAATGCGAGCATTACTGCTTGGCGGCAGAAATAGGTATGTAAGCATTGTACCACATAGGTACCAAGACGGACTCTTGCTGAAAAATCCTACCACCAGGTGAAATTCTTTACTACTGTTATTTGTCAGTCACGGAGTGGCCGAGCGGCCGGCCACGGTAACATAACATGACGGAGGGCAAGCAAGGCCTGGCGATGCACGCGGGCCGCGCTCCTTCCTTTTTGTTTGACATCCGATCGTGGAGACGTCTCATAAATTCAGTAGATTCCGAGATTGGGTATTTAACGTTGGTAATGTTTTATTTTTTTGGAATTGTTTTTTTTTCTTTCATAGTAAAAAACCAATTTCTATTTTAATCTTTCATACAATCATAGTATTTTTGTAAACTTACATCTTCTTGTCATTTTGAGTGTATGACCTGATGCGTATTTGACCTTCACCATCCCGGCTTTTTTAAAGTTGTAGGCCATGACAGAGTCCTTCGGGCGGCCAAGAAAATCTGTTACCCATACGAATGAAACTTCCCCGTATAATCCTATAAAATGAAGTGCTGCCGTTTGTCTCTACGTACGTACGTACGCTTAGATCTTTAAGGAAAGTTTACAGCACCGGGCGAAGGGTGTATTTTTTTTTAAAATTAGTATAGGCTAACGTTTGACCACTATCTCGCCTCATGATATATTATGTATAAATGTAACGTTGTCAGTGGGCGCTGAACGAGGGGGCGCGCGCGCTGGACTGCCTGAAGAAGGGGTTGCGCGTCGCGCAGCAGTGCATGGACGGCGGCGTGCAGGCGCAGCTGCTGGCGGAGCTGGTCGCGCGGCACGTGCTGCTGCGCGACACCGGGAACCGCTGCATCACCACCGACCTCGTGCACGCGGTCACTATACTTCTCTCGGCGGATCTACGCAAACGTGAACTTAGCCGTTTGTGATGCGCAAACACTATTTAGTTAGAAAAAGCTCCATTGCGCATCGAAACGGCTAACTTCACAGAAGCCTAGAGAAACATATACACTACCTACAGTACACAGTGCAGTGCAGTGCAGTGCAGGACTACTCTTGTCCCTTGAGAGTAGGGACTGATAAGACTTGTTTGCGTGTACTGAGACCCAACTACTGAGACTTTTTGTCTGTTAGTAACACAATTTGACTGTCAAGAAAGAAATGTTTTACTATAAACATATTCCTTTATTTTCTTCTTCTTCATGGACTCTGTGGCTTGTTTGCCACAATTCTGCTACTGTCAAGTGTATTAGTTTGATTGTCGCTTAGCAACGTAAACAAACGAAATTTGGAAAGAAATGATGACTTTTCTTTCAAAATTCCCTTGGAAAGTCTTTGACTTAATTACCAAGCAACATTACCCGTCCATTTCAATTACTTATACTTGTGCTAATAAACAAGTTAAATTGCATAAACTGCCACCAGAACGCAATAAAACTTAAAATAACACGAGAAAAATAATTAAAATGGGAGGACCCATGTCGTTTTGACAAGATAGCCAAAGACCACATGTTCCCTTATTTTCACCCCAAGCAAAACATTGAGTTTGACAGTAACTGTTTTGTCCATTAGTAACACAATTTGATTGTTAAGAAAGAAATGCTTTACTATAAACATATTCCTTTATTTTTTCCCCAAGCAACATCATGAGTTTGACAGCAATCTTTTCTCCCACAGATAATACAAAAGATCCGTGAAGAGCTGGCTAACCTCGACCAATCAGAAGAAGTCGAGCAAATCACGAAGCATTTCCACAACACGCTTCAGCACATCAAGAACAGGATGGAGTGTCCCGACCCTGACGGGTTGGGGTACGAGGGACTGGTTCTATCTTAGGACCACAGTTTGTCTGGAAGAGATAGCTAGAAGACCGCCCATCGTGCGTGAATTGATACCCTTCTTTTATGTAACTTATAACGTTCATAGTTGCATTTCGGATTGATTTCCTGGCAAATATAATATTTGGAGATCATGTTAACATTTATCCAGCAGCGGGAATCGAACCCGCAACTCGTTTCTCAAGCTCTCGCCCAGCGCACTACTATCACTAAGTATAATGAAGACAAATAAAATAAAAATGCCACGACAACCGGTTATTTAGATGATAAAAAAGCTTGGGACGAATAACTTGTGCTTCAACTCTACTCGGCATCCATAACAATAGCAAGGATCATGCCAAAAAAGTAATAGCCCAGCCGGTGTTGTTGCCAGTTCTTTTACGGCATGTCGCGTTGGATGGAACTGGCGTAAATCTTAAGTAAGACGTTTCAAAGTGATCCTTGTGATTCAAATGAATAAAGCACTTTTGATTTTCACTAACGGTCTTTTTCCGCCTGCAGTATCTTAAATAATGCAAAATGACGTAACTAAATTATACATTATAACATGCAGCTTTTACGTATTTGTAACAGAATTTTAGTATTTTTCCGGAATGTGATTCAGTAACATTCCAGAGAATGTAACCAGTAATGTTGATCTGTTTTTGTATATAGCTGATAGATTTGTTTATTTAAATAGTTTATAAGGTATTTTTATGAATTAAATCGAGCAATAAATTAATCGTTTCAAGTTTTTTCTTTCATTTTGCGTTCTTGCGTCGTCAAATTATTTGGTATAGTTCGCACAGCGGATCTAGGCTTCCGTGAAGTTAGCCGTTTGTGATGCGCAAAGACAATTTAGTTTGAAAAAGCTCCATTGCGCATCGAAACGGCTAATTTCACGACGGCAGAGATCCGTTGTGAGAACTATACTTCTGGAAAATCGGTACCCTTCATCTATACCCAAAATCTACTGATACGATACGATACGAATAATTTTTAGTTTAATACTAGTAGTATAATAGTAGCAATATAATACCAATGTTTCAATATACACTTAGTTCCAGACGCTTTAGGCAACAAACCCGTGACAATAAATGAATAATAAAACACAACTTCCTAGAAACTAATATATTCCCTACATAATCTTGTTACCTTGCACGTTATTTCTATTATTAAGCATTATTTTCTCTTGCCGTTTCTTTTCTTCCTTGAAAACTTCTTTATTTGCTTTCTTCTCGATTCTTCTTTCTTTACGATACTCTTTGAGGAGTCTCTTGCGTTCCTTCTTCTCTTCTTGGCTTTCGTCTTTAGGTCTGAAAACAAAAATCAGAATCATAAAACAGTTTTTTTTCTCCCCGTTGGTTCTGTCGTCGTTTGACTCACTAACGTTGACTCGTTACCGTTGACTCGCTTCTCAACTGGGCATAACATTGCCTGATAGAAAGCACGGAGAATTTTGATAGACTATAGTTTCTCCGTTGGTTCTGTCGTCGTCTGACTCGCTACCGTTGACTCGCTTCTCAACTGGGCATAACATTACCTGATAGAAAGCACTGAAAGTGTAGACAGTATTGTTTCCGCGTTGGTTCCGACGTCGTCGTCTGACTCGCTACTGTTGACTTGCATCGCGTTGAACTTGGCTAACGACTTGACGGTCAGCTTAGTATCATTGCCCAGCACGTCTTTGGGTAACCCTGTCTTCTTGTCGATTTGGATCTTTGATTTCTGTAAGTAAAAGTTTGTGTAAAACGGATTGATAAAAATCATGATTTAAAAAAAAAAAAATGTAATCTGATTTATTGGTTTTAAATCGGATTTATTTGATTTTAATAAGGTTAATTTGATTTTAAATGAATTTACTTCATTTATTTACATATGCCAATATTTTTTTTCTATTTAGAAGTCAATTAATATTCCAAAAATATATCCTCTTTATTTATTTTAATTATAAAACACAAAGGAAGCAACATTACAGTAAATACTTCTAAAATCAATATTATTGAATTGGAAACAATGATAAATTAAGAAAATCAATGACTTAAAATTGACAAAAGCGTTTGGGTATTGCTAATTTACTTGTAACTTTTTGGTTTATTTTGTTGCAGTAAAAACGTGTTGATCAGCGATTTTTTTTAATTACTTGATTTTAATCGCGATTCAAACTGTCTACATCAAACTTGCTCATAGACTGATCGCAGATGAATAGAAAAAAAAAAATAGACTCAGCAGAATTCTTATGATTTTAATTTTGTAGTAAAAACAGTGCGTGAAGGCACTGAAGACACTGCAATGTACAATATTGTATAAGTAAGTAACTAAGTTCGTATGAGTCAGTGGCCAACTCTGGCGACAGTTTTTAGGCCGCCTGAAAGCCTCTGTCATGGCATAAAACCGGGACCGACTGATTAACGTGCCCTCAGACGCACGGAAGCGCTCAGTTGAAATTGCCACTGGCGGTCACCCATCCAAATGGTGACTACGCGGAACAGTGCTTAACTTCGTTGATCTGTTAGGAACAACTTAGCTAACTATATCACGCTCCAATATTTTATGAAAAGCCAGCTTGTAACCTTAGGTTCCTCGATGATCTTCGGATGGTTGTAGAGGGTAGAGTAGGTGGAGAGGATGGTCTCGCAGTCCCACTTCTCTCTCGGGTCCACTTCTACCGTCTCTATCTCATCTTCTGACTCCTCCTGGATCTCTTGTAAGCGTCGCATTCTGAAATAAGTAAATATGTGAGTTAATGGCCACCTCCTCGGCCGCCTGCAGCAGCATCGCGTGCGACTCCGGCATGAACCCCTAGATCTCGTCCAGCAGGATCCGTCTCCTGGACTCCTCGTTGTCATTAGTAGCATGTCCCTAAATGTGTCAGTTAGTACCTGGCTGTCTCCAGCTCCTTGTCCAGCACCTTGTCCAGCAGGATCCGTCTCCTAGACTCCTAGATTTCATTAGTAGCATAGTCCGGAATGTATCAGTTGGTACCTGGCTGACTCCAGCTCCTTGTCCAGCAGGATCCGTCTCCTGGAGTCCTCGAATTCCTCGGCCGCCTGCAGCAGCATCGCGTGCGACTCCGGCATGAAGCCTTCGATCTCGTCCAGGTCCAGCGCTCCCAGCTCTGTGTCATCGTAGTCCGCGAACATCTGGAATTACATAAATCATTATACAGGGTATTTTATTCATCATAGATAGATAGATATATAAAACACTTTATTGCACACCACACATAAATAAATAAAAACATATGAGTAATACATAAAACTAGTAGCGAAAGTACAATGGGCGGTCTTATCGCTAAGAGCGATCTCTTCCAGGCAACCTTAAGATGGACAGGATCGACGAGTACGTTATAGGACGGTTTTTTTTTTTATATACAACTGAAGTGGCAACCAAGCTTACGGCCCACAAGATGGTAAGCGGTTACCGCAGCCTATGGACGCTTGCAATACCAGAGGTATCACTCGCGGGTTGCCACCTTGAGGCTAAGATCGAAAGCCTCATGTGCCAGTAATTTCACCGGAAACCATACCCTTCACACCGGAACACAGCAATGCGAGCATTACTGCTTGGCGGCAGAAATAGGTATGGTGGTAGTCCTTCCCCGGACGAGCTCTATCACAGAGAACTCTACTACTCTTTCCGGTCCTGTGTCCACTTGGTCTTTCATTATCAGCGCATAATATTCAAGGAATAGGTTACACACGCAAAAAAATATACTGTACCTACTTTTTAATATTTTGTGTTAAAAATCTAGAGTAAATGGATAAAGTTAATCTTTTCAAGTTAGTTATCTTTGCTGAAAATTATTTTTCTTGATAAGAGTAGAGCTTTTTGCGTGAACCGAAACTCGATAGAAACTGAACTAGAATTGGAACTGAATAGAATGTTGTTAATAGAATCGGCCTGCTGGTTACCTTTTCAAACCGCTGGTCGAGTAAGGTAAGGCCCTGGTTCCTCTTCATCACGCTCGAAGACATGGAGTATTGTGAAAAGCGTGACTTCGTGTCGTCTTTGTCGCGTTCGTCCCACGACGGCATTCTGCCGCGACCACCATCCTGAAAAAAAAACAAGTATTTACGCCCGAATCATCATGACAGCCTTCTAATGTTCCCACTGTTGGGACACTGGCCTTATCTCGGGCGAGTGATTGGGTCTTAATCCACCACTCTGACCCAATGCGGATTGGGGGATGGCACATGTACATCGAATTTTTTAGTTCTTGGACATGCCGGTTTCCTCATGATGTTTTCCTTCACCGTATGAGAGCACTGGCATTGGGCACATACATTTTTCGAACAGAAAAATCCATTGGAGCACGACCGGGTTTGAACCCACGACCTAGGATCGGAATACGAGGTCACTACCACTAGACCACCAGTGCTCATGCCCGAATACTCAAACGCTATTTAAGTATTTAAGATCTAGAGATTTTAATATTAATACTAAAATCGGTCCGCTCCTACTCAATTCTATAGTGCAACACCTTTACTGGGTACATAGCTATGTGTTGGCTGCTCTGATATTATTTAATATTACATAAGACCTGTGACATGTATTACCTTTATAACTATGATGCAATAAATGATACTGATACTGAGATAACTGTTTAAAAAGATCTTTAGTTTTCAAAATCATATGGAGAAACTACAGAAACATCATCAATTAAGTTTTGATTAATTTGTAGCGTTTTAATATTTGGGCGGTAGCCATTAATCCTCAAAGACCTCTGTAATTATTCCTGGTGGTAGGACTCTTTAGCAAGAGTTTGTTCGTCTTGGGTGGGAATCAAACCCACAACCAGAAGGAGCGCAGGAGGCAGAGCTTCCAAACTGAGCTGGGCCATCTTCAAACATAGTGCACGACACACCGCACCTGTGAATTCCCGCTGTCATCATCGGAATCCATTTCATCATCAGACGCGAATGCTCTCTCCGAGTCATCATCTTCATCAGACACGTCATCTTCTTCACTGTCTGAAACAGTTTATTATTTTTAAAGACATGAGTACACAAAAGGAGTTGTTTCACGCAGTATGGAGCCGGGCCTTGGTCTTTTGTAGGGGTCTAGATATTTAGATAAACTAATAAGAAAACATTTCTCACTGTTTATTTATTTTATTTTGGCTTTATAATCTAAAGTAAGTTTATCTTTGTGAAGGAGTGCAACACAATGCAAAACAACATGGCGGGTTTAACGAATAACTGGGTTATTAGGTACTGTCAAAGTCAAGATGCGTCACGATTGTTGGCTAATAGCTGTCATGGCGGACCTCTAGTGTTACCGTTTTAGGAAACTCAACACAATAAACAATTTTCCTTTACAACTTTGTTTGTCTACTTAAAAATAAAATAGTTTGTTACTGTTAGTCTTATATTTATTTCCAATTTTTCTATGGTGTTACAAAGACCTAGGCCACTATGAAATTGGTCTTTTCAAACACATTTTTCAAAATTCTTTAGAAAGGAAAGTATTTTTTTTAAATACTTCAGAATTACATTTCTTATTACGTTTTCTAATTTAAAAACATTTTGAACAAGTATAACACTTTTCTAATGTGTTTCCCTGCTAGGCCACTTGCCACCTCGTCAGGTTTTTAGGTAATAGTAGAGTTCTTTGTGATAGAGCTTGTCCGGGGAAGTCCTACCACCATACCTGTTTCTGCCGCCAACAGTAATGCTCGGATTGCAGTGTTCCGGTTCAAATACACAGAAGTATATCACTTCAGTGAAACATTAGAAGTATATTTTATACACAATATATTATGTAAAAGATTGTAAATTGAAAAATTGCACGCCCTAATAGGGTCGAATACATTGAAACAAAAATAATATTTGTAACACCTTTGTACCTATATGTAATTCAGCAATAATAATAATTATTTAATAGTACTTTGACTTTGCCTTTATAATCTCACCTTCACCATCTCCCATCGCCAGTTCAATGAAGTTGTCCTCCAACTCATTCTGAGGGTCTTCGAAGTCGAAGTCTTCGTCCAGAGCAGCCACCACATCCGGATCCAAGTCGAGGCATAGACCTGGAGAATATCATAACACTAACAAATGGAAATTAAGGTAAGGCACCTTATTTTTTTTTTTATAATAATAATAATAATAATAAAAATCGTTTATTTCGTTACCAACTAAAAACATTACATCAGCTATTACTAAAAATATAGAGTAACAAAAATGGCCACCACTCAGCATGTGCTATGACAGAACAACTCATGCCATAGCGCTGGTTTTCTGTGGTTGCCGTAAAATTTTTCAAAATGTTATCTTACTACATACTATTTTAATACATCCTGTAGTCTGTTTGTATGTATATGTACTCGTATATGTACACTTAGATCTTTTGTACTACGCAACGAATTTTAATGCTGTTTTCAGCAATAGATAGAGTAATTCAAG
Source organism: Colostygia pectinataria (assembly GCA_951394395.1). Lineage (NCBI taxonomy): Eukaryota > Metazoa > Arthropoda > Insecta > Lepidoptera > Geometridae > Colostygia > Colostygia pectinataria. The sequence continues at coordinate 6,968,908 of OX596370.1, read as the reverse complement.
AGGGAGGTTTATATCATACCAAGCCGGGGCGGCGCTAGTACTATTATGAATGCAAATATTTGGATGGATGGATGTTTGCTGTAATATTTAGAAACTGTAACTTAAATAAAACATATTTTGATTAAAAAAAAAAAAATTCTACCAACTAAATCACGCCAGAACTGTATTGATCAGAGTGCTTAGCTCGAAAAACGTTTACTATGCAAGTGTCAAACGAGTTTTTCGTGCTAAGCTCTGTGGATAAAATTTGGGAAAGCGTTAGAATTCGCCTAGAAACTCTGACCCCAGAGTTGGCCACAGACTCATACGAACAAACGAACCTTGTGGTGCTCCCTTGTTCAGAAGACCAACTTCCTCCTCAACCTCCGATGCAAACACTGAACTCGGCAATGATAGTTTAGGTGTGATCTTCTTTTCATCGTCATCATTTTCATCATTTTGAGGTTGTATCTTCTCTTTTCTTTTGTGTGTTCCTTTCTACAAATTAATAAATCTATTAACATCTCTGTTTCTATCCTACGCCATAACATATTGTTCACTTAATCAAGTTGAAACTTATTGCAGTTGTTGTCACACTTCGCATATTTTTTTTATATTATTAATATTGTTGTTACTACTCTAAAACAATGAAGAAATTAATTGGTTACCACTAATTTTACTAATACCAGGCAAGCGCCAGGCCAGTGTTCAAAAACATTGTGAGGAAACCAGTGGTTGAAGAACTAAAAGATTGAAAATAAAGACCCAATAAACATCAGTTTATCATACTTATACCATACCTATTTCTGCCGCCAAGCAGTAATGCTCGCATTGTTGTGTTCCGGTGTGAAGGGTATGGTTTCCGGTGAAATTACAGGCACATGAGGCTTTCGATCTTAGCCTTAAGGTGGCAACCCGCGAGTGATACCTCTGGTATTGCAAGCGACCATAGGCTGCGGTAACCGCTTACCATCTTGTGGGCCGTACGTTTGGTTGCCACTTCAGTAGTATAAAAAAAAAAAAAAAAAACAGTTTATCATCACCATGTCAAGTAGGCTGACAGTGTGTCTGTTAAAAGAATGGTGATGTGAAAGGAATATGTTATTAGGAAAATCCTACTACTCTCTTGACAAAGCACTCGCTGATGACATAAATGTACATGTATTAATCTATTATTTATTGACTTGTTTTTTTTATTATGTAATTTGTGTTAACATGCTTATTTTTATTACTAAATTGTATATTATTATAGATATTAGATTATTCCTAAATTATTGTATTTAATGACTGACATGAATGACATAATGACTTTTCCAAGTATACTATTTTGTATCTGAGTGGAATAAATTATTTTGATTTGATTTGATGATGTTGATGATTCTAAAACTGATGAGACATTATTTACTTACCGGTTGTACCACCAATGTGACTTCTCGTGTATCTTTGAGATGCTGCAAGTAGTTGTAATCATCATCAAAGTATATCCCATATTTCATCTGTTCCTCTCTGCGCTGTTCTGGTGTCAAATCCTGTAATCGATACAGCAAGAGTGGATTTAGTTAATTCATATTGTTCTATAAAAGAGTTATATTATTGCCTCTCTTTGAGCATTAAACAAATTGTCAATGTCTTTGTTGCCTCTATACAGCAAAAACTATATCGTCTTATATAGTTATGTAGGTAACTTTTGCAAAGTAAATAATATTTTTCTCCTTTCTAGACGGGATATTAGTTTCTATTACGGGTTTACAGCAAAAGTAGATCATCTTATAGTAGGTTAACTTTTTTGTACTTAGAGTAAACTTACATTTTTCTCCTTTCTAGCCGGAATATTAGCGTTCACAGGCACCAAGACACGCTGAGGGGCTGTCTCGTCAGCTGCAAGTGGATCTTTTTGCGAACGATGCACTAAATTGAAGGTAACAGCCTTTTTTCTATCAATGAACTTCTTTTTTGCTTTCGGCTGAAACAGGTTATAATTTTTCACTTAAACACCAATAGAGGCTAAGCAATCGTTTGTAATGTAGTGAAGATAGTTGTTTACCATTATGGTGTTGGGAAATCAGTACGTGTAACGTGAAAGCAAGGAAATAAACAAGTGGAATTTACAAAACATGTGTTGTTATGCGCGTGAAACATGAACACGGGCCACGGGCGGGGCGCGAAGTGGGGTGGGGAGAGGGGAGAGAGATCGAGAACCAGCTGTTTGACAATGACAGTTCTAAAAAAAAAGGATTTAAAAAGTTGACTGATGATTAATTTATTTATTTAACACCAACGAAATATACACAGGCATACATATTTATATTATAAATTACAGAGGTACCTACTCAGGTCAGGTGACTGACTGTACAGCTAGTGTTTTTTTGCATTGGCAGAGAAATTGAAAATGACAGACAGAAAGGAGAAAGCCAGCCAGCTGGTATGGTAGTCGCTGAGCCGTAGCCATTCAATCAAATTATAAAAAAATAATGAAAACAAACAAATAACCTCGAAAAATGTTAACAAAAAGTTCAATTTTACAGAGAAACTACAGAAATATTTTATCAAAATGGGCTTGCGTCGATTGCCTGCGTTTTAAAAGTTCAGCCGAGCCGAAAACAAAGATATATTCTCACACCATTCTCTTTCCCAAAACGAATTTTCCGGCTCGATCTAGTAACGCATTAAAAGAAGAAATTCAAAAGGTATCTTGATTCCTGTCGAAAAAACCTCTGCCTATACAGATTTAGTTGCATAGCCCGCGACTCTTCGCAATGATTTAGTTAAAATACTCAATGTTTTTAGCATTTTATTAATGTAAAACCAATTTCAGTCAGCGCAGTTTTCTGACCTTTACAAATGGCAAAGAGAGCATCTAAAAGGCCCAGAATTCGTTTTACATGATGGTCCACCTTATGCTAATGGAGATTTGCATATGGGACATGCAGTTAATAAGGTGAGCAATACTTGTAAGAGTGCAAGTACTTATATTTATTTATTTATTTACCTATTTAGTTTGCAAGAAAAAAGTTTGCACAAAGTTGCAAAGCATTCCACTAGTCTAATATAAATTTTATATTTCAGATAATTAAAGACATAAACAATCGCTGTCAAGTCTTACAAGGCAACAGAATCCACTACATACCGGGTTGGGACTGCCACGGTCTTCCTATAGAGCTCAAAGCCTTACAGAAAGCCAAGAAAAATACAAAGCAAAATGAACTTACAGACCCTGTACATATACGTGAAATTGCAAGAGATTTTGCTTTACAAACAGTTCAGAAGCAAAAAGAGGCTTTTAAAACTTGGGGTATTATGGCAGATTGGGATTCCAGCTACTTGACATTGAGTAAAAGCTATGTGCAGAATCAGTTGAGGCTTTTCTACAAAATGTATGAGAAAGGATTGGTGTTTCGAGCATTGAAGCCAGTTTATTGGTCACCATCATCAAAGTAAGTTTATATAAAAAAAAGTTAGTATTTTTTACTGTGTACCATAAAACACTCCCAAAAACAAGTGTAAGTGTAAGTAAGTTTTTCAAATTATGTGGTATCTTGGTGTGGTGGTTCTTATAGTTCCTGAGGTATCAGTCGTGTAACTGGTAAGTTGACATTGAATAAAAAAGCAGAAATGTTCAATGAAGCAAAACAGACTATCTCACCAAATCTGTGGCTGGTGAAATGGTAGAAAATAAAATTATTATTATAGAATTTTCATGTTTTCAGAACTGCTCTAGCTGAAGCAGAATTGGAATATGATCCTCAGTATAAAAGCAAAGAAGTCTATGTCTCCTTTCCTATTGAGAAGCTACCACCAGTGGCATTGGATTTCTTGAATGGGTATGCTACAAGGAATAGAAAATAATTGTTCTTTGTTATTAAACAATACTATCTGTCATCAGTACAATCAATAACTATTTTCTGAACTATGAAGCTCTGGATTTAAAGCTGGTGCGGCTGGCTAAGTTGTTCCTAACAGATCAACTGAGTTAAGAGACGTTTGCGATTGTTGACACAATAATAAGTGGCAATATAACCTTAGCTTTCATGCTTCTGTGGGCATGTAAGTCGATTGTAAGTGTCATTTAACCCTAATCACTTATGTGTTTCGGTAAGCACATTAGGAATCAGGAATTTAACAGGGAGACTTTGGGTGGCTCCATCATTAGTTGGACACTAACTCATACAGACTTACTGTGATTTCCAGTAAGACTCTATCAGCTATAATCTGGACAACCACACCTTGGACGTTAGTAGCGAATCGCGCTATATGCTACAATCCACATCTCAAGTACAGTATAGTAACACTGAGCAATATGGGCCAAGAACTGTACTTAGTTGGATCTGGTCTGATTGAGGGCATAGAGAAAATATTAAAAGTAAAAATCCAGAAGCATTTTGAGTTTGATGGTAAGACTGTTTTATTATAATTAGAGATTACCAAAGTTTTCGACTGTATTGATCATAATGACAAATTTTATGTAATTTGCAATATTTTCAGGACATCATCTTCAAGGCACAACCTACACAAATAAGCTAGTAACAGGAGTACTACCGTTCTTAGAAGCTGATCACGTGACAGACGGCAAGGGTACAGGCTTGGTGCATACTGCTCCGGCACATGGACCGGATGACTTTCTAGTAGCTTTGAAGAACGATATGCATGTGGTATGTGGCACCAAAATTATTGACCCGTACGAAATTACTAATGAATTCATGAATTTGTTATTGTGTTATCACTTACACCTTTTAAACGCATAAAACTTAAAACAAGATAGTTAAAATAAATCATAATGTATGTACAATGGGCGGTCTTATCGCCATGTAAACGATCTATTCCAGACAACTTATAGTTGTAAAAGAGTCTGTATTAAATGATATTTTGTTTCAACAGGAATGCAATGTCGACGAGTCCGGATGTTACACTAATCTAGACGCTAACCTCAACGGCTTGCCTGTCCTCAGTGAAGGCCAAGACGCTGTTATATCACTCCTAGGCCAATCTGTCCTCCACAGTGGCACCTATATCCACTCTTATCCGTTAGACTGGAGGACGAAAAAACCTGTTCTACTGAGAGCTAGTAGGCAATGGTTTATAGATACGGGTGCTATCAAGGAACGGGCTTTGGTGAGTTGACCTTTGACCTTTAAAGTGACTCTTGACCTTTGAAGTGACCCTATTTCAGCTTATGACAAGACGATCAAGTCGCTTGCCTAATGTTAGGCGCCACGCCTGACCATACAAGTTGCAGTGTCACCCAAAAATTTGAGTTTAAAGTGGCACTGCACTGCGCTCGTCATCTTGAGAGGTAGTTGTTAAGTCTCTTTTGCCTAGTTATTTGATTTGCTACAGTGCCCTACAAACCTAAAGTCAGTAATGCTTGCACACCACTGTTTAAGGCAGAAAAGTGACCCTTGACCTTTGTTTTGAGTTCTTAAAAATATTTCCGACCACACTTTTAATGGTTCTTTCAGGCAGCTCTGGAGAAAGTGGAGATCCTACCACAATCAAGTAGCGACCAGTATCGGCAGGGCTTCAAGGCACAAATCGAAAAGCGGCCATATTGGTGTATTTCTAGACAAAGGGCGTGGGGGGTTCCCATACCTGCACTGTATAAAGGAAATGACGTTATTATTGATAGGTAATATAATCTATATCTATAAGTGTAATATGTGTTACGGTAAGGCGTTACCTTGCCGTAACACAGTTTTTACTCACACGGAAGGTAACGATCTACATACTGGGTACCTCGACATTTACGCCATTTAGCACTTTTCTTTGTTTATATTTTGTATACTGGTACATATAATCATGTGTTATTTTGAAAATAAAAACTTATCTTATCTTATATCTATAATAATCTATACTAATACGAGCTGACCCGCGCGGCTTTACCCGCGTTTTTGCAGTTTTTATGCTATCCCACTGGAACAGTTCATTTTTCCGAAATAAAAAACTAATGCGTTATTCCAGAACTTAAGCTATCTACATTCCAAATTTCATGCTAATCGGTTAAGTCGTCACGTAGATACGTGGTAACAAACACACACACACCCACACATACACATACAGACTTTTGCATAAAAATTATTAGTAAAATATTTTTGTTTTTATAGTGTTAAGGCTCCGCGAAGACAGAGAGCGTTCTGCGTTCCGCGTTCTGCGTTCGTCTATGCAAGCGTTCCGAATGACCGCCGCGGTCTGACTGCGTTCTGTGTGCGCGGGCGCTATAGATCCTTCGCATTACAAAAAATGCGCGGAACGCAGAACGCTCTCTGTCTGCGCGGAGCCTAACCATCACACTAAGGGAATAACTAGAGGAACTAAAGATTATAATATCCCAAAAAAAATATAATTTAATATTAGTAGGACTTTATAATTTTCTAAAATTGTAGTCGAGTTATCAACAACCTCTGTGAACTCATTCAAAAACATGGCCCCGATGTTTGGTGGACTTCAGAAACTAAACACTTGATTCCCGATGAAGTTATTAAAGAACACAGCTTGGATATCGGAAATATTGAAAAAGGAAAGGTTGGTATTATCATCATGGCACACCCCGGACACACTATAAAATGTATGAAGCAAACGCGTCGCAATCACCACACGCATGGTTTGTTAAACGGTGCCGTTGTATGTGTGTGTCATGGTTGGCCCCACCCATAGCAAGAGCGAGATAGCACAATTTCCCTCGCGCTGGCGTGCGTGCGCTTGGACGTAAACAAAATCAAAAGAAACGCGTGCCTTTAGTTCTCAGCTTTCATGCCGGCGAAAGGTGCCGGCAAACATGCGACCGGGTGAGGTAAGTAAAACCGGTGGGAGGTAGGTAGTGGCCATTCTGTACGTAGTGATATCTGTTCTGTGATCATAATTAGCCTTGTCATCAATCCATCGAAAATGTTTATTTTAGTTTGAATTCGGATTTTAAATATGCAAATAAATATTTTGTTACAGGATATACTTGATATATGGTTCGACTCTGGCGTATCATGGAGCGGTCTTCCCGAAGGTAAAACAGCTGATCTGTACTCGGAGGGAGTGGACCAGCTGACTGGATGGTTCCAGTCCTCGCTCCTCACTTCCGTGGCTCTCAATAACAGGCCACCTTATAAGTAAGCATACATCATGACAGCCTTCTTTATTCTTACTGCTGGGACACTGGTCCAACGAAACACCATACCTCGCACGCTCCAGCTCTGGCTGACGCGGTTCGGTGTGATGCTGAGGATCAAATTGATCTAACCCTTGTCACTAGAGGCGGAACCCTTCCAAAATACCTTGACAAAAATACAAAAATCTGCAAGATGACTCATACTTACTCCTTACTATGTAAGTTAGTAAGTAAGCAAGTTTGTATAAGTCAATGGCCAACTGGTGACAGAGTTTTTGGCCACCCAAAGGCCTCTATCATGGCTTAAAAATTTTGAAAAAGGCGGACCGATTGCTTACTAAGGAATACCTTCCACAGATCGATATTCGTCCACGGATTTGTGGTCGACGATAAAAAATGCAAAATGTCTAAATCTATCGGCAACGTCATAGACCCCACCAATATTATCCACGGAGGGAAGGGACAACCGCCTTATGGAATCGATACTTTAAGGTAAGCTAATCAGAACACGGTGGTCTAGTGGTAGTGACCCCGCCGATTCTTAGGTCGTGGGTTCGAACCCGGTTGTGACCTATAGATTTTTCCGTTCGAAAAATACGGTGGTACTCTCATACGGTGGAGGAAAACATCGTGAGGAAACCGGCATTTCCCAGAAATAAAAATTCGAAAGACATGTTTCATCCACCAATTCGCATTATGCGTATGGTATGCGTGGTTGATTCAACCCAATTGTTCGCGCCCGAGAGTAGGCCTTGTTCCAACAGTGGGAACATTAGAAGGCTGTCATGATGATGACTGATGGCCTTCAAACTTGAACACTGCAGTGCGAGCATTACTACTTGACTCCATAATACATAGGTAACTACAAATACCAGTTTGGTATAATAACAATTATGTAATGTAATTATATACATATTTTAATGTGTTAATAAATATTATCCTTAGTAGTAAGATATATAAAATAATAATTTGTATTTTTTAGATGGTGGGTAGCCAGTCATTCCACACAACATTCCCAAATAATAATTAGCAAAAAACTGCTCGACGAATGTCAAACCGAAGTCATACGCATCCGAAATATCCTGAAATACCTCCTGGGCGTCATTGGTGACGTGAAAAAACCGGTATTCGATCAAAAACCGGTACTCAACTACTTTGACGCGTATATGGTGAAAGAAACTGAAGATTTTTTGACGCAAATCAATGAAAGCTATAGTAATTTGAGATATAATCATGTTGCGCAGTCGACTTTACGTTTTATAAGTAATCAAGTTTCTGGTCTGTACTGTCACTGCATAAAAGATAGGTTATATTGTTCACAAAAAGAATCAAACGAAAGAATATCGGCGCAACTAGTTGTTCATACGATTCTGGCATCTCTGTTCAAAGCGTTAGGACCCATTTTACCTCATTTAATTGAAGAAGCATGGCTGCACCATCCATTGAAAGAGAAACCGTATTATTTTACGGAAAAAATACCGTTATTGACGTCGAGCAATATTGACGTTACCGCCATGGACGCCATCTTGGATTTAAAAAAAAGGGTTTGCTCTTTAGCGAAAACTGAAAATGTGAAAAGACTGGACGCTGTAATCAAACTAAACTCCGATCTATTTTATAAGTTACAAGGTCTAAATTCCACTGACGGCTTAAACGATAGTGTTATTTGTGAAATTCTAGAATTGTCATCTGTCAAACTGACAGAAAAGGTTAACAATGGCGGGAAATGGAGCGTGTCGCTGTCGATGAGTAAAAATGGTCAATGTTTGAGGTGTAGAAAGTATAACGTATTGGATAATAGCGATAAATGTATAAGATGTGAAAATGTATTATCTTCTTTGTAAAATAATATTAAATATTGTATTAGTATCACCACATTTGCTTATTCTCCAAGTAGAAGGAGAAGTTATTATTAGTACCTGCATCTACTTTACGTTTTTTTTTAGTACTTATCTAAAAATATGACTACTCGCAGTTTGTAAATAGCTAGTATAAAATAAATGAGGTTATAAAATACTGTAAACATTTTATTATTTTAAATCCAGTTTTTGTGTGCAATTCGAAATGGGTTGAGTAATAATTTTGAGTACCTATACAGGGTGTAATCGTTAAGTGTGCACAGGCGATTATTCCGTAACTATTGCAGATATCAAAACTTTAAACTGATATCGAAAGTACTTTACCTAATGAGTAAAATGACATTAATAACTTTTTAAAAATAAAACGAGAAAAATCCAAAAAAAATACATTAATCACTCCCATACATTTAGTATGAGATAGTAGAAAGGTTTTGGTTTCCTTATTTTAAGTGGAATAGTACCTACTCATTTTACCCTTGTCATTTTATAATTATGTACGATATGAAGGTATTAATGAATTTCAAGTAGATACACGTGTAGATTAATTATCTTACCACTTCAAATTTATAATAAACCTTGTTTCAATATTGTATTGATTTGAACTAGCTGAAAAGCAACATACTAAATAAAAACAAAAAGAAAGATACTCTTTGGTGTTCGTTCTAAATTCAAATTCTTTAACGCGGGTTCTCGTTCCCGCCAATTTATTGTATTTTTCAATTTGCGTTAATAATCGTGATTGTTGCATTTATTGATTGAAAAATGGCATATTCCAATACAGAAAAGAGGGACATGTTAAAAATGTACTACAAACATGATTGTAACAATAGGGCGGCCATTATCGCCTACAGAAGAGAGTACCCAGATAGAGAAGTTCCTTCTGGTACGTATTTACGTAAGTTGGATAACAATTTGATAAATTATGGATCTTTTAACAGAAAAAAAGGTTCGAGAACAAGAGCTCCGGAATTTGATAATGACTTAGATAACAATATTATTAACTACGTAGTAGATAATCCACAAGAATCAACGCGTTCAGTGGCCCGATCATTTCCAGTGTCCCACAATTATGTACACAAGTTATTAAAAAAACACAACTTCAAAGCATTTAAGATAAAACCTACTCAAACGCTGCACAATGATGATCCTGCTCGTCGGCTGGTCTATTGCAATTGGCTAGTCAATAATTATGTCAATGTAAGGTCAATTTTATGGACCGATGAAAGTAATGTTTCAAACTGCGGCATTTACAATAGAAAAAACTCGCATTATTGGTCAATTGACAATCCTCGCTTAACTACTGAAGTTAGAGCTCAGGTGCGATTCTCAATTAATGTGTGGTGTGGTATTCTTGGAGATCGGATCATTGGGCCACATTTTTACAGTGGAACCTTAAATGGACAGAGATATTTCTCCTTTGTACAAAACGATATGCCAAGTCTCTTAGAACCAATTCCAGACGATGAAAGAAGGTCGATAATTTTTCAACAAGATGGAGCACCTGCACATAATACAAATGTTGTAATGAATTTCTTACGAAACAATTATAATGGCTTAATAGCCAATAATAGTGCAACCCCTTGGCCTGCCAGATCCCCGGATCTCACGCCTTGTGATTTCTTCCTATGGGGATTTGTCAAAGACCACGTGTACGCTGAGAGAGTACACAGCCTAGAAGAGTTACAGAATCGTGTACGTCGTGCAATTGCTTTAATTACTCCGCAAATGTTAAGGAAAGTTCATTTAGAAACTGTAAATAGAGCTCGTCATTGTATTGCACAAGGAGGACGTCACTTCGAACATATGCTTTGAACACAAAATTTTGTACTTACTAAGAAATAAAATGTATGGGAGTGATTAATGTAATTTTTTTGGATATTTCTCGTTTTATTTTTAAAAAGTTATTAATGTCATTTTACTCATTAGGTAAAGTACTTTCGATATCAGTTTAAAGTTTTTTGATATCTGCAATAGTTACGGAATAATCGCCTGTGCACACTTAACGATTACACCCTGTATAGCTAAGCGATGCCTTAATTCAAAATTCTTGGCGATCTATAAACTCCGTCGCCACCAAGTAGGCCGTACTCTTGGTGGCCACTTTAGTGTTATAAAAAAAAACCATTGTTAGCCACAGACTCAATTGAATTGTGTTTTTTTTTTAATCAGTAAAAAAACGCTCGCATTGCTGTGTTCCGGTGTGAAGGGTATGGTTTCCGGTGAAATTACTGGCACATGAAGCTTTCGATCTTAGCCTCAAGGTGGCAACCCGCAAGTGATACCTCTGGTATTGCAAGCGTGCATAGGCTGCGGTAACCGCTTACCATCTTGTGGGCCGTACGCTTGGTTGCCACTTCAGTTGTATAAAAAAAAAAAAAAAAAAAAACGGCTAAGGTCCATACGGACAAACATTACCTCATTAATATAGATAAAATGTAATACTTGCCTAGGCTTACCACAAAAACTTACACAAGTTATCAACTAAAACACATGTCCCAAATCCCCAAAGTGAGGTCAAAGTCGAAACACGAGTTTACTAAACTGTGAACTTGCCTAGTCCAAGTTTATATCCGGATTGAACCGGATTTAGCCAATTAAAACCAGTTATAACTTGTATTGTGCTGGATTATTACATCCTTTGTAGGCGCTGAGATTACGCTTTGTCTCTAACTAAAGATTAATTACATTTAATTAATCTTTAGTTAGTATGTAGTAAGTATGTATACTTTAATTCATTCAAAAAGGTTCCGTAGGTACCTTACCTACCTACTTGTTTAAATAAAAACAGACGACCTATAAGCAATGGTGCAATGGTGCTCAGCTGAAAAGCGAGAGGTTCTTGGGTTCGATACCCGCTGCGGGACAAATTTTACATGACCTTAATGGCGCGATGAGGAAGTGCTCGGTTGAGTAACGAAATGTTGCAGGTTGGATTCCCGGTGCGGGTCAAATTATTATTTATGATCTGAAAGTATTATGTCACACTTTATTAAATCAGGGAAAGCAGCAGTAGAGTTCTTTGTGATAGAGGTTCGTCCGGGGAAGTACTATCATATTATTGCCGCCAAACAGTAATGATCGCATTTCTGTGTTCCATACGCATATAATTGTTATCTTATAAAAAAATCCATTGGTTCACGACTGGTTTGGAACCCACCTTAGGATCACAAGGGGTCACTATCACTCGACCATCTCTCTTTAAAATATATTCAATTACTACCTAACTTACTAACTAATTATATCTAATATTTTATAGTAATACATTAGTGTATGCATTTTAATATTTCGTTTGTGTTTATTTTAAATATTTGGTATAGATTAGAATAGAAAACTCTTTATTGTACAACACACAAGGAAATATTTAAAAAAATACACAGATATACACAGTTAAGTAAAGCGAGGTACAATGGGCGGCTTTATCGCTGGGAGCGATTTCTTCCAAGCAACCTTTGGATGGACAGAAACTAGATTGAATGAAATGCGATGGTGTCAACAATATAAATTTTGTAGAATCAAAACAAAAAATAAATAAATTTCATACGTTAAATACATGTTGCAAATACTTATAAATATTATATACTTAAATTATAATATGTATATATTATACTATCTACCTACACACAATTTTACCTACATTTTTAAACATCTGTGTGTATGTATTATTTTTATATTATATTTATACATAATACACACCACACCAACGTGCCCCTTCTCTTTTCAATTTTAGTCCACTCCGTTCATAGGTTGCCTGGCACAGATCGCTTTCGATAGCGATAAGGCCGTCAATTGTATTACCTCTTAATTTAAGTTTGTTGCTTTGTATTATTTCTGTGTGGTGATCAATAAAGCGTTATCTATCTATCTATCTATCTATCTATCAATCAAGGCAATACAGTTCATTTTAGAACGCCGGCGCCGCGCTTAAGTGATGCACACACCGTAGCGGTAGGCAAGTAGGTAGTAGAATAATTGCTAGGTTGCAGTGAGGCAAAAGGCAAAGCGCTCTTGCTTTGCTGAATTTCTATGCTTTTGCCCGTAGCCAATCTGGTAGTAAACAATACCCGTTAAGGCAGGCGTCCACTGAAGCTGTGTGACGAAATATTGCGAATAATCTGGGTTTCTCCAGCTAGATGGAGTGATGAGCTTGGAACATAGCCGAGTTTGTTGCCAGATTCTTCTAGGCTGGGGCGCGTGGAACTGGCGTTAGTTCAAACCTTTCAAAATTATTCCCTGAGATATAATTGTATTTGGGCGCCAATTTAACCGGGTGTTAAGTGCCCTACTTTCCCGTTAAATTAGAGATTTGACTTTGACTTTGACTTTGATGATCTGCGCTCTATAGCTGGCAGAAAGTGGATGAGAAGAACCGAAGATCGGGCTCAGTGGCGCGTCTTGGGAGAGGTCTACGTCCAGCAGTGGACTGCAATAGGTTGATGATTATGATGATGATATCATAAAAGCAACGTCCTCATGTCTCTAGGAGTTATGGTTTAGTAGGCTGTGCGTTGATCTGCCAGTCAGTCACTATCCTTTTAAATATTTTGTTTTTTTTTACAAATAAAGTGCCAACCAAGCGCGTGCGGCTCACCTGATGGGAAGCGGTTACCGCAGCATATGGATGCTTACAATTCCAGATGCATGTACTGCGGGTTGCCCCTGAGACAAAGATCGAAAGTCATGTGCCTCTAATTTCCACCGGAAACCATACCCTTCGGTTTTGATAATGTTGGTAAACTTTATTGTAATCTTTGAACACATATCTCAGCTTCCACTGTGCTACCAGCCCCGAATACCTAATGCTGGGCTTGCGAGTGATTCGACAGTTGATTTCATACTGTTACCCATCCGTTCGGCTACGTAGTAACCGTTTAAATATTACTAAGCATAGCGTTTGAGAGACGAATGGATCTACCTTACTCTAGTATGGAATGGAAATTTTGTTTACTTGAGTGACATTTTGACAAGAGCGTAGTAACCCTGCCTTCCGAAAGTCAGGGGTTCAAAACCGGTCTAGCATATGAGTGTTTCAACAATTTGAAAAATGTTAAGTATGATTTTTATTGAGTCGGTAGCAAAGTCAGTGCTGAACCCTCTACTGACCTAATGTAAACGCTGTCGTGTCAGTACCTACTGACTTCAAATTCTCGCTTACTGACCCTTCCTAAACGGAGAAAGTCAGTTCTCAAAGTCAGCACTAACTTCATTTGGAGTCAGTCACTGACCCAATGTAAATCGCACTTTATGTGCTCAGCGCCAGTGCTCTCGATCGATGAAATAAAACATCATTTGTGGAAAAACATTCGCCATCTACGAGTACAGTTCAAATCACATCAGTTCAATCGTTTTAGAAGGCTTTCAATATTATGAAAGCCTGCTAAAATTACAGTTTCTTTTTTAAATTAGTAAAAGAAAAAAAAATCTTGTTTTAACTAATAACCTAGAGGCAATGTATTATGTATTTATGTTTGAAGAAGGTATCTTAATCTCTTGCAACTCTCAGAGCAAATCGTAAACGCGGCAAACCGTACCGTCCTTATTTATTTTCACTTTGCAACAAATATTTTGGCCCCAATTTACGCTCGCCAAGCTAAATTAAACCCGCCTTTTAACGTCTAATTTTAACCCTGAAGCATCACACGTCCCTGGTGATTTGTGGCTCTTTACAGAAGACGTACAGGGTAGTGCGGACCGTGGGCGGTAAATCTACCGAACCGTGAATGGTTATATATTAACCTGTAGGGTTAAATGATTCGTTTTTAATTTAATTAAATACACGTGATTTATGTGAATAGGGCATTTGTGGTCTAGTGGAAGTGACCCCGCCTTCCGATCGTAAGGTCGTGGGGTTACTGTTTTTGGTTTGAACCCGGTCGTGATCCAATGGATATATGTATTTGAAAAATGTAATGTGCGCAATGCTAGTGCTCTCATACGGTGAAGGAAAACATCGTGAGGAAACCGGCATGTCCAAGATCTAAAAATTCGAAAGACTGTCATCCACTAATCCGTAATCGGGTCCGCGTGGACCAATCACTCTGGCTAGAAAGTAGGCTGATAAAAAGTATGGATGATAAAATGTGCTCAATCAAACACATTGAAAGAAAACAATGCTCTAAGTATACTCAAATATTATTAAACTAAATATAGAACGGCTATTTACCACTTTTTTTTGTCATTTATGCTGACGTAGGTGTTCGCCGAGCCACCGTCGCGTTTCTAGATCGCGCTGACGAAAACTTTCTGCCTAATTACAAAACCCACTTCGTTATTGATGAAATTTGAGTCAAGCAAAGGTTGATATACGCATATTTAATGGTATATAGTGTATATTTGTTCCATAGCCTTGTGGTGCTTTTGTGTCATAGGTACCACTGGTTCGCTTACTTTACTTACTAAAGTAACAAATTTATTAAATGATACATCAACAAAGGCACCCAAAGTATACTAATCGGTAATCTCATCTGTATTAAAGGTCTAGTTACTACAGTACAGCACATTAAATATTATCTAGTCATTCCTAGTAATTCAAACCACATAACTATTTGCAACTACAATATTTTTTTAACTAGAACAGTCTTGTAGTTGTTACAAAATAGATTGTCGTCACATATATAGCAAGACATTCTCGTTGAGCGTGCGATATTCTGGTTAATGTAACAAGATTTTTTTTTCCGTGTATGTCCAGCAGTGGACGTCTATCGGCTGATATGATTAAACGTAGTGCTTATATTCTCTTTGGATATGATGATGATGATGATCAGTCAGTCTGCAACTGGATAGAGCACCGTGTCTACTGATTATTCACTATGTTTCTGAGACTGCATAATGACATCGGTCTATCGAGTGGGAATCATTGCACTTCGATTATTTAAATTTCTTTAATTAATATTATCCGTAAATCCATAATGAAGTAACATAACACTAGGTAAAACGTTCTATTTTATGGTTTAAAACACCGTGACAGGTAAATATTAGAATCGTTAGAATCGTCGACGATCCCGATATCTCTACCAAGTTAGAGCCATTGAGCCTTCGCCGAGACATCGGCTCGCTCAGTGTATTCTACCGTCTGTATAATGGGGAATGCTCTGAGGAACTTTTCAACCTTATACCCGCATCGAGGTTCTACCATCGTACCTCACAACAGCGGAACAAGGCTCATTCACACCTAATCGACATGTGGGTGTCTCGCACTACTCGCGACTTGACGACCGATGTGGCGCAGCGGGCGCAGGTCCGCCTGCGACGCATAGGTTGCGGGTTCGATTCCCGCCTCGGAACAAATGTTTGTACGATCTACAAATATTTGTTCCGGGTGTTCTGGGTATTTGCTATATATAATAAAAATATCTATCTATTTATTGTATTGTATTAAATATATATCAGTCATCTAGTACCCATAATACAGCTCTGTTTAACAGCAGCTTACTTTGGGGCTAGATGATGCTGTGTGGATTGTCCAGCATTATTATTATTATTATTATTATTACTCGCTTCATGAGGTCTTTTCTTCCCCACACGTGCAGGTTGTGGAATGAACTTCCTTCAGATGTTTTTCCGCTGTCGTATAATATGAACTGCTTCAAGAAAAATATAAAAAAAGGTCTTACAAGGCAGGCAACGCTTCAGCAGTACCTCTCGTGTTGCTGAGGTCGATAGGCGACGGTAACTGCTTACCAGGCAGGCCGTTAGCCTGTTTGCCTCAAATTTGTATAAAAAAAAATATATTAACTAACAAAACTCTTTTGAAGTTAAAAATTTTACTTTACTTTACGGTGTTTTAAGCCATTTTCTGTTCCGGCAATTCTAACAAGGATCCAAAACAAATTATATTCGGAAATTACACAGCGATCAAGAAAATAAAATAACGATATTTCCCTTTGATTGTGTCTTACGGTTAGAACTATTAGTTCTTCTATGGTAATTCCCCTGTAATTGGCGGATCGAGACCGGACGCCTTCTGCCGTCAGCAGGTTTTGCCGGGGGAATTAATTAACTTGATAGGTTTCTTGGTTATTTTAATCTAGAAATTAATATTAAATGCATTTTATCATAAGCCAATAGTGCTTTCAAAATTATTTTTCACGTAATTTCAGAGTCGTAAAACAGTCCCATGTTTTTGAGTGTTTCGTGGTTTTAGTCATGTCGCTTGGTTCGTGTTTCCGAAAATACGGTTATCTATAGTTTTAAAGATACTGAATCCCCAAAAAATATCTGATTTTCTGCAAAAATATTCTTAAAAAAGACTTGAAATCTCCAGTATAGAATTCTGTCTCAATTCAATTTATTTATTTATTTATCCTTCGACAACCAATAAAATTAAATGAACTTGGCACACGCATGTCTACGCAACTGCTACGGCGTAGCATATTGGCTGTAGCGAATTAATTTCTTAGCAGCGTAGAGGAAGCTCAAAGGTGAAACAGTATACCGCGTAGTCACCATTTGAATGGGTGACCGTCAGTGGCAATTTTATTCAAATGCTTTGAAGGGCACATTAGGCAGTCTTCTGGCTTCAAAGTTGTTATGCTTTACTTATTTTAGGGTGTATATTAAAATTTTCTTTTACATTTATTTTATTCATACTCTATTTCTCTCGCTCGCCGTTTCTTTGCGCGTTTCTATTATAACAATTTCACATTCCTGCATTCCCGTTTCTGTTCCAAATAGGTATCCAGATATTAAAAATACGCGGCTGTTTGAATATGAAGAGAATGGTATGAAAGTTAGTCTATTCAAATATTAAATATGCAGATATTTTACTTTTTTTAGTATGTACTGGTATTTATTTAGCATTATGTATAATATGTATTAGTTTATTTTTATTTTTCTATAAATTGTATTATTATATATAGGTAAGTATTAATTTTAAATTTAAAATTTTTCCTATTATGTGCACATATTATCCGCCACTACTTAATTTTCTACTCTCACTTTTTCCATCCATGGTTGCCTGGAAGAAATCGCTCTTAGTGATAAGGCCGCCCTTTGTACTTTGTTAATGTTTTTTATATTAGTTAATAAGTAATTTTTTGTGTACAATAAAGTGTTCATTCATTCATATTTTACGTAGATTCTACGGAAATATGTAGGTTAGACTAAGTGATTTTATTCACTTACTAATAACCCACTCCGGCTTTGCACGAGTGCAAACTATTAGTTTAAAAAATTCAAGCGTAGGTGCATACTTAACTACAGTGGCACCAGTGGCGGATTTACTTGTAGAATGAGAAGGCTAAAGCTTTGGGCCGCAGATTTTAGGGGCGGCAAATTTCAGGCCAAAACTTTCTGTGAGAGATACTTTTACGGCTAACGATTTACTCGTCCATACTGATAGTCTGATGTGTTAATTCAACTAACACATCAGTACCCTAGTCTACAAAAAGGTGGTGACTGTAATTAGGACGATAGTACGCAACTCATAAAGTTACCTACAAAAAAAATATTCTTTTAAGATATAATTTATCATTTTTTTAAACTATGGTATCGAATTGTAGAGGTCGGTATGGGCTGCAAAATTTTAATAGCCTACAGGCGGCAAATGTGTAAATCCGCTACTGAGTGGAATAGATTGAGATAAGTGACTTAGGTGCTTGCTTACTTTCTTTTATACTATGAAATGTAAAGATGATGACTAATAAAAATAACATAATCATTATTTAAAATTGAGAGGTTGTGGATACGAATCCTGCTGCGGGAGAAATATTTGTCCGGGTCTGCTATAAGCAAATACATTATGAATTATATCGGTTATTTGTTCCCTATAGCACAAGCTTTTCCTAGCTAGATGCTGCTGTCTAAAAATGTTCGTAAATATTTATTTATTACTATTATTATTATTATTAAATATGTGGTCCGTTATGTAATACAACTTATAAAGCTAGCTTAATTAAATGATTAAGTAAACGAACGAACGAACGAATGATTAAGTTAGCTTTATAAGTTTGCAAGAAATAAAAGGCTTATTATTGTTATTATTATTATATGTAGGCACATTAATTAGAATGTTAACCCCTCTCAAATATGTGGTAAGTTAACACTATCTGTGATCCACTTTCGATTAATGGCGTATATACATAGCACTCTTCCCCTCACTACAATTTCCATATCCCATAGCGACCCGAGGCTCGTTCCGCCCTGGTTCCCCTTTATTGATACAGCTCTACAGAATCGTAAAAAGATAGTGTGTTTCACCAAATATACATACCTACTATCTACTGAATTTGGTTTATTTAAACATGGTGTTCGATTCATCTTCGATTTATCGATGATATAGTCATCATGGCGGAATCGCAGGACGACCTTGGCACTATGCTCAGAGACCTCAATACTGTCTCTCAAAAATAAACATGGGCAAAACAAATATCATGTCACTTGCTCATGTCGCACCCATGCCGGTACATGTTGGGAACTATATTATCGACATTGTTGATCACTATGTCTATTTGGGTCCGGTGATTTAACTAGGTAAGATGAAATTACTGGCACATGAGGCTTTCGATCTATGCCTCAAGGTGGCAACCCGCAAGTGATACCTCTGGTATTGCAAGCGTAGGCTGCGGTAACCGCTTACCATCTTGTGGGCCGTACGCTTGATTGCCACTTCAATTGTATAAAAATATAATAAAATAGGCTTAAGTGTATAAAAAGTAGTTAAGCTACGTTTACAGAATTGTTTAGAATTAGAAAATAACAACACCTAGGTACCTATTTATTCACGTCTGGCGCTGTCAGGACTTTAAACCGTTACAGCACATTTACACTAAACTAGGATACAGCCAGGCTGGTTCTGATTCGTTTAATTTAACCGGTTCCAAAACCTTATGTTAGTTTATGAATGTTTACCAGTTCGTAACTTACACTTCCGATAACGTCGAAAGATAAGTATTACCCAACGGATGGTACTAAGTACCCGTGCAAAACCGTGGCGGATCGCTAGTTGTTTCTAAAGCAGAAGGTGATAGGAGGGAACCTGGTTTCTGTATGAGTGCGTTGTAGTTCCTAAAGGACAACAGGATTATTCGCTCGCATGATAAGACAGCAAAATGCAGGCGCCATCTTGTATTGACTGCCAGTAGCGTTGGCAATAGAAGCTTTTGTTTTGTTTACTCGTAGAAAAACAGATGTAGGTAAATATATTATGGAAATGAGAAAATGCACTTGTATTGAGTGCTTTAAGTACCTGTGATATGTATGCAATTAGGTTTATGACTGACTATATCAGCTATACATCTCGCCAAAGAATAATCAATGTTTTTTGCGGTAGATGGCTCAAACCGATGGTAGATTGAGCTCTACCCAGTAGCAGTGGCTGAGCACGAGTAATGAAAATATTTCCCAATACAATCAAGTTTTAATGTTCTAAATAGTCCCCCAAATCTTCAGCAAAATGTATCTAAGTAAGTACCTAAATATTGTAAAAATCAGAGGCGTTTTTGTGTTCCTATTTTGTAAACTGTACTACCAAGATAATGCAAGTAGAAACCTACCTACGATCCGGCGGTAATCGTATGGAGCTTGAAGCACCGCAAGCTAACCGCTGCATTTGAGGGTTGAGCGTCGGTCTCCACAAGGTAACACATACCTATTGCATACTAAGAGTGACCCACACCAACCTTAGCTGCGGCCACCACGAACTGCGGTGCAGATCTTGCTTACCTTTGACGAGTTTGCGGGTTCGAACCCCGCTCATTTTATATAAGCGAGTTCATTTACATTAGAGATACAAGAAAAGCTAATACTTAGCAAGCCGCTGAAATGACGGTTCTTTTATGAATATGAGCTAATACTAAAGTAAAGCACGCAGGTGCCAAGTTGATTTCTGTGTTGTACCTACTTGCCTACTTATTAGGATAAATTGATATCACCAAACTATTTATAATAACAATATTTTATAAAACCTGTCCTTTAATTGGTTAAAACAATTATTTATCTGAGGTTAAAACTAACTCACGTATTAAGGTACCCAAAGAATTTTTATGTTACGCATACTATAAAAATTCCTTGTGAGTAGATGAGAGCCAAATTCTTTACGTAGATTTAAAAAAAAGTTAAAGCGAGACGCTTTTCATCACTTCAGAAACAACCTCTTTAGAAACCGGATGAATATGGTTTAATTAAAAGAGGGCGTGATTGTATTTTAAATACAAATTGAAATCCGTGATGAAAAAGTTTGAACACTTCTGCTTTTACATTGGCACATTTTTTAGCTCTGATTTGATAGAACTAAAGAATTTACACTTAGTTAAATCAAATCAGGAGCGAATTACAATTAGAGAAACTTGAAAAAATAAGTAAACTATAGTAATTATTTCTTCAAGTTTCCCTAATTGTTGTAAAAATGGCAAATGCTCAAAACGCGCGAAGCAAAAAGAGAAAAGAAAGTATTTCTTGATGTTCACGTACCAATTTAAAGTAAGTATAGTTCTCACGACGGATCTCGGCCGTCGTAAAGTTAGCCGTTGTGCAATGCGCAATAGAGCTTTTTCAAACTAAATTGTCTTCGCGCATCACAAACGGCTAACTTCACGGAAGCCTAGATCCGCTGTGCGAACTAAACATTTATACATAGTGCTTAAATATTCTCCCTGCATGCATTTATCTCAACGCCGATTTAAATGCGCTAGTGCGAAATCAGGTATATTTGAAAATGGAAGGCCTGCCATTCTAAATTCAAAGCGTGAGTAAGCCAAATTAGCGGCCATTCATTTTTCGCGAGAAATAGGTACTATTTCTGTTATTTCATTACATTAATTGTTAATCTCAAGAATAATCAGAAAATTCTGTTTTCGGCTATGTACCAACACTGTTTCAAATTGGAATTCGTTGAATTAATTTTCTAGAGGTCTTTAATTAAAACCTGCTTAGATGAACTGACGGGAATCGTTCCGAAAAAGTTTACTTAGAGCTGTCAAAAGTGTCAGATGTTGTGTTCTTGTCAGCATCTGACCACAAATTAAAAGAAGAAGAAGTCAGCATCTGAGGATACCATAAAATTATGTAAAACACAAAAATGGTAAAACCTTAATTTAATCTCATTCCACTCACCATCACTCCACACTAAAATTCAGAATAATAAGCCTGGTCAAAATGGGTAAATTGCCGCATATCTACACCGATTCCGAGGAAACCGAAGACACGTCCAGCTCGGTGGAAAACATGAAGAAGAAGAAGAGATTCTCGTGAGTACTTTAGTATACTTGCTTTGGCATGTCCAAAATGAATGGTGGAAAGGTGTTCTGCCGTTGGAACAAGGACATACTATTCTGTGGGTTAAACTTCGTGATAGAGCTCGCCCGGGGAAGGACTACCACCATACCTATTTCTGCCGCCAAGCAGTACGGCTCGGCTAATTACTGGCACATGAGGATTTCGATCTTAGCCTCAAGGTGGCAACCCGCGAGTGATACCTCTGGTATTGCAAGCGTCCATAGGCTGCGGTAACCGCTTACCATCTTGTTAGCCTTACGCTTGGTTGCTACTTCAGTTGTATAAAAAAAAAAACTAGCATTGCGTTTATAAATTTTTCGTATGTCAGAATACTGAAACACACAAAAGGCAATGTGAAGAAAAAGAAGTGCAACATCCACAGTCGATCTGAGCCCGACGAGCCCGAGGTGAAGAGCAGAAGTAGCATCAAGATGAAGAAGCTGCGAGGGATTCTGAAACACGACAGATATAAAGAGTGTAAGTTGATTTTTAAATTAGACTTACTAGCCTAAAGTATTTGACGATGTGGCGGGGCAGGCAAAGGTTTGCGACGCAGGAGGTTGCGGGTTCAATTCTCGATTTTGGACAAATGTTTGTACGATCTGCAAGTATTCGTTCTGGGTTTTCTGGGTATTTTTTATGTATAATAAAAAATATCTACTTAACTATGTATTGTATTGTATTAAGTATATCAGTCATCTAGTACCCATAACACAAGCTCTGCTCAGCTTGAGGCTAGATGATGCTGTGTGGATTGTCTAGCATTATTTATTTATTTATGAACCGTCAGTAGCATCAACATTCTCTTGCGGACAAAAGCGATCTTGTGTCAATTTTTGTGGTTCAGTTAATGCTTAGTTGTCATCGACATAAAGTTGAACTACGATATTTGCCATAAATATTCAATTCAATTTATTAATTTCAGAGCGATATATTGGCGAACATTTAACACAACGTCATCTGGCCACAACCTAAATAAATTGTAACCAGGTTTAACTGAGAGAATAAACATATACATTGCAAATACATAGCTAGCACATACAATACAAAACATAGTACACGGAAATATGTATGTGTGTAAAACTTGGTCGATCTTTCAGACGTTCATTTCCGACGCACGTTCTAGCAAAACGAATGCTCAATAAATAACACACGTCTTCGAATAGTTATCAATTAATACAACAGTAAAGAAAACTAATAATTATTCGAAGTCGTGTATCGAATACTTATAAGGCCAGCGCCACATTTGTTCCATTATTTATATATTGCGTACATTAGGCCAATATTCGTCTAAACGCAGCGCTAAGTTAGTTAGTGTGACTCAGTGGACAACTATAGGCTTCGTAAAGGCTTCCGTCATGGCCTCTACTTTGAAACACACGGGACCTCAGTTAAAATTTCCACTGGCAGTTTAGTACAGTTTGGTTGCGGTAACAAATACTGCAGTATTGCATTCGTATGCACATTATTGTGTTAACCGTAATACGTTTACCGACTGACTAATGATCTCATCGCCGATCTAGATAATTGCAGCAAATTAATTGCATAAAGACATCCATTAAATTATAAACCTTATTCCAGTTGAATCAAAGCTCAAACTTGGTATCTGATGTAGTAGTGGCTATCAGTGGGATGGCGTTATGATTCACTGATTGCAATCGATAATGAACCGTCGTACTTACAACCAATGTTTTATTATTCTTTTTGTTTATTAACAATGCAAGCAAAACTATTTTCTGTACAATAATTTATTTGTGTTTTCTGAGTCTACCTAACAGCACAGAACAGATATTAATACTTTAACAGTCTAAAATGATATATTAGTTCTTTAGTGCTAACGTTGTAAGCTTACAATACAAAAACTTAGTTTTTTTGTTGTTAGCTTCGATAACGTCGTGTTTAAACCAAATTTTTTTTTATACTACTAAAGTGGTAACCAAGCGTACGGCTCACTTGATGGCCAGCGGTTACCGTAGCCTATGTACGCATGCAACATCATAGATATCACTTGCGTGTTAGCACCCTGAGACGTTAGATGGTAAGTCTCATGTGCCTGTAATTTCACCGGAAACCATACCCTTCAAACCGGAACACAGCAATGCGAGCATTACTGCTTGGCGGCAGAAATAGGTATGGTGGTAGTCCTTCCCCGGACGAGCTCTATCACAAAGAACTCTACTACTCTTTAAAAAGATCTTTGTTATTTAAAAATGAGTATTCATGCTTTATAATTTTTTACACGGAGAGTTAAATTATCCCTTCGGCGTAGTAATTTATTGGAGGCTCGAATGGACACATCACATTGGAAAATAACTCTTAAATATTTCCCGGTATGGTAGATTTTCCTCTGGATAATCATTATATTCCATTATTTTATGAAAGTCAACTGTAAAATGCTTGCAGTAAAGCTTTGATTTCCTTGATATAAAGCTGAATGACGTCACAAAGCTGAATGCATGGTGCTATTTCATCATCCTACCATACGACTCGTTAGCTCAGTAGGTTAGAGCACCGATATAAACTTACACTTGACCATCGGAGGGCGGAGGTTCAAATCCTTCACGAGTCAATCACTTCTTTTGAAGATTTTGTAATAAATTGTATTTAGTATATTTGGTAACTTCAGCGGTTGAGGCAACGTTTAACACCTCTTGCGTGAATAAAGAATGTTACTTCCAAAAAAAAGTGAGTTAAATAGCTGTAAAAATGGTCATCAAATACCTTTTTATGCCTTGCCTACGATAATTTATTACAAGCAAAACGCAAATGCATTAACTTAGATACCTTCTAAAAATCATTAAAATCGCATCCCTAAGCAAATTTTGTTAAAATATCGTGGCTTTTGATCATTTGCCCCTTTGACGCAAGCATCGAAAACAAATAATTAATCGTGTCTGATAAAAGTAGAATTAAATTATAGTTTAGGGTAATTCATTGTTGTATGTTTCGTTGGCAAACTTTGAATTAAAATAACTTAAAAAACTTAATTTTAAAACCTAACATTAAGCTACCAATTCAATTGTTTACAACCTTCAACTACATACAAATCTTTTTAAAAACATTACACAGCGTAAGACATAGCACACCCACCCACCCAACAGTCACATACATGCATATTTCATCTAGCAATGTCGCCTCATATTGAAGTTCAAATGAACACATTACATTGAAAAATAGCTCATAAAGCTTTCCCGGTAATGTTGAAATTCTACTGTGAAATCATGTTACTTTCTACTAATACTTTTCATAAAGCTTTCCCGGTATTGTTGAAATTCTACTGTGAAATCATGTTACTTTCTACTAATACTAAATTCAACTGTAAACTCTTACTATTAAAGCTTCTATTTCACTGCTATAAAATTATGACGACGTAACAAAGCTGAATGCCTGTTGCTATTTAGAGGTTCTACTATACGACTCGTTAGCTCAGTAGGTGAGAGCACCGATATAAACTTACACTTGACCATCGGAGGGCGGAGGTTCAAATCCTTCACGAGTCAATAACTTTTTTGAAGATTTTGTAAAGATTTGTTCAATATTTGGTATGTCTCAATATTAATCTACTCACTTGTGTTTTTTCACGTATAATTTCAAGGAAACTTATACGGTTCTTTATTTACAAAAAAACACACATGCTAGCTAATAGATGTATTTTAAAATCAAAGATTGTTTTAGATCAATGCTTTCTTCATTTTGACGTTTACGATACATTTTGCAAACGTTATTTAAACGCCTAAGATCGATAGGTTTTTGATGTTTGCACAATCCAAGCCAAATTATACCTTATCCTGTATGTTTTAAGTCATATTTAGGTAGACGTGACTCAATTAAGTCTAATCACACAGTAAATTGCAGATATTTAAGAGTTAAATGACATTATATTTATCCTAACCCTTAAACCCAGTCATCACCTAAACTACCAGATATAACCTAAGTTATGTTATAATGTATACTACATATATTTTTGCAAAATAAACTATTCTATTCTATTCAATTATCATAACAATAAAATAATTCATCTTCGCACTGAACGTGGCACACTATGGAAAAATATAAAAAAAAAATATATATATATTAATGAGGCTGAAGCCAGACGAGCGTAAATTTTTGAGTTGTGAGTTATGTAATTGAAAAAAAGAGAGAACAAAACAGGACTTTTGTATGAAACCGAACGTAGCAGAAATTAAAAATTG
This sequence comes from Colostygia pectinataria, assembly GCA_951394395.1. NCBI lineage: Eukaryota > Metazoa > Arthropoda > Insecta > Lepidoptera > Geometridae > Colostygia > Colostygia pectinataria. The sequence continues at coordinate 6,942,575 of OX596370.1, read as the reverse complement.
AAATTTTGCGACTCACAACTCAAAAAGGCTTCACTCTAATGTTAGAAAACTGTTGAACAGCTTCCGACGAAGAGGACGATATTGACCTACCCCCTCCCCGGCCCAAGGACAAGTACCTGGTGGGGCGCGTGCCGCGGACGGCCGGCAGCAGGCCGGGCCGCGGGGGCGGAGTCGCCATCGTCGTCAGGAAGAACACCGTGAGTATATCATCACCTTGACGACGATTCGACAACCTCCAAACATCTTTGTTATTTTGTAGTTTAGAATTTGTTACTCCGTTACATATTTTTGCATGCAGTGTCTACCTTTAATTGATTGTGCAATTAACTATGGATAATACTTAGTATAAGTTTAAGTATTGTATGTTGTGCATGAAATATTGTTACAATGGTTGGTAGACCAAATAAATTAAATAAAATAAAAACCTAAAATCAAAGTATGTTAATTATTTTAATTGGGTACCAATGTATTTTACCCTAAGAGGCATGCAATATTTGATTTACTATGTCAAAAATATACAAATAAATCAATTTATAATAATAGGTAGGAATTTTGTAACATGTCAGTTTAAGAATTAGCAATATTATTATCATTCATGAATGAATCTATAGTGTAATAACATTACGATTACGATTACAATTAGCCTGTTGTGTCCCACTGTTGGGCAAAGGCCTCACCTTGATTTCTCCAGTCATCTCGGTTTTGAGCCAGTTGGACCCAAGCTCTATTAAAGTTGTCGAGATCGTCTCGTCATCTCTTTTTGGGTCTGCCACGACGCCGATTTGCTGTCTCAGGGCTTCACTGAGTGTTAATAACATTAATTTATTATATTTAAAGAAAGCGAAATTCCACCGATAATCACGCCGCTTGATTGTTTTATTGCTTAAAAGCTGACACGTGCGGCTTCACCCGCGTTTTTTCAGTTTTTATGCAATCCCACAAGAACAGTAATTTTTCCGGGATAAAAAGTAGTCTATGTGTTATTCCAGATTCAAAGCTATTGACATATCAAATTTTATCACAATCGGTAAAGTCGTCACGGAGATACGTGGTTACAAACATTCTCACAAACACACGCACACAGACTCACGTTAATAAATTTGAAGGATGCTACCTTGTTGGTATAAAAAAAAACTTCAGCGATAGGAGCACTAGTAGTCTAGCGGTAGTGACCTCGCCTTCCAATCTTAAAGATTTGCATGATTTGCAAATGTTTGCTCCGGGTTTAGAAAAATATCTATCAATCTACAATATATTTTATTAAGTATATCAGTCATCTAGTTCCCATAACGCAAGCTCTGCTCAGCTTAGGGCTAGGTGATTCTGTGTGGATTGTCCAGCATTATTTATTTATTATTTGTTCCGGGTTCCACCAGCGGAGATCAAACCTGCAACCACGCCATCGAGATCGTCAATAGAATCAAGCTTCCGGCCGTAATTTCAAATCGCATTCAATTGTATACGATGTTTGTACATTCTGCGTACTTTTACCACGCCACCGAGCTCGTCATTAAGATTGAGCTCCCGACCGTAATTTCAAATCGCATTCAATTGTTGTTTGTACATTTTATTGGCCTTTATACTCGTATTTATTCGACAAAGGTCTTTGGGACAAAATATGCATCTTATTTGCCTAATTTTGCCAATTCTCTCGCTAAGTTCGTGAGAGACGTAACGCGTGCACAAACATTTTTACACCAAAACAAATAATTCAACGCGTAGCTCTTTGCTACGCGCACTGTAGCCCTGCTACGCATGTTGTAGCCCTGCTACGCGCTACGTAGCACTGCTACGCGCGTAGCAATTTATCACAGGACAACAATTAATATTATTATTTGTTATTTATTTGTATTTTATTATAATTACTATTAAAATGTTTGACATTAGAAATCAAATATTGCATGCCTTTTACGGTAGAATACATCGGTACACAATTTGAATAATTTACATCTAAGTATAACATGACATACTAACTGTCTAAAAATAAAGATATCCTAGGACAGGAAAGACGCGTTGGCAGATGAAACGGCGTGGAGAGCCGTGGCCTCTTTCTGTGAGACCGTAATGGTTCGGAAAGAGGCCGCTGAGCGAGATCGGGAGAGAGCCGATCCCGCTCGGAGAAGGCGGCGGCGGGGTGACGGCAACGGCCGCCCCGCACTGCCTGCCCCATAAGGGGCCAAGCGGTATCCCCTGCCGAGCAGGGGAACTTTCGGGTTCGTGGGCGGTCTAGAGTGAGGGCTCTGGTCGTCCGTTTTCAGCAAACCCGGGAAGGGCGGTAGCACAGGGGTGGCCCTGTGCTGCCGCAGCACTGCGAGGTGCTGGGGCTGACTTTTATTAGCCCCGGGAAGTGCTTTGAGCGCGATGCGAGAGGGGCACCACTGATAGCCCTAGGGGACCGTGGAGTCCCTTGGCATGCATCGAGGCTGGCCACCGGGGATGGTTTAGTGAGTCGTCGAGTCCGACAACCTCACACAACCCCGTCGTACCCTTATGCGACGGGATGTCTGGATGCAGATTCCTCCCCGTTAACAAAAAAAAAAAAAAAAAAAAAGGACAGGAAAGACGCAAATGTAAGTAGTAATATGTTTATTGGTGTAGTTAGGGTATATAATATATAAAGTAATATGAAAATTTTTGAATTCAGTTAACAAGCTAACGGTACAAACCAAAATAACAATAACAAAAAATTTAAACAAGACCATTAAATTACTATTACAATCATTTATTGCTTCTCCTGTAAAATCTATTTTACTGTAATTTCGTCTTTACAGCACCGGATGAGCGATGTATTTCAAGTAATAAAAATACTCTAACTTAGAATAGTCCACGTAAATGTATGACAGAGTTACATTACGCCAACGTGATAGTTTTGTGCTCCCTCAGCAAGTAATCTCTCGAAACAAGGCTGTCGAAAGTAATATAATCCGCCATACCTCAGGATTGGAATCTAGCAATAAATGTATTTCAGGCCCTTGCAACTCCCTCCCTCGAGTCCATGAGCCTTACAGAACATACAGTTTATAGTCACTACGGACTGCTTTGGTCCATGTCTACCATGAAACCTAAATCCGAAGTTTCGGACCAAAATTTTATTTTATTTATTAAGGCAACGCCAACAATACGACCAATTTGACGACCGATGTGGCGCGGCGGGCGCAGGTCCGCCTGCGACGCAGAGGTTGCGGGTTCGATTCCCGCCTCGGGACAAATGTTTGTACGATCTACAAATATTTGTTCCGGGTGATCTGGGTATTTTCTATATATAATAAAAAATATCTATCTATGTATTGTATTGTATTAAATATATATCAGTCATCTAGTACCCATAATACAGCTCTGTTTAACAGCAGCTTACCTTGGGCTGATGATGCTGTGTGGATTGTCCAGCATTATTTATTTATTTATTATTATTTAATACACATAAGAACCACATGATTTATTTAGGGCATAACAGATCCCTTCAAGCGGCCTAAAAACTCTGTCACCAGAGTTGGTTACTGACTCATACGAGCTTACTTACAAAATTAACATTACTTGACCAACTTACTTACTTATATGTAAGCCAAACAGGCATGAGTCACAAATTTCGTACAACTCGTACTAAAACCCATCAATTTGTAGCTAATCAATGGATTTTATAGGTTAATTAACAAAGGTATATAGTTCCTTGATGAATAGAGTCTATGTAAAGCATTTAACAAGGTCCATCTATCTAGTTGTTAAATGCTATGAGTTTTATTCACAAACAAATTATATACCTCTATGTTAGTTCAAATGTCTTTCAAATCCTATCATCCTCTTCATTCATTGACATGAGAATGACATGGAAAGACAATAGCTAGCAAGCAGCTAAAATGAGTTTCTTTTATGAATACGGCTATAGATCTAATTATTCTGGAATCAGTTCCAAAGAATGCACGTGACAATTAAACTATATTATTATGATAGTGAAATGTATTTTTCTTTAATTTATAGTGTCTGTAAATTAATTTAAACAATTTTGTCAGTGTCAAGTAAATGTCAACATGGACTAAACAAAACTATGAAAGATAAATTAATATTTGTAGCGCTCTTACAAAAACATTTCTAGAAAAGTCTTTACTAAATTACAAACCAACATTACTCTTCCGTTTCAGTTACCTACACTAGATCTAAGAAAACGAATTAATTTAAATAAGTTGCCAATTTACACAATAAAACTTAAATTAACACAAGAAAAATAATTAAAACTCGCTCATGATATCACCTTGTTGAGGCTCAGTCTGAAAACCAGCGTCACTTGTTTAGTAATTTTGGGAATGGCATAAAACTGAGACTGGACCTGTTTGATCGCACTCGCAAGGACTATGTGAGCTAACATACGTAGGTTTTTCTTGTACTTATTAATTTATCTGTTCCTGTTTTTTCTATTCTTTTTTAATTAAGCCATGACAGAGGATGGTCTAGAAACTCTGTCGCCAAAGTTGGCCACTGACTCATACGAACTTACTTTACCATTCTTTGCCTCTTTTACTGACCAGACTTGGCCAGACTTGGCCTATAACTAGAAAAAATGTGGTCCAGGTCAGCAAGAGACCGAACGACGTGGAGACACTTGGAGGAGGCTTTCACCGCCACAGGCGGTCCATACACATAAATTAATTTTTAGTTTTTAATTTTAGTTATAAAATTATCTCTACTCAATTTTTATTTTTATTTATTAGTAAGTACTTGTATTCATCTAGTGTATAGGAAAATAAAGTTTTTTTATTTTATTTATTTATTTTATTTTATTAGGCTCTTCTAAGTGTGTCAAATAAACAAATTATTATTCTTATTCTGATTCTTATAATGGGAGAACCATCCTGTATTGTCAAGATGTGGCCAAGATGGCCAAAGGAACTCTCTTGTGTATTTTGTTCATATTAGTGGCTTTGAAATTTCGGACAAACATTTTCATGGTAGGCTTGTGGGTAGCTGGTGTGTGGTGTATCGTGATTTATTGCTACCTAAAGTACAAAAAATGTTCTACATTTTTATGTAGTAAGAGCATAATAGCATAGTAGAGGCGTAGGATTGCTTAACTAAGCGATGTATTTAGACGATGTCAAATTGTTGATGATTCAAATTGGTTTATGTACAGCTTAGCTAACTTTTTACCTATATTATACAATAAAAAACTGTGAATCCTAGATTAAGATAAATAAATAATAAATAAATGTCTGATCGCAAAATACCAAACTATTAGAAACGTCGGTACGAAGCTTATTTACGCACAATAAATACAATTTAAAAAGTCTAGCGCTCAGAAAACTATAACAGGCTGTTTATACTGGTAAAAAACTAAAAAAATATTGACTCGTGAAGGATTTGAACCTCCGGCCTCCGATGGTCAAGTGTAAGTTTATATCGGTGCTCTAACCTACTGAGCTAACGAGTCTTATGATAGAGGCATGAAATAGCTCCACGCATTCAGCTTTGAGACAACATCCTAGCATCATGGCAACGAAATTAAAGCTTTATAGAAAATAGTTTACGGTTGACTTCAATAAAAGTCGGTAATAATATGGTTTTGCAGTGTAATTTCAACTATACGAGCAAGGCTTCACGAGTGTTTTTTGAATGCAATATGTCCAGACGGACTTCATGACTCGACATCGCTAAGAAATAAGAATGTTATGTAACCATTGGGTGTGTATTGACGATTTGTAGTAAAAAAGTAAATAAGTTTGTATAAGTCAGTGGCCAACTGTTTTGTAGTTTTGCAGTTATAAGTAACTATAGTACTAAAAACTGATTTTGGTGCCCATTTGCCCATAAACCCATTTATTAACGGTGAACGCGTCACGATTATACGAGTATGTAGCAGCGCTGCCTCAGCCGCTGAGAACATAAAATATTGATCAAAACCTTGCAAAATCTTCAAAAATAAGATTGACTCGTGAAGGATTTGAACCTCCGCCCTCCGATGGTCAAGTGTAAGTTTATATCGGTGCTCTCACCTACTGAGCTAACGAGTCTTACGGTAGAGAGATGAAATAGCACCAGGCATTCAGTCTTGTGACGTCGTCCTAACTTTATAGCAGTGAAATAGAAGCTTTATTGATAAAATTTTATGGTTGAATTTAATAGGAGTATTAACAAACTTTTGCAGTGGAATTTCAACAATTTCAGTGATGGTTTATGTGTTATTTTTAGTGTAATTTTCAATTAAAATAACGCCGCACATTCAGCACTGACGTCATCGTTAGTAGGAAAACTGCTGTTATTTCTAGATTTTTCAAATAATAATTCTATCATTTTACCTACTACTACTAATTTTTACCTGCAAGTCAACCCAAAATACTGAATGAATGAATGAATGAATGAATGAATGAATGATTTATTCGCAGAATAAGGGTGTTTATAATTAAGTTCTTAAAATAAAGTATCAGTCCCACAAATTCAACTGTATTAGTATTATGTGAAATATTTTTTTTTACACAGCAAATATTGAAAACTACCTAAATAAAATAAAATGAAGATATTACAAATCGTGATTCTACGCATAACTGCTGAACTTTAATTACGGGTATGTTAATTATTCATATTAATGATAGGTAAAGTTCAATGTTCTTGACTTTTGATATTTGATCTGATGAAATTTCAGGTGATTTATCAAAAGCGGCTCTATTCCTCTAATTGTTTTAAAATTAGTGATGTCCATTTTGCTCTGTCCAATATATTTTTTTTTATTAAATTTGTGCGGCTAATTTGACACTGATGCGTCCATGCAGGCGTATTGTGTTTGCCATTTACGTTGTCGCCTATACTTAGCGCTTACAGTTCAAAGTCCTTTAATCAGCGTAGCGTTTAATATCTTGTGTTACATTAAAAATAGGTTTGCATTTAAAGACGGATTCGAATAAAAAATATTTCAATTTTGCATGGTTATAATTGTATATATACCTTGATCGAATCTCCATTGATCTCCATCTCAAACTGTCTAATATGAAGAGCTATGGTTAAACTGTCTTATCACACAGTTTGAGTGATCGATAAAGATTGGTCGTTAATAGAGATATGTGATCAACCCGATGAACAATCTGAAATGCTAAAAAAAACTTACTCAACAGGGAATGTCAGATTTTCAAAGTCTGCAAGCACAGTGTTCCACCAGCAGTACCAAGAGACGCCTCTCTATGATGAAGCGACTGTCAAAGAAGCTATCCTATTGAAACATCTGCAATCAGATCAATGCAATGGTAGGTTTAAGGATGCACGTTCACTGCGACTTTTTGTAGTGATGCTTTTGCAAAACGCGCGACAGCATCGCCACTATGACTAAGTAATACTACTATACTATAGTGAGAAGCGAGAGGTTGCGGGTTTAATCCCTGCTGCGAGACAAATAGTTGCTTTTTTTTATGTCAACAGTTACAAGGTGGTGAAGTCGCTCGCTTGATGTTAAGTACCACGCCGGACCATAACAGTGCCACCCAAAGCTTTAAGTTTTTATGTTCAGCGTGGCAATGCACTGCGCTCATCACCCCAAGGCGTTGTTGTTAAAGCGCAACACAAATCTGATTCGTGCCCGTGCCCGCTTTCTGTGTGTGTTGCGCTTAAGTCTCTTTCGCCCAGTAACTTCACTTGCTACCTTCCAAACCTAAGCACAGTAATGCTTGCACACTTTTACTTTGAAGTAAAATATCTGGCTCTGCGGTGGTACCCACCAAGACTGACTCTTGCTGAAAAGTCCTACCACCTGAAGGGCAATTCCCGGAATGTAAAATAGTCATAATTAAGTTCCAATCTTGTCTCGATGTCGTAATATGACACAAATGGTATTCTCGTAAACAAAATCACAAGGTAATTATGACACTTTATTGTAATGTGATTGAAAGTTAAACGACGAAGGCATAATCGGTATTATGCTAGCCTTAAACTAACAAATCTTTTTTTTGGTATTGAGATTAATCCGTGTTAACAATTTATAATTCGGTTATGTTTATTTGTCGATTTCAGGTAAAATACGGGAGTCAGCCTTCAGGTAAAATTACATGATCTGCAAATATTAATTGTTCAGGGTCTAAGTAATAATTAAGTATAATATAAGTCAGTATACTCTATCAGTTTTATAGAAAACGTGTCAAAACTGGCGCTACATTTGCGAATATAATTTGATACATCTCTTACCATGAGATTTGTGGCCTTGATATATTTTTTTTTATACAACTGAAGTGGCAACCAAGCGTACGGCCCACAAGATGGTAAGCGGTTACATGAAATTATACCCTTCACACCGGAACATAGCAATGCGAGCATTACTGCTTGGCGGTATGGTTATAGTCCTTCCCCGGACGAGCTCTATCACAAAGAACTCTACTACTCTTGATGGTTTAATCGAAGGAAAACTAATCATATTAAATTATCTACATCGTAAAATTCAGTGAATTCAATAACATCAAACAAAACCTTACTAACTATTCTGACTAACCTAACCATTATCGAAATTCTTAGGGCCTATTTCACGAACTACGAGTACGTAAGTTTTAAGTAAAGTTCTGGTTAGCCAATATAACTTTCACCCAAAATACAAAGCAGTGCAAGCATTAGGTATGGTTTGGCGGCAGAAATAGGTAAAGTAAGTAAGTTCGTATGAGTCAGTGGGCAACAGTAGTGACGAGAGCTTTTAGACAAAAAAAAGGATGACGGTAGTACTTCGTCGAAAGGCATGAGCATTACTATTGTTAAGGATGCCGAGTAGAGTTGAAACACATTCGTTCCAAACTTTCATATGCACAAAAAACTGTTACTCCTAAATTTAGGCTAGTCAGTGTCTCAGTCATTAGAATACTGGCCACGATAGTGATGTTGTTGGCAATCATTTCAGATGATTGACTTGCCCTTAGTATAAGTCGATTTGCACAATAACATTTGAAAGCTATATTAGTTATCAGAGGTTTAAAGTATGTTTATAAAATAAAGCCGTAAGGAAAATTCTATTAAAACTTGATTTTATATTTCAGCCCCACCCTATTATACAGAATTACTGTGTGAAAAGAATTTAATTGGAAGTCATAACCATAAAACAAGGGAAGCCTGCGAATAGACCCAATTTGAAAGATTCTTTGATAATGTATTACAGTAATAATAATTGTCCGTTTATCCTTATTAAATGAATGGGAAATATATCTGCTTTTAATTTTAGGATATAAGGAATGATTTTTAGGAATCAGCGTGTATTTTAGTATCTCTATGATAATAACAAGTTTTTATACACATTTTTTATACAACTTTGTATATATTCAAGCAACCGGCCTAAGGTACGCTTAGATAATAATAGTTTTCAACAATGCAACGGATTTTAATGCGTCTTTCATCCATAGATAGAGTGATTGAGCAAAGCCGGTCGCTAGTTATATTTAGAATAGATATAACAATAAGAAATTCAAATCAGTCAAATCATTCTCTCGATTTTTTCGAGTTATTCCTTCTCGTCCCTTTCCCCTCATGTCACTGGGATGTCCCATCCCATCACGCCGATCTTCAAAATATTAGCTAATGCTGTTGTTTTCAAACTTCCACAAAGAAACACAATATCCCCGTAAACATCCCTGTTTTTACAACCCTCAGATTTGTCACTGGTTTATGTGCGGGCGCGGAAACTCCAACATCTTATTAAAGAATAACAACCTGCATGCTCAAGGAACTCTAATATTCTACGAAGGCACAAGCAACTGAATTTACACTGTATTGTATTATAATAAGGTTTTAAAATATCTCAATACCAGTTTTTGTCATTTATGCTGACATATCGCCGAGCAAACGCGGACGGTGCTCATGAAGAAGAGCAAAAATGACTAAGTGATTTAGTTATTTATATATGACGGAGGAGCAGGTCCAGGATGCTTCGTAGATAGGGTGACGTCAGCCGAGCTGACGTCACTAGCCTATGTTCATGATGGATCACCCATCTTGTTGAAGAAAAGGCAGAAACTGTTCAAGTCTTCTTTATTTCAAGCTTCAGTAGGTGTTGACGGTCCGACGGCTCGAGTGCCAATGAATTGTACCCGGGTCGTCGGCCGTATTTATAGCAAAACGCAGGCATGCGTCCACAGTTGTTTACAACAAGACAAAATTACTTGTGAATGCCTGAGTCCTGCTTTTAACAATCAAATTAGTTAACTTATGGTCTGAACAGTTAAATTAACCACTAGATTACTAACTGATGGTTTGAATAGTTTAAATTAACTACTAGATTACTTAATCAGCTAATCAATTCATGATTTACAAGTTGTTTTAAGCCGGTTTTCTACAATGTGTTTTTAGATACAGGATGTGATGACGTCATTGCTCCGATATATAATATTTTAATATAATTTCTCACCAACCTTTATCAGCTGTTTTCTCGTGGTCCCAGGATTTTGTTCCATTAATCGGACCACAAGGGAGAACTGTTTCTCGTACTCCCATTCCTATGCTCAGTAACGTATTTATCCTCCTGTATATAGGTATTCCTCTTGCTAACATAACCTAACCTACTCATTTCGATCTAAGCGGATGTCACTTATTCATTAGATCGAAATTAGTAGTTTAGGTTATGTTAGGTTAGTGAAAAACTACGCGCGAGGCAAGCGAGCGTAGCGAGCGTGCCGCGGTAGCGAAGAGCCAGAAATTTAGTATTTGTTTCAATCAACTTTAGGTTGTAAATACTTACCTAAATAATATGAAGTTGATACTTTTATTATCATTGTTTCTTTTGGTAACCACATACTTTTATATACAAGATGTAATTTCACAATAATGGGACTACGAGAAACAGTTCTCCCTTGTGGTCCCATTAATGGGACAAAATCCTGGGACCACGAAAAAACAGCGCCTTTATCAGACAGTAGCCAAACTACTGCTTAGTGGCAGAATATCTGGCACTGCGGTGGTACCGCCAAGACGAACTTTTATTAAAGAGTTCTCCAGGTAAACATGTGCATGTCGTTTGGTAAAAACTTGAAATAGTTCTAGACCTGTACCTACTGTATAAAAATGCACGCAAACGAAGCTTGCAGAATCGAAGGTTACAAAACAGTGTAACAGACAATTTATCTATTGAAAAGAAAGCACATAGCTCCAGCTCTGGAATTGCACTTCACCCCGTGAAATAAATATCGTTGAGACAGCTACGTTTCAACTCTACACAACACAACCGCCTCGAGTGAATACGTGGAAATGTACACTTAACCTCGGAGGACTTCAAACATAATATAAGAGATAAATACAAGCATGCAATACAACATGAGATATAAAATACATATACAAAACGCTAAGTCGCTCGTGACGTGGCAAAGTGGTTATCAACGAAGTTAATAACTGATTTGCAGAGACATTAATTTGGATAGATGAATTTCGAATAAACCAGTTTTAAATTAATAATTTAAATCTAAAACTAATAAAAAAAATAAAGATGGAAGCACTCTTTAAAATGCGTGTATTCACTGTATTCATTCACTCTTTTAAAAACTCAGTAAGTATATTTTCACAGGGATAACTACGTTAGTATCGCATGTTCGGTTTGGATGTAGCTTTTCAAAGGCTCTGCAAAATTAGTAAAAAACGTGTGCCACAAATCTCTTTATAGATATCGGTGTCCCCACATGAGAAACTTTTTCAATAAAGATTCCGAGTCCAGATAAATGAAGGCTTCGGTGATAAAAAGTGGATTTTGTGGAAAGCGTAATAAAAAGGTACAGGAGTATAAAGGTCTGTTCAGATAGATGATGTGGAGCCCCAAATGGCCAAAAGGTTAACGAAAAACGATTATTGATGCTTTTTTTCAACAGTGATGAGATATGTGCATAGGTTTGTAGTAGTTTAAAACAAAAGCAATGGTGATATGACTAAGTACATTTTTTTATGTCCTAAGTTGACAAACAATCAGACGAGCCGCCTGATGGCAAGCGGTCATCGTCGCCTATATCTGCAACACTTATAATTAGGCTTGTAGAAACGTAAAGTTAAAGTGAAAATTATTTTCACATTAGTAACAATCCTACTAAAGTTTGCCAAAGATTTAACATTTTTCTTATTTTCTCTATTTTTATTATGCAGAATTTTGTTCCGCTAAACAAAACTCAGAGTAAAGAAAGTAATTTCACTTTTTATTACGAATAAACAAAACGCATAGACAGAGGACAGCGTGATTGTAAAAACGAAATTACGTGGCGTAAAAATATCAATCGATAAACAGTAAAACAGCCATTAAAGGGTGTTACTGTTTACGTTTTACTCGAGAATTGGGCGAGACTCATCTGGCTAACCTGGGATTCTACTCTTACTACAGTTTTATACTAATAATAGCTGACCCGCGTAGCTAGTATTAGTATAAATTATACCTGCAGTAGGTCGCAGGCTCGAAACACTTTCTGTCCGGGGTCGGGTTCGACCCGGAACGACCTCGCGCGGCTCTGGTCATACAGCACACCACTAAGCTCATTGCAATCTTCACTCCTGGAACACAGATGTAGATACAAATTGGTTTTTTTTATTGTGTGGACTTGATTTTTATCTATAACAACGTGTGTGTGACCGACGTAAGACGATAAGAAGCTTGACATTTTCACGACTCATTGTGCCGTTAACAATTCCGCTGTCACAGAATACTCGTTATTCTATTAATATATTATAGCATAGCCAATGCCGTGTTGGCTCAGTGGTATGGGCTCTGACTTCCGTTCTGGATGTCGCGTGTTTGAATCTCGGCCATGAATTTTTCTATCGATAAATCTATGTACCTATTAGCATACTTAAAACGGTGTATGAAAACATCGTGATGAAATTAAGCTGGCTAAGCTGAGAGGCAAGCCTACTTTATCTAAAACCTGTCCCAGGCAGGTAAGAGTAGTAGAGTTCTTTGTGATAGAGCTCGTCCGGGGAAAGACTACCACCATACCTATTTCTGCCGCCAAGCAGTAATGCTCGCATTGCTGTGTTCCGGTGTGAAGGGTATGGTTTCCGGTGAAATTACTGGCACATGAGGCTTTCGATCTTAGCCTCAAGGTGGCAACCCGCGAGTGATACCTCTGGTATCGCAAGCGTGCATAGGCTGCGGCCGAATTGTGGGCCGTACGCTTGGTTGCCAATTCAGTTGTATAAAAACGGCAACATCTTTACACATTCCATGTGGGCAACATGAATAACCAACTTGCCACTCGATGTTATATTTATAAATCATCTTCAATAAATGGTAAAGGTCTTGGAGAGAAAGCCAATGTCCTTGTCATTTTCAATTAATTTGTATTCCTGAGGAAAAATCAGTGAAACAATAAAGTTTATATGTATAAAAGAACTTTATTTTGTCACTGACTTTTCTCGAATATTAGAAGAAAAAGTTAAGTTTACCAAGTTTGTCGTATCCTCATTGTGAAGCAGTCATTGTGGCTTGATTTCCCAGGAGTAATGCGGGGCGTATTAAAAATTGCCACTATACTCGACCATTTTACATAGACGCATGACATGTGCATTTTTTTACAGCTTACTATCGTTAGGCTACGTTTCCACCAGAGATGTGGGAGGATGTGTAGCGAGGGATGTGTTTGTTATGAACCAATATAATCACTTTATTTACCTAGCCTCGCTCTGACAGCTTTAATGAAGTGATTCTATTGGTTCATAAAAACACTTTCCTCGCTACACATCCTCGCAGATCTCTGGTGGAAACGCAAACTAATGATGATTTGGCATACATTCAACTGTCAGTTCTGATACTGTAGAAGCGTTTTACTAATTCATACAAAATTAAATGCCATATGTACCTTAAACTTGCATGCACTACATTGCACTTAGATCGTAATAATATGTTTACTGTCAGTCACCAAGTTATAGTGTGCGCAATATAACATGAAAACTTACTGCTATTATAGTAGCCCCATGAGGAAGTGATGTAAGTATTTATTGCGGTGCTCAGTGAGAAACATAATAAAAACTGCAAACTACTTAGATAGCCCTGAATCTACACTTTTCTGTGACTTTGCTACAAGCACAAGTGCCTACTGACAGTAAGCAATAAAGTTTCTGACCCGGAAAAAATATTTGCAGCTAATGTTATACTTTGTGCTGTTTGAGCTAAATCTGATTGTCATGTGCCTCGTTGGACTTAAAACTTTTTGCATTTCAAAATAAGGTTTCAAACAGTCTCTAAAAAATCTTCGGCACTACAGCTGCTAGAGCGTCTGCATTTTAAACATGGTGGTGTAAACCATGAGGATAGAGAAAGGCATGCTAAGGTGGTTTGGGCATGTAGAGAGGATGGATGAAAGAAGATTGACGAATCAGATTCATAAGGCGAGTGTGATTGGTACAGTTGGAAGGGGAAGACCTCGACGCACGTATTACGATCAAATTGAAGACGTGCTAAAGAAAGGCCAGGTCAGGAGTACCCTAAACCGACGAGCGTGTATGAAGAATGTGATGAGAGTAAATGAAGCAAAACAGGTGTGTCAGGATCGTAGCAAGTGGAAATCCGTGGTCTCTGCCTACCCCTACGGGATACAGGCGTGATTTTATGTATGTATGTATGGTGTAAACCAAAAAGGCAAAAAGAGTAACCATCTTGGCATTAGACGCTGTCATCTATACTTCTATACTAATACTAATACTAATAATAATATTATAAAGAGAGAAGATTTGAATAATTGTATTTTTGTATTTTGTTTACGAATAAACTCAAAAACTACTGGTTCGTTTTCAAAAATTCTTTCACCATTAGAATGCCACATTATCCTTTAGTAACATAGGCTATATTTTATTTTAGAAAATAATAGGGATCCCTACTAAAACTTCAATAATGTAACCCAAGGTGTAAAAAAAATTGCCATAAAATGTCTTTCATCGCATGCGCTGCGGAAACTGTTGATGATAGAACAAAAAAATGTTCTACAATATTAAAGAACATAATGATATCTACAAAAAAATCAGCGATACCATATGTCCAACTATTGTGGTTATGTAACAATAACTACTTTTTTACATTTTAAAAGTTGATAGAAATGCCGACCAAAATCAGACCATGTATTCCATACCTTTATATTAATCCTTATCCAAATAAATCATTTCATATTCAAGACTGTTTCAATACCTGTAGATATCTGTTTGAATTATTGAAATCAGACATTCCATTCAAAAGTTATGACGAATTATAAAAATGTCAATCTAAACAAAATACTATGCAAGCCCGCGCGCGCGCCGTGCCCAGAGAGGGGCGTGCACATGAACTATGAAATAAGTAGCCGCGCGGCTAAAACGTGCGGTCGGCTCCTACCTTATTAATGACTAGCGACCCGCCCCGGGACGAGTCGCTAGTCTCTAATAAATTGCTCACAAATGACAAATTTTATTGACCGAGCGAGCGAAGCGTCTCGAAGCGAAGTTTCAAAATTGACCAAAAAGGCTCTTGTCTTTCAGTCAGTCAGTCTGTCTGTTCTTGCATAAACGTCGTATTTTTCAACCGATCTTACCGATCTCAACCGAATTGAAACTTAGTTGATATTATGACAGGTTCTATGACTTTAAAGATTTTTTTTGGATTGTCTTTGGCTATTTTTTCGAAACGACATGGGTCCTCCCATTTTAATTAAGTAAGTAATTCTCATGTTGTTTTAAGTTTTATTCCGTAAATTTGGTGGCAGTTTATCCAATTTAACTTATTTACTTAGCACAAGTGTAAATAATTGAAATGGAGGGGTAACGTTGGTTGATAATTTAGTCGAAGACTTCCCAAGGGAATTTTGAAAGAAAAGTCATCATTTCTTTCCAAATTTCGTTTGTTTACGTTGCTAAGCGACAATCAAAATAACTCACTTGACACTGACAAAATTGTGGCAAATAAGCCACAGAGTTCATAAAAGAAGAAGAAGAAGAAAATTTTTTTTGTCGGGCATTTTTCATTTACTAAGGCCCTGTTCCAAGAACTACTAGTTTTGGTAGCAGCAACAAGTCCCAAAGTAATTCTCATTACTTGGCACTATCACACACTCAGCGCAAGCTTAAGATGGAACTTTTTCAATTTCCTCGGTCCACGGATCGTATATACCAGCTTGAATAACGTTTTGTATGCTTAAATACTTTTGCGTTTGTTCAGCTACTTATGCCTCTGACAAATAAAATATATGAACTACATATGTATATTATTTACCACTTGTTCGCTGGTGTTCCATTGGAGCCTGCGAATCGAACTTATTTCAGCGATTTTCGAATAAAATCATAAAAACGTGTCATTAGCTATATCTCTACAATCTATCGAAACCTTTTTTTTTGTTTGAAGTTGGTTAAAAAAAATGAATAATATATATATTTATATATCTATATAAAATTATTTATATACATATATACATTTAAGCATGTTCTATATAACAGTTGGTTTGAGATGATACATTATCTCCTTGGGCTATACTTTATTAATTAATAATGTTATCTACAGTAGGGATTTTTGTTGTTTCTCTGTGATACAAGTGTGTCGCACTAGACTTTTATAAGCGAAAACATATTATTGGTGTTTATTTATTTAAGTTGTTTAATATTTAGTTATTTTTATACTGTTTGTTTATAAAAAAAATTTTTTTCCAATCTTTTTTTGTAGGCGTTGTAAAATAATATATTCAATCAACATTCACAGGCTAAGACTGCACCGAGGAAGCTTAAATTTGTTATAATAAGTAGGTTATTTATAGGTATAGTGGACAGTGAGCATAGAGTAGTGCTAAGAGGCTTGAGTCAAAGGCACAAACAGACGGACGTCGACATGCTGTCGACTCAATAATGCAGGCGATACAGAGTAGCCGTCGGAACAGAGATTACCATAACTTAAATTATAACACTGGTTTAAATGGAGCTAGTGGTCTAGTGGTAGTGACTCGCCTTCCGATCTTAAAATGTAGGTTCAAACCGGTCGCGCACCAAAATGACTTTTTCTTTTCAAAAATTGAATTAAATCTAACTTAGTTTGTTTTAATAAAATAAAAGTACATTAGTGTAAAACTACATAAAAACTTCATAATTAATGTGTTAGCGAGGCATGAATATACTAAAGAAATACTAGTGGAACGTCTTTTTTTTACGTTTTACGAGAAAATCAACGTAGCGTGAGCGAGTCGCGGCCTCTACGACGTAGAGTCTACGTCGTAGCACAGTCTACGCTGGTTGTATCAGAATCTATTCACGAATGCCATAAGTAAGTTCGTATAAGTCAGTAGCCAATTCTGATGACAGAGTTTTTAAGCCGCCATAAGGCTTCTGTCATAGCCTATCACTTGAACAGAAAATGCCGGGACCGACTGCTTAACGTGCCCTCCGAAGCACGAGTGCCATGACATCCAAACAGAGGTTAATAAAACATTTTTGTCCTGTAGTAAGAATCAAACCCGCAACTTCATGCTTTTATTTATAGTTTGGTTCAAGCGGCTAGGTAGGCAGTTAATTCCTTATAATTGTAAGTAGGTACCTACCGATAGTTTAATTTATTAGGTATTTACGTTGAATGTTAAAATTGTTAAGTTGTTATAATTTTGTTACCTTACAGGGCTGACATAAACATGTTGTAAAAAAGTTTTAAGAGTAGTAGAGTTCTTTGTGATAGAGCTCGTCCGGGGAAGGACTACCACCATACCTATTTCTGCCGCCAAGCAGTAATGCTCGCATTGCTGTGTTCCGGTTCGAAGGGTATGGTTTCCGGTGAAATTACAGGCACATGAGACTTTCCATCTAACGTCTCAGGGTGGTAACACGCAAGTGATATCTATGATGTTGCATGCGTACATAGGCTACGGTAACCGCTGACCATCAAGTGGGCCGTACGCTTGGTTGCCACTTTAGTGGTATAAAAAAAAAAAAAAAAACCTTCTAAATAACATTGCATAAAAAAAAATAAAAAAAAAACTTCATGCTTCTCAGCTTGAGCACATACCCACTGCGGCACAGAAGTTTGACAAAATATTTGTCTACAAGCTGTATTCGACGACCTCGATGGCGTGGAAATGCCCGGTTGAGAAGCAAAAAGTTCGATTCCAGTTGCGGAATAAAGGTTTGCATGATCTGCAAGTACCTTAAATCTGCAAATAAATATCTTGAATCTTGAATTCTTTTACTGGGTCTGGTTGTTGGTGTAATAGAACATAGACATTCATTTATATTTATTTCGTAATAAGCATTTATTTGTAAAACAAATCTAAGCATGTATTCTAAAAGTTAGTGCTGAGTTGTGGGCTTTTCACAACCACACAAAAATATTGTATAAATTATTAAAAATAAAAAAGTTATTAATGTTAAGCTATGTACCTTACCTACCTACTAGATATTAGTTCATGTATAATAGTTTTAATTTGTAGATTAAGGTTTATACTTTGTTTGTGGTGAGTTGAATTAAAAGTCTTTTCTTTCTTTCTGTCTTTCTTTCTATCAGTTATCTGGTTTCTTTGCTTAGTTTAGAACAAGATGGCACTGTAAAATGTCCTCTAATACTTATAGATAGATAGATAGATAGATAGATAACTCTTTATTGTTACACAAAAGAAACAGATAAAAATTAAATCAAACAATTTTTGGTGGTACAACAGGCGGCCTTATTGCTAATAGCAGGCAACCTTAGGATGGACTGGATTTAAAGCAAATAAGGGGATACTACTTATTTTATTAACATCTAAACTCCGCCTACTCTGCACGTCGCTAATGAGAGCGGTAATGAACAAACAGTCAGATGTTGTCACAAACGTAGCTACTAATAAATAATGATGCATTAATAATTCACTTTTCAACGGAAGCTGCTCAAACGCGCAATTTCCGCCGCTACGTTTCAGGATGTATGTTAAGCTTACTGTCCACTGGAGCGCTGACGTAGCTGGCTAAGTTGTTCTTAACAGATCAACGAAGTTAAACACTGTTCCGCGTACCATTTGGATGGTGACCGCCAGTGGCAATTTCAACTGAGCGCTCCCATGCTTTGGGGGAACACGTTAAGCAGTCGGTCCCAGCTATTTCAAAGTTGTTAAGCCATGACAGAGGCCTTCGGGCGGGATATCTCTTGTACCTTTAATATCACAGGACACTTCGAACCGGAACACTGTAATGCGAGCATTACTGCTTGGAGTCACATTTTATGTAAAAACATATACAAATATTAGAATCACACTATTATAGTCTTTTTTAAACTTTTGCGATCAGAACTCATAGTTTTTTATAATATTTGCGGGATTTTATCGCGTAATTTACCTTTTTATTTCCCCGACGTTTCGGTTGTGTTGCAACAACCGTGGTCGCGGGCAGACTACTACACTATTATATATTATGAATGCGAAAGTTTGGATGTTTGTTGCTCTATAACTCGACTCGGAACCGATTTGGCTGAAATTCAAAACATAGATAAATGACCGGGAGTAGGACATAGGCTACTTTTTATCCCGGAAAAAAGTACGGTTGCAGAGTTCCACGCGAACGAAGTTGCGGGCGGCAGCTAGTAGGACCATAATGAGACGTCGTGTAGATCAGATATACAAACTCCTTTAGTGAGGTAAGAAGCATGATTTCTTTGCAAAGGTCAAGCGGGTCATTAGGTACACGATGAGCTGTTTTTATCCAATTACGTGTACGAGTACTAACTGTGACGTATCGCTCCAGGCTTCTTACCAAACTGTTGGCCACTTGTGGCGAGACGTGGTGACATGTGGAGTAAGTTTTCACTTGGTTGGAGGACTCTTCAGCCAGAGGTCGTCTTGGTGGGTACCACCGCAGTGCCAGATATTCTACCTCCAAGCAGTAGTGTGCAAGCTGCACTGTGTTTAAGTTTGAAGGGCACTGTAGCGAGTGAAATTACTGGGCGAAAGAGACTTAACAACAACGTCGCAGGCGGACCTGCGCCCGCTGCGCCACATAGGTCATAGTGAAAGTCGCGGGCCGTAAGTGGATCAGATTAGCACAGGATCGCGGTAGATGGCACAAACTAAGGGAGGCCTATACCCAGCAGTGGGTGAAGTCAGGCTGTGTATGATGATTTTTTTTGTGTGTAAAACTTGTTTCTGAAATAAAGATTCACATTATCATTATTTAAAATTTTAACATTAAATTTAACAGTTTCCAAGCACTGAAAAATTGTGAAATAAATCCTATTTGAATCTGATCCAGTTAGCGGTAACTAGCACATTCTCGCCTCCATTCCTGCCCGCGGGCAAACGTGTTACACTCCACCCGATTTCTATGTTATCTATTGCAAAATATGCTTCGGATTTGCATCCAAATATTATATAAATAAAATCGTTACTGGCTGGCTGACTGACAATCAACGCACAGCCAAACTCAAACTCAAAGTTCTTTATTCAGTCACAATGATCACTTTGAAACGTCTTATTTGGATCAAGATGCTAACTTTGGGAATCTTCACCTTAGTATCTTTAAAGGCCGATTTTTTTTTAATAAATAGTAGTCAAGCATTTGGCCGGTATCCCACCTGATGTTAAGTGTCGATGCGGCCTTAGATGGAGCACGCTTGGCTAGAATATACCTGTACATTCTTGTTTTGAATTTTCCTAAATTGTAATGTTCTGGAAAGACCGACGCTGGCAACGAGCTGCTCTTTGGCAGTGCGAGTGATGAAGGTAGAATGAAACCGTTTTGTACGGATTGGTGGAATCTCTACGGTGTAAGGGTTCTTATTTTAGAGTATTATGAAAGCTTAACGTCCTTGAAAGTTTTTAAGAACACATACAAACCATGGATTATGGTTTTTGATTTATAATTTAATGTTAAAACTCAACTCAACTTTGACTCTCTAAAACACAAATTCGTCAATTTTCATCAAAACTTTTGTAATTTGCACTAATGCTAGGAAGTTGATTATTTCTTGGAAAAAAAACCTCCAAAAAGTTTTTTTATCAGTTTCAAACGTTCCGACCAAACATTCTCAAAAAATAACATTAAAAAAGTCATAACTCGAAAAATACAAAAAATCGGGGAAAATACATGAGGTATTGTCGAATACCCCTGAATCTGGGGAATCTAAATTTTTCTTATTGACGTCTACGTTTGGACCACCCTGTATATTAGTATAGACTACAATAAGTTCTAGAGGCTCAGAGCACCTGTTTTTTTTAATGTATAGAGGCTAAAAAAAAGAGTACCTGAAATTAATTTCCTGAAGGATGAAGCAGGAAGAAGTTTGTATATACGGTATATATATAGTCCGGACAAAGTCGCAAGGCATTTAATTAGTAGCACAGAAGATACAAAGTAGATAGATGCATTAAGAAAGTAGAGGCAGTAAAATAAAAATAAACTTACAACTAACTAAGCTAACAGATAGCCAATTAGAGAACTAGGGCACTAGAGAATGGAGAGGTTGTGTGTAATCAACCTATATTACCGCACGAAAATGACGTGATTTTAAAACAACTCCACTGGTTGATTATACATTATATCTACGCTCAGCTTCAACGGATTTATTATGATAACAGAGCTGCTGGATTATCATAATAATTTTTCAACACACTTGCTTATAAAGTGACTCTATGGTCATCGCAATTAGGCACATAATGACACCCATAATCAAACTATGACTTTTTCATTACTATAACTCACTAGTGAGTTATAGATTTTTTTTTGGTATTTTATTATGAGTTTTTTTTGTTATTTTATTTACAAGTGTGTTGAAAAACGTCGTATGATACACGTGTGTATTGATGATTACCGTCCTCGGCTATCTTACGACCCTCTCCTACGGTTCGGGTCTCAATGGCGCCTCAGCGGTAATCACCAATGTTACACACTAGTACCATAATGTACTATTATTTCATTTTGAATGTAGGTAAGCTATATTTTTTAATATAATCATTATTCTTTCTCACACAGACAAAATACAAAGTTTTTCTTTTATTCCGAACTACGCGACATAAGGACCTTGGCGAAACGCATTTCAACTTCTTTAAAACAGAGTTATGTTAGAAATTAAAAAGGGTAAGTTATTATAAAATTCTTATAAGGGCACGCTGTTGTGCTAATTTAAAATAGGTATACCCTTCGCTTAACACTGACGTCTCTGCAGTGCAAAACGAATTCACTTGGAGTGTCTCGCGACTCAGGTAATTTGCGATTTCCTTGTGATCATTCCACCGCGCCACCATAGCCTATCTAATTTGCCGGAGCGATAGGTCTTCCCAATCGATATTAAATGCCATAACTTCGCAAAAATGTTATGAAAGTAATATAAGTTATCGACTTTAGATAAACGCAAGTTAACCGTGGAGCGCTCGTGACGTAACTGGCTAAGTTGTTCTTAACAGATCAACGAAGTTAAGCACTGTTCCGCGGGGTCATCATTTGGATGGGTGACCGCCAGAGGCAATTTCAACTGAGCGCTCTCGTGCTTCGGAGGGCACGTTAAGCAGTCGGTCATAGGCCACGACAGAGGCCTTCGGGCGGCCTAGAAATTCTGTCACCAGAGTTGGCCACTGACTCATACTAACGAACGAACCGTGATCGTCTAGTAAGTTTAGCTCAGATAAAATTATAGACTCAAGCTTCTTATAACTAGCTGCCGCCGCGGTAGGTTGAGTTCCACGCGACTTTGTTCGCGTGGAACTCAACCTACCAAGCGTACGGCCTACAAGATGGTAAGCGGTTACCGCAGCCTATGGACGCTTGCAATACCAGAGGTATCACTCGCGGGTTGCCACCTTGAGGTTAAGATCGAAAGCCTCATGTGCCAGTAATTTCACCGGAAACCATACCCTTTACACCGGAACACAGCAATGCGAGCATTACTGCTTGGCGGCAGAAATAGGTAAAGAACATACAAACATCCAAACTTTCGCATTTATAATATTAGTGTGATGTGATTAGTGTGATAGTGTGACTAGCGACCTGCCCCGGCTTCGCACGAGTGAACATAAAATATAGCATTGAACAATATAAGGCTGATATGATCTGATGATGATGATCTCGTTACTTGAGCCCATGTTTTTTTTTTATACCACTAAAGTGGCAACCAAGCGTACGACCCACTTGATGGTCAGCGGTTACCGTAGCCTATTTACGCATGCAATATTATATGTAGATATCACTGGCGTGTTACCACCCTGAGACGTGAGACGGAAAGTCTCATATGCCTGTAATTTCACCGGAAACCATACCCTTCGAACCGGAACACAGCAATGCGAGCATTACTGCTTGGCGGCAGAAATAGGTAGCCCTTCCCCGGACGAGCTCAAAATGTTCAAAGGGGCTAACAAGAAGCATGTCTTAGCGTAAAATCTCGCTGTCAATATACAGAAGATAAGTAAATACAGACCTATAGCATTAACATCAAGATTAGTAAGGGTCTGTCGAGTACTTAATTTCAAACCCTGCGTGTACCTGGACTGTATTTCATTTACGCTTAAACACACGGCTATGTAACTAAGCCAACAAGTTGTGATCCTGTAACTCCCTAACACTTCGTCTTCGTCTTCGTCCCTAATACTTCGTCTTCGTCTTCGTCCCTAATACTTCGTCTTCGGAACGTCGTTTTTTATTTTTTTAAGGACATGACAGTCAAGTCCCTCGCCTGATGTTAAATGACCACAACAATTGCAATGCCACCCAAAGCTTTCTGTTTTAAAGCTCTGCGTGGCACTGCACTGCGCTCATCACCCCAGACGTATGTGTATCTTTCGCCCAGTTTTTTTTTTATGTCAGCAAGTGACAAGACAATCAAGACGCCCGCCTGATGTTAAGCACCACGCCTGACTATAACAGATGCGGTGCCACCCAAAGCTTCGAGTTTTTAAGTGTTTGCGTGGCACTGCACTGCGCTTATCACCCCGAGACATTGTTGTTACGTCTCTTTCGCCCAGTAATTTCACTTGCTACAGTGCCCTTCAAACGATAACATAGTAATGCTTGCACACTACTGCTTTGAGGTGGAATATCTAGCACTGTGGTGGTAACCCACCAAGACGGACTCTTGCTGAAGAGTCCAGTCCTACCACTAGGTCTTCAGAGTAAGGTGGCAACTGAATAGAACGTCCAACGTTCTTTATTAATAGTGGCTTTAAACTGGTAGACGTAGCTGGCTAAGTTGTTCTTAACAGATCAACAAAGTTAGGCACTGTTCCGCGTACTCAATATTTGGATTGGTGACCGCCAGTGGCAATTTCAACTGAGCGCTCCCGTGCTTCGCAGTCGGTCCCGGCTTTTTCAAAGTTGTTAGAGGCCTTCGGGCGGCCTAAAAACTCTGTCACCAGATTTGACCCACTCATACGAACTTACTTATACCACTTAAATTAAAATCCAGTATGTCTCGCCCTTTTCCTGTTTATCATCTCCCCGTAATGTACGGTACCTATATCTAAGGTTGGTTCAGTATAATCTTTGGCTTGACAACCTGCGTAAATCCACACCATTTTGAGCTTGACTTTTGCAGGTAAATATAGCTTTTTAGTATCTTGGCACCGACAAGACCAAAGTTTTCTTTTGGAATATTTAAGGAAAGAACTTTTTTTAATTTTTCATGCACCACTCCTGCTAAAAGGTCTAAACTCACTCGCCTATAAATATGGGTAGCACCAAAATATGACTCGACACTGAAATACCTGCTTTAAATCGATACCTTTTGGTTCTGTTTTCATTTAACAAGCTTGTCAAGTAGATAGACACTGGATATGACACACACCACACAACCACACTCTGTTATGACACAATGACGTCAGCACTCTGATATGACCTCACAAAATAAGTAAATGAGAGGTAAATGGTATGTTATATAGGTACGGATTCTTAAAAAAAGGTTTTCTATTAATAATGTTTGTAAACTTCACTACTATTTCAGGACTTTGTAGAAAGAAGAACAGCATGATGTTTCAGGTACAGAAATACTTTTTCTTTATTCGACCAACGTAGGTACTTTTCACAATGTTACTTGTTCGATGATCCAAGCCAGAATGAATCTCCGACCTTTTCGTTCGTTCTTTATTTTTCTATCTCAAAAAAACGGGCTCATCGTACCACCTTTTTTTCATTTGACAGATAAAGAACCAGCGACAACGTCAAAGTTACAAAACAGTTGCTAGCATTAAATAATATCGAGTATATCCATAGATATCGAGACTTGAGTAATTTATCCAAAAACGAAATACATTTATTTTCAACAAATAAGCAACCCTAACAATCGTCCATTCTGACAACGTGTGCGTCCCCGCACACGACCCCAGGTGGAACCCTAACAATCGGATATTTTTATACAAGCCAATATTATCGAAAAAATATTATATGAATCTAGCGTTACTCTTAAGATAGTTTCTAAATACATTAGCTCAGTTACTTAAATGTACGATAACAATTATACCATCTTATACATAATATTCATGTACTTATAAAACATATTTAAATGAGAACATATATTATCAACTTTAGTATTATTCAGTCCTGATCACTAAATTGCTAGTAGGTACATACTTTATCAATAAAAACAATTCAGGCCAGTGGACTACAAGACGGTCGATTTCCTGTGTGTATGATAGCGCTGATAACAAACTCAGACCGATCGACTCGGTTCCCCGTGGTCGCTAAAAAACTTAGTAAAAAAAAAACAATCGAATTCGTCAAGTTGATACACACAGGATGATCGACTACCTGTGGTAGCACTGTAAAATAAATAACACAGACCGATCAATTCGGTTCCGTATTAAAAACTTAAGTAAAAGACGTCAAGTTAACGCTCACAGAAAGATCGATTCCCTGTGGACGTAACAAACGACGTAGAATAACATAAAAAAAACTGTTTGATTCAGTTTGCACGTTTACTATCGAATCATCATATCAAAAAACGCTCAATTCGTCAAGTAGACACACACAGGATGATCGATCACCTGTGGTGATCCTTTCATCAATCGATCGATTCCCTGTGGGAAAGCTGTAGAATAACAAACACAGACCGACTTATTCTGTTCTGTGACAGTTAAGTAACGAATTAAGTCAAAATACTATCGATTCATCAAGTCGTCGCTCGCAGGATTAGTGGCGCCTTCTTTCATCTGGTGCTCACAAGACGATCGATTACGGAGGGTTCTTCTCAGCATGGGCAAATCAAAACACGAACCGATCGAGTCTCGTGTTTGATCTGAAACAACGAAATAACTTATCTGTAGTTAAACATGCTCAGTAACACAGTAACATTAAAGTTTAACAATCGCTAGTTCAAATCAATCAATCCTTTATATCAAAAACCTATTACTCTAAATTTTTCTTATCTACTTTGTTCAGAGTAAAATCCACTTCTGCATTCGTGACGGAACTGAATAACGATTCGAAGGAGTTTAGTTTCTTTTTTTTTAACAACATTAAACACAGAGCATTGCCGTCAGTAAGCAAAACTATTTAAAATAACGTTTGAGCAACTTACCATGACCTTTTATCGAATCGGTGTCCAGTTTGGTTTTGCTACCCTATTGTACTCACATCACTAGAATTGGCCTATCTTCGACAACTCTCGAAACATCTCGAAACTACTGTATCAGACATTCGATTCAAGCAATAGAAGCAATCTTTAACAAGGCCAAAAACTGGGCATCAACATCAATTGAAGAAAGTCCAAGAACATAATTGTTACTTTGGATAAAACGCCACAACACGACATGTGTATGCTTGTACTATTCTAATAGCGTAGAGTTAAAAACTTATTTTCGCGATATTGTTGGCCAATAGAGTAACGATCGTTAGCAATGAATGTTAACGGAGAAAAAGACGAATACTTTTCGACGACTTTCTAACATGACGGGACATCGAATACAGTGTTACTCTTTCTTAAACACAAATAGAGAAATTACGAAGTAATGCGATTTCTAAATCTTTGACTTCCTCGACTTTATCGACTCCTTCGGCTCCCACGGCTCTCTCGACTGTTGATTTCCTCGATTTTCTCTTCTCTTTGACTTCCTACCTCGACTTCCTCGACTCGCTCGACTCGCGACGGCTCCCTTGGCTTTCTCGACTTCCTCTTCTCCTAGACTTCCTCGATTTACTAGGCTTTCACGGCTTCTTTAGCTTCCTCGGCTCTCTCGGCTTCCACGGCTTCCACGTTTTCCACGGCTTCCATGTTTTCCACGGCTTTCATGTTTTTCACGGCTTTCACGTTTTCCTCTGCTTTCACGTTTTCATCGGCTTCCACGTTTTCCTCGGCTTTCTTGTTTTTCTCGGCTTTCTTGGCTTTCACGTATTCCTCAGCATTCTTTGACTTCTACGAATTCTGTGATTTTTACGACTTCTGTGACTTCTGTGACTTCTAAGACACCTACGACTTCTACGACTTCTGTAGCTTCTGCGACGACTTCTTCAATTTATATGACCTCTTCGACCCGTGACTTCTGCGACTGCTAAGACTTCTACGATTTCAACGACTTCTAAAACATCTGCGACGACTTCTTCGATTTCTATGACCTCTTCGACCCGTGACTTCTGCGACTTTTGAGACTTCTATGACTGCTAAGACTTCTACGACTTCAACGACTTCTTAAACTTCTGCGACGACTTCTTCAATTTCTATGACCTCTTCGACCCGTGACTTCTGCGACTTTTGAGTCTTCTACGACTGCTACGACTTTTACGACTGCTACGACTTCTAAGACCTACGACTTTTTAACCTCTTCGACCTCTTTGACCTCTTCTTTCGACTGATTTGCTGATTCGCCTGACTCGGCTTATTCGACTGATTCGGCTTATTCGGCGTATTAAACTGATTCGGCGTATTTAACTGATTTGGCGTATTCGGTTTATTCAACTTATTCGATTTAAGACTATAACTTATCTGATTGATCCGACTTATCTGACTTATCCAACTGATCCGGCTGTACCGACCGATTTGGTTTATTCAGCGTATGATCAACTAATTCGGCATATTCAACTGAATCGGCGTATTCGGTGTATTCGATTTACGATTATATAACTTTTGATTAATCCGACTTTTCCAGCTGATCCGGCTGATCCGACTTGTTTTATTCCTTCTCTGACTTATTCGACTCCGACTTGACTTTGACATTGACTTCGACTTTGACTGGACCTCGACTTCGACTTTGACTGGACCACGACTTCGACTTTGACTGGACCACGACTTCGACTTTGACTTTGACTTTGATTTGACTTTGAACTTGACTTTACTTTGGACTTGACTTGACTTCGACTTTGACTTGACTTCGTCTTTGATTTGACCTTGACTTCGACTTGACTTTGACTTTGACTTGACTTATAATTGACTTGACTTTTGGGCTTGACTTGACTTGACTTCGTCTTACTTCGACTTTGACTTCGACTTACTTCGACTAAGACTTACTTCGACCTTAACTTACTTCGACTTCGACTAACTCGACCTCGACTTACTTTGACTTTGACTTACTTCGACTTCGACTTACTTAGACTTCGACTTACTTAAGCTTCCGACTTACGACATCGACTTATTAAACTTTCGTCTTATTAACCTTCGGCTTATTAAACTTAGACTTATTAAACTTCAACTTATTAAACTTCGATTTATTCAAGTTCGATATATTAAACTTAGACTTATTAAACTTCGACTTATAAAACTTCGACATTATATAAACTTCGACTTATTAAACTTCAACTTATTAAACTTCGATTTATTCAAGTTTGATATATTCAACTTTGATTTGTTCAACTCCGATTTATTCAACTTCTATTTATTTAATTTCGATTTGTTCAACTCCGATTTATTCAACTTCTATTTATTTAATTTCGATTTATTCAACTTTGATTTATTCAACTTCGATTTATACAACTTCGATTTATTCAACTTCGATTTATTCAACTTCGATTTATTTAACTTCGATTTATTCAACTTCGATTTATTCAACTTCGACTTATTCAACTTCGACTTATTCAACTTCGACTTATTCAACTTCGACTTATTCAACTTCGACTTATTCAACTTAGATATGTTCAACTTAGACTCATTCAACTTTGACTTATTCAACTTCGATCTGTTCAACTGCGACTTACTCAACTGCGAATAATTCAACTGCGACTTATTCAACTGCGAATTATTCAACTGAGACTTAAAACTGCGACTTATTCAACTGCGACTTATTCAACTGCAACTTATTCAACTGCGACTTATTCAACTGCGACTTATTCAACTGCGAATTATTCAACTGAGACTTAAAACTGCGACTTATTCAACTGCGACTTATTCAACTGCGACTTATTCAACTGCGACTTATTCAACTGCAACTTATTCAACTGCGACTTATTCAAATGCGACTTATTCAACTGCGACTTATTCAACTGCGACTTATTCAACTGCGACTTATTCAACTGCGACTTATTCAACTGAGACTTATTCAACTGAGACGTATTCAACCTTCGACTTATTCAACTGCAACCTTGACCACGACCTCTACCTGTATCGTGACCTCGGCCCTGATCGTGACCTCAACCTTAAGCTCGACATTGACCTCGACCTCGACCAAAGTAAGACCATCTGGTAGGTACATCGATAATACTGCAGTTCTTCGTTTTGAAATATAACATAATGGTATACTTCAGAAATACCTGATAGACAGACACTCACGATTTGACATAACGATCTCGATAGAAAATCTGAAATCACTCCATGCAACAATATAAACTAACAGAGCGCGCAAGCAAGACACACTTCCAATCTGAGCAACGCCGCGTAAAAGCTACAATCGTCTATACTATAAACACAATGACTTCGATGGAAGATTACGATCGAGGAAACATTCGATGTTCCGCGCACTAAAGCATTAGAGTATTGGGATGGGTGATCGCTAGCAGCGGGAAAGCTAAACAGTCGGTCCCAGACATTCCTAAGTTGCTAGGCTATAACGGAGGCCTTCGGGCGGCATCGGCCGTCATCAGAGTTAGCCACTGACTTATAAAATTTATTTACTTTATGGATACAGTAGTGTCTCATCGTCCTATCAAACAACACTCGCTTGCCTTCCCAAATTCAAACATTATCAGCCTTGAAAAATCTCTAATTTCGAACTCTAATTTCTAAACTCTATTTTCGATTCGAAACCGTACATAAATAAGGAAAGACTACGTAACCTTTGCTTTTCCGCGTCGATACGCGGCTCAGAATTGTGGCGTCGCTGCCTGCCCTGACGAAACTCGCCGTCCATGGCTGGTGGCGCACGGCGATGCCGCTCCGATGCACGAAGTCGCCGGCGCAGTCAGCCCTTCCAGCAGCTCGACCAGCTCCTGACTCCGCACCCACTCTTGGTCCCGCTCAGCGCCGCCGACGCCGGGGCCGCAGACCCGAACACGGCATCGACCTCGAGAAAGCACACGGCGATGCCGACGATTCGGCAGCTGCGTTTCAAATCTACCCTGTGATCTGATTCGTTCATCGTCTGAAAAGGATTGCGTGGCATAGCAATCCCAGAAAAAACACGTTTTAGAATAAAACATTTTGAGGGTAGTTCTAAAATAAAATATATTTTATAAAATCATTCTACGAAAAACAATATTAGCTAGGTACAGGATAGAATCTAGATAAATTAGCCTTATCTAGGCATCTTACGAATAATAATTTTATGAAAATCGATCATGACAGTAAACCAAACTTACGGTTACCGGTAAAGGTTACTCGAGAAAAATACGAATCTAAATCTAACAGCACAGACTACTAACAAAATTGGTGACTGTTTCAACATCAAAAATTCAAAATCCGAAAAGCTAAACAAAATTTAATCTTTGCAACGAAATGGGCGTGTACTTACTATTTATTTAAGTTAGTCTCGATCCCGGCTTCTGAAATGTAAACTTCACTACTATTTCAGGACTTTGTAGAAAGAAGAACAGCATGATGTTTCAGGTACAGAAATACTTTTTCTTTATTCGACCAACGTAGGTACTTTTCACAATGTTACTTGTTCGACGATCCAAGCCAGAATGAATCTCCGACCTTTTCGTTCGTTCTTTATTTTTCTATCTCAAAAAAACGGGCTCATCGTACCACCTTTTTTTCATTTGACAGATAAAGAACCAGCGACAACGTCAAAGTTACAAAACAGTTGCTAGCATTAAATAATATCGAGTATATCCATAGATATCGAGACTTGAGTAATTTATCCAAAAACGAAATACATTTATTTTCAACAAATAAGCAACCCTAACATGTTGTAGAATTTCTGAAACAGACAAAACGGAACCGCATATAAGAGATTACTTTATTTAAGTAAAATTAGGCGGCCTAGTGTGACCAGAGTTAGCCACTGACTCATACGAACTTACTTACTTTTATTAAAGATCTTTGTCTGTCTCTCAAGAGCTCAAAGCATTTTTTTCTAAGTATAAAACTTTTGGAGCCCTTCCAAAAATCTCCGAATTTCAAAATTTTGGAGTTACTATAAACTTTTACACACAAATATAGAAAAAAAAACTAATATTGAGATATTTAAACCTTTTCACCATTAGCATGCAATTGTAAATAAACTATTTTTTAAGAAAACAAACATAAACTGGGTTGTGCAGATAAGAGAGAAGAAGAATCATTAAAATCAATTCATAACTTGGCTAAGCAATTCATAATACTTATTTATTAATGAATACTAACAAACATATAAAAAAATAACACCCAAGTCATGTTGAAATAAATCTAAAATAACATCTCAAAAATAAATGAAACTCAATCAACTAACAAAAGATAATTTACGGATTGAAAGAAAAAAAGAAAGAAAATATATTACTTTTATTTATGACGAACATACACTGCAATAACATAGGTACATCATAAAAAAACAAAGTAGGCATCAAAGTATATAGATGATGATGATGATGATGATGATGTCCTGCGCGACGTATCCGTCGATGGCGAACCTTGCTATTAATGTTTAAGCTCGGAGCAAAGCAAAGCTTCATAGCAAAGATTCATCTGCGCGTGAATTTACTTTAAGTGTACATACGGTTGCGCTGGTGCATGCCCACTCTCTCGTCCCATCTCACCATTATCCGATGGACCGGTTTCCCGGTACGACCGGTGACGACGAGGATGCAGTAACTGACCGCAAGCTATTTTATAGATCCTGGCAAGCGCTCTTGAGGCTTGTTACGTTACCTTGCTGCATTGTCTTTGTTACCAATGCAGGCTTTAGTTAGTTACGGGGATCATCCGATAGCTACTCTATTGATATTATTAGATGTAGCCCCCTCCTCTAGGTTTAGCCCACTGACGTGGTTTACCGGGGTGTGGCCGCTGTGACTACAGCATCTTGGAGCCACTAAAGGAGAGATTGAAGAGGTTAATAGGTACGGAACACCCCTTAAAAGTATTCTACTTCATCACTTCCAAGTATATAGATAATATGTGATTGGTAGTAGTTGCGGTAAAAAAAATAACAATATATTATTTCCTACGGAACCTTCAGGGCACTGTCAAGCCCTTGTCCATTTTATTAATTTCCAACCTAATTAACTAAGCAAATACATAACAATAACAACATGATATTGAAATATTCCGCCCTCTAATGAAGTTGCGAACAAACACTACTCTAACTGAATTTTGCATGATATTATCTCTGTTTGAGTTAGGTGGATCCTTAGCGCTATTATAACGCGAGCATTTATTATTGTTGTAGGTTGCGGTGCAATTTGTAAGCGGCTAGCTAGTCCTGTAATTTTAAAAATTACCCTATGCACTAGTACCGCATCTTATAGGGAAAAACCGATATAACTGTAATTTTAAGGATTTGGAACCTCAAGAGGAAAATGTCTGCTCGTTTGTCCGTTTGTCGGTCATGTCCGTCTGTCGGTCTGTCAGTCTGTCCGTCTGTCATTCTGTCTGTCTGTCCGTCTGTCCGTCTGTCCGTCTGTCCGTCTGTCCGTCTCTCCGTCTGTCCGTCTGTCCGTCTGTCCGTCTGTCCGTCTGTCCGTCTGTCCGTCTGTCCGTCTGTCCGTCTGTCCGTCTGTCCGTCTGTCCGTCTGTCCGTCTGTCCGTCTGTCCGTCTGTCCGTCTGTCCGTCTGTCCGTCTGTCCGTCTGTCCGTCTGTCCGTCTGTCCGTCTGTCCGTCTGTCCGTCTGTCCGTCTGTCCGTCTGTCCGTCTGTCCGTCTGTCCGTCTGTCCGTCTGTCCGTCTGTCCGTCTGTCCGTCTGTCCGTCTGTCCGTCTGTCCGTCTGTCCGTCTGTCCGTCTGTCCGTCTGTCCGTCTGTCCGTCTGTCCGTCTGTCCGTCTGTCCGTCTGTCCGTCTGTCTTTCCGTCTGTCCATCTGTCTGTCTGTCAAGACTTTTTTCTAAATCTGAATTAAAATAGTACTGAATAATGTAAGGTTTTATTTCCGTTTCTAGATATTCTTATGTAAAATCGCCTCAGCTTATGCCTTAGTCTATATACAGGGTGCCAACTGGGAACAAGCACATTGTAACTTGTTGCGACTTGATTAATTATGCACCAATTAATTTAACTTTCGCACTGTGACGTCACAGAGCTATCTCCTACACTTCAGCTCTATTGTGCTCATAGATTATACAGGGTGTGCAAAGATCAAAAACAAAAACGGGGCTCAAAAAAAAATGTAGGAATAAAATAGAATAAAAACTTTATTGTACAAAATATTATACGAAAAGAACAAAGTTAAGTACTTACACGTTTAATTATAGCGAAGTACACTGTACTGTTATAAACAACTTAGCCAGCTATGTCACGAGGGTCATTTAGTTAGTAACTACTGGTAATGCCCACTTCTTTTACCCCCTAGTTCTTAGTCTTTTACCTAGTTTTGGGATTGTTTTTAGCATGTCTTTGCTTAACACCCTGTATGAGATTCGTTAGATAGCTTATTTATTATGTACTTTATAGTGACAGGAAATTTGTAGTTAGCGGACAATTTGTGAACTAACAATATACTGGAACTTATCACTTACCGGGCTAAGGAACCAGTTTTATAATAAAAAGATACTTGCAACCATGACAGTATAAAGTTTATAACATCTTATACTAGTCAAATGGCTACCAGTTGATCTAATGAGTCATATTTCGCTTGCTTGAAATAATCCTTGAGATGTCTTCAGCTTGAAGCGCCGCGCCGGCCGGCCGTAAGAAAGTAAATCCGTATGGACAGTAACCAACTCTGGTGACAGTGTTTTTAGACCGCCTAAAGGCCTCTGCCATGGCCTAACAACTTTAAAAAAGTGATTAGGTATTCCGCGCGACTGTTATAAGTGCAACGGCAAAGTTGAAAAAAATAAGCATCGCGGTGATCTTAAAAGGTACATACTGAAACTAAGTCTATGAGTCAATGGCCAACAGTCACGTAGTTTTTAGGTCACCTGAAGGCCTCCGTTATGGCCTAAGTCTTTAAGTCCCAAGCATAGTATAATACCCGATGCAATACTCAAACTTATATTGTTCTCACTTGTGGGCTAATTTATGGCACAGAATAACAGCAGTACTTGTTTGTGCAGTTGTTGAATTACTGCTACATCAATCACGCTGTGCTCACTCACTGAAATAGCCATAATAGTGTAGGAGATGGCTGTAAACAAAATTAAATAAACATAGTTAATAGTGTTTTAATAGTGCCGATGTGGCGCAGCGGGCGCAGGTCCGTTTGCGACGCGGAGGTTGGAGGTTCGATTCCCGCTTCGGGTCAAATATTTGTACGATCAACAAATATTTTTTCCGGGTGTTCTGGGTATTTTCTATATATATTAAAAAAAAACAATGTATTGTATTGTAATAAGCTTATATCAGTCATTTAGTACCCATAACACAGCTCTGTTTAACAGCAGCTTACCTTGGGGCTAAATTATGCTGTGTGGATTGTCCAGCATTATTTATTTATTTATTTATTTTAATAGTGACCGTATTTTTTGTTTAGTTTTATTATTTTCTTGTAACGCCTTGTCATATGAATAAATAAATCGTTTTAGGACGATGAAATTGGTTAAAAGTCACTGTCAGTCTGTCACCCAAAGCTTTGAGTTTTTAAGTTCTGTGTGACACTGTGGATGAGCCAGCCCTGACTCCACACTAGAATTTTCTGTCGTGTTTATCAGAAACTACGAGTAGTTACCTACGAGTAGGCTAAGGCGCGTGAAACTGGCGTAAATGGGTCTGTTTCGTTTCCCTCCAGTCCCGTATTCACCCGGCCCGTTCTCACCCGAATTAGTGTATGATCGTCACTTAGTTTTAAAATGTTTCAAAGTGAACCCTGTAATTTTATTGAATAAAAATATGTTAGCGAGCCGACCCGTGCGGCTTCACCCGCAATTTTTCAGTTTTTATGGTATACCACAGGAACAGCCAATATATCCGAGATAATTAATCTATGTGTTATTTAAGGGGTTAATCTTCTACGTGTTATGAAAATCGGATAAATCGTCACGGTGATACGTGGTAACAAACATTCATTCATACAAACACCGACACAGACTTTTACATTTATAATATTAGTAGCGTACTGAATTTAATTTAAGGTATAAAATGTGACGTTGGCTCTTACTCCATAATAGCAGCGGAGCTTCGTGTAGTCGTTTGTCATCCGCATAATATTTGGCTACACCTGTGTCAACGGCATAGACTGTTATTCTAACTCAAGTAGCAAAGACTGACATAACAGAGATGCGATTACGTAGTTCGGTTGTAATCGATTTCACTTTGTTTCAATAAAAAACTGACCTATTTTGTATGAATATGACTGATTATTGACAGTTCGCTGATTGCCGACAATTTCTTTCACTGTATCATTATCCTCACAGTAATATTTTTATTTTTATTTTCATTTTTCATTTTCGTGTGTCATAATTTTTTCCTAATAGAAAAATCTATTGGTGCACGACTGGATCGGAACGTGGGGTTACTACCACTAGACCACCAGTGCTTACACTATATGTTAGCATTATTTCTCTGATTTTCATCGTATTTGCAAGTATCTATTACGGACAGTCTTGTTTGCTATTCATTACCTCGTGTACACAAGTTAAGCATCATTTAAGGTTACCGCCGCTGTTTAAAACTTTGTGAATTTCGTTTATTTGTTAAGGCAATTGAGTTACTGTTTGTTTTAGTTAGTTAGTTAGGGTAATATACGTTCTAAATACAAGATGTCAATAATAATAATATGCTATGGTAATATATAATAATAGGTTAGCAAAGGACCGGAGGAGCGCTCGTGACGTAGCTGGCTAAGTTGTTATTAACAGATCAACGAAGTTAAGCACTCATCGCGAGGTCATCATTTAGATGGGTGACCGCCAGTGGCAATTTCAACTTAGCGCTCCCGTGCTTCGGAGGGCACGTTAAGCAGTCGGTTCCGGCTTTTTTAAAGTAGTTAGACCATTACAGAGGCCTTCGGGCGGCCTAGAAATTCTGTCACCAGAGTTGGCCACTGACTCATACGAACGAACGAACGAGCAAAGGACCGAGAGGAGTGGCACATACAAAGGGAGGCCTATACCACAGAACAGATATTAGTACTACGTACAGAATGGCCACTCCCTACCTCCCACCGGTTTTACATACCTCACCCCGAAAGCATGTTTTTCGGCACCTTTCGCCGGCACTGAAGCTAAGGGCTATTAGGCACGCGTTTATTTTGATTATGTGTAGGTCCAACGTAAGCATGCCAGCGCGAGCGAAAGTGTGCTATCTCGCTTTTGCTATAATTGGGTGGGGACACTCACACAACAACGGCACCGTTAACGTACACAAACCATGCATGTGGTGATTGCGACGCGTTTACTTCATACATTTTACTGAGAGTGTCCGGGACGTGCCTATACCCAGCAGTGGGTGAAATCAGGCTGTAGATGATGATGATGATGGTAGCATGATGAAAAAAATCATCATCATAGTCAGGCTTCTAAAGTTCTGACTGTGGATACCATCCTAGTCTTGGCCTAGAATTTTAAGTTGGACATGCCGGTTTCCTCACGATGTTTTCATTCACCGGTTGAGAGCACTGACATTACGCACATCCCTGATTTTGTCATTCGGATTCAATCGATTTCATTTGTTTTCAATCAAACCTGACTTATTTTGTATGAATATGACAGGTTATTGACAGTACGCTGATTGAAATCGGATTGCAACAGAGTTGCGTATTCACCTTAATGAAGACATCACCCAATCACTCTCGCTAGTATTGTATTTGTATTAAGTATATCTGTCATCTATAATACCCATAACACAAGCTCTGCTTAGCTTGGGGCTAGATGATGCTGTGTGGATTGTCCAGCATTATTATTAATATTAAACATAAAAGATTTCAGATTTAAGATTTCATTTATTTAACCCATTATAGCACAGTTTGCCATACAAGGCAGGTCATTTCACAGACAGTCCTCAATCATGCATTATATAAATCATATCTTGGACAAAAATAATAATAATAACAATAATTAAAAAAACTAATAAAAACGTAGTTGAATTCATAACTTCTTTTTTTGAAGTATGTTAAAAACAGCAGATCTGCTATCTGTAAATAACTGAGCGGCAGCGTCAGCGAAGCCTGCCGTAACGTGGGCTGATGGCTTCCAAATATTTATACTGTACACAGATCATACAGAGCAGTGGCATAAGGCAGTGTGAGTTATGACGACCGATTTATCAATTATTTTTTACCCGGGTCGTCCAACAGCGCGTTGGGTCAATGTCATAAACAAAGTCACTGGAAAAACCTGGCTTAGAACTGCACAGGTGCCTTACTCTTGAATCCAATGACAATTCCGATCCAATCCCAATTTCTATTTTCTGCTGTCAAAAGTACGAAATGTCAAATTCCAATAATAGTTCAATACCGATCGCGTTCAAGAGACCCCAAGACCGAGAAGAATGGCATAAGCGAAAGGAGGCCTATACCCAGGAGTGGGTGATACTGGGCTGAAATGATGATGATGATGAATATTCATTTAAACAAATTAATTTAATTTTAATCGTCATTTTGTCGCTACTAATTTTTTATTTAATTTTAAGGACTTTGCATTACGATTGCCAAATATTATCTGGCTATGTAGGTGCTTCTGATCTAAAATCGGCTCTTAAATATTAATTATCATTTTCAATTACACGTCGAACCTTGGTTAAACACGTCGATATCTTATTAAAAGTTATGATTACGTTAATTTTTAATTAAAGTAGAGAAACTCAGTAAGCATGTAATTATTTCATGTTGAAGCTCAGCATGAGTGGTGAATCGTGTTTGTTGGTTTTCCAAGCTCATTACGTTTCCCGGAGAGCTTATGGTTGAGGCCTCCTGTTTTTGAGGTTGAGCTATGGGTTGTCCTGGACACAAGAACCAAAGTTCGTATTCAAGAACGATATTCAAGCATAGATTTTTGACAGTTCATAGAGTTATTATATAAGATCGAATCAGGCCATGACAGAGGCCTTCGGGCGGCCTAGAAACTCTGTCACCAGAGTTGGCTACTGACTCATACGAACGAACGAACGAACGAACGATGCTTGAGTCACGATTCACACTCAAATATGGTTCTTCAATGAGGACCTTGAACTCTTTACAGTTGGTACAACTCAGAGGTTCTACTGAAAGCGACAGACAATGATCGTAAAAGTAGACATAGTTCAACTTATGTCGGTGACAACTAAGTTTAGGGCATTCACGAACACAAGCTGAACCACAAAAATTCTCCTGATAAATCCATTTGAGAAAAGAAGTCACATCAATGTTTCAACCAAGCCAATCGCTTATTATTATTTTTTTATACAACTAAAGTAGCAACCAAGCGTACGGCCTACAAGATGGTAAGCGGTTACCGCAGCCTATGGGCGCTTGCAATACCAGAGGTATCACTCATGGGTTGCCACCCTGAGACGTAGATCGAAAGTCTCATGTGCCTGTAATTTCACCGGAAACCGTACTCTTCGGAGCGGAACACAGCAATGCAAACATTACTGCTTGACGGCAGAAATAGGCATGGTAGTAGTCCTCCCCGGACGAGCTCTATCACAAAGAACTCTCCTACTCTCATTTTTTTATTTTTGCGTCACGTTTGCTTGCTTTTTTGGCAGTCTTGGTTAAATAGATATTGGCAAACAAAAACATAAACAAAATGTTGCACAGCAAAGCTTGGACACTACTACCTGGAGGCAGAATATCTACCAGTACCTACCCACCAAGACAAACTCTTGCTGAAGAACCAACAGGTAAATTAAGAAAATAATATTCAAATATACGTATATGTGTATCTGCTTTAATATATTCTGTGGCACGGTCGTCGGACCCTCAATAAATTGGTACAATTGTTCAATTTGCAGTTTTAACGCGATTTTGACTATCGCCGCGTCGGTTCGACCTATATATGAATGAATGAATGAAGGAATAAAGAAATACTTTATTATACCTCTACTGAAACAAAAACTTGGTTTTTTTTTTTTTAAAAGAGGTTTCATGGATGGTCTTACTGTGTTGGAATACGTCCCAAAAGCTATGTTTTATGTAAGCAAATAGAACTTTGGTGTTTTTGACCAATAAGGCCTCTTCTCGGCTTAACGACTGATAAAGCCGAGACCGCATTTTTTTTATGTCAGCAAGTGAGAAGACAATCAAGGCGCCTGATGTTAAGAACCACGCCTGACTATTACAGATGCAGTGCCACCAAAAGCTTAAAGTTATTAAGTGTTTGCGTAGCACTACTCTATGCTTAGCACCCCGAGACATTGCTGTGAAGTCTCTTTCGCCCAGTAATTTCACTTGCTACAGTGCCCTTCAAACCTAAACATATTATCATCAGTAGTTTAGAAAAACTCGACAAGCACAGCGGCAGTGTACTGTTCCATCTGAAAAGGCCTTAATTCGATCACGTTTTTAACCAGAAACTCTTTACCCTTCCCTAAGGAGAATCCTAGTTTTCCACACAAGTTAATTACAAAAGTTCACGTCGATAATAGAATTACGTAGCGTGCAGACAGGACGCGAAGTTAACTTAAAATGAACATGACTAACTTAGTAAAGGTAAGTAATTACGCTCGCTAACTAAATAGTGTACTAATGGATCGTTGATCAAAGCCCAAAGGCCATGACAGAGGCCTTTGGGCGGCCTAGAAACTCTGTCACCAGTTGGCTACTGACTCATACAAACTTACTTTACTTGACCATAACAATAAATAAACAAATAAATAATGCTGGACAATCCACACAGCATCATCTAGCCCCAAGCTAAGCAGAGCTTGTGTTATGGGTACTAGATAACTGATATTTACTTTACAATACAATACAATACATAGATAGATATTTAACAAAAACAAATAAAAGCTTCATTCTTTGAAATTTAAGTACGTTGAACAAATATTAATTAACTCAAGACACAACTGATGAAAAAATAATTATTGACGCACGTAAAGTAGTAGAGTTCTTTGTGATAGAGCTCGTCCGGGGAAGAACTACCACCATACCTATTTCTGCCGCCAAGCAGCAATGCTCGCATTGCTGTGTTCCGGTTCGAAGGGTATGGTTTCCGGTGAAATTACAGGCACATGAGACTTTCCATCTAACGTCTCAGGGTGGTAACACGCAAGTGATATCTATAATGTTGCACGC
Organism: Colostygia pectinataria; assembly: GCA_951394395.1. Taxonomy (NCBI): domain Eukaryota; kingdom Metazoa; phylum Arthropoda; class Insecta; order Lepidoptera; family Geometridae; genus Colostygia; species Colostygia pectinataria. The sequence goes on along the minus strand of OX596370.1, from coordinate 6,902,079 downwards.
GTACATAGGCTACGGTAACCGCTGACCATCAAGTGGGCCGTACGCTTGGTTGCCACTTTAGTGGTATAAAAAAAAAAAAAAAAACGTTTTCGTAAAATGAGTACGATTCAAGTATCGTAACGAGTTATATACGTGCCATGGTGTGAATTTGTAAGATTGTTTTCGGTATATGTGCTGTTTCAATAGCAATAGTTTCGCTATCGATAGGTTGACTTTGAAAAACAGTCAGACGAGCCCTAAAACGTGGCTCGTCGACAACGATTCCACGCAGATACCGTAGCGAGCCCGCGTTTGGTCATAGCGAATAAGGCACCAGGTCTATTCTTGAAACCACAAACGATAGTCGTGGCCAATATCGTTGTTAAAATAAATAAATCAAAATAAATAGGGCTGGACAATCCACACAGCATCATCTAGCCCCAAGGTAAGCTGCTGTTAAACAGAGCTGTATTATGGGTACTAGATGACTGATATACTTGATACAATACATAGATAGAAAATACCCAGAACACCCGGAACTAATATTTGTAGAACGTAAATACATCTGACCCGAGGCGGGAATCGAACCCACAACCTCCGCGTCACAGGCGGACCTTCTGTCGGTGACTAAGTTTAGAGCATTCACGGACATAATCTGAACCATGGTAACTGTCACGATATTTGCTCTTGTCCGCAAGAGTAGACTTACAGGACTTACAGGTCCTTCGTAAATACTTGAGGACGAAATCCGGGACGGGGTGGTTCAGATAGTATTATGTTATCTACAACTATACTACACTAGCTTCTGTCCGCGGCCTCACCTATCTACCTGGTCAGTATTCATTTATTTATTTATTGCAGTCATTATGTTACGTGGTTAGGTGTTAGTTAAGGAACATAATGATCCCTATTTAGAATACTGCAACAGTTTGAATTCTCTACTCCAAACCAATTTTTATACTTAGTTTAAATTTTTATACATATTACTAAAAAATTACGTTATTTTTTTCGCAATTATCCATATATACTTACTGTTTAAACCTTTCCTGGACTCTTACAAACATTTCAAGACCAAAATTAGCCAATTCGCTCCAGCCGTTGTCGAGTTTTAGCGAGCCTAACGCACAGGGTTCATTTATAAATATAAGACTAGCTGACCCGGAGCTGTTTTATTTTCATTTTTATTTTTTTTATTTTACACCCTGTATATTTTCTCACCGTTTAAACCTTCCCTGAACTTTTAAAAACATTTGAAGGCCAAAATTAGCCAAATCGCTCCAGCCGTTCCCGAGTTTTAGCGAGACTAACACACAGCGATTCATTTTTATATACAAGAAGATTAAGGTCTGAAAAGACCTTATACATATATATAAGTAGCCCCATATACATTTTCTAGTCCAGTTCTTCTACTATTTTTAGTTTTATCTAAAATTAATTCGCCGCTATAAAGGACCACAAACATAACAGTATAATTAACGATTTAATTTTAACTAACTACTGCCGGCGGCTTTGCTTTTTTTTATACAACTGAAGTGGCAACCAAGCGTACGGCCCACAAGATGGTAAGCGGTTACCGCAGCCTATGGACGCTTGCAATACCAGAGGTATCATTCGCGGGTTGCCAACTTGAGGCTAAGATTGAACGCATCATGCGCCAGTAATTTCACCGGAAACCATACCCTTCACACCGGAACACAGCAATGCGAGCATTACTGCTTGGCGGCAGAAATAGGTATGGTGGTAGTCCTTCCCCGGACGAGCTCTATCACAGAGAACTCTACTACTCTTAAAATGCTTCTCCATGCTTGCATACAAACAGCCTATGTCCTATTCCAGACTTTAAGTTATCTCCTAGCTAAAACTCATATAAATAATTTCAGCGGATTACCCATGAAAACGTAACATACAGACAAAGTAGCTCTGACATTTTGTATATTAGTATAGAAGTATGGATTTGTGTCATGTCAATATAATATATTGTACGAGAATATAATATATTGTACGAGAATAGCTCTACAAAAGGAATTTCAGTATGAATTTGTCGTAAGGACCTTAGCGAACACTCGAGATGGTAGGAACCCACGCCGCTCCTTATCCAATAGTTCAATTTTCCATTCCGTCGACTATCGCGGAGTTAGCGTATACTCATGTTGATCGCTGGTAAATTCCTTGGAAATATAAGCATGCTGGAAGCTTATAAGGTGGCATTTTAGATGCATCTTAATACTTTTCTATTATAGATTAAAAATCGCTACTGTTACGCCCGAATACGGAATAGCTAACGTCTCAGGGTGGTAATACGCAAGTGATATCTATGATGTTGCGTACTTACATAGGCTACGGTAACCGCTATGTAGGCCGTACGCTTGGTTGCCACTAACGTAGTGGTATAAAAGGCTTTTTTTTGGCTTGAGAGCACTGGTGGTCTAGCTTCCGATCCTAAGGTCGTGGGTTCGAATCCGTTCGTGCACCAATGGATTTTTCACTACGAAAAAATTATGTGCGCAATGCCAGTGCTCTCATATGGTGAAGGAAAACATCGTGAGGAAACCGGCATGTCCAAGAACTAAAAATTAGAAAGACATGTGCCATCCACCAATCTGCATTGGGTCCGCGTGGTGGATCAAGACCCAATCACTCTTGCTTGAGAGTAGGCCAGTGTCCCAACAGTGAGAACATTGGAAGGTCTAGCCTATAAAAGGCACTACTAATTATATGTTAAATACGTCATCATTGAACATTACTTAATTAGTTGAGTATTATTTGATTGGATGTGATTTAAAATATGATTTGCGTAATAAATTCATACTTAAAATTGCGCCTATTTTTTCTATTAAGATTGGTTATGTTAATAATATAAGTTGGAAAAGGTATTGATGAGTTGCGCAATGTGACTCTGTGTGGCTTATTTAACCTCCCAGATGTGAATTATTACTCTGTTTAAATTCTCAACAGCTGCATTAACATGCTCAAGAATTTTTACATTCGATGGAAAACATAAAAGATTGCTGTCTAGTTTTAAAAAGCGAAAGTTTAGCAATGATTATGATATCGAATAAAATTTATTCTTATTGAAATTGAAACGGTAAATAAAATAAAACAATTTGGGAAATGAAGTAGGTTTAAGTGAAATAACTCTCTTTTAATTAAAGCTCGAAACCCTATCAATTAAGAGCATAGCCTATTTAAACCATGATAATTAAAAGTGTAATTAATATTTTTCATAAATAAAATCAAACTGCCGTACGGGGATTGGTTACTTGCTAGCATTTACGGGGAAATACCCCCGTAACTACCATGAGAAATAAGATAAATTCGACCGTATTTCAAGCTGAAAAGGTTAAAAATAGTTCGACGTTGGGACTGACATGCGCTGTCCTGAAATTTTCAAACGTTGAACAGAGGTGTTCCATCATTTGACATTTCCCTAGTCAGTATTTGCCTGTCGCTGCTACGGGTTGGACGTGCGGTTCAGCAGCTCGATTTATTGACGGAAACGCGAATGTTTTTCGATAATTTCAAATATCCAAGTTTATACATTACATTTTACTGATCCATTAAATATCTAGTGAGTAATTGTTTTTTTTTCGTGATTTATATAAAGAATAAGCGCGTATTTTCATAATTTCCTGATAGATCATCGAGTAAAAAGGTAAGAGGTTTTGTTCAAGATTTCTTCTAAGTGTAAGGAAGCTCGTTTAAAAAAGGTCCTTGCGCGTTTGTTTAATGAAATGGTCCGTTTTCCATTGACGGAGCTTCGTAATGATGTTATTCTGATAACAAATGTATTTTGATGTTAAATTTTATATTGTGTTTTCTGTTTGCTATTACGCCGGAATTTATCGTTGATTTGATGTTTGTTATATTAAGAAAACAGTGGAATTAGGTCAAATACATAATAGGTATCATTACCGGAAATTGGTAATGTTTAAAGAAAATAAGTATAATGATCTACTTACTAGGCAGGTATATACTAATGTGAAAACTGTTTTAGTTCAAAAATGTGATTCAGAGCATAAACGACAAGTTGAATGTTTTATTTATTTATTTTTTAATATTTTAAATAAATTAATAATAAAATAAAATGTTAATTGATTAAACCTCTAGGCCAATATTTGTCTAGCATCGGAAATCAAACCTGCAACCTCAGATTTTTTTTTACGTAGTAATTAACTCCGCGACAAATATTTAAAAATAATTTAATAATCTATACACTTCTGAAATACACTGCGAAGAATAGAGGTGATTAAATGAATTTAGGGAGAGTTTTGCCTAGCTGTGAGATGCAATATGACAAATCAAAAATATATTAATAAAGTTTTTAAATTAGACGCGGTTGGGGTCACTGAAAAAAATGTCTACAACCAATAAAAATCTACAAAATATATTCTTTATGGTAGAAAGTTTCAAAAAACGATATTGTCTTCATTACAAAAGAGCAGAAATTCCAGAAAGCAGAAATTCCGTGAGAATAAATTTGTTGTTAATTTTATAGATGCTAAGGCACAACTAGGTAAGTAAAGTAAGTAAGTGAGTAAGTAGGTTAACCGTTCCTCAAAAACCGTCGTTGTATCACCTCAGACGTAAATTTGCTGCATCATTACGCATCATTCCAAAGAGTTGATAGACTCAATGCAGATTGGTGGATGACACATGTCTTTCGAGTTATTAGTTCTTGGACACGCCGGCCGTTCAATACGTATTCCTTCACCGTATGTGAGCACTGGCAATACGCACATACATTTTCTCTAGCATGTCCATTTACGAATATTAGGCACCTACGTTTATACTTGACGATCAATGTGGCGCGGTGGGCGAAGGTCCGCCTGCGACGCAGAGGTTGCGGGTTCGATTCCCGCCTTGGGACAAATGTTTGTAGGATCTGCAAATATTTGTTCCGGGTGTTCTGGGTGTTTACTATGTATAATAAAAAATATCTATCTATGTATTGTATTAAATATATATCAGTCATCTAGTACCCATAATACAGCTCTGTTTTAACAGCAGCTTACCTTGGGCTAGATGATTCTGTGTGGATTGTCCAGCATTATTTACTTATTTACTATATTATTAAGCACCTACTGCTTTATCGTTAAAATCAAATTATTTTAGCGTAATCATCGAAAAAAACCGCCAAGGTTGGATTCGACCAAACTCGAATAAGCACTATTCGCTGAGTTGTAGGGTTCGGTGTCGTAGTAAAAGTAAGTAAGTTCGTATGAGTCAGTGGATAACTCTGGCGACAGAATTTTTAGACCGCCCGAAGGCCTCTGTCATGGCCTAACATAATAGTTAAGTCGTAGTTATTGCGAGTAAACTGACTGTTTACTTGTATTTGAAATTTCTTTCATTTCATCTTCTTTCGCGGAATAGTTATTGTAAAAGTTGGTCGAATCCAGCCCTTTAAGTAGCCTTAATTTAAAATTTCCATTCTAAACACATTTTTCGAAATACAGAGACATGATTCAACAGCGGTCCAATTCCTGGTTATAACATACGTAAATGTGTTATGACTTTTATTATGTTATAAACCTTTTGGGTAACAGCCGGGTTTACAAGCGTTTTGGGTAATTATTTATCACTGTGTGTAAGTTTATGAGCTACATAAGACATCAAAGTCAAAGTTAAAAGAGTTCAATAAAATCACAAGGATCACTTTGAAACGTTTTACAAGCTAGGTGAATTTATGCCAGTTCCAACGCGCCCTGCCTTAAATAACACCGGCTGGGTTCCTGTCGCTGTTTAGGCATTAGCCTTGCTATTGTTATGGATGCCGAGTTGGAGTAGATTCGTCCCAATCTTTTTTGTCATCTAAATAATCTGTTTTCATCATCATCATATCAGGCTATAGACGTCCACTGCTAGAAATAGGTATTCCCAAAAGGCCCGTGATGACACTCTTTTCAAAAGACTATTAACACTATTTACTGACTTCCTACGACCGATTTAATGTCGTCGGTCCACCGAGTGGCAGTCCTACACTTCGTATTCCAGTTCGCGATAGCCATAGAAAACATATCTCCCAGCAGTTAACGAATTATGTTGTTAAATGGATTACTACACGATAAAACGCCCCACCGTAATATGGTGAAATTACTGGCACATGAGGCTTTCGATTTTAGCCTCAAGGTGGCAACCTGCGAGTGATACCTTTGATATTGCAAGCGTATAGGCTGCGGTAACCGCTTACCATCTTGTGGGCCGTACGCTAGGTTGCCACTTCAGTTCAACATATTGACATATTTAATGACAGTTAAGTACTTACACAGAGGTACTTCTGAAACGTGATTTAAATATTGAGAGTGTTGAGACAATAACTGTTTGCGGCCCGAATTCGAGAGACATACCTGAGTGTGAATACTCAAACATCGATTTGATATAATTTTCTATGAAGAACTGTCAAAACGCAGCATCTGCTTTACCTGGTGGTAGGACTCTTCAGCAAGAGTTCGTCTTGGTGGGTACCACCGCAGTGTCAGATATTCTACCTCCAAGCAGTAGTGTGCAAGCATTACTGTGTTTAGGTTTGAAGGGCACTGTAGCAAGTGAAATTACTGGGCGAAAGAGACTTAACAACAATGTTTCGGGGTGATAAGCGCAGTGCAGTGCCACGCAAACACTTGAAAACTTTAAGCTTTGGGTGGCACTGCATCTGTAATAGTCGTGGTGCTTAACATCAGGTGGGCGCCTTGATTGTCTTGTCCCTTGCTGACATTAAAAAAAAACTGCATACGACAACTGAATACGAGCCAGAGACGTCGGCATCTTTGAAAATCATTGAATATTTGTAAAAACGTCATCACTTTAGATTTTTATTAGTAGGGTAGTTTTTCAGTTTTCTTAGTTTCAATTTGAGATTACTAAAATTTGAGTGTCAAGCTATAATAATTCTAAATACTGGTAATACTGGTACCACTTACCGATAGTCTCAATACACTCCTTATAAAACGAAAAGCGTGGCACCATTACCTATTTACATTACCTTTAAAAGGCTTTACAAAAAGCATAGCTTCCTTTGTCGATACTTTGCTAATACAAATTAGATGGCTTTTAAGGTATTGTTGGTTGCTGGTAGGTATTTATGAGGGGATACCATCGCCCCTACTAGTGGTTTAGAGAGAAAGTGAGATATGGTGAGTTTTTTGTGGTAATGAATTATCTATTATTATTATTATTTAAAAAAAAGAGTGACTGACTGAGTGACATTTCTAATGTTTTGAAACGAAATGTTTGTGTAAATGATTTTTTTGAAATCCTAACACAAAATTTAAATATTTTTGAAACATAAGTACTCATTTATTAATCGCCAATATAATTAAATAATCGCGCCATCTAATTCCAAACTAAGCAAAACTTGTAACATGAGAACCAGTTAACTGATAGATACATAATTTTCTGCCAATATTAATTTATTTATTGTTTTTCGGTTGCAAAATAATTACTTTTTTTACTTTTTGTAATTTTTGTACTTCCGCTACTAGTTTTATGTTATATATTACTCCTATGTTTGTATTTCTTTATGTGTGGTGTGCAATAAAGTGTTTTCTATCTATCTATCTATTTACTTTCTCAAAACCGATAGTAAGGGTTGAAAACGACCCCTATGGGGTAGAACTATTTAGAAATTGGATGATGATGACGTGCGAAACACGCCTTTGTGCGTCGTCGGCTCGTATCCTTTAATTTTATCGTTATAGCAGTCAAATGTGGTATATATATAACGTTACCCCAATAAATATGTTTTATATTTGATATGCCTGTGGTTTACTGCTATTTTCCTATCACCAAAATTAACATCATGACAGCCTTCTACTGCTGACACACTGGCCTACTCTCCAGCGAGAATGATTGGTAGATACTCCAAGCATTTGCCACATAGAGCGAAAACCTTTGTGGTTCAAATTGCTTGTGTCAGTGTAAACATCTTGTTGAAAGAGTTTGTCTAAGACTGTTTTTACTTTGATAGGTGAGTAACTGGGTGTACTTGTTAGATTGTAATCAGGAGGGCGATTCTCGTGCATAGATAAATGGTTACATTACATGTGATGTATATCGTCAAAACTGAAGAATTAAAACTATAGTGGTTAGAACGCGGTCGCGGGCGGTGCTCATGAAGAAGAGCTTCTAAATAACTTCGAAACGTCAGCATAAATGACAAATTTAAGTGGTAAATAGCCGTTAATAATTTAATATTGTCAAAACTGTCAAAAATTTCTATACATTTTTGACATTTTTGATGATTTGTATCACATGTGACCATTTATCTATGGCACGAGAATCACCCTCCTGTACTTTACTTGTTTCGCAAGATCCCAAACGATCCCAAAAAAAGATTCCAAAAAAATTTCAATCAATTTTATTTTTTTTGTATTTTGTATTTATTGTTTATCTGTACGTTTGTTAAATTTACTTTACTATTTCATTGTTCATAAGAACCAGTTTTTTTAAAATGAAAAAATAATATTATAATCAATTATTACTTATAACTATTTCTGCCGCAAAGCAGAAGCTCGCATTGCTGTGTTCCGATGTGAAGGGTATGGTTTCCGGTGAAATTACTGGGACATGAGGCTTTCGATCTTAGCCTCAAGGTGGCAACCCGCGAGTGATACCTCTGGTATTGCAAGCGTCCATAGGCTGTGGTAACCGCTTATCATCTTGTGGGCCGTACGTTTGGTTGCCACTGCAGTTGTATAAAATAAAATACAAATTAAGGTACAATCGTGCACGTACCTATGTACTATGATGCCTACTTTGTTTTATATGATGTACCTATGTTTTTGCTGTGTTTGTTCGTCATAATATAAGTATTTTCTTTCTTTCTTCTTTTATTCTTTTTTTCAATTACTCTTAATGTAAATAAATGTATTTTCGTAAACAAATCCACAACCGTAATATTGAGCACATTAATTCCGGCGACGTAATTTGTGATTGTATTGAAATAATCGTCGCTGAAGTTTAAAACGAGAGGCCCTACTACTGTAAACATATTAGACTTGACGACCGATGTGGCGCAGCGGGCGCAGATCCGCCTGCGACGCGGAGGTGGCGGGTTCGATCGTCCATATCAAATATATGGACGATCTACAAATATTTGTTCCGGGTGTTCTGGGTATTTTCTATATATAATAAAAAATATTTATCTATAGGTAATTATAATGTAAATACAACTTTAGCACCCCCTTAAACTAATCCACGAAAAATGTCACGATATATCACTTTTTCCGCAAAAATAGACCGGTTTGTTATAAATGGGGTATTATGATGGCGTCCTACTTACTGAACCGATGACATTGAAGCGGTCGCAGGAAGGTCGGTCAAAGATTGGTCGTCATGGGAGATCACGCTCTTTGGGAGAGACCTATGTCCAGAGTGGTATTGGCTGACGATGATGATGATGATTATGACTTATTCTGTCGTCGAAAGACAGCTAGGAAATATAATGCTGGACAATGCGCCCGCTGCGCCTTATCGGTCGTCGAATCATGGACAAATCATGGTAAATATCCCGTTTTTTAGTAAAAATTATGTTGATAACCATGATAGTCATAAAAATCAAGTCAGACAGCACTTAAAACCTAACTGTTCCTCTTGTGTGGTGGCTAACACTATAAAATCAATAAACAATTGCGAGCATCCAAACCCGCGTATCAAATGGAAAACTTGAGTCAAAATTTAACACAGGATTTGCTTCATTGGTTTCAAACATTGTCTTAGGCAGGCGTGCTTTACCGTAGACCACATCATTGCATCTGTTCTTTGTCAAATGTAATGTGAATTAAAAAAATACTTACATTTATTTCTAGATAAGTGATTTTTCTCGAATGTTCCGTTTTTCGTAATTGGTTTTTAAGTTCGAGTTACGATAGAGTTCTCGCATCTTAGTTAGGGTCAAAAGACGAGGTTCAGCGAACTGTCCCATCAAGGTAATTATAATTATTTGCGTAGGTAGCTACATTACCCACTACCTACCATCAGGATGCTGCGGAATTATCTAATCTAGACCAGTGTTTCTGAATCTGTAGCTGGGGGGCAATTACGTATCTCATTAGTTCTTAATGACTTTTGTTTGAACGGTGATAGCATCTAGTCGTTCAATTACTATCATTGTCGGTTTGTTTACGTGACTACAGTCTAGTAGTTTAGTAAATAAGTTCGTAAGTCAGTGGCCAACTCTGGTGACAGAGTTTTTAGGCCGCCGGAAGACCTCTGTAATGGCCTCACAACTTTGACAAGTAGCTTAGTTATTTTACTAAATCGACAAAGAAGGATAGCGACCATATTATCTAAAGGAATATTATCTCCAAAAGCGTCATTCGTGAGCTTGATGAGCTTATCACATGACGGAGGCCTTGGAGCGGCCTATTTCCGTCACTAGAGTTTGCCACTGACTCAAACGCACTTACTTATCACACTTATACTATTATAAATGCGAAAGCTGTGAAGTTGGTTGTTGGAATTGATGTTTGTTCCTTTATAACTCGACCATCCATTTGGCTGAAATTTAAAACATCATAAATAAATAATGACCAAGACTAAAACAGGCTACTTTTTACCTTTACTTATTATCCCGGAAAAAAGTACGGGTTCCTAGTTACACGCGAACGTAGTCGCAAGCAACAGCTAGTATCACTAAAACCTCTTGTCGAAGTCATTATTTTTAATCAGACCTAAAAGCCAATAACGTGAGAGCAAAAGAAATGACGGAACGGAAGAAAAATACTTTCTAGAAACTTCACAAATCTGAGCTAAAGTAAGTATCTAACTTTTCTAGAATTACAGAATTTTGAGGTCGTTTCATTTTGAATCAACTGAATTGGGAAGCCCGTGATTGTGTGAAGCTATATTTTTAACCGACTTCAAAAAGGTGTTTAAATCTCCTTTGAAAATCCCCTTGAAGGGGATTTTAAGAATTTTAGTGTCAAAATCCCCTTTGAAGTTTGCCTGGACTGAAGAAGATTTTGACACAAAAATTCAATTAAAATTTAATTTCCAAAATTCCCTTTGTAGGGTAATTCTTATTTACTATTCTGTGAAAACTTTCAATAAAATACCTAAACGGAAGGACTATATTCGACTATGTTTTTTTGTATGTTTGTTGCGATCTCTTTGTCCAAAACTTAAACAAAAGTTATGTAAAGTCTTAAAACAGTCAATGAATTTATTTGGCAATTGTTATGCAATAAGTCTTTATAATTTAAAGTAAATTTTATCAATGACATGAAAATTTGACTTTTAGAATCAAATTGATTCGTCCAAATAATTATTTAAAACTGACTAATTAGGCTCCATCTATATTTTAGGTTGATTATGAAAGAAACTGTAGACAAAACAGGTTATCTACGTATTCATTATGAGAGTACCATTTGTTCTTTTCAAAAAATCTTTAAAAAAAACATTGTTAGAATCGCAAAAAAATCTTGTGGATAAGGTAGGCAGTCGTTCTAGGCCTAATTTGTTTGGTATTTAGTTAAAAAGTTAGTTTGTGTTTAGGTAATTCATATTGTATTATTTTGAGTAGGGTATATTAAAATTTTTATTTGTAAAGGAATATTATATTTTCATTTTTAGTAAATTGATATTTATATAGTTTATTTATGGGTTAGAGTTTACAGCTGCTTAGTTTAAGATTTATTTTCTTTTATTGTCTTCTGTTTCAGTGTGTATCGCATTAGCCGCTGCACTCTTACATACTTTTACGGCAACCACAGAAAACCAGCGCTATGGCATGAGTTGTTCTGTCATAGCACATGCTGAGTGGTGGCCATTTTTGTTACTCTATATTATTAGTAATAGCTGATGTAATGTTTTTAGTTGGTAACGAAATAAACGTTTTTATTATTATTATTATTATTATAAAAGTTGTTATTGTTGTTTACACATAAAGTTCACATGAATAAATATAGCTCTTTAGTTCTACTACAAAGCTAGCCAGTGCAATCACCAGATTATTCTGATTGGCTAATATAATCTGGAGATTGCTCTGATTGGTTTTAGCAAAGCAATAGTGTATTATTGTGTGTGTAGAAATTGTATATCACAAATAGGTATAATAATCTACAGAAATACGGGAGTGCTTTATTTCTAATAGCACTTTTATTTAAACGCTTCCTTGCTTTGAACGGCACGTTAAGCTGTCGGATGGCGTGTAAAAATATGAGTATTAACCACATTTATATTTAATAACTTCAGCACATTAAATAATATTAATCATTTGTGTCGTTCACGGTAACATTAATTCAGATAATTATTGAAAGCAGTGGTAGTGATGATAAACTAGAACTAGAAATAGAGCACTGGTGGTCTAGTGGTAGTGACCCCGCCTTCCGATCCTAAGGTCGTGGGTTCGAATCCGGTCGTGCACCAATGGATTTTTCACTACGAAAAAATTATGTGCGCAATGCCAGTGCTCTCATACGGTGAAGGAAAACATCGTGAGGAAACCGGCATGTCCAAGAACTAAAAACTCGAAATACATGTGCCAGCCACCAATCTGCATTGGGTCCGCTCCGTGGGTCCGTGGTGGATTAAGACCCAATCACTCTCGCTGGAGAGTAGGCCAGTGTCCCAGCAGTGGAAACATTAGAAGGCTGTCATGATGATGATGAGTGATGATAAACACAAAAAAATAATTACTTTAAGTACTCTAAGTAAGTGTACACCGCTCCCCTCAAAAATGCCCGAAGACAAATAAAATACCTACTTATATTATAGTCGATATTTAAGTCATAGAATAGACTGACAGACGGACATAGGTAAGCATTTTTGGCCAATCTCGAAACTAGACGCTTCGCTCGCTCGGTCAGCTAACTTTACTGATAATTAAGAAAATTCCATCATACTTCTATAATATTTTGCGAGAATTTATCGCGTTATTACATTTTTATTTATTTTTCCCCATGTTTTAATTTGTGACAATTCCGTCGTCGGGAGAAACAAGTAAAAATAAGTAATTACGCGATAAACTCCTGCAAAATATTATAAAAATATGTGTTCGGATCGCGAAACGTTTGAAACATTAAATTTCATCACTTGCATTTTGCATCCGCATGAACAAATTTTACTTTAAATTAAACTGACGATACGTTCCGCCGCCATTTTGCCGAAATTCGTAGACGAAACGCGCGGACGCGAACGACTGACGTGACAGGTAATGTGAGACTAGTTTAGTTAGTACTCTGTGGTTAGTAGACGCGTAGAATGCCGGTAGCGAAAAGAGCGAATCTTACAAAATGTCTATAAGCCTCGATGACAGATCTTCGAGACTAGCTTAGGATGCTATATTATGCGTCTGTATAATGTAAGTGGCGTTTAAGTATTCAGGTGTAAGTGTTTTACTCGAATTTATCTCAATAAATCTTTCCACATTATTTATGATAGGTAAGTACGTAGGTTTACAAATAATTTACTGTTTCCCAACGTGAGTTCCGTGTCTCAAACTTTTTTATTGCACCTCCGTCCAATGACACCGGGGTTTTTGTGAATAATTGCTTCCAAAAGTGTCGCCAATTATTTCTTGAAAGTTCTTTTCCGTATTGATTCGTAGTTAATGTCTTTATTGATTTAAATTTTGTTTATGTCTAAACATGATAATAATGGACCCTTTGAACCGGAGACATCCCAAAGATAATTTCGAACAGGCGAGGCAGGGCTCGGTAGCTCAACTAACGGAGCATCCGTGTATGAAACGAAAGGTTGCGGATTTTTGATCCTGAGTAAAGTTTATTTGGGATATTGAAATGATACAAGCCGCACCTCATAATGATGATGATTTGATTTTTGAGTTTAGAATCTTAACGGTCTTTCTGAATCTTTTACGATTCTCAGGATTAGATTCATCTATAGGAGCTTCAATCTTCATAATAAACTTTACGGCCTCTAAAAAGCTGCGGAACACTTGATGGGTACACTGAGTCGTTTGAGTGAAACCACAGATCCTCAAGATAATAGCCAGACGAGATAAATCATGGGAGAATAGATATATAATTTTACAAAAAGTTGGTAGACAACGGATAAAAAACATTTGCCAGAGATCTAATACAGCCAGCACTGAAAAAAAAAGAACCTTACCCGAAGGAACAATTTGAATGTCGAATAGAACAACTTGAATTTCAAATAGTAGAAAAAATTAGTGAGTTTACGATTAAAATGTAGTAAGTAAGGCTAACAGTGAAATGAAAAAACGGCTAATAAAGATAAGAACACGTGTAAAGTTAATAAAAATATCGCACTAGTATGTAAGTATACATAGATAAGTTAAAGCGATCCCCAGACTAAAATAAATTAATTACTTATTAACATTCTTACACAATGCTAAAATACGGCTTGTACCGGTTAACTAATAGAATACGACGTGTCGTATAGTTCTCACAACGGATCTCGGCCACAACGGATCTTTGCGCATCACAAACGGCTAACTTCACGGAAGCCTAGATCCGCTGTGCGAACTATACTTATATAATAATTGTTATTTGAATTTTTATCTGTAAATTACTGTCAAAAAAGATCTGGAACAAATATTTGCACGTAGGCACTGTTTATTGAAGTTTTTACAAGTTTTTCATTTAGATGGTTTGGGATCTCCTCTTTTAAGTCAGAGAAGTCCCCTCTTTACTGTGGCTCAACTTATATCAACAGTGGCATCTCTAAATAACAATAAACAGTTCCAGAGGCTGCGGTCAACCCTTTAATCTAAAGATAGAGCCCAGACTAAGATAGTCCGCCGGAGATAACTGTGGTTGGTTTCCCAAGGTTATTGCTACGTGCTTTATTACATTGCGATAGTTCCTCATCACATCACAATTATATCATACGTTATATCACACTACGAGCTGACCCGCGCGGCTTCACCCGCGTTTTTGCAGTTTTTATGCTATCCCACAGGATTAGTATTTTTTCCGGGATAAAAAGCAGGTATCCTATGTGTTATTCCAGGACTTAAGCCATCTACATTCTGAATTTCATCACAATCGGTAAAGTCGTCACGGCGATACGTGGTAACAAACATACACAAACACACAAACACACCCACACACAGACTTTCGCATTTATAATATTATTAGAAGGATAGTCACTCTAATCAAACGAGTATTATAAAATGCGATGGATTGGATAGATGTTTTTCCTCTTAAGCTCGATAACTTTTGAAACGATTTGGTTTAAGGCGATATGGTTTTAAAATGTATAGAAATAAGACATAGGCTTTTTATCCCCGGAAAAGTAGTTCCCGAGTTCCCGAAAACGTAGTCGTGGGCAACAGCTAGTATAAGATATATTCTTAGCCAGAGATAACTAAAGAGTTGTAGTTTGACTTTGCTTGTTGTAGACGTAAATATTTAGTTAGGTCTTCTAGGGACTACCACAGACCATACCGAAACTTCGTAAGTACAGTCACTATCATAATATTATGATGATGTCTTCGGAAACTCATTTCCAAAACTGTACTTGGATCTTTTAGTGCGTCTACGTGGCTAAGTTGCCATTTCTGGCATCTGTTGGCGAGCGCTAGATCTCATACTCCAAGTTGCATCTTGGCCTTCGGGCTGCCTAAAACCTCTGTCACCAGAGTTGGTCAATGACTCATACGAACTTACTTAGTAGCATCTGCTTGACGACCTGGACTGAATGGTTGCGGGTTCGATTCGACAAATGTTTGTACGTTCTGCAAATATTTGTTCCCGGAGTTCTGGGTATTTTCTATGTATAATAAAAAAAACTATCTATTTATTGTATTGTACCCATAACACAAGCTCTGCTTAGCTTGGGGCTAGATGATACTGTGTGGTGTGTCCAGCATTATTTATTTATTATTTATATTTGTTCTGGTGTTTCTATGTGCTTATTTATCATGACAGACTTCAATGTACGTGTTCCTATTGCTGGGGCACTAGCCTGCGCTCGTGCGAGAGTGATTGGGTACGCACGCTAAAATTTAATTAATTTTAGAAACAACATTTAGTTTTAAAACTAATAATAACCACAGTTTTATTTTTTTGAGCAACTAAGGTAAACATTCATATTGCTACAAAAGTTTGGCGAGCTTTGAACAATATCGGAATTATGTCTAACCTCTACTTAGCGATGTTATCTATACCCACTTATTTTTGATGTTGACTATACCTACTTAAACAAACACCAAAGCTTCGAACTCTCAGTTAGGTATTACCTAGAGACCTAACTAACAAACAAGGTATAGATAGCCTTAGGCTGGTAGACAGATCTAGACTAACTTGCAGGTACCAACTAACCCGCTTTAAGTAGGTTTATAATCTCCCACTTACCCTATAGTAAGGGGAGTAACGGTAATAGGGTGTTATGAGTCTTTTGTCTGTTTTATAAAAGGTATTTTATACATCCTTACACATTAACTTGCAAAACGAAATAGCAAAAACAGGTTATTGGCTGATTATAATGATGATGACGCTGGGTTATAGGATACTCCTAATCAATCACAGTATCTTAGAAATCTATTTACTATTGTCAGTAATGCATGAGGGATTGTTTTCATGGGTCTCGCAACGATCGATAGATAGGTATAGATAGATCGCAGAATAGCAGTTATTGCGTACAAGTGTTTATGTGAAATTAGATTAATTGGCCAATTTAAAAACTTTACTAAACAAAAACTGTCTCAGAAAGCTATTATTATAAAATAACCGATTATTTAGATGATAAAAAGGCTTAAAACGAATGTGTTCCAACTCTACTCTGCATCCATAACAATAGTAAGGGTCATGCCAAAAAAGCGATAGAAACCCAGCCGGTGTTGTTGCCAGTTCTTTTACGGCATGAGCGCGTTGGAACTGGTGTAAAATTTTCTAGCTTGTAAAACGTTTCAAAGTGATCCTTGTAATTCAATTGAATAAAGCAAGCTTTTTGAATTTTAAAGTTTTTAATTTTTCAGAAGTCGGTTAAAACCACCCTTAATGGGGTCACCAATAGGGTCACCAAAGGTTTCCATTATCAATACATTGATAATGGAAACCTTTGGTGAGCATTATCAATACATTGATAATGGAAGCATTTGTTGCGATTATCGCGAAGATAAATGCTCTGTTTTTATGGAATCGAGAGATTGGGGAAATTGGTATATTGGAGAGGAAACGACGTCTATAAAGTAAGCAATATAAAGGAAACAAAAATAACGAGCTAAATGGTATTTTAGGTCATGAAATGTTTTGGGAGGTTTTTAAAATAGGGCGGGAGTAAACAGCTCGAAGCATTTGAGTCGTATTTTTGGATTTTCATTAGTGCTCACTAAATAATTAATTAAGCACTTATTTACATAATAGACCCGGCGCGGTTTCACTCGCGGTATTTTTTTTAGCAATTTTTAACACCCTGTATATTTTCTCACCGTTTAAACCTTTCTGAACTTTTACAAACATTTCAAGTCCAAAATTAGCCAAATCGGCGAGACTATCGGTGTAAACCGGATAACTAGAACCGTAGGCGTAGGCTTGTATGGGGATGGTAACGGAACCATTTCTATTGACTGAGCTCAAGCGCACAGTAACGTACTATTCGACTTTAGAATTTATAAAACAGCTCTCAGTTACATCTGGGCTGATGTATGAGATGATTTTATCAAAGGAGCTTTCAAAGTGTAGTTTTTTTTTACTACTAGAGTGGCAACCAAGCGTACGGCCCACTTGATGGTCAGTGGTTACCGTAGCCTATGTACGCATGCAACATCTAGATATCACTTGCGTGTTACCACCCTGAGACCTTAGATGGAAAGTCTCATGTGCCTGTAATTTCACCGGAAACCATAGATTTCAAGATTTCAAGATATTTATTTGCACAAATAAGTGTTACAAAAGATCTTAAAAGTAATATAGCACATAGAACTTATTTTCCCTTTTCCGGCATTGCAAATTATACGTAGGCTATGCTGGGCGTTAAGCTGCTTACATAAGAGTACCTTACTTATTATAATACCTAACATTCGGACGGGTTAACATTACTTAAATTCAAAGAATAACTAAAAGGTATATATATACATACATACCCTTCGAACCGGAACACCAGAAATGCGAGCATTACTGCTTGGCGGCAGAAATAGGTATGATGGTAGTTCTTTCCCGGACGAGCTCTATCACAAAGAACTACTACATTTTTCAGACTGCATTTTGAATATGAGTATACACGGTAGGGGTAAATCTTGTTATACACTTCAGTATCACAGGTACAGCCCTCATTATTCAAACCCACATTAAACCGGCTGAGCCGCTTCAAGGTGCACTTGACCGCGTTTCGAAGCTAAAACGCAGCGGTAATTTCGCAGTTGAGCACTATGCCTTACTATGCAAATTCCAACAGTTACAGTTTGCAACAGTTACCTAGGTAATTTAGAAGCTTTACGGCGGGTTTGCGGAATTAGGTTGCTTGACCAAATAAGCCGTGGTTTTATTGAAGCAAGAGCCGTTTATTTTTATGTCCCCGCCGGCCTATCATGACAATGTCTATCCGTAACTTCAACAAAGTCAAGTTCAAAGTCAAATTTAAAGTCAAAGACAAAGTGAAAATCAAAGATAAAGCGAAAGTCAAAGCCTAAGTCAAAGTCAAAGTCAAAGTCAAAGTCAAAGTCAAAGTCAAAGTCAAAGTCAAAGTCAAAGTCAAAGTCAAAGTCAAGTTAAATAAAATCATAAGGATCATTGAAACGACACGTTTGATCGAACACAAAATGAAAAATAAGGCATGTAGGTACCATGAAGTTTCATACAGCTCTTTTTCACTGTCAACTGCCCTCATTTGCGGAATTATTGTGATTCACGTGTGAAGTGTAGAGTAATTTGTAAGTACTTAATTTGTATTTAAATTGTAATGTTTATATAAAAAAATAGCATATTAATGGGCATTTTCCTCAGAGTCATCTAGCCCTAAACTAAGAAAAGATTTGGGAACCACGCTGATAGAATATTTCATCATCTATATCTATACTAATACTAATTACTAATTTACTAATAATAAATTTGTTTGTTACGAATAAACTCAAAAACTACTAGTCCGATTTAAAAAAAAATTTCACCATTATAATGCTACATTATCCCTGAGTAACATAGGCTATATTTAATACTAGCGACTCATTCCGGCTTTGCACGGGTGCGGTTTCAATGCACCCGTGCGAAGCTGGGGCAGATCGGTTAGTCTTCTCTATATACCATTAGCGTTTCTCTATTATTAAGAACTGGAGTTTAAATTGGACTGTTAAATTGTGGTGAGTTTAGTTTTATCATATTTCACATGGGTTGGTATAGGCTTGCTTTTGTCACGAATACAATTTTCAGACATGAAAGGGGTATAAAAGCTAATGAGGGAAATAAGATACTTAATTCATGAAACAGTTTTGGCTGATTTGACTATAAAGGCACAGCCAAACCGACGTAAGGTTTAACATGCTAATAGCGACCATGAACACAATGGATTTCTCTACGGGAGTCTAGCGAACAATGAAAGTTTTCTTTAGGTAAGTAGGAATCATGATTTTTATTAACAAAATAAAATATGTACATAATTACATTACACTACAAAATATACAAAATACATATGAAACAGTTGAGCCTCTAAAGACCGTTACAAACGACCTATAGATAGCTCAACTGACCCAAATCACTAACAGACGGAAGCGTTCCCAACAAGCTGGCTGCATTGCCACGTTGAAGTAAAAGTAAGTAAGTAAGTAAGTTCGTATGAGTCAGTGGCCAACTCTGGTGACAGAGTTTCTAGGCCGCCCAAAGGCCTAACAACTTTGAAAAAGCCGAGAGCGACTGCCCAAAAACACAGTGCAGCTTGCACACTGCTGGTTGGAGGTAGTATATCTGACACAGCGGTGGTACCATTTTTGTTCTGTGGGTGGTACCCACCAAGACGGACTCTTGCTGAAGAGTCCTACCACCAGATACTCGTATAATAACGTATAACAGGCACATTTTACATCAATTATCAAGGGATTTAAACCCAAAACAAGTCTGTCGACAGCCCCTAGGAACACCAGCAATTATAAATTTTAATTAAATAAACTGGCGTGGTTTAGAACCTGCTACCGACGATAAACTTAATGTTTTAATTTAAGCCGTCCGCTGGCAGACGTAATGGCAATTTTTATAACAAAATTTGCATTTTATTCTCTTAACTTTAAAAATCATCCAAAAATTGTGCGGGTTTTGATTAAAAAACAAAATATGCGCATTTAAAGTGAAATGAGTATTTTAAATTGAATTATCACAGGTTTTCATTGAGAAAAATATTATTCCCGAATAAAACTGCGGTTTTATTTTTATAGTACCTACATTCAACGGCAAGCGACAAATCTGCCACGGAAAGTGCACGCGCGGAAATGAAATAAATGAAATTTATTAAAAAGAAATTTAATAAAATGAAATGAAATATATTCCACGACGATCTCGGTGGCGTGCTTAGCGAGCACCCGCTTGAGAAACCAGAGATTGCGGGTTCGATTCCCGCTGCGGGACATCATGTTTTCATAATATGCAAATATTTGCTCCAGGAAATAAAGAAAAAAGAAGAAAACAAAATAGTTTATTGTCTGGGTGTTTTTATGTACTTATTTATCAAAAAAATTACGTTATGTATTAGTTTTTAAACATTGATGAGTTTTTATTGCTTTAAAATGATGTGTAAAATGTCGGCCAATATTTGTTCCGGGTATTCTGGGTTTTTTTTGTGTATAATAAAAATTATATAATAATGTATAATAAATGTATAATTAAAAATATAATATCTATGTAATTTATTAAGTAATATCAGTATTCTAGTTACTTTTAACACAAGCTTTGCTTAGCTTTGGGGCTAAATGATGCTGTGTGGACATTCCAGCATTATTTATTTATTTATTTTATATATTTTTTATTGGCTACTATTTTTGAATACATTTATAAAGTTCTCTAACGTTTTGATTGTAAACTCTTTGGTACTCGTAGACTCTTTCGTGGCAGGCTTATTTAAAAATGGAACTAGGGGTATTTTTTAACCAAAACGTCTTTATTTTAACAAAAAAAGACAGCAGAGCAACGCCAGAAATGGTTTATTCGAACAATAAAAAAAACATTGATCGATTCTAATTATGTAGAAATAAGTATTCGTAGATACCGAATGAACTGACTAAAAAAAAAAATTATAATAAACGATGTAGAGTCAATCAAAACTGGATTTTATAGCTAAATCACCTGAATATTTAAATACAATATTAGAGAGTAAATCACTCTTACTCGAGAGTAGTCTAATGACCCCGCAGTGGAAACATTAAAAAGCTGGTCGCGATGTAGAAGCTGTTATTAAATTACTACATAAACTTCACCCTTATAATCCCGGACGTAAAAACCAATATTAATAAAACGGCCTAAGTGTCTGATGTTAATTTTAAGACTTAGTGGAAACATCGTAAATTATGTAAAATGTTTGTTGTTTACTTTAGAGGATGTTAAATTATTTAAGTCATTTATCATCATGATCAGTCTGTTCTTACTACTTGGATACTAGTCTACTCTCAAGCGAGAGTCATCTTCATCATCCTAGGCGCTACAGCCGCGTGTGGGCCTTGCTCAGGTATATTTCTCTATCCACTTTGTTTTTTTTTCTTTTTCTCTTTTGCTCTCCTTGCTTTTTTGTCTTGCTCAATTCTATCAAGTTATCTCAATTTTTGGGTCTGTCTAGAGTTCTTTGACTATCTGTTTGCTTCTCCATCCGTTTCGTATATATCGACAAAATTAAACCTAAATTTAAATACTACACATTTTTATTTTATAATTGAGTTTTTTTGATAATGTTCATCGATTAACTCTTTTAAACAATACACTTTTGAAACAACATACTTTTAGTTATTTTTATTTTTATAGTGTTAACCATCACACTAAGGGAATACTAAAGATTATAATACTTATCCTAAAAATTATCCCGCTTGAGGCGAAATAAATTTTGGGATATTATAATCGTTAACATACTTTTAATTTAATATGATTATAATTTCGTCACAAACAATTTTTTTTTCACATTCTTCTTCAATTTAACGTCAAATGCATTTCCTCTAGATTTTTACTAGTTTCTGGCACTAAACTAATAAAAATCTAACACTGCAATTTATCTAGCGGAACGGGAAAACACTTCTAAAGCTTCTGTAAGAAAAAGTCCGAGTCGGAACTAAAACTTAGCTAGTTTCTCTTACATAGCTGAAATTCAATTAAAAACCTCTTCATCGGAAACTCACGCTAAATTAAAAGCAAAGGGTATTAATGAGAAAAAACAGAGAAACTATTTCCGGCGCAGTTGTTCGAACTCGTAACGTTCAACAAAGTGGGACACTTGAAACTTTAGTAAAGTTTCGCTGGCGATATTATTGGGGGTATGGTGCAAGTGCAAGAAAAAAAATTCAGCGCAACGGCATGAGTTGTTCTTCCGTAGCTTATGCCGAGTGGTGGACATTTTTGTTACCAATTTAATTTTTATGTAACAGAATAATAATTTTTTTTTACAACTGAAGTGGCAACCAAGCGTACGGCCCACAAAATGGTAAGCGGTTACCGCAGCCTATGGACGCTTGCAATAGAGGTATCACTCGCGGGTTGCCACCTTGAGGCTAAGATCGAAAGCTTCATGTGCCAGTAATTTCACCGGAAACCATACCCTTAACGCCGGAACACAGCAATGCGAGCATTACTGCTTGGCGGCAGAAATAGGTATGGTGGTTTATTTTATTATTATTGTTATTAAGTAGTAGTGTGGAAGAATTGCTGTTAAGGTTAAAAAGGCACTGTATCATATTACTGGGCGAAGGAGACTTAATAACTAAGTCAGGGTGGTGAGTGCTGTTTAGTGCTACGCAAAACACAAAAATTTAAAGCTTTGGATGATACTGCTACTGATAGAACAGGCGTGGCGCTACAGGCAAACACTGACACTGACATGAGTAGGGTACTAACACTGGTTGTCTGGTCTGACCCGCGTACCAATCCTAAGGTCGTGGGTTAAATGTGTTTTTCTACTCGAAAAATGTATGTCCAATCAGTATTGAGTCCGATTGGTAGATCCGTAGACCATAATGACCCAATCAATCACTTTCGCCTTAGAGCAGGCTAGTATCTCATTGGTGGGGACATTATTAAAGACTGATGAAAGCAAGGAAGAGAAATACCGACGTCAAACTAAAAATATGTTTTGATGGAGAAACGAGAGGGTGCCGTTATTGACACGCTTTTTATATCATGACAACCTTCTAATGTTCCCACTGCTGGGATACTGGTCTACTCTCAGGCGAGAGTGATTGGGTCTTAATCCACCACGCGGACCCAATGCGGATTGGTGGATGGCACATGTCTTTCGAATTTTTAGCTCTTGGACATGCCGGTTTCCTCACGATGTTTTCCTTCACCGTATGAGAGCACTGGCATTGCGCACATAAATTTTGCGAACAGAAAAATCCATTGGTGCACGACCGGGTTTGAACCCACGACCTTAGGATCGGAAGGCGGGGTCACTACCACTAAACCATCAGTGCTCTGCTAGACCACCAGTGCTTGACACGCTTTTTATATATATTTTTAAAAAGGCGATGAATGAATGAATGAATGAAAATTTTTTATTTTACTAACACCAAACTTAATAACTAAAACTAAAGACTACAAGATAAAACAAAATGTATACGTACAATGGGCGGTCTTATCGCTAGGTAAGCGATCTCTGCCAGACAACCTTTGGATGGAGAGGAGTCTATTTTTATATGGAATATCAATTTCTATAACATTTATATGGGATCACCTTTGAAATATTACCTGTTAACCAAAAAAAGAATCATCAAAATCAGTTTTGGCGAAGACATTGCGTAACAAATACAAAAAAACAACATACAGTCGAATTTACAACCTCCTCATTTTTAAACGGTTTGATTCAACAAAAAACGAGCAATTTAAAATGGTAAAGTGCGATTTACATTGGGTCAGTGATTAACTCCAAATGAAGTCAGTGCTGACTTAGAGAACTGACTTTCTCTGTTTACAAAGGGTCAGTACGCGAGAATTTGAAATCAGTACTGACCCAACAGCGTTTACATTAGGTCAGCAGCATCGAATTTGGAGTCAGCACTGACTTTGCTACTGACTCAATGTAAATTATACTTGAAGGACTGAGTTTGTAGTTAAAAACAATGAAGGTTGGCGCATGTTACACGTAAAGTATTTACTGTGATCCGTCAGTAAATACTGATGTATCGTGGTATTTACTGTACGTGTACCTTCTGATGGATGACAGTATTTACTGATAGATTTCTCGGTATCTTGATACCGTATTGGCGATTTTCAAATGGGTGTACCTTTCTCTTGGTAGGTACCAGTATTTTGATCATCGTTTTCTTTTAACTTTTTTTTAAACAATTGCACCAATAATAGTCACACAAAGCTTTAATTTTTAGCTTTGTGTCCATTTCAACGTGTATTCAGAAGAAACCGGACTAAATACTGACTTGATATATACTGTGCGTGTGTCTGGTGTATTAATCCATCAGTAAATACTGTACTGATGGATCACAGTAAATACTTTACGTGTAACATGCGCCTAGATAGGGTCTCTCCACAGACCATACATTAGTTCTATGTATATCTGTGGCCTGTGGGTCGTCCAATCGCCTGTAACCTGTCCCAAGAGACAGGACAGGCGCACGTGAGATGTATAGCGATGGCCACTCGCGAACTGTTGGGCTTAGTTTTATGACATTTTTGATAGATAGTGACAGATTATAAGACAGGCTTTATAATAGGGTATGATTTTACTGACAGACGCCACAAATAAAAATAAAAATATTTTATTGAATTGGACATGAGAAAACTAAGCTGAATTAATGATTTTTTCTTAATTAATGAATGTTTCAAGGAATGAAATAATGAAAGAATATAGAAATGAATAAATAATAAAAATAATGAAAATAAAAATCGCATCGCATTGCTGTGTTCTGGTTTGAAGGGTATGGTTTCCGGTGAAATTACAGGCACATGAGACTTTCCATATAACGTCTCAGGGTGGTAACACGCAAGTGATATCTATGATGTTGCATGCGTACATAGGCTACGGTAACCGCTGACCATCAAGTGGGCCGTATGCTTGGTTGCCACTTTAGTGGTATAAAAAAAAAAATGCTGGACAATCCACACAGCATCATCTAGCCCCAAGATAAGCTGCTGTTAAACAGAGCTGTATTATGGGTACTAGATGACTGATATATACTTAATACAATACAATACAATACATAGATGGGTATTTTTTATTAATATAGAAAATACCCAGAACACCCGGATCAAATATTTGTAGATCGTACAAACATTTGACCCGAGGCGGGAATCAAACCCGCAACCTCCGCGTCGCAGGTGGACCTTCGCGTCGCAGGTGGACCTGCGCCCGCTGGGCCACATCGATCGTAATAATAGTTGAATGAATGACTGACTGATAATCAAATTCAACACACAGCCTAAACGGTAAGACAAGTCCAAGAAACCTGCATAACGTTTTCTTGGTAAATAGTTCCTTTTGATGTGTGGAAAGCAATTTACGAAAATCCACAGGGCGTTCCATCCACTAGTAAAAATAAATGAGTTCCCGTGACTTTATTTGCGTGGTACATGTAAAAATGTTGATGTTCTTTCTCAGGGTTCAAGCTATCGTCATACAAAATTTAATTAAAATTGGTTCAGCAGTTAGGCTGTGAAAATAGTACGGATCATAATTGTAATCATCAAACTAGGTTTCTTGTGCCAAGTTCATAAAAAAACAGGTCACATCTTCATCATCATCATCAGGAAAGCTTTCTAATGATTATAATATCACAAAAATTATTTTGCCTCAACCGGGATGACTGAACCCGCAACCACCGCTTGATACGCGGGAGCTCTACCAATTAAGAAATATTTTTTGGGATATTATAATCTTTAGTGTGTGATGGTTAACACTATAGAAACAAAAATAGGCCTTCTAATGTTTCCACAGCTGGGACACGGGCCTACTCTCGAGCTAGAGTGTCTGATGTTAATGTTTGTAAATTGATTATGAATAAGGTGGTTCTAAATTCGTTCTCAGCACTGACATCGCCATTTGAATTCCCGAAACCGAAATAACCGACAGTTGAGTGGTATAAATTAATTTGAGTATGACTATGACGGACGGCCGGACACCACAACCACGTAAATGACAAACAGAGATACAACTTTCTAATAGAAATTATAAAAACATCCTACACGATTAACCTTTATTGTAAAAATTAATTGCTTTTTTTAATACTTTTTTTTTTTATACCACTAAAGTGGCATCCAAGCGTACGGCCCACTTGATGGTCAGCGGTTACCGTAGCCTATGTACGCATGCAACATCATAGATATCACTTGCGTGTTACCACCCTGAGACGTTAGATGGAAAGTCTCATGTGCCTGTAATTTCACTGGAAACCATACCCTTCAAACCGGAACACAGCAATGCGAGCATTACTGCTTGGCGGCAGAAATAGGTAAATAAATAATTTAAATAAAAATGCTTTGCGTTAGTCTCGTTAAAACTCGATAACGGCTGGACCGATTTGGCTAATTTTGGTCTTGAAATGTTTGTAGGAGTCTAGGGAAGGTTTAATAATAATAATAATAATAATAATAATAAAAGCCTTTATTCGCTGACCAATATCTACAATTTTTAGTTTCTAAGTACCTACTTATGATTTTAAATCTACATGAATACTATAAAATAAAAATAAACTAAATGTTTAGCAACCAGTTTGTTGGTCAGGTTGTCCTTCGACATAGGCCTCCCCTAGTTTCTTCCACTCATCTCTGTCACGAGTTAGTCTTCTCCATCCTTTTGGTAAATCATCTTCCCATCTCTTAATTTGGCGTCCCTTTTGTCTTTTTCCGTTTCTAGGATACCATTCCATTACGTCTTTCGTCCATTTTTCTTTGTTCGATCTCATAACGTGGCCAGTCCAGTTCCATTTAAGCTTTTTTATTTTTTGAAGGACATCACTTACTTTTGTTCTTTTTCTTATTTTGGAAGTTGTCCATCTGTCCCGTAGCCTTATGTTAAGCATGCTTCGCTCCATATTGCGTTGGCAAACCATAAGTTTTTGGTTATTTTTGCTCGTAGCTGGCCAAGTTTGACACCCGTAAGTAAGACATGGAAGAATGCACGTGTTGTACAGTTTGCTTTTTACAGACATTGGTATTGTTTCATTTTTAACTACTTCTTTTAGCGACCAGTAACGTTTCCAAGTATTGCTTATTCTTCTATCAATTTCCTTTGAATATTGGTCTTTCACTGATATTAATTGTCCTAAATATATATATTCTTCAACATATTCTATAACTTCTTGCCCTATTTCTATGTTTTCTTTTATTGTATTCGTCATTATTTTTGTCTTCGCTGGATTCATTGATAAACCTGCTTTTCTACTTTCTTTATCTAATTGGTTTAACATAGTTTGGAGTATGTCTGGTCTTTCTGCAAATATCACAATATCATCAGCGAATCTTAGGTGATTTAGGTTTGTTCCATTTACATTTATTCCAAAGTCTTCCCAGTCTATATTTCTGAATATATTTTCTAACACCGCCGTGAAAAGTTTCGGTGAGAGTGGATCACCTTGCCTGACGCCCTTTTGTATATTAAATTTTTCTCCTTGCCGTTCAAACTGGATTGTAGCTGTGGAGTTCATGTATATATTTTTTATGATTTTTATGTATTTGCTTTCTATGCCCTGGTTATCTAGCGTTCTCCAGATATAGTTATGACTCAGAGAATCGAAAGCTTTATTGTAGTCGACGAATGCTATGCTATAGTGTTGCCCATATTCATTAAGCTTTTCAATTATCTGTTTCATCACGTGAATATGATCAATAGTAGAATAATCGGCTCGAAACCCAGCTTGTTCTCTTGGTTGGTTTTCTTCCAGGTGTTTAGTTAGCCGGCCAAGTATTATTTTGGAAAACACTTTGTATAAATTGGACATCAGGCTTATAGGTCTGTAGTTATTTATTTCATTTTTATCTCCCTTTTTGTGTAACAGGAATATAGTAGACTTCGTCCATTGTGATGGTACTTGTTCTGTATCTAATATTTCGTTAAATAAATGCGTCAAAGGTTTGGAAATTACGGGTAAAGTGTCTTTTAGTATTTCGTTAGAAATTTTATCATCACCAGGTGCTTTGCCGCTCTTCTGTGTGTTTATAGCTCTTATGACTTCCGTTTCAATTATACAAGGGACTTCTTCTTCATGAGTGTACTTCTCTGTTTCTGTACATATTATTTTGTCTGTCTCAGTGTATAGTTTCGTATAAAATTCTGTAGCTACCTTAGCTATTGATGATCTTTTTGTTGTCAATTTTGCATTTCCTTTTTTGATTTTCATGTTAGGTATCCATTGCGTGTATTCTTTCAGTTGCTTAAGACCTTTTTTGATTCCGCCTGTTTTCACTATTTGTTCTCCTAGTATCCTAGGGAAGGTTTAATAGGTAATAAATTATGGAAAAATTGTGAAAAATATAACGCGAGTGAAACCGCGCGGGTCAACTAGTATATGTATATATAATATTACTCGTAGTTCTGGAAACAGAAGACCTCGCGGGCTCAAACTTTTAAAAGTGAGCAATTTACTGTTTTGAGAAGCTATTTTGCTCATCATGCCGAAGATCCCGTGTATTCCCTATGTCCCCATTAACCGTGTCCCCGTTAATGGGGACAGTGGGATTTTAATAAAAGATCCTCTTGAGATCACCTTCACCTGGTTGTACGACTCTTCAGCAAGAGTCCGTCTTGGTGGGTATCACCGCAGTGTCAGATATTCTACCTCCAAGCAGCAGTGTGCAAGCATTACTAGTATAGGTTTGAAGGGCACTGTAGCAAGTGAAATTACTGGGCGAAAGAGACTTAACAACAATGTCTCGGGGTGATAAGCGCAGTGCAGTGCCACGCAAACACTTAAAAACTTTAAGCTTTGGGTGGCACTGCTTAACATCAGGTGGTCGCCTTGATTGTCTTGTCACTTGCTGACATAAAAAAAAAAGAGATCGTCACCATTATGAGACCAAGTTAAAGTTAAAGTTACTTTACCTTTCAAATTTTGTTGTTTCTTGGTTTTGTGGCCTAAACAAAACACTTAGTTACTTGGTTTTGTGGCATATAAATGGTTACATATCAATTGAACTAGTCATTACAACTACTATAACTACGGTCAAAAGACCTACTGGTTGAAATAACTACAGGTTGTTTTATATATTTTCATTATAACTATTGAACGATATACCTATTGGATAATTCGACTGTGGTCGTTTCACCTACGGTTTATTCAAGTACGCGGTTTGAACATTTACAACCTAAAGTCGATTGAAACAAACACTAAATTTCTGGCGTAGTTTTTCACTAAACTAGCCTTACTGATTTCGATCTAGTGAACCATATAATAATAATAATAATAATAATAATAATGCTGGACAATCCACACAGCATCATCTAGCCCAAGGTAAGCTGCTGTTAAACAAAGCTGTATTATGAGTACTAGATGACTGATATATATTTAATACAGTACAATACATAAATAGATATATTTAATTATACATAGAAAACACCCAGAACACCCGGAACAAATATTTGCAGATCCTACAAACATTTGTCCCAAGGCGGGAATCGAACCCGCAACCTCCGCGTCGCAGGCGGACCTTCGCCCACCGCGCCACATTGGTTGTCAACTATAAATTCAAATATAAATTACCCCTAGTTTCAGCGCCCCTGAAAGTGCCTTTAAACTCGCGATCGCGGTGAGGTAAATCAAACCGGTTGAAGGGAGTGGCCCTTTGACTATATACCTGTCAGAAATCTTTGGAGTGGCCATTCTGTGCGCAGTACTAATATCTGTTCCGTGGCTAGATAGTGAGATAAATCTTACTCGCAGTTGTCATAACCTTATTTATAGATGTTAATTACTATCTCCAGTTACGCCACCTGCCCTCGTTGCCTTCGTTCTATTATGATTTAGATTGTGTACGTTGTAGGAGGCCTGGTACCTATACTGTCAAAAAGGGTCTTGTTCTACGTATTACACAAATATTTGCAAATCATGCAAACATTTATAATAAAAAAAAATCTATCTATGTATTGTATTGTATTATATATCAGTCGTCTAGTACCCATAAACACAGCTGTGTTTAACAGCAGCTTACCTTGGGGCTAGATGATGCTGTGTGGATTGTCCAGCATTATTTATTTATTTATTTATTTATCCCGCAACGGGAATCAAACCCGGAAACTTCTTTCGTTGTAATTGGTAACATACAAAATTTAGAACGTGATGTTTACGTGTATTTTAAAATTCAAATTATAATAGCATTTTTTTACTACCTACTAAACTTAAATTTTTCTAGTTTTGCTTATAATACTTCTGAACGCTATAAAACTCAGAACCAGTCTAGCCAACTCACTTACTCCAACATCGTGAAATAGGTCCATAGAACAATGCTTGAGACTCAATGCAAATGAGCGCCAACCAATAAATCTGAATTTCAATCAAGCTGAGTTAAATAAGTGAGTTAATTTAACTAAAGAAACAAGCTGTAATCATTTGAACACAAACGTCGTAATAAATCCATTAGAATCCAGGAGATTTCGACTTCACAACTTGGACAATAGAGCTGTGTTGCACTGCTGTTATGGATGTGGTATCAGCCATATTTTTACCGCTGTCGGGACACTGGCCTACTCTTCAAAAGTGTATAAAAAGTATGCCTTTTGTCTATTATTTTACTAACACTTTTTTAGTTGACAGTACTAAAATTCACCCAAAGTAAAAGTGGTGTGAGTTGCAGAACGAGGAGTATAGCTTTTTACGATTCGTCAACTCACACCAATTGGAACAAGATTTATGGAGTTGACGAACGACTCTCTCAAGCATACTTACTTCTGCCGCCAAGCATTAATACTTGCATTGCTGTGTTGTTCAAAGAGAAACCGTATCTCTTTGAACCGGTTTTCTACCCTATAAGAGTATGGTTTTCGGTGAATTACTGGAACTTGAACAAGATACTTTTGTTTTCATATTTTTTGTGTTGATAGCAACGCGCATACTTGTGGCATTGCAAGCGTCCATGGGCTACGGTAACCGCTAACCATCAAGTGGGCCGTGTGCTGCCATGCGATATTCTTTTAGCACAATATGTCTTTTGAATTTTCAGTTCTTGGACATGCCGATTTCCTCGCGATGTTGTCGATTGCATGAAAAAGTACAAGCTACTAATATGAACGTTTTTCCATACAACATCACTAGTATATATTATGAACTTGTATTTTATTGTGCAATGGACCCTTTAAGATTTTATTGCCGTGTTTTTTTATTTTATAATGTTTCTGTTGCAGGTAATACATCTTGGCAGCTCTTCTTTCTCTACAAATTGTGAGTCCAAAGACAAATAAAAATTACCCAACGCAATAACTTATGTTTTTTTAAACTCTTGATTAAGATATCAATAATTTTTATTTTCGAACTAAGTTTTCGCTCTCTTGTAAAGAAAAGACACATCTGACTTTATGACGAGTATATAATTTCACATATTTTTAAATAATATTTTACGCTTAAGTTGTTGCCTCGCCATCTTCGTAAATGCCGCATCTATTAATGATCTTACTACATCACAGACAGTAAGGTATACCGAAATTGATAGAACGAACAGTAGTAAAACTTCCCAACTCATCTTCTTAACTTAATCATATCACAGCGAAATATCGCGTTACCTACAGGTCGTTTTTCTTACAAAAATATACTGTTGATAATGCAAAAGCGAAACCAGTTTCGCTTGGGTACGATATACTTCGCTCTGAGTTGTATAAGCTCTTAAGCACGAGCGTTATATAGTTTACGGGATTATAAATAACCATTTAGGGTTGAATTTAGGGTAGATTTAGAGGCAGTTTCGCGTTCTGCGGTCCCGCTCGTAAACAAAACTTCGGTTTGGTTGTGTACATTGAAATACTTTTGGTTAGGTTTGATTTATAGTAAACTTGTTTGCTCAATAAATGTTTTTTGGTAAGTTTGTCTGTTTTTCTTTGCACCAGCAAAATATGACAGTCAAGTCATAATGCGTGACCATAACACAAAGAACTCTACTGCTTTTTTTTTATACCTGAGCTAGGTACGAGAGAGTAGTAGAGTTCTTTGTGATAGAGCTTGTGCGGGGAAGAACTACCACCATACCTATTTTTGCCACGAAGCAGTAATCTCGCATTGCTGTGTTCCGGTTCGAAGGGTACGGCTTCCGGTAAATTACAGGCAGTTATTGTGTCATTAGCGTGTTATTTCTAAGTAGTAATCTTTATTATAATTCGGTCTTTTGCGATACAGGCCAGCCTTAGTTGGGGGTTAAATAAATATTTTGTTTGTTTTGTTAACATGAGATTTTAGATTTTCATCTCAGGGTGGCAACGCATAGGCTACGGTAACCGCTTACTATCAAGTGGGCTGTACTTAGGTACGGTTGTTGCCACTTTATTGGTATGAAGAAAAAAGTGATGCTGTGTAAAGACGTTCGCCAATATTTCTTATAATTATGATCTATATTTTTTATATTTATATACAATTAATGCGTTTCATTGACGCGCGGGTCACTGACACGTGCCGAGCGCTACCCTTTCGATTTCTAACAAGGATAACTAATTATTAAGCATAATTAGGTTTTTTTTATAGAATTATATTTTTTGAAAAAAATTAATAAAGTACATGTATTTTTTCTTGTGTGTGGAACATATTCCTTGAATATCGCGCACTAATAATCAAAGACCTTATTATGTATTTATTATTATTATTAGAGCAGTCTTATGATAATATTTATCTCTTGTTTAATTTCCTTTTTATGAAAACTTTAAATTAAACCTGCCTGCGACGCAGAGGTTGCGGGTTCAATCCTGCCTCTGATCAAATGTTTGTACGATCTACAAATATTTGTACCGATAACGTACGATAACCATAACCGAAAAATGGTACAGTTTGATCAAATTTCTAGGTTTTTCTTAAAATGCCCATAATTTTCAAACTGCATGGGATAATTTTTTTTTCAGATTTTTCTAGTGATGGTTATGATCAATCCTGTCACCCCGTTGGCTTGACGTTGAGTTCTGGGACACCCTGTATAATAAAAAATATCTATCTATGTATTGTACTGTATTAAAATATATCAGTCATCTAGTACCCATAATACAGCTCTGTTTAATAGCAGCTTACTTTGGGACTAGATGATGCTGTGTGGATTGTCCAGCATTATATTTATTTATTAAAAAAAAAAAAACATCCACAGGAACTACGTATGTAACTGCGTAGTCGACTACGCGGCGCAGTGCTTAGTGGCCAAACATCTAAACAACTCAAGTTAGGCAGTTAGCGAAGTTAAATTGGCCCAGTCCCAGATTTTTATATTCATTCTCCGTTCTAGGGATCTGCTCCCTTA
Source organism: Colostygia pectinataria (assembly GCA_951394395.1). Lineage (NCBI taxonomy): Eukaryota > Metazoa > Arthropoda > Insecta > Lepidoptera > Geometridae > Colostygia > Colostygia pectinataria. The sequence continues at coordinate 6,868,636 of OX596370.1, read as the reverse complement.
TTCTATAAGCAAAATGTAATGATCGTAGCTCTAGGAATTATTTTAACAAGCTTAGTATGCAAAACTCCTGAAATTCAATGAGGGAGATTTCGAGATATCTGCTTTAAGTTTAAGATGTTTCGGAGATTGCGAACGGTAAAATGATACTAGAGTTACGAGGATCATAACTATTTTGCTAACATAACATTTGTTTGATGTCTTTTGAATAGGTACTTATATTATGTTGATAGCAAACCCTGTCGAAAGCACTTCTGTTATAGTCAGGCGTGGTGCTTATCATCTGGCAGGCCCCTTGTTTGTCTTGTCACTTGCTGACATTATAAAAAGACCAAAATTTATGTATTAGTGTCAAAATCCCCTTTGAAGATCCCCTTTGAAGGGGATTTTGGGAATTTTGGTGTCAAAATTTTTGCGCCTGTAGCTTAATTTACGTTTTATAATAAGATTGTTACATGCTAGGATCTAAAACACTTGAATTGATAATTTATGATATAAATTGAGCTTTTAAAATTGAAAGCTTGTACCTATTCTACGGAACCTAGATTCTCATAAAAGGTTCCAACTTCGCCGTTGAGCAACCGTGTCAAAACACTTCACTTCGATATCAATTATAGTGCCAGTTTCATAAATTGTGAAAAAGTTGTGCCACTTTAAAGCATTTACTTTATTTTTCTATTCAGTAATAAGTAAGTAAGTAATGTCACTATTGCACTGTCCCATTACTGGGCAAGAGCATGGTTAATACTTGTTAAAATAGTGGCAAGTTTTTGTTGTATGTTTCCGTGCTTTGAAAGGCACGTCAAGCTATCGGTTTTGGCGTGTTCACAGTTGTTAAGCCATGAGGTCTTCAGGCGCTGGTAACTCCGTCACCAGAGTTACTCATCACTTATCATCATGACAGCCTTCTAATGTTCCCACCGCTGGGACACTTTGCCTACTCTGGAGCGAGAGTGATTGGGTCTTAATCCACCACGCGGAAGCAAATATTAGTGAATGCCACATGTCTGTAGATTTTTTTAGTTCTTGGACATGCCGGTTTCTCACTATGTTTTCCTTCACCGTATGAGAGCACTGGCATTGCGCACATAACTTTTCGAATAGAAAAATCAACTGGTGCTCGATCAAGTTCGAACCCACTACCACTAGACCAGTGCTCTCGTCTCTGACTCATACTTACTTGCTTTTACTGTTAAATAAGTAAGTTCGTATGAGTCAGTGGTCAACTCTGGTGGCAGAGTTTCGAGGCCGCCAAAAGGCCTCTGTCATGGCCTAATAACTTTGAAAAAGACGGGACCGACTGCTTAACGTGCCCTCCGAAGCTCGGGAGCGCTCAGTTAAAATTACCACCGGCGGTCACCCATCCAAATGATGACTACGCAGAACAGTGCTTAACTTCGTTGATCTGTTAAGAACAACTTAGCCAGCTACGTCACGTTAGGTGTATGTACGAGTATGTACTTAGTTATGTAAATTAAGGTAAGCGGGTGCATAATATGCCTAAAGGTAATTGGGTTCCGTCAGCCATTTTATCGTTTAGCTCTGCCAGTTAAGTGAGCATAAATTATTCTACCACTAAACAGTACGCTTTGCTGAAGTACACCTACCTATTATCAAAGGTAAATACGTAGTTCTACAACATTAAATGCTTGTTAGTAGTACCAGGTACACCAAGAATAGATAAATAAAATATTAGCGGACATTTCAACCCAGAGCTTCAAAAAAAAGCGGTCGCAGGAAATCTGTGAATGGTGTAGGCTCAAAAGAGGTTGTCATGGCGCTCTTTGGGGAGACCTATGTCCAGCAGTGGACGTCGGCTGATATGATGATGATTATATAGCCTCAAACTAAGCAAATATTGTACTATGGGAAGCATTATTACATTAATTACTTAGAAGCTTGTTTTATTTTGTTTTTTTATACTATAAAGTAGCAGGCAATCGATACATAAGTAGTGAATTAAGTTAATGTTAAATAGCATAAGGTAAGTTTGTATAACTCAAGAAATAAATACATTAAAAAATATTACATAGATTCATTCAGACCCCGCATTTAATAAAAATAAAATAAATAATACCAGACAATCCACACAGTATCATCTAGCCCTAATAAGCAAAGCTTGTGTTATGGGTACTAGATGATTGATATACAATACAATACAATTACATAGATAAATATTTTATATTATGCATAGAAAATACCCAGAACACCCGGGAAATGTTTGCATGCAGGAATCGTGTCCGCAAGTGCAACCTACTGCGTCGCAGGTGGACATCGGTCGTCATTTGTTCCTCAGCGAGAATCGAACCCGAAACTATTCGCTTCAATCAGGCCCTGGCCCAGCGCGCTACCAAGAGGTGGTGCTAGTATTTTGGACCAAGAGTTTGGCTACCAATTGTCGCTGTTTATATAGTGATTTAGTGATCATTCTTTATTTGTTTTTGAACTTTATTGTTTGTTCAAACACCGAAGAAAATAAAAATTATTGTGAATTTCACTCACGCGCGACACTACTTTAATAGAACAAATAGAATTGGTCGCCAATGTGTATACACTGTTGGCGGAGCGCGCCAAGATCCTTTGATGTTTGCACGAAAAACCGTTTGCCCGCCAACATTGGTCGCCAACTGCCAAAACCAAAGTAGTCACCAACATAGTTTCTACACGCTGGCCCTGTATGTTTGCCCAACTCCTTGGCCAACCCTTGGCCAAGCGTGTACTGCCGGCATAAAAGTGAAGACCGAAAATAGAGCGCTCGCTGTTAACTTTAACCATTAGTCACCTTTATTGATCGGAAAACCAGCGCTTTTCGGCGATCTCAACAATACTCCCTCATACATCTATGTCAAAGATTGGCTCGGCAGACGAACTGTCGCTCAAATTATTAGCTTTGGCTAACTTTATTAATTTGTCTTCATTAACCTTTCGAGATTCGACGCCGACCTCTTGAACTTTGGCCTAGTATCTCCGGTGGCAGTAGTTTAACTTAATTGGACTTTCTTACTGCATAATTTACTATGTGATGGAGCACTTGTGATGTAGCTGGCTAAGTTGTTCTTAACAGATCAACTAAGGTTAAGCACTGTTCCGCGTAGTCATTATTGGGATGGGTGACCGTCAGTGGCAATTTCAACAGAGCGCTCCCGTGCTTCGGAGGGCACGTTAAGCAGTCGGTCCCGACTTTTTCAAAGTTGTTAGGCCATGACAGAGGGCTTCGGGCGGCCTAGAAACTCTGTCATCAGAGTTGGTCACTGGCTCATACGAACTTACTTACTATGTGATGCAGTCTTTTAGTCAGTCTCTCTCTCTCTCTCTCTCTGCGTCAATTTTTTGTGATCCGTTCTATTAAAGTTGTCTATGTTTTCGGTCCTCGGCGATATGAAAAGCATTGTGGTGTGACGGGATTGGAGCGTATTTTGTCTGTCCAGCGCATGGCTGAGTCCTCTTGGTCGTATTTTGACCTTGCCAGAGTTGCCAGTGATAGTGAGTCTTTCAAGTCTACCGTGGTTCCGTTTTGTGATATGACCAAAAATTATAGGGTATTGCTCAAAAAAAATATTCTGAGGCGCACCTTCAAAACAATCGTATGAAAAATGGTAACCTTGAGCTCTTATAAAATATGTTTTAACTCGTAAAATACTAATGGAACGCTCTGCGACTTTGTCTGCGCGGGGAAATTCATCGTCTCGCTGCGTCCACTAAAGATAGAGTTTAGGGTTTTCAATTTTCAAAAGCGTTATTCTTGACATGTTATGGCCTCTATAACTTGACGGGAAGGTAGGTCGTATGTTATCTATATAGAGAGAAAAGAAAGAAAACATGTTTATTGACCCCCAAAATCATACCTAAGGAAACATACCTAATACATAAAAATACAGTATGAACTAGGTATTATAGGTACATATAGGTATATGTATAATGAAAAATATTAAAATATAAATATAAGCGGTATGTGCCTAATTATATTTGGCAAAAAAAAAAAAAAACTGACTACTTCCGAAGAATATACCATGTACAAACAATGTTTCGATGAATTGTGGAGATACAAAAGGATGTTATTATTGACTTTTTGTGGTTCTAATACAAAGCGCGGAATCAATTACGATACAATTTTTAGGGAAGCGTTGGCAACTCTGAAGTAATTACATAACAAACACAAAAATAGCCATCAAAATTTATTCATAATTGGCGGAGAAGTTGCGTAACGTAAGTACATAAAAAAGCATACAGTCGAATTGACAACCTTCTCTTATTTTGAAATACTCTGTTATGTTTACTGTAGTTGCGTTACTGTTTTACAATTTACTGTGTAGTGACCTCAGGGGTCTGGCTGGAGACTTCTCGTTTCTTTCAAAGTAATTCAAGTAACTGTTATTAGCCTGTTTGTTATTAGGACAATTCATTTGGAACTTATTAACTCAAATGGCTCCTTCGGACTCTTATTAGTACAAACTTGATGTTAATTAAGAAATTGTAAACTTTCTTGGGTTACAATACCCAAGAAAGTTTACAATTTCTCAATTCAACAATTTGGCATTTAGCTAGTGTTATTTGACGTGACTTTACTAGCAAGGGTAAAGTATGAATGCAACCGAAAAACTCAAACATTTCTTTGACGACTGATGTGGCGCGACAGGCGAAGGTCCGCCTGCGACAATGAAGGCTGCGGGTTTGATTCCGGCCGATTTATACGCTCAGACTGTAAACATCTTCAATAGGTACCTAGTTTCATATATAAATCCTATTTTATATGCGAAAGTCTGTGTGGGGTGTGCGTGTGTTTGTTACCACGTATCTCCGTAATGACTTTACCGATTGTAATGAAATTTGGAATGTAGATGGCTTAAATCCTGTTATAACACATAGGCCACATTTTTATCCCGGAAAAATGTACTGTTCTTGTGGCATAGCATAAAAATTGCAAAAACGCGGAAAAAGCCGCGCGGGTCAGCTCATAAACAATAAATATAATAATAAATAAATAATAGTAATAAATAAATAAATAATAGTAATAAATAATGTTGCACAGCATCGTCTTGCCCCAAGCTAAGCGGAGCTTGTGTTATGGGTACTAGATGACTGATATACTTAGTACAATATAATACATAGATAGATATTTTTTTTTTATATGTAGAAATTATCCTGATCGGTGAATGGCACAAATCTTCCGAATCATTTGTTTATCTCACGATTTTTTCTTTCGCTGTTGTTGCTTGCAGCGTTTGCAATTAACTCACAGACATTTTACTGCGACCCAATGAATATTCATTTAAAAAAATAAAAAGCACTGATGGTCTAGTGGTGGTAACCCCGCCTTCCGATTCTAAGGTTGGGTTCGAATCCGGTCGTGCATCAATGGATTTATCGTTATGAAAAATGTATGTGCGCAATGCCAGTGCTCTCATACGGTGAAGGAAAACATCGTGAGGAAACCGGCATGTCCAAGACCTAAAAGTTCGAAAGACATGGGCCTTCTACCAATCCGCATTGGGTCAGCGTGGTGGATAAAGACCCAATCACTGTTGCTTGAGAGTAGGCCAGTGTCCCAGCAGTGGGAACATTAGAAGGCTGTCGTAATAAAATAAAAAGCAAACCACTGAACTCTAGAAAGTCTGCAATTCTGTTATTAAATATCCAGCTCAGTACAGCTCAGTAAAGTTTTTTTCCGTTCTGCCGCGAACACTATAAGTTTCAAGTTTCAAGTATTTTAGCGGAAGGAAACTTTACAGGTAAAGTTTCTGTATTTTCCGTCAGGGCTTTTTTTAAAATACACTGCTAGACAAAAAAAGAGAGGCGTTCCTTGTAGCGCACCTAACTGAAGCGCACCAGAATGAAACGCAACAAAGTAAATTAACTTATCAAATTGATATTTTAATAACACGATCTCATTCCCCCATCTCCTTTCCACCATCGGACGACTAGACATACGGCAAAGCGTCATCGCTTCATGGTCGAGATCCCGCCAATGCGCATAAGCGATATGCATCAACATTTCTCCTGCGCACCGCCAAGGAATGGAATTCTTTGCCGGAGTCTGTTTCCCGATACTTATAACCTGGGTGTCTTCAAGTCACGAGTGAATAGGTTGCTCTTAGGCAAGCGTGCTCCACCGTAGACCACAATATCATCGCTTAACATCAGGCGAGATAGTGGTAAAAAAAAATAAAAAAAAATAAAAAATGGACAATCCACACAGCATTGATTAATAATCATCTTCCTACTTCCTACTTGTTTTATAAAATACTTACCTTACCCACCTCTCACACCTACTCGTTAATGTCTTGCCTTTGTATGTATAGGTCTCACAACGGATCTCGGCCGTAGTGAAATTAGCCGTTTCGATGCGCAATGGAGCTTTTTCAAACTAAATTGTCTTTGCGCATCACAAACGGCTAACTTCACGGAAGCCTAGATCCGCTGTGCGAACTATACCTATACCTACCTAATAATAAACCTCGGTCTGCCTTCACCTATTGTTCCATTGTGATTCACGATTTGTATTTTCACCCCATGTATAGTTCGCACAGCGGATCTAGGCTTCCGTGAAGTTAGCCGTTTATGATGCGCAATAACAATTTAGTTAGAAAAAGCTCCATCGCGCAACGAAACGGCTAATTTCACGACGGCCGAGATCCGCCGTGAGAACTTTACCTACCAATGTGATGACATTAAAAGTATTGAGTATTGAGTACTTCCACATAGCGCACCCGTTTAGGTGCGCTTAATTTAGTAGAAAGGATGCTAACTAAAGGTTGACCTTTACTTCAAAGTTGTCGTTGGTTAGCGACGAAACTGCCAAAGTGCATTAAATATTTTTTTTATTTTTTCACGTGTTTTATTTAGTCCCTAACCAAAACCATATGTAGTATGTAAAACCGTATGGTAGGTTCCTTCGGCAAACTTACTTATATTGCACAGAAACCAGAGGTCCATGTTTTTATATGAAACTCCGTACATTATTTGATATATAAGGTCATTCATTATCAACTTGACAAAATTAAGGGGTAGGTTCCACACATAAAAAAAAAATAATTGTACTTTTTTTTTCTAAGCTTTTTTTTATATAAAAAAAATAAATTACGTAATTCTGCTTAATAATTCGTTATCCTTGTTAGAAATCCAAAAGGCAGCGCTCGGCAAGTGTCAGTGACCCGCGCGTCAATGAACGCTTCTTCATTATTACGTCGCTTAAGTAACCTATCCCTTAAGTTTGTCAGGTTGATAATGAATGACCCTGTATGTGTACATTTTCATAAATAATACATGTTTTTATATAAAACTCCATTATTTGATATTTGTGTACATTTTCTTAAATGATACATTTATAACCAGCTGTTTCTCGCGAATTCATTCACGTTGAACTCGGTACCTTACTTTTTTCCAGGATAAAATTTAGCCTATGTTCTATTCCCGGTCATTATCTCTCTCTCTCTCTCGGAACAAATGTTTGTACGATCTACAAATATTTGTTCCGGGTTTTCTGGGTATTTTCTATATATAATAAAAAATATCTATCTATGTATTGTATTGTATTAAATATATATCAGTCATCTAGTACCCATAATACAGCTCTGTTTAACAGCAGCTTACTTTGGGGCTAGATGATGCTGTGTGGATTGTCCAGCATTATTTATTTATATTATCTATTAATATATTTAAGCCAAGTGGTTGTCGAGTTAAAGAAGAACAAACATACAAACAAACATCCACACTTTTATATTTTATTTATTTTACAATTGGTGTGATGCATTAAAAAATACAATATGATTTTTAATTAGTGTGATCAGTGTAATTGTGTGAGGGCATAAATGTGCTTTTTATTGTATGTGCTGTATTTTGTAGACCCAAAGCTGTTAGAAAATCTTAATAAATTAAAATAATAATAATAATTATAGAAATGTTTTTAATATGCCTTATCTGAGCAGACAACTTCAAACATAACAAAAACAGAAACCGACTTCAACCTAAAAAATGTTTCGGCAGGTTGTGGTTGCGACGATGTAGTTTTTGACACGTTTTTTATAATCTATTCAACCAATGTGGCGCGGTGGGCGAAGGTCCGCCTGCGACTCGGAGATTGCGGGTTCGATTCCCGCCTTGGGACAAATGTTTGTAGGATCTGCAAATATTTGTTCCGGGTGTTCTGGGTGTTTTCTATGTATAATAAAAAATATCTATGTATGTATTGTATTGTATTAAATATAAATCAGTCATCTAGTACCCATAATACAGCTCTGTTTAAGAGCAGCTTACCTTGGGCTAGATGATGCTGTGTGGATTGTCCAGCATTATTTATTCATAAAGTACTAAACCGATTTCAACAAAATTTAAATGGATTATACCTGAAGATATAAAAAAACCTATGAAATAAAAAAAACCACCAGAATCAATACACAATATTGTCGGAGAAATCGTGTAACAAACATACAATACAATTGATAGATTCAGGCGTTACTTTGCGGAAATCCATTACAAAAGAAAGTCTGTTTTTTATTTTTTAACATACAATACATTTAAAATCTACCACAAGCCACCTGTTACCAGCTGAAACAGTGATCACCTCGTTTCTTTAAACAAGTTTATACTTCGTTAAACGAGGAGCTCAACGTATCCTCCGATAGCGGGTCATTCCTTACACACAGTAATACAATACTTGTATAATAACTTAACAGCACGTTACCTTCCATATTCGTGTACTAAGTATGATGACCATTGTGAAATAAACATTATCTTATCTTATACAGATGAATTGATAACCTCCTATGAAGTCGGTTGATAAACGCAGTGTGCTTAGGCTATAAGGGAGGAAGCCCTTAATATAAACACTTTAACAGCTTATAAAATGCAAGCTGCTTAAAGTGCATGGAGTTAAACAGCTGTTTCCCTGGAATGTTGAGTAATTAAACGCAAAGCGACGATAACAGTGGACCGCATGAACAAAAGCATTTAGTTTCATGCCATGTTTCCTGTGATAGCTGATACTAATGTCACAGTGAAGTTACAGCTTACTCACTAAAGAAACATTAGAATCCAGAAAATTTATTGTCAAGTGTAATATTTTGATTGTCGCTAAACTAGTCACAGAGGCCATAAAAAAAAGCAACGTAAACAAATAAAATTTGGAAAGAAATGATGACTTTTCTTTCAAAATTCCCTTGGAAAGTCTTTGACTGATTTACCAACTAACATTACCCCTCCATTTCAATTACTTACACTTAAATAAGTTAAATTGGATAAACTGCCACCAAATGTACGCAATAAAACTTAAAATAACACGAGAGATACTATCCTAATCAAATAAATGTTATAAATTAAATAAATCAAATGTCAATGTAAATTGCTACAATTAATAAAAGTGTCTATAAAAATTTCAACTGGCAACTTGACTTCGACTTTACAACTTGGACAATAGAGCAGTGTTGCATGTATTATAAGGGATGTGCCATCGTTGTTGTTAAATAAATCATTAATTTGAAGAGTATTAGTAGAGTTCTTTGTGATAGAGCTCGTCCGGGGAAGAACTACCACCATATACCAATTTTTGCCGCAGTAAGTAATGCTCGAGTTGCTATGTTCCCGTTCAAAGGGCATAGTTTCCGGTGAAATTGAAGGCACATGAGACTTTTAGATAATACGTTTCAGGGTGGCAACGCGCAAGTGATATATTTGATGTTCCAAGCGTATAGACTATGGTAACCACTTACCATCAAGTGAGCTGTAAGCTTAAGTGCCACTTTAGTGGTAAATATTAAAAAAAAATGATATATTTTTTCTAAATTAAGGTCTAGTTTAGAAGTGCTATATCTGATGCTCCAAGCGTACTTAGACTGAGGTAACCACTTACCATCAAGTGAGCTGTACGCTTAAGTGCCACTTTAGTGGTAAATACAAAAAATAATATATATGTTTTTTCTGAATTTACGTCTAGTTTAGACCAACTTGACTTAGGTTATATTTTTTGTTGATAAAACAAGCACCAATCCGCCAATAGCATGATTCCTTGTACTGAATCAGCTGTTCCTAAATGCTGTGTGGGAGATCTTAACTTTTAATAGTGGCTTTAAAGAGTAGGGACGGACGTTAAGTTGGCAATAAAATAAAACTGCTGGACTCAGTTTGAAACACTCTTCAAAATATGAGTTTAATGATGGAAGTTCCTTTTTATTGCAATTTTGTGAACTGCTGAGAAGACTCATGCGAAGACTTCGTGGTATTTTGATTAAATGGGTTAGTTTCGTTATCCCCTAGTCCCGTATTGAACCGGTCCGTTCTGACCCGAATTAGTTTAGGCACGATCAGTTTTATTCGAAACAATGTTCGGCTTTAGTAATGTAAAAAGTAAAATAATATCATTGTATTATGCAATCTTTTTTTTTTTTTTTAAATGAGGACTTTTTGAAATAAGTAACTAAATAATAGAGATACAACTAATACCGGAGAAGAAAACCTCTCATTAGAGGTAAGTAAAACCGGTGGGAGGTGGGGAATAGCTATTCTGTACGTAGTACTGATATCTGTTCTATGCCACTAGATTTCACTAGATCATTTAAAAGCTCGCGCTGAGATGTAAACTTCACTAAGCTTAGCTCAACTAAGCACCAAGTGACTTAACTCGAAAACTGACAGGGTAATTCCAACTTTATCGTGGTAACTGTGCGATAAATAAACTAAAGGTTATCGATTTAAAGTAGATATTCCTTTGTTTTTCAAGGCTAGATGAGCAGCGTATGGTTTTCTCTAGACAAGTTTCTTTCAAAGTAAAATGACATTTTCCTCTGCGCTTCCGTAAAGAAAACGTTGTCTGCCTCAGTCTACGTTGCTCGTGCTAGCTCAGCAAAACAAAAGATAGTATACTTTAAATCGATCATAATCATAATCATAAACTTTTATTTGCATCAACATGGGCATGATGATGATGATGATGATGATGATGATGATGGGTTTGTAAGATGTACCAGCCCCCTACCATGAACTCTTAGAGTGATTCAAATTAGGACCTAAACTGAATTGTCAAAAAATTTTGTAACATGAAATTAATAATTATTGAAGTCATGGTACAAAATTTTTTGACAATTCAGTTTAGGTCCTAATTTGAATCGCTCTAAGAGTTCATGGTAGGGGGCTGGTTTTGATTATTTAGTGCTGCCACATTCTGCTGACTGGAGCATGCAAATGTTTAAAAGGGTAATCTAACAATAATCTTATTAAATATAAAATAATAACAACATATAGTTTTGCTTACCCGTGGTACAAACTGTTGGACAAAACTGTTGGACCACCGGATCGGTAGCGGAAATGAGGAATCAACTTTAGTCTGTTCTCAGCTTCAACCTTAAATTGGAAAGTTATCCGATATTCTATCCTAAGCCATCTAATAAAAACCCACAACACAAGCTCTCTTGTTTTAATATGCAGGCGAAGGGTACACCCAGAATAGGGGGCGTCCGATGAATAAATGAATTGTGAACCCGATAAGGCTGGATCACACGGGTTGAGTTATATAAATTCATTTCATTTATTCGCATAAAAATATGGTTGCTACAGAAGATGATAGATCGCATGCAATGCAGATTGCGCAAGCAAGCAACTCTTTAACGCAATTGCAATCGATCGGTATAAGGAAGTAGTCCAGTTTGAGACAAGTATTGGAATCTTACAAATTTTACTTTGTTCTTTAATTATAAATGTTTGCTCAGCGGAGGGCATTAGTATGCCATTCCACAGGCTTCCTAGTTTGGGTACTAATGCTGTCCAGGAGAAAAATATAATAATATTGTAATTGCAATAATTGATATATTATGTTATAACGTTTGTTGTGATTTTCAATAAATTTCATTTCATTTCATTTCAAATCACTAGTATTGGATTAGCACGCGCGTATCAAGCGGAGGTTGCGGGTTCAAATCTTGCTTAAGGCGAAATAATTTTTGGGATATTATAATCTTTATTAAGTATTGGAATTCCCCAGGAAGCTTATATGACCAAATATCGAGTCCATATGCGGAAAAAAGAGTCCCCACAAAAAAAAAGTATTGGTATTTTACAATTCATGATCCTGAGTGCAAATCTTGCGCCAAATCAATCTCAATATCGACGACCGATGTGGCGCAGCGGGCGCAGGTCCGCCTGCGACGCAGAGGTTGCGGGTTCGATTCCCGCCTCGGAACAAATGTTTGTACGATCTACAAATATTTGTTCCGGGTGTTCTGGGTATTTTCTATATATAATAAAAAATATCTATCTATGTATTGTATTGTATTAAATATATATCAGTCATCTAGTACCCATAATACAGCTCTGTTTAACAGCAGCTTACTTTGGGGCTAGATGATGCTGTTAAAAAAAAAAAAAAAAAAAAAACGTGGATATTGAGTGAATTAAACTCCGATTGGAACTTAGAATTTTATTGTCTAATCCGTTTGGACCAACATTACAAACATGTAGCTGTTGACAAAAACAACAGTAAATTAGAATTGGATTGAAATTGGGATTGGATCGGGATTGTCATTAGATTCAAAAGTATGGTTCTCACAACGGATCTCGGCCGTCGTGAAATTAGCCGTTTCGATGCGCAATGGAGCTTTTTCAAACTAAATTGTCTTTGCGCATCACAAACGGCTAACTTCACGGAAGCCTAGATCCGCTGTGCGAACTATAAAGCCCTAGTATTATTGTGTATAATAAATTGTGTCTAAAATTATACCCCAGTTGTGGCTTATAAGATTGAACGTTGCAAAACCACCCAGTGTAAATCAAAGTTCAGGATGGATTTGCTTTTATCCGACAAACGACTTAGGACTTTACGGCTCTAGCAATAGAATTGAATTACCTATAGGTATGTCTAGTGATTAAATATAATTTTAGTTACCGATATTTGATTTCTATACTGGGCGATTTCAGGTAATACATATAAATTATGGCAATCTCAAATAAAAAGTGCTTTATTCTAGCGGTATATATAAATAAAATTATAATATATAATGTCATTTTATTCGCTCTCTATCTACAAACTAAGCAAAGCAAGTAGGAACCAGATAATTCATAATTCATAATTCATAATTCAAAATTCATTTATTTGTTTGTAAACACAGGTAAATACAATTGAGATGGTAAACAGATAGGTAAGTAGGTAAGTAGGTCTCTGTGCTTTGTCTTATTGCATACAAACATTAAATAGACTAGATCTAACTCTACTCGGCATCCCTAACAAGCAATGGTCATCACATACCAAAGCGATAGTAACCCAGTCGGTGTTGCCAGTTCTTTTACGGCATGGGAGCGTCAGAACTGACGTAAATTTCCCTAGATTGTAACGCAAGACGTTTCTAAGTGATTATGTCATTTTAATGAATACTAGCGACATGCCCCGGCTTCGCACGGGTGCAATAAAAACTTATGCACCCATGCAAAGCCGGGGCGAGTTGCTAGTAATAAATATAGCCTATGTTACTCAGGGATAATGTAGCATTCTAAATGGTAAATATTTTTTGGAATTGGACCAGTAGTTTTTGAGTTTATTCGTTACATACAAAAACACAAATCTTTCCTTTTACAAATATTATCAGTAATTAGTGTAGATAACTTCTTCTGACTTTGTCTTTGTACGAGTATTAGAGTAGGGAGTAAAAGTTTCAAAGAAAATAACATGGAAGCAAGCAGTCGCGGCATGTTACAGTTTATATTGACGACCAATGTGGCGCAGTGGGCGAAGGTCCGCCTGCGACGCAGAGGTTGCGGTTTCGATTCCCGCCTCGGGGACAAATGTTTGTACGATCTACAAATACTTGTTCCGGGTGTTCTGGGTATTATCTATATATAATAAAAAATATCTATCTATGTATTGTATTGTATTAAATATATATCAGTCATCTAGTACCCATAATACAGCTCTGTTTAACAGCAGCTTATCTTGAGGCTAGATGTTGCTGTGTGGATTGTCCAGCATTATTTTATTTTTATTTTTTATTTTATCTGTAGCGATAGTTACCGTGCTCGTTCATGTGTGGACTTTTTAAAGATAGCGTACATCTAGACTGTTTAAATAATGACACGAGCGTCTCGTCGACAGCTATCTCGCTTTCAGCGGAAATTGTATCGCCTGTGCTCGCTAAAGGTGGCGCCTGACATGAATTTTTGCTCGATGTGAGCACCAAGTGGAATATTCGTCATGTCAGTACAGCGAGCCGAGCATACGGGTGAACTCCACCAGACGATTGTCGGTTTTTTGGCGAATTCCTTTGAATCCATTAGATAATACCTAATATTATGTAAATTTTCTTAAAGTTTTTTTTTTATGTTAGCAAGTGACAAAACAATCAAGGCGCCCACCTGGTGTTAAGCACCACGCCTGACTATTACAGATGCAGTGCCACCCAAAGTTTTTAAGTGTTTGCGTGGCACTGCACTGCGCTTATCACCCCGAGACATTTTTGTTAAGTCTCTTTCGCCCAGTAACTTCACTTGCTACAGTGCCCTTCAAACCTAAACACAGTGCAGCTTACACTACTGCTTGGAGGTAGAATATCTGACACTGCGGTGGTACCCACCAAGACGGACTCTTGCTGAAGAGTCCTACCACCAGGTAAATTACATAGCAAAATTTATATAGCACATACTTAGGTATCGATAAATCATTTGTTACATAAAAAGTGCAAGCTCTGGCATCCTATAATTTGAGAAATATTAAATATTATAAGCATGTTATTTAAAACATGTATTCTGATTTTTTTTATTGGATGTCCTAAATTAAATAAATTAATACAAGTCAGGCGCAAGTACTGAGAACAATATCGTCGCGAAAATTCGGGTGACATGAGCATTTTTTTTTTTACTTACAATGAACGAATTCTCGAATTCTCACATCGAGCAAATGGTAATGTCGGTCGCCACCTTAACGTTGCTGAGTTGTACTATCTCGCAAGCTGCTTTATGTCGGTGATTTTGCAAAGTGTCCTACATTATTTTACATCGTTTCTTTTTGTTTTTGTTTAAAATGCCGTCTCACATCTGTCAACTAGCTGTTCTCCGCGACTTCGTTCGCATATTTGATGTGTACATCCTTACACCTTTACTTTTGTTTTATGTAGGTACTTATGTATTTTATAATTTTTTAACTTTATTTTTGATTTTGTGATATGTCTGTATTAAATAAAATATTATTTATTTTTTGATTTTGTGTTTTGTCTGTCCTATATAAAATATTATTTTATTATTCTATTCTTTCATTTTCTGAAATAAAAAGTAGGTTATTGTATATTAATCAGCTCTGTGCTAACTTTTAATATATTTGTTCATACAGTTAAACTATCGAACTACATCTAACAATTTGGAATACTTATAATCAAACAATTAGATAATCGATAATATATAAACTTCAATGTTTTTTTTTTATACTACTAAAGTGGTAACCAAGCGTACGGCCCACATGATGGTCAGCGGTTACCGTAGCCTATGTACGCATGCAACATCATAGATATCACTTGCGTGTTACCACCCTGAGACCTTAGATGGTAAGTCTCATGTGCCTGTAATTTCACCGGAAACCATACCCTTCGAACCGGAACACAGCAATGCGAGCATTACTGCTTGGCGGCAGAAATAGGTATGGTGGTAGTCCTTCCTCGGACGAGCTCTATCACAAAGATTTCTACTACTCTGTTATTTCACTGACTCCTACATTTTTTTTAACTGGAATACGTTAGAAGCCTTGGATAAATGTCATTAAGCTATTCCGCGTGTGGGTGTAACCAAAACTATTTCATATCACAAAAGCTAATTAGCACGCGTTGAATACACACAATTTGAGTTGAATTTATAAAGGGGCTGCCTACTGCCTTTACAAATAACCTTTTAATTACAATAAATTAGTTCAATAAATTAGTACTCAATTGTAGAAACTGAGATTCATTATAATTTACCTGGTGGTAGGACTCTTCAGCAAGAGTCGGTCTTGGTGGGTACCACCGCAGTGTCAGATATTCTACCTCCAAGCAGTAGTGTAAGCTGCACTGTGTTTAGGTTTGAAGGGCACTGTAGCAAGTGAAATTACTGGGCGAATGTGACTTAACAACAATGTCTAGGGGTGATAAGCGCAGTGCAAACATTACTTTACTTACTACATCTGTAATAGTCAGGCGTGGTGCTTAACATCAGGCGGGCGCCTTGATTGTCTTGTCACTGACATAAAAAATAAAAAAATGTCATAAAACTTGGTTAGTGGTTTTTTGTTGTGTGAACCAAAACCACAGTCATTTTAGCATAAAAAGAGGTCAACCTCGGAATAAGAGTTAATAAGCTGAATTTTTATACATAATTTCAATCATTTCTATCTCAAGTGTATACGAGTATTTAAATGTAAAAGCAGTTGCTTTTTCTAAAATAAAATAAATGAAGCTACTCAAGTGTAGTATAAAGTGTATATTTAAATGTAAAAGCTGTTGGTTTTCCTAAAATAGAATAAATAAATTCATTTTTGCGTTCTACAAGTTGTCATAAAAGTCACATGAAATCTGGAGCTTTTCTCTTGAACGCAAACGGTATTGGACGCGTATTGGAATATAACATTTCATGACAACCTACCGCTAAATTCAACCTAATTTCCAAGAGTACAAAAATTTGACAGTAGTATTAAAATTGGATTGTAATGAGGTATTTTCGTCTCAAGTTATTAAAAAAAAAGCTGTCTTTTTAGATGGCGGTAGCTCAACTGGCGAGCCCAAGAAAATGTAAGCACTACGTTTGGCGAGCTATGGTGAATGTGTAGGGAATTCAACATTGGTTGCTCCTACTGTCACTGTCTGTCATACCTCTGGCTGGTGTCAAAGTCATAGTACGTACTACGTAGTACATTAACTTTGGTCGTACTGGAGCTAAATTATTTTGCCTCAAGCAGGACACAACCTTCCGCTTGACACGAGACGAAACAAAAACGGAGTTACCAACTTTTTTCTTGTTTTGATAACCTTTCCCAGTATGGCAGTAGGGCAGATAGCGCCATCTGTCAAAGTAATCAGAACTACTTTTTTTTTTAAATCTCGAATCGAAAATCACTCATTGAGATGAGATTGAGTTGAAGAGATACGGTGTGTGCGTCAAGTTATTCAAAGTCAAATATCACAAATATAAGCTTTTTGGGGTTTTCTAGGTTTATATAGCTCAACAGTTATTAGGTTATTTTTTTTTTTTTGCATCATTTGCAACATGTACCCATCATTTTTCAACCACTCAACCTTTTTTTAAATAGAGGGCGGAGATATTTTTGAACTGGATAACTGGGCCACCCTTTTAAATTGTTTTAAACGTTCAGATAACAAATGTTTTGTCGTCTCTATACGACTTATAGTGATAAAGTTGTGTCTTGGTCAAGCGTCATTAAAATTTGAACTTTAATTTCATAGTGCTATGGTATGATTTGTTTTATAAAAATTCATGAGCCATCTCGAAGCGGGCTAGATCATAAACTCGCAATAGGGGGGGTTATTGTATAAGAGGTGCCGGATATCCGGTCTAACTTCGGAATATAAAGGATGCTTTTAGCTTGCGCCAAACTTCCAATTCCCAAATGATTGAATTTATAAGTACAGTGCAAATTGACTGACCGTTATTATGGTGTATATTAGACACGATGCACGTAACATGAGCATGTAGAAAATAGACCTAATTTTTCTGTAAGTTGCAAATAATAATTCCCATTTTTCCAAGTGTATTGTAAGTGTAAGAAAGATAGAAAACAAGAAAGAATGAAAAAACACATTTATTGACCCACAGAGGATAAATAACAAGTAAATAGTTTATAGGCGTCTTACAACAGTTAGAATAAACTATTTAGCTTTTAGTACTAAAAAGAACTTATTAGAATAAAAGGTTACGTCATAACTTAACTATCATTTTCCAGTACCTATAGGTTACCTATGTATACATAGCTATTTATACATAAAGTGGGTCAAAAGGTCCCTATCTCAGCAAAAAACTAGTATTCTGACTCTGAACATAGGTACTTATACATAAAGTGGGTCAAAAGGTCCCTATTTCATCAAAAAACTAGTATTCTGACAGTATCTATGGAAATGCAATACAAAACACTAAATTGTCGTGTAATTACGTAAATAGTGCGTTTAACGCGAGTTGAAGTAGGTACTACACTACGTAATCGCCCTGTTGAAGTAGGTAATAAAACATTATAACATCTTCAATTCATCACGTTGTTGTTTTAAAATGCACGTTGCTTATTAGCAAAAACACATTATTTTCTCGCTAATCCTTTTGATTTTCTAAAAAGAAGCAGCCGTTATTTGACGGCGGTAAGTACGCCAGCAGGGGTATTTTGAAACTGTCAGAATGAATGAATGAATGAATGAACGAACACTTTATTGTACACAATTAACTAATATAAAAAACATTAACAAAGTACAAAGGGCGGTCTTATCACTAAGAGCGATTTCTTCCAGGCAAACATGGATGGAGAAAGTGAGAGTAGAAAATGAGGCAGTGGCGGATAAAAAGATTCAGTCAGATTCGGTATCCAGCTGATTCTTCCCAAAAGAGATTCATTTATTCGAAATTCGAAAACGTTTCTGACAAAATCGAAGTTTCCGACCCGACACCTTTCCGACAGTTTCAAAATACCCCTGCTGGTTTCTAATTTTTTTTTTATACAACTGAAGTGGCAATTAAGCGTACGACCCGCAAGCTGGTAAGCGGTTAACGCAGCCTATGGACGCTTGCAATACCAGAGGTATCACTCGCGGGTTGCCACCTTGAGGGTGTGAAGGGTATGGTTTCCGGTGAAATTACTGGCACATGAGGGTTTCGATCTTAGCCTCAAGGTGGCAACTCACGAGTGATACCTCTGGTATTGCAAGCGTCCATAGGCTACGGTAACCGCTCACCATCTTGTAGGCCGTACGCTTGGTTGCCACTTCAGTTGTTTAAAAAAAAAAACTACACTAGACCACCAGTGCAATAGGATGTTTACCAAACAGGATGTAGCCGCAAAAACATGCTACACCGTTATGCCGGTCACCGTTTTTCAGGCAACGAGAGCCATTCTTCCAATCCATTTGTTTTCAAACGTATCTCTAAATAACAGCTGCAATTAGATTTTTATCGGATTGCGTTTTATTCGCTATATAAAAGAAGTAATCCAACCATTAAATAGATTGATGTCATTTGCATTGATTATTTTTACGTTGCTGCGAAAACCATCATTTATTTTTATCTTTTCTATTTGATGTTTGTTACACAATTACTAATTACTATTTTTATTTTTATTATCAAATTTTGTTATTTATTTTTAATTCAATTAGTATTAGAATCGTGACTAAATTATTTTATTAGAAGTATGACATTAATGTGAAATGCATGCATGTGATTAGACATAAGTACTTAATTATTAATTAACTTTATTATTGTAATCCCAAATTGACATATCTAAGTGCATGTACCATGTCGAAAGATAAATAAATGAAATGAAATGAAAATGAAACGAAACACAATGCACTGGTAATCTTTCTATTTTTTCTAGGTACAGTTGAACTATTTATAGATTGTTTGCAACGGTATTTATACTGCTCAATGGTTTCATACAAGTACCGATAGTCTATTTCACATAGGAGTGCTTACAGGTTTTTCTTTATGTTTGTTTTTGCATCATTTATTCGGCATTATCAAAGTTATTAAATACAAACAATTAACCACGATTATTTTACGCATAGTTTGTTTCAATTTGCAATTTAAACGTTATACTATTGTCTACACTTCGTTTTCCAGTTCGTGGTCGCCACTCAAGAACCTTTATTCCCCAACGGTTATCGGTTCTGCGAGCTATATGGCCTGCCCATTGCCACTTCAACTTACTAATTCTAAGAGCTATGTCGGTGACCTTGGTTCTTCTACGGATTTCCTCATTGCGGATTCGATCGCGTAGTGAAACTCCCAGCATAGCTCTTTCCATAGCTCGTTGGGCGACTTTGAGCTTTTGAACGAGACCTATAGTTAGCGACCACGTTTCAGAAGTGTAGGACGGCCCCCCACTCGATGGACCGATGACATTAAAGCGGTCGCAGGAAGTCGGTGGATGGTGAAGGCCCAAAATCGGTCGTCATGGCGCTCTTTGGGGGAGGCCTATGTCCAGCAGTGG
The DNA here is from genome assembly GCA_951394395.1 of Colostygia pectinataria. Taxonomy (NCBI): domain Eukaryota; kingdom Metazoa; phylum Arthropoda; class Insecta; order Lepidoptera; family Geometridae; genus Colostygia; species Colostygia pectinataria. The sequence continues at coordinate 6,848,502 of OX596370.1, read as the reverse complement.
ACGTCTATCGGCTGATATGATGATGATGATGACTATTGTCTAAAACTATATCTGTCAGCACCCTTTCTACGTGAAATAGACTATTTTGCACTATTGTAATTATGTTGGTACATTTAGTTCAAAAAATAAAGTTATTTTCATATTTTAGTGACATCATTTTTTTATTCATGCAATTTGTTTAAGAATCGCTTCCAGTGGCGAAACGACTCAATTTTACTCCGTATCTTCCGAAAGTAATTTGCTTTTAGACCGAGAAGCCACCTTATTATTCGACTCATATAACTTAAGATACCGTTTCAGTACGGCGATTATAATAAAACCAATTAAACTGGCCACTCCCTCCCCTACCTCTGATCCCAAGGAGAGGTCTTACTCTATTCAATTGAATTCAATTGAAATTCAATTGAATAGAGTAAGTAAGATACGGAGTAAAATTGAGTCGTTTCGCTGCCACTGGAAGCGATTCTAAACAAATTGCATGAATAATGATGTCACTAAAATATGAAAATAACTTTATTTTGTGAACTAAATGTACCAACATAATTACAATAAGTATATGCAAAATAGTCTAAGTCTAAGAGTAAGACCTCTCCTTGGGATCAGAGGTAGGAGAGGGAGTGGCCAGTTTAATTGGTTTTATTGTAATCGCCGTACTGAAACGGTATCTTAAGAAAACTTTGTGACTTTATTGATAAAAACTACACTAACAACTGTTAGTGTATTATTTTTTTTATTTTACGTAGTTTTGACACTTGCAACTTTACCGAAAGTTTAAAAAATCAACAACCTAAAGCTGTAATTTTAGATATAATTAAATAAGTAACAGTTGTTAGTGTAGTTTTTTTCAATAAAGTCACAAAGCTTTCTTTGAAACGACAGAAAAGCATACAGACAACTCAATTCTACTAATTTAATTATATCTAAAATTACAGCTGTAGGTTGTTGATTTTTTAAACTTTCGGTAAAGTTGCAAGTGTGCTCGCATTGCTGTGTTCCGGTGTGAAGGGTATGGTTTCCGGTGAAATTACTGGCACATGAGGCTCTCGACCTTAGCCTCAAGGTGGCAACCCGCGAGTGATACCTCTGGTATTGCAAGCGTCCATAGGCTGCGGTAACCGCTTACCATCTTGTGGGCCGGACGCCTGGTTGCCACTTAAATTGTATAAAATAATAATAATAATACAAAACTACGTTAAATAAAATAATATACGTCCGAACTACTAGCATTTGATTTGATTTATTCTACGAAAAATAAAACAGGTGGAGCTCTTTTATATATTTACAACTTACTTTTTCAACAGGACAAATTATGATAGATGCTACTAACGGATACTCGTTTTTTTTTTTTTTATACAACTGCACTTCAGTTACCAAGCGTACGGCCTACAAGATGGTAAGCGGTTACCGTAGCCTATGGACGCTTGCAATACCAGAGGTATCACTCGCGGGTTGCCACCTTGAGGCTAAGATCGAAAGCCTCATGTACCAGTAGTTTCATCGGAAACCATACCCTTCACACCGGAACACAACAATGCGAGCATTACTGCTTGGCGGCAGAAATAGGTATGGTGGTAGTTCTTCCCCGGACGAGCTCTATCACAAAGAACTCTACTACTCTTCCTAATATTTTAAGTATCTTATATAACGCCCACGAAGTAAGTTTGTAAAGTTTAGATGACCGGAAGAGGTGATAACTTAATATTAAGTGGTTTATGCTTCATTTAAAGTTTAACTTAACTTTAACTTAAGGGCCTCGGGAGACAGAGCTTTAGCTGAGTTTGATCTTAAGTTTCTGCTCGAAAAAGAAATGATTGTTTTAGATTAAAGAACAAACTCATTGAAAACTATTTCTCTGCCCGTTATTTTGACTGCGTTGAGGTCTTTTTTAAACCGACAACAAACGCAGGTTACCGAATCGACACGTAATTATTTATTTTCTACAAAATTCACCTTACGTCTTTTTAAATGGTGTCCCAGTAGAACTGGGGACTTGATCTTGAATCCAATGACAATTTCGATTCCTGAGACGTAGATCGAAAGTCTCATGTGCCTGTATTTTCACCGGAAACGATACCGGACCGAAACACAGCAATGCAAACATAACAGCTTGACGGCAGAAATAAGTAATGGTGATAGTCCTCCCCAGGACGAGCTCTATCACAAAGAACTATACTACTCATATTTACAGATCATGTAAGTATTTGTCTCGTAGCAGGGATCGAACCAGCAACCTCTCGCTTTTCAACCGGGCAGTCCACCGCTAACGAGGTTATCAAATACTTTACAACAAAGCATGTTCAAACAATTTTTGTTTCACGCTTGGAATATTTTTTGCGAAATTACTTCATAAAGAGTTGTCATAACGCCTGAATCGCTCCTTTTATTTGAGCGATGAATTGAACACATTTAACATGCACCCGGCTGTTTCAACGGCGGGCTTCTACGCTAAGTTAAGTACCGACTAAATAATTAATTTATAGAAAAAAAAACAAGACCATAGACTATAAGTAGATTTACAATGTACAAACTTAAAACTAGCAGTTCTCTGAACAGTGTCACCCTTGTGTCTCAGTGTCACGCAGTGCCACCAGAGTTTTATGCCCTTATTCATAAAAAAAAAAATTTTAGCGGCTTGCTAAGTCTTTTAAAGTCATTCTTATGTCAATGGTTAAAGATAATTTTTAGGAGTGGCACTGCACTGCGCTCACCTAGAGACAGTTGCATGTTAAAAGTTTCTAACGGTGTCAGACGTGTGTTTCTCTAAAGTGTGTCACAAAATAAATACGATGACAAAAGGATGTATTTACAAAGACAGAATTACATAATAAATTATTTTTTTCAAAAATGTCGGTTTTTCAATCCAAAAACTTTCCGTGGTTACGCTGTTGCAAAAAAGTTATGATAAACTCGTAATTGAAAATGAAATAACATTATTTGTGTTGTAGTTAGACAGGGGTGGTCAGTTAGGGTCTTATGTTTACAATCTGTTAATTGTGTCTTTCTCTGTTAGTTAAGTCATTACGGTGGATTTGTCCAATTACTGTAATAAAATATTCCGTGGAATAAGAAATGTCAAATACAAGTAAACTGTCAGTTTACTCACGAATAACTACGATATACTCGGAGTAGTGCTTTATCGAATTTGGTAGAATCCAACCTTAGTCAATTAGTACGCTTTCGTCTGGTAGGGATCTGGATCAGTTGAGCTATCTATAGGTCGTTTGTAATGGTCTTTAGATGGCTCAACTGTTGCATATGTATTTAGTATATTTCGTAATGTAATGTAATTATGTTCATATTTTATTTTATTTAATAAAAATGTCTTTTAACAGTGTTAAAAAAAAGTCAATTAGTAATAATAAAACTCATTTATCACACTCATACTCACAAGGTAATCTTGTTGTAGTAAACAGTAGTGCCAGTATGATGATATATTACTTTGTATAGTTCGCACAGCGGATCTAGGCTTCCGTGAAGTTAGCCGTTTGTAATGCGCGAAGACAATTTAGTTTCAAAAAGCTCCATTGCGCATCGAAACGGCTAATTTCACGACGACCGAGATCCGTTGTGAGAACTATACATAAGACAAAAAAAGACAATACTTACCGAGCAGCTAAAACTACAGTTTCTCTTATGAATAAGGAAGTTAGTTCTCTATTAACACAAACTATTCCCATTCCAAGATAAACATTCAAGTTTAGATACATAACACAGCCTTTGACACCCTGATAGCCTTACCCGGTCCTACCCAGTCCTTTATACCCGTGGCCAAAGAAGACCCGGTCCTAAACCCGTACGCAAATACGGGTTAAACGAGATATCAAAGACGGTTACGGTTAAAATATATTTAAAAACCCCTTTCTAAAGACTGGTGATAAACTTTCAAATAGTATGAATCTAAATTTTGCTTGACATAATTACGATTGCTAGATGTGGTAGGGTAAACTTGTAAAAAATAGTTCGTTCTATTTAAGTAATTTTGTTTTTTCATATGAACTTGTTTACATATTATTGAAATAAAATTGTGGTCTTGGGGTGTGATTTTTTTTTACTATGCCTTGACTTTTTGTTTTTGATATTTGATTAACTATTAAATTAACTTGTAATTTTTGAGGTCTAACCCATTTATTAACAAGTTAAAATATGTACACAACTACATTACCTACAAAATACATATGAAACAGTTGAGCCATCTAAAGACCGTTACAAACGATCTATAGATAGCTCAACTGATCCAAATCACTACCAGGCGGAATCGTTTCTAATAATTCAAAAGCTTGCCATAGCATTGTCTGTGTCTGTATGTGCTCTTAAATTAAGTCTCTTTCAGACAGTTACTATTACTAACTGTATAATTCAAAATAATTAGCACGCTATGACATTTAGTTATATTTATATCTAACGCATACAAGTGATTATAAACATCAAAACACAAATTAATTCTGTAAGTTATTGACGATAACTGTCATTCGGGTAGTAAAACAATTTTAGCTCTGGTTTAGTTTACCACCGTGAGTTGATTATTTTAGCGAGAATTTATGAGTTATCTGAGCATGGAGTTTAAATAATTTATATAATATAATATCAAAAATGCTTTTGTCCGTCAGTCAGTCAGTTTTATTTTTTTTGAAAGGTAGGTATAACTACCGATAACTTTTCAATTGGTCTCTTAAAATATGATGAAGAATTATATCTCATGCAATACAATTATGACCAAGATTAATCGTAAAGATTAAGACATAATTTGTCGTTCTTGACAATAAATTATACGAGTTTGACATTATGTGTATTCGACATTTTGCGGAAACTTACATCTTCTTGTCATTATGAGTGTTAGACAAAATGCGTTTTTGACCTTCACCGTATAATCCGTTTTATTTAGTTTATGGCAAAATGGCGACAATGTAAAAATGACCGTAAATATTTATATTTATTATTGTTAATACGTACCTATTGGTCTGTCTGGAAGATATCGCTATTTGCGATAAGACCGCCATTTGTAGGACTATTTTATAATTATGTATGTTAAGTATGAAAAACTTCCATGCAAATTGTGCCCCTAATAAAGTTATTATTAAAGTTGTTATTTACATAAACTAATATTAGTATTCGGGAGAAAGCCTCATTTAATATGCTCTCAACATGTCTAACTAAAGCTGTAGGTACATATCAGATCCGTACTAGGAAGCCTGTAATTAATACAATCTCACAGAATATCCCGTGATTAGCCACATTCACATCCAATCCCAACTTAGTGGTTGAAACCTGCTTATTCATGAGCTTGTACAGTACGTACAATATGACTACTCACCACCACAGCTACCTCACCCTGATCGCGATTTTGCGGGCACTTTCGCAGGCGCTGAAATTAAGGTCATAACAAAGAGGAACGGACAGAGCACGCGTAGCGTGTTTGTTCATGTGATGCTTGCACCTCACTTGGCTTATTTGCTCAAATATTTGCGTTATTTCGTCAAAACAAAGTCAGCTCTGTGAAAGTAATAAACAAAGTTTAGATTGTATTGATGAGATAACGCAAAAATTTGAGCAAATAAGCCAAGTGAAGTGCCAGCATAATAATAAAATTAGTGCCAACCATGACACTCTAAGCGCGCTTTCTTATGAGACTACTTCAACGTGCGCTGATCGCGTTCGGGTAGAACGCGTTCCAAGTTTCACACGAAATCGCTGGCGACAGCTAGTATTCCATAACTATTTATTTAGTAAATAAAAATAAAAATACAATGCTAGGGTAGGTAGTAGGGAGCGACTCTTTAGCGAAGCGCGTTTTCGCATCGGAAAAATTCACCCTAATGGTAAACGCAGGCACCCTTCCGGATATCGCGAGGTCCAAAGACAAAGTTCGAGGCGAACTGTAATATAATTATTTCGAATAAGGTTAATCGAAGCTTACTCAACTTTAACCTAGGTACAAAACTTAGGATTTTCTTTGGATTTTCAAGAGAGCTTAACTAATATTCTACTTTCCATAAAGGCGCGTTTAAATAGACGCGACTGAGCGACTTTATGTAGATTAACTTGCTACTAACAGCCTCCTATATTACTGCTGGGAGACTGCCTACTTTCGAACGAGACAAATTAGGTCTTCATCCATCGGATTCATGGATTTCACTTCAATTTCACCCTAAACACAGAAATGCACACTACTGTTTAAAAGAATATTTGGCACCCACCAGATAGACCCGGCTTTTTCAAAGTTGTTGTTGCCATGACAGAGGTCTTTGGGCGGCCTAGAAACTCTGTCAGAGTTGGCCACTGACTCATACGAACGAACGAGCCCTACCATCATTACAATCTAGATACTTCGTCACTAAAGTAAGTAAGTAAGTTCGTATGAGTCAGTTGCCAACTCCTAAGTCACCCGAAGGCCTCAGTCATGGCTTTTAAAAGCCGGGACCGACTGCTTAACGTGCCCTACGAAGCACGGGAGCGCTCAGGCGAAATTTCCACAGGCGGTCATCCATCCAAATGCTACACGGAACAGTGCTTAACTTCGTTGATCTGTTGAACAACTTAGCCAGCTACGTCACGAGCTCTCCGTATCTTCGTCGCTTACGCGTGGATATAGATCCTGCACGCGCGAAGTAAAAGTCTCGGTAATATATCGTTGGTGGGTCCATTGAAGACGATCTGTATTCCGTCGGCGCCTGTAGTCCCTCCTGTTTCTTAAGCCTACGACACGGCTCGCTTGTTTGGAGCAAGTCACAAGAGATCATCATCATCATGACAGCCTTCTAATGTTCCCACTGCTGGGACATTGGCCTATCTCAGTCGAGAGTGATTGGGTCTTAACCCACCACGCGGATCCAATGCGGATTGGTGGATGGCACACTTTCGAATTTTTAGTTCTTGGACATGCCGGTCTCCTCACGATGTTTTCCTTCACCGTATGAGAGCACTGGCATTGCGCACATAAATTTTTCGAACAGAAAAATCCATTATTGCACGACCGGGTTTGAACCCACGACCACGGTCTAGTAAGAGCACCGGTGGTCTAGTGGTAGTGAGCCCGCCTTCCGATCCACAAGAGATATTCGATAGTAAATAGTAAATTTACTAAAACATCCAACAAGAAACACACAAACATTTTAAATTAAATATTAGAACAATGAAATTACATGGCAAAATGAAGAGTATTTTAGCATTTGTGCTAGGGAAACCTGTATTACAGCTGCTACACTTCCCATACCAGTACTCTCATACGGTGAAGGAAAACATCGTGAGGAAACCGGCATGTCCAAGAACTAAAAATTCGAAAGACATGTGCCATCCACCAATCCGTATTGGGTCCGCGTGGTGGATTAAGACCCAATCACTTTCGCCTGAGAGTAGGCCAGTGTCCCAGCAGTGGGAACATTAGAAGGCTGTCATTCCCATAATCAGATAAATATAAGCTTCCAGTCCTTAGTTCACACTATTTACTTAAGGTTAGCAAGGTAAGTTATGACTTATTATACTAGCAATTTGAATGAAAAGTGGCCAATGGTCAGTCGCTGTTTATCCAGACGTACGCGCCATAAAGAATTGAGGCCAAGAAAGCCTAATCCGCTATCGCTTATCCCGTACACCACAAACAAAACATTCTTGGGATGCAAATCCAGCATCTACCTCACTCGGACACCGGCACGTTCGCTCTTAAATGAACTCAACTAATCTTAGCCTTTACATAAAAAACTAAATTTAAAACTGGATTATATTCAGTTTTTTTCTATATATACCTACTACTTTTTTGACATTGAACATTGACAACATTTATTTATTAATTGCAGTACAGAATCACGCCTTGACTTAAATTACTATGACATTTTTATTATATTTTACTTTCTTTAGTTTAATTTCGTTTGTTTTTAACTAAACGAAATTAAACTAGGATTAGATAGACTTTTGAAGATAGATATGCTTGACATTTTTAACACTAATACCTCATAATTATTATTTGAATTGTTAAGTTGTGTATTATAGACACATTGAAATTGTATTATTTATTTAACCTATAACTAGTTACTACCTGGAACGCCCTAACAGGGTTCATGTACTCACTTGCAGCTACATTATTTTAGACCTAAGCTAAATGTACATTGTGCAGAATAAATTAATATGAATATGAATATATTCAGAAAAAAAATGAACAGGAAAAATGTAATGAATTAAAACATTACATCAAAAAAAAACTTGATGAATTACACTAATATTTTATATGAAAAATTTTGAATATTTATATGTATGGATGTTTGTTCCTCTATAACTCGACAGCCACAGAACCGATGTGGCGCAGCGGGCGCAGGTCCGCCTGCGACGCGGAGGTTTCGGGTTCGATTCCCGCCTCGGAACAAATGTTTGTACGATCTACAAATATTTGTTCCGGGTGTTCTGGGTATTTTCTATATATAATAAAAAATACCTATCTATGTATTGTATTGTATTAAATATATATCAGTCATTTAGTACCCATAATACAGCTCTGTTTAACAGCAGCTTACCTTGGGGCTAGATGATGCTGTGTGGATTGTCCAGCATTATTTATTTATTTATTCATATTTTATAATTTACTTTTGCTTTGATATTTTCCCTGCAATTGATTCGAATAGATTACTTATCAATTCTGCGATAGTTCGAACACAACAAAGACGCTCGTCCATTCAAACGAATATCAATATTAGACTGGACGCGACCCAAGAATTTATGAAGATTGAATTCCTGCGTTCACTTGTATTCTACTATGGATATTATATTCTATACAATGGATGCATTCATAGTACAAATAGCCGTTGGGAGAACGCGTCGATTGAAAGAGAACATCACCAAAACATCATCATCATCAATAAACCTAGTTTTCTAACATACAGTGCATTTTGGTAGTTTTATGGTATAAGTTCTATTGACAAGGAATTAAAGATTATAATATCCCAAAAAATATTTCGCCTCGGGATTTGGACCCGTAACCACCGCTTGATACGCGGGTGCTCTACCAATTGAGCTATCGAGACATATCTCGCTTGGACGAAATAATAATAATAATAATATTGCTGGACAATCCGCACAGCATCATCTAGCCCCAAGGTAAGCTGCTGTTAAACAGAGCTGCGTTATGGGTACTAGATGACTGATATATATTTAATACAATACAACACATACATATTTTATATTTTAAATTGAAAATACCCAGAACACCTGGAACAAATATTTAAAGATTGTACAAACATTTGTCCCGAGGTGGGAATCGAACCCGCAACCACTGCGTCGCAGGCGGACCTGCGCCCGCTGCGCCACATCGGTCGTCAATAATCATCACCACTGGTGCTCTTACATAATATTTAATCCTTGAATATTATACACTAATAATGGAAGTTCCTATAAGTGTGTATGTATGTATAAAAGATGTCTCCGGCCAAAACATCCGTTAATATCTCCCAAAACAATACCTTGGCAACATAAGAAGTTTACCTCTTATTTATACAATTATCCGCCTTGGCGCAAACCAGCAGTGTTTATTCTTTATTTCAATAATAATCCCGAGACTTGTTGAATAACGTACGGCGCTATTAAAGTGCTATTGCACTATGCACGCTTGGAATTGAACCAAGCGCGTGGACGGACTCAGGACAGGGTCAAAGAGTACTCCATTCTAAGAGTAGTAGAGTTCTCTGTGATAGAGCTCTTCCGGGGAAGGACTACCACCACACCTATTTCTGCCGCCAAGCAGTAATGCTCGCATTGCTGTGTTCCGGTGTGTAGTATGGTTTCCGGTGAAATTACTGGCACATGAGGCTTTCGATCTTAGCCTCAAAGTGGCAACCCGCGAGTGATACCTCTGGTATTGCAAGCGTTCATAGGCTGCGGTAACCGCTTACCATCTTGTGGGCCGTACGCTTGGTTGCCACTTCAGTTGTATAAAAAAAATCTCTCATGATCAGCCTAATGTTGCTACTCAAGCGGGAGTGATGCGGATCCAATAATAATTTATCTTTGAATTTTTTATTATTTTCTCAATGCTGGATGTTTTTACAATTTTTTAATCACATACGTTTCTGAAAAGAATTAAAGAACATGCTTTATTGGTGCGAGCAATATAGGCGGAGTGTTGAGGAGGGGAAGCATTGCTACCACTAAACCACCAGTGGTCTCTATTCTACCATTTCTACCTTTTGGTATAGTTAGAAAAGACGTACAATTGACCAAGCAATAAAACTTTAAATTATTATTTTCTGTCACGATGATCAATTTTAATGTTTTAAAAATAATAACTACTTAAATTTTGCCCCACAAAATAAAACCTTAGTACGTGAGCACAACCACGAGTTTTCTGCAGCAATTGACCTGTAGGCGACTTCTCACAACTGCAAGAATAGAATCGCTTTGTGAATGTCACGAATTACAAAACGAACGTTTTACATGAAATGAGCCAGTATAAGATTATCGGTTTTCAAACGGTTTACTAATTTCAAATTTAGAAAGCCCGATTTATAAAAATAACTTAGTAAGTAGGTCTTAAGGTAAGTATTTAATATAAGTTTAAATTTAGAATACCGGCACAGGACAGTAGGTTATTAAAATTTAATAATAGATAAAAAAAATAACCGTCTTCAATCTAGAAAAATAGTTCCGGCAAATTGATACGAGGCGATGTAGTTATTCGTAGTTTACACGTTTTCTAGAATTCATCAAAAAATTATACTAAACCGATTCGATAAAATTTATATGAGACCACTTCTTAGTAGATATATATAATTAGATAAATGTACTTAAAAAAAACATCAAAATTCATAATTTTATTGGCAGAGAAATCGCGTAACAAACATACAAAAAAATTTAGTAATACCTAGTCAAAATGATTCACAAAGATTCCAGTAGAAATAACACTAGGTAGCCTACTCGGAGTTATTTTAGCATGGTCTCTTTATCAGGTGACTTTCAGGGCATCTTCGATTTTATCTCTTTTGGCACACGGCCTCTTTTGCGTTATCTCATTATCTTAATCTCTTCAGTTGCTTTTCATAGAAAACAAGGGTGTGTTTATTTTACTTATTGACGATTTGATTTTATCAGAGCAGTGAATTTTATTATGTTAGCTGTTGACGCGAATGTATACCGTATCGCGAAGAAAATAAGACCTAGTTAGGTCTGATCTTTGGGCACTGGAGCGCTCGTGGCATTGCTTACATTCACGTTCATTATGGAGAAACTAAGCAATGTTCAGCGCTGTTCATTTATTCAGTTAGAGCATTGTTCATTAGATAAGATAACAGCTAAAAGCTTCCGTGTTTCTGCGGTCACGTTATGCTGTCGGTTAGCTTTGGGCGGCCTAGAAACTCCGTCACAAGAGTCCGATTGGTATCACATTTGGTGTAATACGAGTAGTAACTCTACTCTGCCTTTTGGGCAATTAATTAATTCATTAATTTATTCAATCTTGCATTCACTCATCCGTTCATTCATGTATTCGTTAACTCATGTCTCATACCAGTTTTTAGTAATTCATTCATTAATTCATTCACTCATTCGTGGGTCAGTCAGTCAGTAATGCAAAAGTTTTATTTTACATCAATAATACGTCATAAAGTTTTTAAAACTATTATTTTCACTAAAAAACGGAATATTTACCAATGATTTGTGAGTTTTATTGATTCCCGATATTTAGGCGCAGTTACATGCACCAATAAAACTAACAAATCATGGTACTCGTAAATATTCTGTTATTAGTGAAAATTTTGTCTTGTTGTTTCGAAAGATTATTTCTTGTTTGTTCAGCTAAAAATATAACTGTTTGTTACAAGACGTAATGAAAAAACTAGAGCTCGGGTCACCGGAAAGAGACTTCTTTGATGCTATTTTTGCTGAGCTGATGGTTAACGATTTATGGGTTTGACCCTGGAATAGCCTAGTCTGTCTGAAATCTGCTAAACTTACCATGATTCAACGACGACCGATGTGGCGCGGTGGGCAAAGGTCCGCCTGCGACGCGGAGGCTGCGCGTTCGATTCCCGCCAACAGATAGACAGTACAACAAATATTTGTTCCAGGTGTTTTGTCAAATCGTTGCGTGATCATAATCAGCTGGGCAGAGCTAGATATAGTTCGCAAAGCGGATCTAGGCTTCAGTGAAGTAAGACAATTTAGTTTGAAAAAGCTCCATTGCGCATCGAAACGGCTAATTTCACGACGGCCTAGATCCGTTGTGAGAACTATAAATGAGGTGATTCTATTGGTTCTTAACAAATACATACCTCGCACACATCATCGCACTTCACTGGTGGAAACGCAGCCTATATAACAGTGTCACTGAAAAATTAAAGTTTTATTTTTAATGCGCTAGCGTTTCACTGTGCTCGTCACCTTGAAACGTAGTTATTAAGTTTCTTTCTTTCTAGTAATTGCACTTGCAAATATAAACGAAATACAGCTTGCACACTACTGCTTGGAGGTTGAATATCTGGCACTGCGGTGGTACCCCCCAAGATGGACTCTAGCTGAAGAGTCTTACCACCAGGCAAATCCAAACTATGGAATCCTTTAATTGGAGAAACACAGGTACTATTATTTTATGTATGTATTTATTGTGTCGTTGGGTGTGAAACCTTGAACATGATTGAAATTAATTGATAGATTCAGGCGTTACTTTGCGGAAATCCATTACAAAATAAAAAACCAGCGCCAGCGGTCCAGCGCTCGACGGAGCAACACGTCTGCCGGAGAACAAGTCGATGGTCCTGAAGATGTCCCGTGGAGGGATGAAACACGTGTCGATATTTTTCTTTTGAGGTTAACTGTGGTAACTGTGTGACCTCATTAGTTAAAAGGTTAAGCGGAATAGTACTAGAGATTTTTCGTCTGTTTTTTATTTTTATGATTGAAATTGTGTAATATGGTTTTTATTATCTTAGTCCTTACCTTTATTAAATAGCTTTGAATAACTTCAAAGTTCTTAATTATTTACGTCTGAATACCGATGTGATCAAATGAAAAGGGCGAGTAATGAAGATTATTTGATTGCTAGCGCTTGGTTTATTATAAATCGGATTTTACGTAGTTATACGAAATATTTCTCATAGGAAATGATAGTGAAAAACAAAAATCCTACTAATATTATAACTGCGAAAGTGTGTTTGAGTGAAAAACAAAAATATAAAATGCGAAACGCCAGTGCTCTTGAACGGTGAAGAAAAACATCACGAGGAAACCGGCATGTTTAAACACAACGACCTTAATAATTCAAAAAGCGAATTATACCAGTACTTTTTTTTTTATACCACTAAAGTGGCAACCAAGCGTACGGCCCACTTGATGGTCATCGGTTACCGTAGCCTATGTACGCATGCAACATCATAGATATCACTTGCGTGTTACCACCCTGAGACGTTAGATGGAAAGTCTCATGTGCCTGTAATTTCACTAGAAACCATACCCTTCAAACCGGAACACAGCAATGCGAGTATTACTGCTTGGCGGCAGAAAATTACTGCTTATTTATTTATTTATTTTTAGCCTATATTGTCCCACTGCTTAGCGGCAGAAATAGGTATGGTGGAAGTCCTTCCCCGGACGAGCTCTATCACAAAGAACTCTACTACTCTTAAAAAAACTAAATTAAACTCGACACATTAAAATAACAAAGTTATTTATAGGTATTTAAGGTCAGTGCTTAATTTCGTCGGTCTGTTAGGAACAACTTATACAGCTCGTGCCCTACGAGCGCTTTTTTTTAAATTTAAGTATATCATATTATTCTCACTTTAAACACCTGTTAAAGCTAACAGCTGGTTCATACTGGTGCACCTTGGGAAGTATATTCAGGTATCATTAAATTTCAAATTGAAATTTAGACCACACGTTGCATAACTGTGCCGCATTTACTACAAGAGTCAGATTCCCGGCGCCGTTTTACCGGCTTGATAATAAAACTCTACATCGTAACAAGTACAATAATCACCGTAAAATTACCTTCGTATCGGCATCAGAGTGCTTAGCACAAAAAACTCGTTTGACAATCGTAAACGTAAACGTATCGTGGAGCTGTCAATTTGTATGGAATTTTGGTAGTTCATTTAACGCACTAAAGAGGCGCTGTTAAAAATCCTATACATATTGACAGCTGGACGATACGTTTACATTTACGATTGTCTAGCGAGTTTTACTCTTGAACACGATCGGTATTGGACAAGACTGGAATATGACATTTCGTATAGGTCTCACAACGGATCTCGGCCGTAGTGAAATTAGCCGTTTCGATGCGCAATGGAGCTTTTTCAAACTAAATTGTCTTTGCGCATCACAAACGCCTAACTTCATGGAAGCCTAGATCCGCTGTGCTACCTATACTTTTGAGTGCAAACCTAGCGCCAAATTAAACTTTGTTTTCATGAGTACAAAAAATTGACAAAAGTAATTTGAAATTGGATTTGGATCGGAAGTGTCATTGGATTAGGCACCTCGATCAGACGTCGCAAATAAACGAGTGGTCAATTCATTACTTTGCACTTACAGGCATTTATCTACACGTTCGTTTGCCTGGTCTCCACTCTTCGTTCATTGCCTCCAATTGTAGGATAATATATGAATGCGGTTTTTTATGTTAGCAAGTTACGAGAAGTTCAAGTCCTGGACAACGTTACCATAACAGTTGTATTGTCACCCAAAGCTCTAGTTTTATATTTTTCATGACACTGCACTGCCCTCACTGCTATTTGGAACTATGTAACCCAACCATCAAGACTCTTGGTGAAGACCCATTAGATAAAACGCGGATTATAATTTAGCATTTAGGTAGTTAATTTACGATTATCTGAACTTTTTTCTTTATTTGTTTTTTTTTGTGAGTTCCTTTATTTGGTCTGAGTCGGTAAGCAGTAACCAGCTTTCTACATTATATGCATCCTAAAGTTTAATTTTCAAAGCAAAATGGTTCCCTCAGACACCATTATGGGCGTTATTACCGCGGGCATTTTTGCTACTTAATGTATCAATGCAGAGGATTTTTGAGTCTAATGGACAACACAGAGGTCCTTGAGGTCTTTGCGAGACGACATTAATTTAATAGGATTCATTAAATAAATGTTTGCAGAAATAGACATCGTTTATTAAATTTTTTTCGTTTAAAATTACTGGGTTTTGTTATGAAGAACTGGGCTTCATTTTAAAATTTGAAAATTGGAAGAGAATAGCAATTTGCATCAATTGCGTGCTATTTTATCTCTGAAAATTTAAAAGTACGTTAAAATACGTCTTTGGTTATATTGTTTAAGAAACCAACATCCTAATAATTTTATTTTTAGACGCATGTATCGTTGCAGAGAAACGCAGAATATTTTAACTCTGACCTTTATTTTAGACCCCATAAAATGCTCATTTTAAAAATTCCTTTCTAAGTATCTACACCACAAAAAATAAACCCTCTAAATTTTTCTCTAAGTTTTTTGTTGTAGGTTACGTTGCGTTGTAGGTCAGTATGTCACCATTTTTCTCATGTGCTTACATATTATACTAGGTATACAAATGATTTTATATGGTATAATGAGTAATAAACATGATATTTTTTATGGTATAAGAGAGCACATTGTTCTCATATGAGTTTGTTTAGTTATTTTATTTAAATGTTAGATTATCTATATTAATATTATAAAGAGAGAAGATTTGTATGTTTGTATTTTTGTTTGTTACGAATAAACTCAAAAACTACTAGTATATAATATTTTTCAAGATTTATTACTAAGTAGCTCTCAGATGCAGTACTATTATCTGTTCTGTGTTGGTTCTGTGTCTCGGATTATAATCTGCGATAAACTTTGTTTCATTTCCTCTCAGACACTTTGTTATATTACAGTAAAATACGACGAGATTTCAGACAAACTTCCACCGAAAATGTTTAACATTTTGGTGTGAGCACGAACGAATTTTATTTCAATTTTATTACTCTTAATATTTAAGTAATCTTTGTTTAAAGTTCTTTGTTTTAAGTTTGGGAAATTATTCATCACGCCTATAGGTAGTTGAAAATCACATGTAAAAATTGCGACCGGAAAAAATACCAATTGTGTTTTCTATTGATTAGAAGCACTGGATATTAATCAAACCAAAATCAGTGGTGTGGACCACTAATGCAAAAACGTAGCATACATCTGGGTAGGCACATCCTCAGCCCAGATGAGCTAAGAGACATCACCCCCAAGCAAATCCTCCAGTTCTTAGTATCGGCAGGGCTTGGAGGTGAACTGTAAACGCCCCCAAAGGGCGACAAAACAAGTGGCGACACACAATAGGCCTGCATGGCCTGCAGTGTAATATTAGCCGCACCAATTTAAAAAAAAAAAATAATCAAATGTCACCATTGAAATTATTCTGAATATTATTCCGCTGGTTTTGATTTCATTCTTTCAGTGCGTCTTTCCGCGATAGCGTTTTCCGCCATATTGGATACTACATAATGTTACACTAAAGTAAGTTCGTATTGTGTTCAATTCTGCTGACTAAGTTTGTAGACCACCTGAAGGCTTTTAACATAATTCACTAGCCACTGACTTAAGCAAACTTACCAGGCATCGGTTTAAATAAGATCTGTCGGCAAATGGAATAACAAAAGCAAAATAGAAAACCATCGTTTCCAATGTACTTAAATCCAGCTCTGCTTGGTGGTGACAGACGAGCCGTCCTAAGCCGCGGGACGGCGATATTTGGTTGCTTATTCATAAAAGTTAATGCATCTTATCTAAATCGTAGTGCTGTACTAGGAAGAGAAATACGCTGTAGTTTAGTACAGTAATTTAGACCTGCGAGCTAAACCAATATAATTATATATTATCGTGACAAACATGGTTCAGCTTATAAATCAGTGATCCCTTTTTTAAAGGGAAGAGAATTACAGACAAGATCGCGCCGATCGAGTAATATAATCTAAAATAAAAATAAATAAATAAATAATGCTGGACAATCCACACAGCATCATCTAGCCCAAGGTAAGCTGCTGTTAAACAGAGCTGTATTATGGGTACTAGATGACTGATATATATTTAATACAATACAATACATAGATAGATATTTTTCTAGCACCTAGGTAAATAAAATACATCGAAATAATTTGCATGATATATTTATACATTTAAACTATTTGATCGTTCGTTCGTTCGGTCGTATGAGTCAGTGGCCAACTCTGGTGACAGAGTTTCTAGGCCGCCCGAAGGCCTCTGTCGTAGCCTAACAACTTTGAAAATTCATGAGTATGAGAAACATATTTGTCGCTTAGAGAGCAAATCTTTATAAAATATACTTAGGTTAATAGTAAGGTAGAGAGACTCGTGTCGCAGCTAACTGCAGCTACTACTACTCGTAGGCTACACTGAAAACCAGCGCTACAGACACACACATGCTGAGTGGCTGCCTTTTTTCGTCACAATAGTTTAGTTTTAATTTGTATTGATATTTTTACGTTTTGTGTGGCGCAAAATAAATATTTTTCTATTCTATTCTATTCTACCTACTAATATTATGAAGCGGAAATATTTGTATTTTTCTTTCATCATGACAGCCTTCTAGTTCCCACTGCTGGGATACTGACCTAGTCTCAGGCGAGAGTCATTGGGTCTTAATCCACCACGCGGACCCAATGCAGATTGGTGGATGGCATATGTCTTTCGAATTTTTAGTTCTTGGACATGCGGGTTTGAAATTGATATAATGAAATTTATTGTTTAAAAAATAGTTGTAAACACTTTTTTTTTAGTAATTCAGTAAAGAGTGCTGAATAGTAACAGAACCTTTTCAGGTAGCATCCTCAAATGGCTTCGTAAGTATTTCTTTCCCATTAAAATCGGCCTGGAATTTAGATGGCAATTCGGAAAAGATTTAGAATTCAATAATCGACGATTGAATTCCATTCGTTTTGGCTGGAATTGTTATTGCCGGTGTTGCCAACTGAAGCCTGATTCTAGAATAGGTTATTAGTTAGGTTATAGGTGTTTTCCTTATTTAGAAAATGTAAATAAAGAACTGAATAAATTATATTGAAAAAATTCATGTCAGATAGGTATGACTTCTCCGAAGTATTTTTTAATTAATTAAAAAGACCTTTTGTCGACGCACACGTTTGTATCTGTAGTAGTATGGAAGTCAGTGTTTTTTAAATAAATTATTAAGGGCTATTTTTCATACAAAGCCGGGGCAGGTTCGCTAGTGTTCACTAATTATTTAGAAATAAACTTGACATGATGTTGAACATACGCTACAGGTTGATCTAAACATTGACTTCTAAAAGAAAAAAATAATGTTTGACCCTAATATAATAAAATATCTATCTAATATATGTATTGTATTGTATTAAGTGTATATCAGTCATCTATTTCCATAACACAGCTCTGTTTAACAGTAGCTTATCTTGGGGCTAGATGATGCTGTGTGGATTGTCCAGCATTATTTATTATTATTATTATTAATAAAAAAAAATTGCCATAAGTGCAAGTTTCAAAAGTTTTTATCTAAAGTGACGAATTTGTATTTGAGACAGTCAAAGTTGAATTTTTGAGTGGTACTACCCAGCAGAGCCACCACGTTAGAATCCGATCATTTATATCTTAAAAGAATGTACGTTAGACGTACACTAATTATATTTAAAATAATAATATAGAGTACGAGTACTTAATACCATAGAGTGTTTAATAGTACTCACAAAATAGTGTAATAATTTCAACGCGACGTTTGGTCTTTTGCGAACCAAATATTCTGCACTATTTCGCTTTGGATTCGGCAATTTCTTTTGGCCGAAGTGATTTTTCTTCGGTAAAATATCTTTTGTTATATGAAACGAAGAAACAAACCTTTGTTCTGTTTCTTTGTCAGAGATAAGGTAAAAATAGTAGGGATGAAAATAGTGCATTACTTACTTTTACTACAAAAGGGATGTTGTCTTTGTGTCCTACATATTGAGACCCTGTCACTGCGATAAGCAATAAGGGGTTATTGAACAATTCTTCGGTGTAACTGACAAAGTCAGAACGAACCGATGAAAGAACGGCAAAAAGTGTGAATGAAGTAAAATTATATTATGTAAAAACTTACAATAAAATTGGCCTTTTACTCGTTTATCATTATTTATTTATTAGGTAAGTTTTCGTTACAAAATTTCTTATTTAAAAACCTCGCGATTTCAAAATTCTTTCCGGGCGTCTGGTCGTAGCGACGCGTGATCCAAAGACTGGTTCATATCTGGCTCAACATATAAGCGTTGCCATTCAACGTGGCAAAGCAGCCAGCATTTGTGGAACGCTTCCGTCTGGTAGTGATTTGGATCAGTTGAGTGATCTATAGATCATTTGTAACGGTCTTTAGATGGCTCAAGTGTTTCATACGTATTCTGTATATTTTGTAGGTAATGTAATTAAGTACCTACATATTTTATCTTGTTAATAGAACCTCAGTGGTAAAGTGGGTAAGTGTATCTACAATTTAGAAGCGATGAGGATTCTATTCCCATTTCTCTCATAATTTCACCTAATATTATTCTAAAATTATACAGAGTCGTTACCTTCTGGTCAAATTTTGATTTGCATTTATTATTACAATAAACATATTATTATTCCCACTTACAGCCCACTTGACAAATACAGTTTGCGGATTTTGCTAAGGCACATTGTAAGTTAGAGTGATAAGTTAGTTTTACAATATGCATTCTTAGGTTAGGTAGGTAAGTACCTATTACTATCTATGGGTAACTAAAATCATCAGCAGTTATCAGCTTCTTCAAAAATGGATCGGTTTCATTAAGTCGTAATAAAGAATCACAAATGAGTACACGGTTCATTAGGTTTCTTTCAGTGAGCTCGTGAGGTACCCAAATATCGAGCTTTTTTATGTACCCAGTTTTTTAATATTTATCAGTCAAATACAATAGTCACCTTACACTAAGATTTACGGTGTAGATATCAAAATCTACGAGTAACATTGTACCACAAACTCAGACCAAGAAGAAATATAAGCAGGTCACCTTACATTTTGTCCCGTAGTAGGAATCAAACCAACCTCTCGTTTCTAAACCGGGCACTAGCCCAACCGCTCCGGTTGTCAATAAAACTCGAATATAGCCAAAAGATTAGATAGTCTACGATAACAAATAAGTGATAAAATTTATTAGTAAAAGTTTTATTTCACTTAGATAAAAAAATTCTGGATAACATTAACTCAAGGTGGAGTTTCTATCATGGCGTCATACGTCAGTGGCCCGCCACTGAAACGGGGTAAGAATAAGAATAAGAATAATTTATTTTGCCAAAAAAGAAACTTAGGACAAAATATATACGTATACGCTTATAATAACTACTAAATAAATAATAAAAAAAAAAAAAATATTTCCAAAAAAAGGTTACACAAATTTTGTAAAAATAATTAATGTAATTACGATGGTATTAAGTACAAAGATGGGACCTAAGTATACATTATAGCTCAATCAATCAATCAATCAATCAATACATTTATTGCTGTCATATGGTACATCACATAGCTTGCACATGCATGCACTTGCATTGGGAAGTTACTGCGCCAAGGTGACATTGTAATCAATTGGCGTCTATGCGCATGTACGTCTTTGAGTCGGCACGTGAAGGCAAATGTGGTTTTCAGAACTACGTCATACATAGGTTTCAAAAGGTGCCATTCGCACATAATAAATAATAAATAAATAAATAATGCTGGACAATTCATCTAGCCCCAAGGTAAGCTTCTGTTAAACAGAGCTGTATTATGAGTACTAGATGACTGATATATACTTAATACAATAAAATACACAGATAGATATTTTAAAATTAAATAGAAAATACCCAGATCGGTCGTCAAACACATGACTCATGTCAACCAATGCATATGGGTGCATACGGCGCGCGTAGGCCTAAGAAACTGAAAAACATCAGTGACGCTCGCGTTAGTGACGCTAGCGTCAAATAGCCAGAAATTTTACATAGTGCGTAAAATAAAACGCGTACGTGTCTCGAGGCTTGATCGGAAGTCCACCTTAACTGTCGCCTGATTTTGCTAGTGTTAAAATGATGTGTCAGAGCAATAGCCGAGAGCTGTAACAAGAGCCCGTAACTAACAGCACTCAAAATATAACGTTACACGCGACGCACCGCTAATGGGGGGCATAATTAGACGTAATTCATGCCGATAATATAATTTAAGAAGTAATTTTGTAACGCATTTGTAAATGACAGAACTATAACAATTGGGTCTGAAGGGCAGTTCTATTAATAAACGCCGTTTTATTCACTTTCGAATTTTCGATTCTAGTTCGGTTCCCATTGAGTTTGCAGTCGGTCCCGGCTTTTACAAAGTTAGATCGCTTGCCTTGCTTTTTACCGGGCACTTTTTTGCCGCACAACTGAGGTGAATAATCAATTAATAATATATAAATAAATAATGCTGAACAATCAACACAGCATCATCTAGCCTCAAGCTAAGCAGAGCTTGTGTTAG
The DNA here is from genome assembly GCA_951394395.1 of Colostygia pectinataria. Taxonomy (NCBI): domain Eukaryota; kingdom Metazoa; phylum Arthropoda; class Insecta; order Lepidoptera; family Geometridae; genus Colostygia; species Colostygia pectinataria. Next base: position 6,827,034 of record OX596370.1, on the reverse strand, counting down.
GTACTAGATGACAATAAAATACTATAGAATACCACCATAAATAAATATGTTTTATTATACATTATACTTAGAAAATACCCGAATACCCGGAACAAATATTTACAGATCATACAAACATTTGTTCCATGGCGGGAATCGAACCCGCAACCACCTACGTCACAGGCGGACCATCGCCTGCCGCGCCACATCGGTCGTCGGTTAGAGGTCTGTTAAGTTGTGAACTTGTCCTTAACATGTTACTTTCGAATTCGCTTGTCATGCCCGGATCAAACCCGATCCGCATTCCACAAAGCCTTGGGTAATGGATGGAGGCAAGGGAGCTGACATTATTTGCTGATGCTCTTATCCATCAAAGCTGTGTTGCTCCCGGGGCGTATATGTATAATCGTGGTAGAGAAATCTTTTACGAGCTTCATAATATGAAGCTAGTCATAAAATTCTAAAGGCGGTTCTACACATTCGGCACATATGCTTCCAGCGTGCAGAGTAGTCACCAACTTAGCGTATTGGTAGTTGGTGCCCAACATTGGTCGGCAAACCAAAGGCGGTTGAACACATTGAGCCAAGGTGCTTTTAGAGCGTGTAGAGACTATGTTGGTAATTACTTAGCGTATATTGGTAGTTGGTGATCAACGTTGGCCGGGAAACCAAATAGAGTCCGTTTTTCGCGCACACATCATAGTTTTTTGTCAGCAAACCTAGTAGTGTCGCGTGAGTGATTTTTTTATCTAAATGATTTTTTTTGGGCACATTTAGGTAGTAGTTAAACAATCTTCCGCATAATTTATCTTTACCAAAGCGCCTTTCAGACCCCAAGCCACACGATTCTGCGCCCTTCTCTCTCTTCGACGACCGATGTGGCGCAGCGGGCGCAGGTCCGCTTGCGACGCGGAGGTTGCAGGTTCGATTCCCGCCTCAGGTCAAATGTTTATACGATCTACAAATATTTGTTCCGGGTGTTCTGGGTATTTTCTATATTAATAAAAAAAATATCTATCTATGTATTGTATTGTATTTAGTTTATATCAGTCATCTAGTACCCATAATAAAGCTCTGTTTAACAGCAGCTTACCTATAGATGATGCTGTGTGGATTGTCCAGCATTATTTATTTATTATTTATTTATTTACTTCTATGTATATCTGTCAGCGTATCGTATATTATGACAGTGGAATCCGTGAGACGTTGGTATTCTGAAGATTGCTGCCGACCTGTCGCCCACTCAGTTCAGTTCAAATTATTTGGGTTCAGAGGGTTACTCTTGAAAGCGATAAACGATTAATCGTGGAAAATATTAAAGTTCAACTTACGTCGGTGACAACTAAATTCAGAGCATTTACTAACATAATATAAACTACGAAAACTGTCACGATGTGCTTTTGTCCGCAAGAGTAGACCAACATATTCGCTAAAATAAAATGATTATTTCAAATTGGTCATCAATAATACATATTAACACACGAATAATACATATTAACAATGGTAGGTAACTTTACTTTGCGCTCCTCGTTTTAACGAAGTATAAACTTATATGTAGAGACGAGGTGATCGCTGTTTCAGCTGGTTTTGGGTAATCTGCGTGTAATCGTAGTCGACGAGCCACGTTTTAGGGCTCGTCTGACTGTTTTTCAAAGTCAACTTATCATAGCGAAACTATCATTATTGAAACAACACCGGAAAACAATTGTACAATTTCACACCATGGCGCGTATAGAACACGTTACTAAGTTACACGTTATTGGTAAGGAATCTGGCATTTTTTTTCTATACAACTGAAGAAGCAACCAAGCGTACGGCCCACAAGATGGTAAGCAGTTACCGCAGCCTATGGACAGAGGTATCACTCGCGGGTTGCCACCTTGAGGCTAAGATCGAAAGCCTCGTGTGCCAGTAATTTCACCGGAAACCATACCGGAACACAGCAATGCGAGCATTACTGTTTGGCGGCAGAAATAGGTATGGTGGTAGTCCTTCCCCGGACGAGCTCTTACACGAAGAACTCTACTACTCTTGCATAGCATGTCATAGCGAATAAGCCCCCTGTTGAGATTAATTTAACGTGATTTGATCCCAGTCCTGTATCCTCAGCCCCTGTTAGAACAATCACGTCAGTTGGCAATAAATTTAACTCAAATAAGCGTCTACTCATGTGGATAATCGTAGCAAATCGTACTTCAACTTATGTCGGTAACAACTAGTTCAGAGTGCACGAAAAACTCGTTTGATTAATGAACTAAATGTATACATTAAATACATAAACGATACGTCTATAAATGTATCGTCCAGCTGTCAATTAATATGGAATTTTTGGTGCGTTAAATGAACTACAACAATGATAGCTAGATATAATGATATGTTTACTCCATACATCTCAGAGAATTATGCTTAAAAACGACCAATGTGGCGCGGCGGGCGAAGGTCCTCCTGCGACGCGGAGGTTGCGGGTTCGATTCCCGCCTTGGAACAAATGTTTGTACAATCTACAAATATTAGTTCCGGGTGCTCTGGGTATTTTCTATGTATAATAAAAAATATCTATCTATGTTTTGTCTTGTATTATGTATAACAGTCATCTAGTATCTATAATACAAGCTCTGCTTAACTTGGGGCTAGATGATGCCGTGTGGATTGTCCAGCATCTTATATAAAAGAGTTACTATCCGGTCAATCAACCCTGCAATTAAAATCCCAAAAACATGTTCATCAAGTTTCGTGCAGATCGTTTGTAAAATACAAGCTGTAGAACCTACAAATTGATAGACGAAAACAAATTTTGCCAGACCTGAAGCAGAGACTCTTCGCTCGCTTCGCTTGCTCGATCGAAAATGTCACTGGTGGTCATACATCCACGTATTGACCTCGCAGAAAGTTGCATTACCTCGTTGAAACAACTAAGTCAGCTGCGCCACGAGCGCTTATACGCAGTTTTGATACGATTTTGCTGGTTACTGCCCTGCTCCGTACCGCTTCAGTGGATGATCGCCTTTATTACGGCATCATTAACCTTTTTACTATCGCCCATTACGTTTGTATTGACTTTAGAACAGAATTAAGAATTCATTTCACTTTAAATCAGAACAGTATTGAGGCAGATTGAAAGCTGTAATGAGTTTTCGTTTTTCAGGATTTTGAACTTTAATCTGTAGTTTGTAAGGTAGAGTTTAGTGCAGATCATTTAACAATGAGCAGATATTAATGCATCGATTTTACCATTAGCCTTTCTGGGTTCGATCGTAATAGGTACAAAGCTTTGTATTTGTATCAGATTTGAATTGGTTGGTAACATAATTAATTAATTAAAACTTACCTCCATAATCATGATTGTTTATGCTGGGTGATATGGAATCGAGAGGAATAAATTTAAAGTGTAGTAGAGTTCTCTGTGATAGAGCTCGTCCGGGGAAGGACTACCATACTTAATTCTGCCGCCAAGCAGTAATGATGTGTTCCGGTGTGAAGGGTATGGTTTCCAGTGAAATTACTGGCACATGAGGCTTTCGATCTTAGCCTCAAGGTGGCAACCCTCGGGTGATACTTCTAGTATTTTAAGCGTCCATAGGCTGCTCACAGAGAACTCTACTACTCTTAAAATTAGGTGATCCAGGATGTGACTTTTCAAGCGGCATGTTATGTAGCACTTGGGTTTTCTATGAGTGCCCTTGCAAGTAGGTTAGTGTGGCTTCATAAGCGACCCAAGTATTTGTTTCCTCTCAATTTTACTTTTTCGTCCACTGTAGGGACTTCTAGGTACTCATGTATCTTATCGTTTGTTATGATCGGGCGTCATGGGGCGTTGACTAAAGCTCTTAGGATGTTGTTTTGGGTTCGTTGTAGGCGCGGTTGGATTTGCAGGTAGTGCTCCATATATGTACCCCGTAAATCCATACGGGGTTTGAGGATGCTGATGTTGACTATCACTGTCTACATTAAATCTATAATAGACCTAAGCAAGAGCAAAATCTCCTATGACAAGTACTTGTTTATTACTTAAAAGGAGATTTTATCACTGTTAACATTGTAAACTATCTTTTGGAAACGCAATAAAACATGTGTAAAAAAACAAACGTACTTATTTGTATTTTATGTATGCTGAATCAGGTAATAAAATTGAATTATTTCTCCATTATTATTATTTTTCCAGCACTGTCTTCCCAGGGTGACAGATCGTACAAGATATGTGCAGAATTGGGAACTTTTTAATTCATTTTTCTACATTTCACGAGCACGGCACAAAGCGTAATTCGACTTGAATAAAAAGTGTGCAGAAAACTGTGCAATTCGTGGGAATACCTCGCTCCTTGCACTAAAATTTGTCAAATGTTTAAAATAACATCAAAAATAACCAACGCAGTTTCTCGCTAGAAAAATAAAAGCTGGTCTTTTTTGTATTCTTCTCAGTAAGGGTGGAAAAAATTGATTAATCGGTCCTCACCCCCGTAGGCTCAAGTAAAAGAGGCCATAATTTTATGAATTTACGTAGATGGGGAAAGGTTCATCAATTTATTTTGTTAAACCCTGATTCGCTAGTAAAGAAAATTGAAGGCAGCGTACACGATTGTAGTGACGATATTGTTGTTTTAATCTAGCTCGACAATGACAAATGACATGCTTGTAAAATTAGCCCTATTATGTTTTGTTAATTACAGCAAAAAAAAATGTTTTAATCCCTTCAGATGAGCTCAGATGAGCTCTTTTTTACAGTTATATACACAACGCTAGCGAAGTAGCGGGTAGCTAGTATAAAATAAGTAGAAAAAAGAAAAGCTTCCAGAACAAGCGTTTTTTTTTTTCATTTATCAACTATAAAAATGTAGCTCTGTCTTTTTCTAATGAACTAATATACAAAGGACCGCGATAATTTTAGTTATAATTAGGTTTATATTTTTTTATCTAAGGGCTTAAACTATAGCGCTTGGAAATTATTTTAAATATAATAATGGCTATTACCACTTGTTTTTGTCATTTTATGTTGACGTTTCGAAGCTATTTAAAAGCTCAGCATCATCATCATCATGACAGCCTTCTAATGTTCCCACTGCTGGGACACTGGCCTACTCTCAGGCGAGAGTGATTGGGTCTTAATCCACCACGCGGACCCAATGCGGATTGGTGGATGGCATAATAACAAAAAACAAGTGGTAAATAGCTGTTAAGGTATATTTAAAATATTTTTTATCTTTCAATTATTTTATTCATTTTCATTTCAAATAACTCTAATGAAGTTATTTGAATAACTCGAAATAAAGTTATTTGAAATCGCACTACGATTTACATTCTTCAGTACATTATTTATTCAAAGAGCAGCGCTTATGAAAATACCTAGCTGGGCATTCCTCCAGAACTGGGTTAGATAACTGGAGGTGTGCTGGTATGTGGGGCGGATATCCTACAGATTACAATTTTAAACCGCCGTTAAGCTGACATTTTAGAATAAGAAAAATAAAAAAAGGATGGGAAGAGATCGCTTCTTAGCGATAAGACCGCCATTTTTTTTGGTTTTATTATTATTTGTAAGTAGGTGGTACCTACAAACTACAAACATTTTGTTTTAGTACTATTGGTTTTTTACTTTTCTTTAATTAATATTTGTTTCATTGTTGTACCATTGTACCATGTCCGTGCGTCAACCGAGGTTCATGCTGAAAATCAGCGCTGCAGTTATCTGTAGCATTATGCTGAGCAAGAACCTTTTTTGACGTACTGTACACAGAATAGACTGAACCACTCACCTACTGTGTCTGTTTTTTTATATTATTTGTAAATCTGTGTATAGTTTGTCAGAATAAACTTTTACTTTACTTTAAAAAAAATTGTACCATGATAATTATCAATTAGACAATCATGTCATGGTATACATTTTTTTGACAATTTAGTTTAGGTCTTCATTTGAATCGCTCTAAAGTTCATGGTTGGGGGCCAGACCCCCTACCATGAACTGAAAAAACACGAAACATGAAAAAAAGTTATTGCGGACAATGTCACAGGGCGTACCATTGGTTTGGTTTGTCAGAATAAACTTTTACTTTACTTTACTTTAAACTTGCCACAAACTTGTTGTTTATGCCTTTATTATTTTGTGTTTAATTTTTTTTTATGTATTGCTTATTATTATTATTATTATTATTTTATACAACTGAAGTGGCAACCAAGCGTACGGCCCACAAGATGGTAAGCGGTTACCGCAGCCTGTGGACGCTTGCAATACCAGAGGTATCGCGGGTCGCCACCTTGAAGCTAAGATCGAAAGCCTCATGTGCCAGTAATTTCTCCTGAAACCATACCCTTCACACCGGAACACAGCAATGCGAGCATTACTGCTTGGCGGCAAAAATAGGTATGGTGGTAGTCCTTCCCCGGACAAGCTCTATCACAGAGAACTCTACTACTCTTGTTGTTTGTTTTTTGGGAGTCAATAAATGTATTTTCTTTCTTTCTTTCTTTCTTTATTGTACATTGTTTTTTTCTGTAGTCTTTTACTGTTTGTTTTTAATCTAGTTGTAAGGTGTACACTGTACAATAAAAAAAATTCATTCATTCATTCAATATCAATAGGAGTTTGAGTCGTTCCACAACTGGTACTGAATGGTGCGAGTTGAGAAACACAAAAATAATAAGTACAATCATAGCCGAAATATGTAGTACATAAAAAAAATCCTATGTAGTTAATGTTTTTAATCCATATTTGCGAGTCAAACTGGTCAATTCTCAGCTTTTTGCCACTCCCGAACACAGTAAAGTGACGCTGGTTTTCTGACTGAGTAAAGATTTTTTATATTAATTGAGTTTTTTTGTAGATTTGAAAGTTTTAGCAACTTTTAAACCCGGAACAATGGGAATGTTTGCTGATCATAGATACATTTTGTCATGTAGCGGGGATCGAACCTGCAATCTACAGCTTCTTAAACGGGCACTTGCTTATCGCGCCTGTAAGGTTGGATAAAAAACCAAGTCAACTCATAACTCAAGTCAAGACTGTAACATGTAACCATAAAGTTCCAGTGAAATGTGACCTGAGGCTTACTTTGATTATTACTGATCATTAATATTAATTAGTGGCTTGGAAAGTTGTTGTGAAATGTGATCCTATCTGTCTGATCTTTGTTTTCACGTTCGGTGCTCGTGGTTGAGTGGGCTGAGTTCTAAGGAATCAAACCCGCAACCTCCTGCATCATAAATAAATAAAAATAAATAAAACCCGACCTTCGCCCTCCGCCCTACATAGGTCTTCAAACCCAAAAGCCTACATAACAGTTAAAACAGCAAATATAAAAATAGATCTCATAAAATTCACAAAACTATATCTTTCATTTACCAACATCTAATAATTCATTATGTCGAGACAATCGCTGTAGACTGACAGACGTAAGAATGGTTATGTTTAGTACGGGTCTATTGGATGTCAGCCAAAGATAAATTTACGAAACAACAGTACTGTCAAGCGTTCTTCGACTGTTAAACTTTTACGGGTTTTTTATTCGTTAACCCACAGGCTAATAGTATTTCTTGATTATGCAAATATTTGCCCCACAGCGGGAATCAAACTTATAACCTTAAAACAAATTGTTAGTTAATGGCAGACACGTAATTCATCAAACTAGGTATTTGATGAATTAATTCTGCAATGGGTAGGGGGTTGGAGAGATTTGGGCGAGACCATTGCTCAGCAATGGGACGAAATAGGTAAAAAAAAGAAGAGTTAAATGTATTTTTTCCGAATATCGGTTATCTTGTACAGAATTTATTACTTCAGATAAATTCTGTACAAGATAATTACTTCTTTGAAAATCAAGACATGTTACTTTTAGGCAAAACAAATAACTTGGACTCCTTGGGGTATAAAACGGCGGGGGGCAAGTTTTTGGCACCTGCTGTCCGTTCACGCTTGCCCCTGCGCCTGCATTGAGAATCGACTTATTACAAAGAGTTATTCGGCGATTCGCTCCGCGGTCTGAGTCGACCCATAATAACAAAAAGTTATTCGGTGATTCGCACCGCGGTCCGAATCGACCCATTCAAAAAGAGCTCTTGGGCGATTCGCACCGCGGTTCTAATCGCTTACGGTGCGAATGGCCGAAAGACCCCTGTTTTACAAAGACCTCTGAGCTATTTGTTTTGCATAAGGAGACATGACGTCATAACGCTCTGCATTAAAATTCAAAAATTTATTGTGCTTTTTAAGACTAGCGATCCCGCCCCAGCTTTGCACGAGTGCTAGACCTTCCACTTGTATTACTCTTATCTATTGCTGAAAACCATATTAAAATCCGTTGCGTTGTTTAAAAGATTTCTAAACGTACATACATACATACAGCTCGTCCGGGGGAGGACTACCACCATACCTATTTCTGCAGCCAAGCAGTAATGTTTGCATTGCTGTGTTCCGGCCTGAAGGGTATAGTTTCCGGTGAAATTACAAGCACATGAGACTTTCGATCTACGTCTCAGGGTGGTAACCCGTGATACCTCTGGTATTGCAAGCGCTCATAGCGGTAACCGCTTACCATCTCGTGGGCCGTACGCCTGGTTGCCACTTTAGTTAAATTAAAAAATTAAAAACATACAGACAGACTTTATTTCAATACGATGTAAGGAAAAAGAGAACACAATTAATCATGAAAAAAATAATTCAAAGACCATCATCCATGTCATTCATATAAATAGAGGAATGTTAGGTAATTATATGTCTCAAGTAGAACCCATAAAATATAATAATAGATAACAGTATGAACATAAGCAGGCACGGGTATGAACAGCTGATAAAGTATAAGCGTTTTCTGGTAATTCGATATCTGATAATTTACTAGCGTTTTTTTTTATACTACTAAAGTGGTACTGGTAACCAAGCGTACGGCCCAATTGATGCTCAGCGGTTACCGTAGCCTATGTACGCATGCAACATCATAGATATCACTTGCGTGTTACCACCCTGAGACGTTAGATGGTAAGTCTCATGTGCCTGTAATTTCACCGGAAACCATACCTTTCGAACCGGAACACAGCAATGCGAGCATTACTGCTTGGCGGCAGAAATATGTATGGGGGCAGTCCTTCCCCTGACGAGCTCTATCACAAAGAACTACTCTTACTAGCGTTTGCGGTAGTTTTTTAAACATCATGCGGCTCTAATTTCGACGACAGATCCGCCTACGATGCATGGACAATCCACACAGCATCATCTAGCCCAAGTCAAGCAGAGCTGTGTTATGGGTACTAGATGAATGATATATACTTAATACAATACAATACATAGATAGATATTTATTATTATATATAGAAAATACCCAGAACACCCGAAACAAATATTTGTAGATCGTACAAGCATTTGACCCGAGGCGATAATCGAACCCGCAACCTCCGCGCCCGCTGCGCCACATCGGTCGTCGGTCTATCATTATTATTCAGTCATCTATCATTATTGATTATTTATTTTCTTTATTATACGTAGGTAAACTAACTCTGTCACCAGAGTTGGTCACTGACTCATACGAACGATCGAACGAACGAAACGTACAAATGTTAGCAAATTGTTTATAGCCTGCTTAATATTGCTCTGAATGAGAGAGAGTCTATTTATAAAAGAGATAAAATGAAAAACAATGGATGCTCGTCTGTTAACGAAGTTTGTGATTAAGAGCGTGCTTTTGTAGAAGTAGTTTATGACCTGTTTTTATGACAAGCGATTAAGCTTTGTTAGGATTTCGTAAGCAAAATTTATAGTAAGTACAGTATCATTATTATTCAGTCATCTATCATTATTGATTATTTATTAGTCATCTATCATTATTTTTATTTATTTTCTTTATTATACGTAGGTAAACTAACTCTGTCACCAGAGTTGGTCACTGACTCATACGAACGATCGAACGAACGAAACGTACAAATGTTTGCAAATTGTTTATAGCCTGCTTAATATTGCTCTGAAAGAGAGAGAGTCTATTTATAAAAGAGATAAAATGAAAAACAATGGATGCTCGTCTGTTAACGAAGTTTGTGATTAAGAACGTGCTTTTGTAGAAGTAGTTTATGACCTGTTTTTATGACAAGCGATTAAGCTTTGTTAGGATTCATCATCATGACAGCCTTCTAATGTTCCCACTGCTGGGACACTGGCCTACTCTCGGGCGAGAGTGATTGGGTCTTAATCCACCACGCGGACCCAATGCGGATTGGCGGATGGCACATGTCTTTCGAATTTTTAGTTCTTGGACATGCCGGTTTCCTCACGATGTTTTCCTTCACCGTATGAGAGCACTGGCATTGCGCACATAAATTTTTCGAACAGAAAAATCCATTGGTGCACGACCGGGTTTGAACCCACGACCTTCGGATTGGAAGGCGGGGTCTACTACCACTAGAGTTTGTTAGGATTTCGTAAGCAAAATTTATAGTAAGTACACTATAATATTAACAACAGACAATGATTGGCTGACATAAAAAAAAGTCTTATTTTGTATTTTCTGCACTGCGACCTCCCGACAAAGAGTAGTAGAGTTCTTTGTGATAAAGCTCGTCCGGGGAAGGACTACCACCATACCTATTTCTGCCGCCAAGCAGTATGCTCGCATTGCTGTGTTCCGGTGTGAAGGGTATGGTTTCCGGTGAAATTACTGGCACATGAGGCTTTCGATCTTAGCCTCAAGGTGGCAACCCACGAGTGATACCTCTGGTATTGCAAGCGTTCATAGGCTGCGGTAACCGGTAACCAAGATGGTAAGCATCTTGTGGGCCGTACGCTTGGTTGCTACTTCAGTTGTATAAAAAAAAGGGGAGGGGGGGGGTTTAATTCTACTGTATATATTTGTTTGTTTGTTTCGCGATTTCTCTGCCAATTAATTATTGTTTTTTATTATTTTTTTTTGTTTCATAGGTAATATTTTAAAGGTAGATAGTCCTATATAATTTTATCGAAATCGGTTAATTACTTTTTGAATAAATCGTAAAAAAATCCTGTCAATAACTACACTAAACCACAATTTGCCGAACCAAAATGATTTTTAGTTTGAAGTAGTTTTTTTCAAAAAATTTATTACATTAATTTTGTAAGACTCTTCATACAACTCAGATTTTATTTTGAGACAGGTATAATTTTCATGTTAGTGCTAAGCTGTTTTTTTCATCATCATCATCATCATCATCATTACTAACGTTGTCCTTACTGCAGTAGGAGCGCTCGTGACGTAGCTGGCTAAGTTGTTAAGCACTGTTCCGCGTAGTCATCATTTGGATGGGTGACGGCTAGTGGCAATTTTAACTGAGCGCTCCCTGCAGTCAGCAGCGCAGTCGGTCCCGGCCATGACAGAGGCCTTCGGGCGGCCTAGACACTCTGTCACCAGAGTTGGCCACTGACTCATACGAACTTACTTACTTACTTTTTACTGCAGTCCACCGCTAGACTATTATTGCGTTGGCCAGCCCAAATACTTGTTTGAAGAAGAAACAGTATTTAAATTTAGTTTACATTAGGTAAGACAATGTTTACCATCCTATTACCAGAACCAGGCTGCCCATCAACTGTGTTTGTAGAATTTTTTTTCTAGATACAAGGTGCCCTAAAATATGTTACTTAGTCCTGAAATTAATGCAGGTATTTGATATCCGATATTATGGTTAGTTAAACAAAAATTTTCAAATATATTTTTTTTTCTTAACCTGTACTATGTGAAAAATAAAATGTATCATCAGTCAAATAATTGATAATATTGCAAACAAATTAATTTGTATTTTTTTAAAACAGGTCAAGCCTATTAAAAATTCAACAGATAATACATACAACTTATATAATTATCCTGTAAAATACTGTGTACCTACTTAGCTCGTAAACGTATTTCTAATTCTAATTCTGAGACACCTTGTACGCTAAGTTTACGTTGTTTACTGTTACACTAAAAGCCATGGCCGAATAGAGCTTTATTAAAATGATTCTAAGTATAACCAATTTAAAAACTACTTACCTATACTTTATTAATAAAATTGCTAAAAACAAGCAAGGTTACTTATTAGCCGGTGCGGGAAAATCAAGGGGGTGAATTTAACCGTAACAAGTAGGTTGAAAGGGGGTGAATTTTAAGGGTAGTGTTTGACGCATCGCCTGCGCTATGCAGCCTTTTTGTTTATTTAGTTGCTTTGGTACACGCGGGTACAGAAGTGCTAGCTAGAATTATAAATTGACGCGAGGTCGGTGCATGAATTACTAAGCGAGTGTTGGGTGTTTGTGCATGTCGAATTCATTGACGACCTTAGTGGTGTGGTTGATGAGTGTCCGGTTGAGAAGCGAGAGGTTGCGGGTTTGATCCCCGCTGTAGAACAAATGTTCGTGAACTGCAAGTTTGTTCCTAGTCTGGGTGTGCATGTATTACAAAAAAGTGTATGATATTATTCTATCAGTTATTTGATTCCCATAGCTTTGCATATTTTAAGGCTAGATGGTGATGTGTAGAGTTTTCCGCAATTATTTATTTAATACACAGCCAAGACTACATTTTTCTAAAACATTATTTTGTCTAAAGTCCAGACGCACCACCTTATTGAGTCGTCTTATGGTAAAAAATAGTCAGTAGGGTCGAGGGTGAGTTCTCTGGGGGGGTTGGCGTATCTCAGACGATGTGGCGTCAATGGTTTGTATCAAGGTCAACAACATAGCTATAATTTTTAAAGCAAATAATCCATGACAGAGGCTTATAAAAACCGTCACCAGAGTTGGGAATAGAATGTTTACATTATTCTCACGATTTTGATGGCACATTTCTTTAAAATTTTTAGTTTTTAAACATGTTTGTTTCCCACGATGATTTCCTTCACCGTATGAAAGCAAAAACACATCATATTTGAATATTTATTGGTGCACTACCGGGTTTCAACCCACGACCTTAGTATCGGAAGGTATGGTCACTACAATGGACACCAGTGCTAAAAGCATGTAACTTAGTTGAGCTAATTAAATTATAGTCTGTTTACCTTTTCTTACTGACTGTATGTTACACTAAATTCGACTGTGTTCGTCGAGTGCAATCAAATTCGCCGCACCTCATTAATTTGCAAATTAAAATGAATGTGTACGTTACTACCTTTGTGTACGCGACAGTACAGCCGCTAGCACTCGCGCACGTGACCGTACTGCCGCTAGCACTCGTGTGCTAGACTGTACTGTGAAATGGTTACGTACGCAAATGTACACAGTTTCATTACTAGATTGGGAAATGCATTTTAAAATTGTATATTTTGGGCTTGTTAGAGTTGTGTTTTTAATGGAGCCGAAAATATTTTAATTTAATATCGTTGTTGGCTGGTTTGTGTTTTAATATTATGATGTTTTAGTTTCATGAAGAGTTTTATCTGCATGCAGTTGTTTAATTTAAAGCAGCAGGTTTTATTATTTTATAAACTATGAAATAATTAGAAAAACTAAACATTTTATTATTTTTTGCACACAATTTTCCAAGTTTGGCATTTGATAAGTTAGGTAATAGATGTAAATGGTCCGTAAGATGGCGTGGTTAGAGGTTTTACGATAAATATAATCATAGATTCCATGATTTTTAGCTTTTGGATAAGGGCTTAGTGGTGCGCGATAGGACACACATACAGGCAGGCCTATATCCAGCTGGTGCCAAGGGTTGTGGGTTCAAATCCCACTTGAGGCAAGATATTTTTTGGGATATCTTTTATTGTAACATAGATTTTTGAGTATTATTTTATTGAATGCTCTGGTGTGACAAGTTGTATTAAACTAGCAGTTCTCCGAACAGTAGACCTCGCAAGCACAAACTTGAAAAGTGAGCTTTGAATGTGGGCAACATTTGCATTTTGAGGAACTATTTTAATCATCACGCAGAAGATCTTCATCAGATCTTCACCAAATATTAGACAAACTTAAAGTGAATACTTACCTTTCATAAAAAATCAAAATCATCGAAATCAAATCACATTAGGCGGAGATATTCAGCAGCCCCCTTTTTGTCCCTTTGTGGAGAAAGTACGCCCCTTAATTATCAAAAATCCCCGACGACAATCAAATTCTATAAAGTCATATTATACCAAGTTTCAACCAGATTGGTTGAAAAATGCGACTTGTAGGCGAGAACACAAAAAGACAGACAAACTGACATCCAAAAGCATTTTTGGCCAATCTCGAAACTGAGTCGTTTCTCTCGCTTCGTTTGCTCGGACAAATATTATGCAATAGCTGTCGCCCGCTACTTCGTTCGCGTGGAACTCAGGAACCGTACATTTCTACTCAACATGAACTAGGAGACACGATGACACAGAGTGGGAAGCATCAAGTCAACTTTCTTCATTTAAAAGTATTTTCTGAGGCTAATAAAAACATTATTAATAGCACTTATTTTTTCATAACTTCCGCCAAGCGTTTCTGGCGAGTTGCCACGGACAGATATTGAGATGTCATACTATTTTCTTGTGGTGTTTTATATATTTTGGTATTTTTTTTTATATAATAATGCTGCACAATTCACACAGCATCATCTAGCCCCAAGCTAAGCAGAGCTTGTGTTATAGGTACATGACTGATATACTTAATACAATAATAGGTACTTAAATAGATATTTTTATTATACAATACCAAGAACACTCGAAACAAATTTTTGCAGATCGTACAAACATTCGTCTCAAGGCGGGAATCGATCCCATAACCTCCTGCGTCGCAGGCGGACCCACTGAGTTCCACGCGAATGAAGTCGCAAGCAACAGTTAGTCTATACTAATATTATAAAGAGGAAAGATTTGTATTTTTGTTTGTTACGAATACTCTCAAAAACTACTGGTCCGATTTCTAAAATTCTTTTACCATTAGAATGCTACATTATCCCTGAGTAACATAGGCTACACTTATTATTAGCGACAAGCCCCAGCTTCGCACGGGTGCGGTTTCATTGCACCCGCGCGAAGCTGGGACTGACTGCTACTATTAAATAATGTCACATATCTTACCTATTCACTATATTTTCTTTTTCTCGTAAATTTTTGACGTCAGACAAGAAACACGAGCTTGTAGTTAAAGCAGATTCTTGGCTGTGACGGGCGTCTGTCTGATGTTTATTACTGTAGGTACCCAGATACTGTGTGTCATTATTATTACTGATTTATTTGTACATAAGCGCAACACACACAGCGGGCGGGCGCGGGTCGGGTCAGATCCGCCGCAGGAGTTTTTTGTTTTAATTAGTATGGACGACAAGGATGACATCACACTGAACGCGGGAGCGGCTGCCGCGCTTCACCCGACCCGCGCCCGCGTTCAGTGTGTTGTCATCTTTGACGTCAGTATAGTTCGCACAGCGGATCTAGGCTTCCGTGAAGTTAGCCGTTTGTGATGCGCAAAAACTATTTAGTTTGAAAAAGCTCCATTGCGCATCGAAACGGCTAATTTCACGACGGCCGAGATCCGTTGTGAGAACTATACAAATACAACAAAAAACACCCGTGGCAGATCTGCCGCGGGCCCGCGCCCGCGTTCTGTGTATGTTGTGCTTTACTGTTGGCTATACAGAGCTGTGTGCTACACGAATAATAAATTTTAGGGAGGATCTATGCTGGTGCCACTGGTAGCCTATTTTGTAAGATAGGTATTAGTTCCCTCGGCAGATCTAGGCTTCCGTGAAATTAGCCGTTTGTGATGCGCAAAGACAATTTAGTCAGAAAAAGCTCCATTGCGCATCGAAACAGCTAACTTCACGGAAGACTAGATCCGCCGAGAGAACTATAAGTACTTTAATTTTTTATTGTCGTATGAAAAAGATACCAAACACCGCAACTAAAAAGCACTGGTGGTCTAGTGGTAGTAACCCCGCCTTCCGATCCTAAGGTCGTGGGTTCGAATCCCGTCGTGCACCAATGGATTATTCTGTTCGAAAAATTTATGTGCGCAATGCCAGTGCTCTCATACGGTGAAAGTCGGTCTCATTGTGAGGAAGCCGGCATGTCCAAGAACTAAAAATTCGTAAGACATGTGCCATCCACCAATCCGCATAGGATCCGTGTGGTGGATTAAGACCCAATCACTCTCGCCTGAGAGTAGGCCAGTGTCCCAGCAGTGGGAACATTAGAAGGCTGTCATGATGATGATGATGATGATGAAAAAGACAGTTAAACAAGATCACACCTTACTAAAGTGGCAAGTGTACGGCCCCACCTGATGGTAAGTGGCTACCGGAGCTTATGGAGGCTTGCCAAAGAAATCACTCGCGCAAACTAAAAGTTTGATATTCCTGTAATTTCACTGGAAACCATACATGGCAACCATAAATATAATTTCATACTTCGTACTGAAATACCTATTCGTATTAAGTACAGATCATTCAAGATGACAGGAGCAGGACCATTCTTGTTTTTTTTTTGCCGTATCACTATTTTATTATTTACGATACGTAATTTTTTAGGCAGCAATGTTTTTTTAATGGCCGTGTGTAGACGAGTTACGAATCGTGAAAAATACCAAAGTTTTTCTTTTTTTTGTAGACGAATCGTGGACGACTGGTCCCTTGTAAAACTGCACAGAACATAAAAATGAAACGCCCGCATTTTATACAATACGGAAAAAGCAACGATACTTTTTGAAGTATCAGTCACTGACCTTTTTTTTTTTTTTTTTTTTTTTTTTGTTAACGGGGAGGAATCTGCATCCAGACATCCCGTCGCATAAGGGTACGACGGGGGTGTGTGAGGTTGTCGGACTCGACGACTCACTAAACCATCCCCGGTGGCCAGCCTCGATGCATGCCAAGGGGCTCCACGGTCCCCTAGGGCTATCAGTGGTGCCCCTCTCGCATCGCGCTCAGAGCACTTCCCGGGGCTGAAAAATAGTCAGCCCCAGCACCTCGCAGTGCTGCGGCAACACAGGGCCACCCCTGTGCTACCGCCCTTCCCGGGTTCGCTGAAAACGGACGACCAGAGCCCTTACTCTAGACCGCCCACGAACCCGAAAGTTCCCCTGCTCGGCAGGGGATACCGCTTGGCCCCTTATGGGGCAGGCAGTGCGGGGCGGCCGTTGCCGTCACCCCGCCGCCGCCTTCTCCGAGCGGGATCGGCTCTCTCCCGATCTCGCTCAGCGGCCTCTTTCCGAACCATTACGGTCTCACAGAAAGAGGCCACGGCCCTCCACGCCGTTTCATCTGCCAACATGGCCTCAACCACGCTTGGCAGAGAAAGATCCTGCCCGATCCTGGTGACCAAGATCCCGCGCTCCAGGCACCACGCTGAGCACTGCTCCAGCGTGTGCTGCGCGGAATCTCGGTCCCACCCACAATGGTGACATTGTGGTGTCGACTCGCGACCGATCCTACTCAGGTACTCACCGAAGCATCCATGTCCGGTGAGTACCTGAGTAAGTCGATCAGTCACTGACCTAGCGCAAGGAGACTAGAAAAAAACCAGCGTTATGAACGAACTGGTGAAATACTTGAAAAACCCATTAACACGAGTAAAAATAACATTTATTTACACCCATCCGTAAAAATAGTGTTCAGTATGTTACGCGCGCGTCATAAACATTACGTCCATTCAGTCCAGCCACTGAATTTGAATTTAGAACAATATTCGCGCGAGTAATTTATTGTTCCTAATTTGAAATGTGAATTTCGTTGTGTTTTTGGGCTGTGTTATTTTGTGACCTATTTTATTTGGTAAACTCTCTGTTTGTGTTAGTAAATGTTTTTTTTTTATTCGTGGCTGCTAAAAGTGAACCATAAAAAGAAAATTTACATAAAGTTAGTAGAGTTCGTATGACATGAGTCAGTACAGTAGCCAACTCTGGTGACAAAGTTTTTAGGCCGTCCGGCTTTGACTTACTCAGTATCTAAGTATTAAATACTTTTTTAGCATGACGAAGATTTAAGGCGTCACCTCTGTGGCGCCACTGAGTAGGAGTAGAGTCAGTAGAGTGAAGTTAAATGTAAAATCAACCAATAAAAACACGCGATGTTGACGTGACGCCAATGACACGATTCTATTTCGCTCTTGTGGACACTTGCCTTAAAACTGTTTAACCTAACTTCTTTTCCAATTATTATAAAACGATTTTTGGTGTTAAAAATAACACCAATATTTTTAAAGTTCACGTGGCAATATTCGTTTCGCGTGTCAACGCTTCACTCTAATTGGATTTAAATTGATTGATAGAAATACTAGGTGCTGACTAAACTATCTAGTTTAATTTTGAGTTTTATAGCTGAAATTTTTACGGTGTACAGTTTCAAATGAATATTTTTTCGCCGTTTTGCAATCTGCGTAGTAAAAACTAAACGTGAATAGAATAGCCAGCGAGTTCACTTCGTCCGTTTCATGCATCTGTAAAACTTTATATAGGGAGTTATTTGGTAGAAGCATGTCTGCAAATTTGTGAACGATTTTTCATAAAAAAAACTTATGAACCTCTCAAGTTTTTTCAATTTATTTTATGGCGTCTGTCAAAGGTTTGTCATACTTATTTGTAAATTTTGCGTCAGTGTGAACAATATTTTGAAAGAAATGGTGGCGTTCTTTCATAATATTTTCTAGGACTCTTCAACCGAAATTTGGCCGACAATCACCTTTCCATTTTAATCACCTTCACTCATGCTAAGACAAGTCTTAATGGATAAACTGCCGCCAAATTTACACAACAAAACTTAAAATAACACGAGAAAAACAATTAAAATAAGAGCACCCTTGTCGTACTAGCAAGATGGCCGATAAAACTCCATTATAAAAGTTTGTGTTCTTTTACTTTTTTATTCTGCGGCTGTGTATGCCACCATTTTGCCAATCAATGTCAATTTCGGCAATATTTAAACAAGACAAGTTTCTGTTCAAGTTACATAAATTATTTTCCATTATTCCAGGTAGTGTCAGTGGAGTGTCAAAGTGATGTTGACGTGAAGTGACAGGTGACAGGTGACAGTCATGGAGCCCGTGGTGCCCCTGGAGGACGAGGAGGCTCGCCAGCAGCAAGGATCTTCCACCGGCAGTGGCTCTTCATCAGGCACTGGGTATTATGGACATAAGAATGGTAAGAAATATTGTTAGGCAAACTGTTTAGTGATAGATTACTTTACTCTAGATCTCTTTCTGGATGGTATAATTTTCTTCACGGTTTTGTAACTCCTTGGTCCGTGTCAGGTATATTTAAAAATTATACGTCATTTAAAATAATGTAAAATATACAGGCTAGAGGGTTAGAGGCTCGGGAATTACTTTTTCAAACGATGTAGAGTCAATCTAAACTGGATTTTTTATAACTTGATCACCCGAATTACCTTATACTTAGCTAGGAGAACTATAACTACCTACCTTTATAGAAATATTTGCTACCTACATACGAATAATAAAACTAATTAAGTTTATACTTACCTATATAAATCAACAATACACAACACAGTTTAGGTAATTATGTAATATAATTATTTAATATTGGTACTTAAATTAATTACAGCACATTGTTCTGATTTATTTCAGTAAAACCTTGTAAAACCATCAAAACGTCAACAATGACAACATTTTTTTTTAAGTGACAGCACCGCTTGGCAACCATCGCCGAAACCTAAGTAGGTAACTATATAGGTACTTCCTTTTGTATTAGAGTAACTAAAGTGCACCATGTCAAACTAAAATAAGAGCGTCCGTTTAACTGTCGTTGAGATGACAGTAGTCTTGACAGTATTATGGTTAGACAGATGAACTGACTTCGCCAATATTTAATGGTACGGTAGTAAAAAACTAACAAAACGCCGACTTTGTCCGCGTTGAGTTTCTATACAAGCTTCATTTACGCACAGCGTCTTCTAGGAATTGAATTTCGGGAATTCTTTTCCTAATGCATCCCTCCATTAAAACCCTTCAAGTTTAAAGTTTCCAGGTCCAGCAACTTAAGCTCTGCGTTGTAGATAAGCATGTATGTCACTAAGCCTTTTATTAAATTGATTATTTGGTTTGTTTTTTTATGCTTGCAACATCAGAAATATCACTTGCGCATTGCTGGCCTCAGACGAAGAAAGAAAAGTCTCATTCTTTAATTTTGGAACAATGCGAGCATTACTGCTTGGCGGGAGAAATATGTATGGTGGATGTTCATTCTCAGACGAGCTCTAACACTAAGGACTCTATAGTGATAATAATAAAGTGTATTTTGTTATTCCAAAGTTATTGTTCCTGACTAGAGAATAACAGTAGTGCGCCTCTGATTCCGATTGTTTTTCAGTGAACCAATCACAAAAATAGCCACTTCATTAGTTGGAAATACTATCTTCACCTCTTACATTTATTTACGAGATTTGTTTGGTACTTAATCATAAAGATTTATGTGGTTCATTAGGTTGTTGGGAGAAAGATTTAGTTAGATCTGATCAGGTGGTTATTTGGAACTATTTTATGCACGCGGCTTTTACCACCGAAGACAAACAAACGTATGTTCAGTGACTACCGTAGCCTACGGACTCTTGCAATACCAAATTTAATCAATATCCGGTTGCCAACTTTAAAAACAAATTAAATAGGTTTTTAACCTAAGAAAAAACCTCATTAACGAGGAACTAATTTTTTTTTAAGAATGCTGGACCATGGGCAATCCTCCAATCGCTTAAATATGTTATCGATCTAACAAGAACCTTTGTTTTTCTTTTAATTAAACATTAATAGCTGCGCGATAGGCTCGCAAAAACTCGACAAACGGCTGGACTGATTTGACTGATTTTGGTCTTGAAACATTTGTATGAGTCCATGAAAGGTTTAAACGGTGACAAATTATGGAAAAAATGCGAAAGAAATAACGCGTGTGAGACCGTGCCGGGTCTACACTAGTTATTTATAAAACAGATAGCAGCACTTGAATACAACATACACACAATTTTTTGTTTATTTGCTTTATTACATCAAAGTCGTAGCGCCGGCGCCGCCATGTTTATTTCCTATGGTAGGTAATATTTAAATTGTTCGATTTTTCGGAACCGAGGAAAATATACTTGAATAACAAAAAATCATACCATTAATTTCACTTTCACAAAATCGTCCTCTGGTTTTAATATTAATGTGATGCTTTTCTTTTTAAATAATAATAAATAATAAATAATGCTGGACATTCCACACAGCATCATCTAGCCCCAAGGTAAGCTGCTGTTAAACAGAGCTGTATTATGGGTACTAGATGACTGATTTAATACAATACAATTACATAGATATATATTTTTTATTATATATAGAAAATACCCAGAACACCCGGAACAAATATTTGTAGATCGTACAAACATTTGTCCCGAGGCGGGAATCGAACCCGCAACCTCTGCGTCGCAGGCGGACCTGCGCCCGCTGCGCCACATCGGTCGTCAAATATTGGCAGACATTTTTTCAGAGCGCAAGCGAACCAGATAACTGCCATTCAACGTGGCAATGCAGCCATATTTTTTTTAATTACATATTTTTCACATAAAAAGTGCTAAACTAAAGGCAGCTTAAAGTTAATTTTACGGTACCCAAAGCTTTTCGATAGATTAGGCTATTTGCGATCGTCACCGATTGCCGAACGCATTATAACGATGGCCTTCGCGATAAGTGACTAATGCTCTACTTAAGGCGATCCTATGACCAAGCGCTGTAACGCGCTGATATCTATGTTAGAAAAAAATCAAAACATGTTCAACAAACTTCAATGTTTTATCAGCGGGGCTATTATATAATTCAGTTGCAATCGATTTACTAATTTTCAATCGAAAACTGACGTGTTTTGTATGAATATGACAGGTTATTGACAGGTTGTTGATTGAAATCGGATTACAACTGAGTTACGGGCTAATTTAATTAGTTATAACTAACTAGCGACTGTAACATCAGAGTTTTATAAAAATAAGGAATAAGATAAAATATGATTTGTTAAAATAAATTTTATTCAGAACACAGTAAACAAAGTCAGATGACAGAATGAACGATGAGTCTGCAAAAGTAAAAAAAATCGTCATCGTAAATGTCGTTTTCTTATTAATTAATTTTCTCCAAATTTACCTTAAAAGGAAATCAGAGCGAAATAGCGCTTGGTCATAGGATCGCCTTAATGCTGTTTTGATGACTTTTCAGAAGCTAAATGCGTGTATTGACGCGCGCGAATGACATTAAAGTCACAAGAATAACAAATATTGACCATGGAATTTATAAGTACTTGTTAGTTCCATGATATTGGCAGACATTGTTTCAGAGCGCCATGTAGCCCAAGCAAAGTTGCAACCAAATAATCATCGAAATTGGATCTCATAAGGCGGAGATATCCAGTAGCTCCCTTTTTGCTCCTTTGTGGAGGAACTACCCAATCAAAAATCCCCGACGACTAAAGAAATCTTTAAAGTCTTCTTCTTCATCTTTTTCTTTTGTTTTATGGCCTCTGTGGCTAGTTTGCCACAATTTTGCCAGTGTTAAGTGTATTAGTTTGATTGTCATAGAACCTGAATACCAAGTTTCAATCAGGGGCTCTGTCTCTCTCGATCTGTCTGTTTAAACAATATTGCCAGTGTCAAGTAGTGTCGACGTATACATCAAAGAAGAACAAGTTCGAATTTTGAATTTGACGAACAACATTTTGAAAGAAATGATGGCGTCCTTTCAAAATTTTCTAGGAGAATCTTCGACCAAATTACAAACCACCATCACCCTTCCATTTCAATCACTTACACTTGTGCCAAGACTGCGAGTACTGCCACCAAATTTACACAATAAAACTCAAAATAACTCGAGAAAAACAATTAAAATGGGAGGAACATGTCGTACCGGCAAAATGACAGAAGAAACTCCGGGGCGTTATTCGCTATGGATTATTCCCATCTGTCACCTTGTTTTGTCACCTCGAGTTGACAGATCACACTTTTTCGTGCGATTTGTCACCCTGTCAGTAACGAAAGGAGATAAACTTCTGTCACCCGTCACTAACAGGGAGAAACAGACCTGTGGTTTTCGGTATCTGTGTTGTTTCAATAGCGATAGTTTCGCTATCGATAGTTGACCTTGAAAAAACTGTCAGGCGAGCCTTAAAACATGGCTCTTCGACGACGATTCTACGCAGATATCGTAACGAGCCCGCTTTTGGTCATAGCGAATAAGGCTCCAGATCGGTTGCGACTTGTACCGGAGCGAGAACAGACATACTGACTGACGGACAAAAGCATTTTTGGCCAATCTCGAAGCTGAGACACGGACGTTTGTATGTTTGTGGGAGCATCACCTCTAAACGACTGAACGGATCTATATGAAATTTGGCACAGGCATAGATTTTTTCACCTGGTGGTAGGACTCTTCAGCAAGAGTCCGTCTTGGTGGGGACCACCGCAGTGTCAGATATTCTACCTCCAAGCAGCAGTGTGCAAGCACTGTGTTTAGGTTTGAAGGGCACTGTAGCAAGTGAAATTACTAGGCGAAAGAGACTTAACAACAATGTCTCGGGGTGGTAAGCGCAGTGCAGTGCCACGCAAACACTTAATAACTTTAAGCTTTGGGTGGCACTTAATCTGTAATAGTCAGGCGTGGTGCTTAACATCAGGCGGGCGCCTTGATTGTCTTGTCACTTGCTGACATAAAAAAAAAAAGATTTTGGTCTTGAATAGCGTAAAGGCTACTTTTTATCCCGGGTTAAAAAGTGCCTTTATACAACTAATGTGGCAACCAAGCGTACGGTCCACAAGATGGTAAGCGGTTACCGCAGCCTATGGACGCTTGCAATACCAGAGGTATCACTCGCGGGTTGCCACCTTGAGGCTAAGATCGAAAGCCTCATGTGCCAGTAATTTCACCGGAAACCATACCCTTCACACCGGAACACAGCAATGCAAGCATTACTGCTTGGCGGCAGAAATAGGTATGGTGGTAGTTCTTCCCCGGACGAGCTCTATCACAGAGAACTCTACTACTCTTAAGAGTATAAAAAAACTGTTTAACCGCGGGTAAAGTTTCTCATCAGCTAGTAATTCCCCAAAAGCGCTTTACTCCGCTCCCTCACATAATAAAATATTCATCTCACTCAGTGCAAAGCTATTTAATAAAATGTATGGACCTCAGGAGGATGGCCGGAAATCCAGAAGCCATTACTAACAGGTGCGGCTAAGTGCGACACACCACATTAACTCGCACGCGCAGGTGGTTCTGTACCTATTATGCTGGAACTACTTTAAGTATGGACCTGTAAATATTATCTTCCTACATAAATAAGGATGGACGATGGATCGATGACATTAAAGCGGACGCAGGAAGTCGGTGGATGGTGGAGGCTCAAAATCGGTCGTCATGGTGCTCTTTGGTAGAGGTTTGTCCAGCAGTGGTCGTCTATCGGCTGATATGATGATGATGAGAAATAAGGAATTTCAAATACTTTTAACTTTTTTAAATAAAAATTAAATCCTGTTCCTAAGTCTCACTAAAACTCGAGAACGGCTAGACCGATTTGGCGAATTTTGATCTTGAAATATTTGTAAGAATTCAGGTTTAGAGATTATTAGTTCTATATAAATATAGAAATGAAATTAAATAGAATTGAAATTCTTTATTGTCGAAATAAGATCTACAATAATTCAGTAGGTACCTACCTACTTAAAATGAACGCTACAATTACAACAAGTCGTCATAATATTTGAAACAATTTGAACAATAGGACAGTAGTTGTTTTTTTTTTAGCAACCAAGCGTACGGCCCACAAGATGGATGGAGGGATTGTATTTGGCTATCTTGTCAAAACGACATGGGTCTTCCCATTTTAATTATTTTTCTCGTGTTATTTTAAGTTTTATTGCGTAAATTTGGTGGCAGTTTATACAATTTAACTTGTTTACTTGGCACAAGTGTAAGTAATTGAAATGTTGGTTGGTAATTTAGTCAAAGACTTTGAAAGAAAAGTCATCGTTTCTTTCCAAATTTCGTTTGTTTACGTTGCTAACCGACAATTAAACTAATACACTTGACACTGGCAAAATTGTGGCAAACTAGCCACAGAGGTCATAAAAGAAGAAGAAGGACTACCACCATACCTATTTCTGCCGCCAAGCAGTAATGCTCGCATTGCTGTGTTCCGGTTCGAGGGGTATGGTTTCCGGTGAAATTACAGGCACATGAGACTTACCATCTAAGGTCTCAGGGTGGTAACACGCAAGTGATATCTATGATGTTGCATGCGTACATAGGCTACGGTAACCGCTGACCATCAAGTGGGCCGTACGCTTGGTTACCACTTAAGTAGTTTAAAAAAAAAAAAAAAAAAAAGAATTAGAAGATGGATGGATGGATGATTTATTGTGTTACCAGTTCTACCATAGAACTACTAGGACAAAAAAGTTAGTAGTAGACGTCACAGTTCTATAGAACTAATGGGAGCCCGAATCGACAGCAAGTCTTTAATTTTCTATGAATCGGTTAAACATAAGTAATTCTAAATAATACCAATATCAAATTTAAATAAATTGTATCGCATTTTCTTATTCTATTTAAATATTACATTACAGTACTTTAATACTACTGCCTTATTAATCGATCGTTCGTATGAGTCAGTGGCCAACTCTGGTGACAGAGTTTCTAGGCCGCCCGCCGCTCTGTCATGGCCTAACAACTTTGAAAAAGCCGGGACCGACTGCTTAACGTGCCCTCCGAAGCACGGGAGCGCTCAGTTGAAATTGTCACTGGCGGTCACCCATACAAATTATGACCCCGAGGAACAGTGCTTAACTTTGTTGATCTGTTAAGAACAACTTAGCCAGCTAACTTAGCGAGCGCTCCAAATTTATAATATTAATAATAAGTACTTAAATATATAATTCAAAATTTGATAAAAATGGGATTGCTATATTAGATAAAATTAGATAAATTAAAAAAAAATAATTATGATTTTGTTACGTTAAGGATATATACGTCTCTACTTTCTTACTTATAGGTCTCACGACGGATCTCGGCCGTAGTGATATTAGCCGTTTCGATGCGCAATGGAGCTTTTTCAAACTAAATTGTCTTTGCGCATCACAAACGGCTAACTTCACGGAAGCCTAGATCCGCTGTGCGAACTATACCTAACCTACCCACCTATTCACTTTTTTCAGCATAACACTATGTTAGCACTGATAACACGGTAGCGTGTAAAACTCGCAATAAGCCCTCAAGCATTTTATGCCTATGTTAATGTTATACAACAAATACAATACAATACAAATACAAAAATACAAAAATATATATTAACTGACGCAATAACATGGAATTAGGTTACCATTGGTTCCCGCACAAGGCTGAGCCTGAATCGCGGGAAGCCGGATTACAATTACAGATAACCGTATAACTGAAGAGATGACACAGTAACAGGGAGAGCAAAAGTTATATAAAAATAAATAATAATATTAATAAAAAGTATCTATTAAATTAAAAATAATTAATCAAAAACAAAAAACCAAATAAACCAAACAAAACTCATAATTCTCAAAATATTTTACAATGTTGTTAAACAGTGTGTGTGTGGGTGTGTGTGGTTAATGTGGGTATGTGTGTAGTATTATGAGGTTGTGTGAAGGTGGGGTGTGTATATGTAGGTGTATGCAAAAAGGGTGTGTGAGAGTATGTAGGAGGAAATGTTTTGAATATGAGGGTAAAAATTTGAGGTTTCCATGTTTTAGGTCTAATGAGAACCAAGCATTTACATTGGTACCTAGTAATGGCAACATTAAATATTACGAGGGAAAGATTAGACTAGAAACCGTAATAAAACTGGAAAAATATTATTTAAGATTGAATTACCAGGAGATCTTCGGTTTCATCATAATCAAGCGTGAGAAGCCATTTCCTAATTCTTTCCTTTACACCGTATAATAAACACGAAAGATTACAATGTTTGAGGGCACGACGATATAACAACGGTTGTATACAAACTTTTGACACGGCTCGAACCTGCTGGAAATAGTTTTGGGTCAGTGTTTGAATATTGTCGGTTTCATAAACTTTACAAAATGTAGAAACATGTACCTATATAGTTGTAAACGGGTTTTGGCAGGTTGTTAGTATTGTTCCAGTGGGATGATTGCGTAAACGCTTGAAACGCAATCCTCTCGATCGCATACTGACAGTATGAATGAAATAGTTTATAACAATCATCATCATGACCATCTAATGTTCCCACTGTTGGGACACTGGCCTACTCTCGAGCGAGAGTGATTGGGTCTTAATCCACCCTGCGGGCCCAATGCGGATTGGTAATTTAAAGTAAATAACTTAGGTAATTTAAAGGCATTGCTACTAATTTTCTTTCAAACATTTTGGTCATTTTGTTTTTATAGTGTTAACAATCGCACTATGTGATTACTAAAAATTTTGACGAAAGAAATGAGAACAAAATGTTTGAAAAGTTTATAATATCCCAATAATTATTTCGCCTCAAGGTGGATTTGAACCCGCAACCTCCGCTTGATACGCGGTGCTCTACCAATTGAGCTATCGAGACATATCTCGCTTGCTCGAAATACCTTGGGATGTCTTCAGCTCGAAGCGCCGATAGTTCAAATCCCGCTTGAGGCGAAATAATTTTTGGGATATTATAATCTTTACAAATATTTTGTTCTCATTTCTTACGTCAAAAGCACGTTAACATACGCAAGAGGATATTATCCTATACACCCTCCATTCACAAACACCCAGTGTCAGTCTGATTAACGCGCAACACACACAGCGGGCGGGCGCGGGTCGGGTCAGATCCGCCGCGGGTGTTTTTTGTTTTAATTAATAAGGACGACAAGGATGACAACACACTGAACGCGGGAGCGGCTGCCGCGCTTCACCCGACCCGCGCCCGCGTTCAGTGTGTTGTCATCCTTGACGTCAGTACAAATACAACAAAAAACACCCACGGCAGATCTGCCGCGGCCCCGCGCCCGCGTTCTGTGTGTGTTGCGCTTAAAGGGTTCGACTGACCCACATTCCAACCCCTTCAGGGGGTGTTATTCGAAATGTAAATGTCATCGGGGTGGATTTTTATGTAAACAGTATCATTTGTCGTGAAAGTGACAGCTGGGTAGGTAGCGGTGACATTCAAAAATATAATACAACTAGTAGACCCTGCGCGGTGTCACTCGCATTATATTTGTCGCAATTTTTCCATTATTCAACCTTCCCTGAACTTCTACAAACATTTCAAGACCAAAATTAGCCAAATCGGTCCAGCCGTTCTCGAGCGAGCCTAACGCACAGCAATTCAATTTTTTAAATAAGATTTTTTGTAACCTTACGCATAATCTTACTAATATTATAAAGAGGAAAGTTTTGATGTTTGGATAGATGTTTGTTCCTCTATAACTCGATAACCACTGTATATTTATTAACTAGCTGTTGCTTGTGACTTCGTTCGCGTGGAACTCGGGAATCGTACTTTTTTCTGAGATAAAAAGTAACGTGTATCATATTCCTGGTCATTATCTATTTATGAATGAATGAATGAATGAATGAATGAACACTTTATTGTACACAAAAAATTACTAACTAATATAAAAAACATAAACAAAGTACAACGGGCGGCCTTATCACTAAGACCGATTTTATGTTTTAAATTTCAGCCTAATCGGTTCCGTGGTTGTCGAGTTATAGAGGAACAAACATCCAAACAGCTAGACTTTCGCATTTTTATTATATTGTACTAAATAAATAAATAAATAAATAAATAATGCTGGACAATCCACACAGCGTCATCTAGCCCCAAGGTAAGCTGCTGTTAAACAGAGCTGTATTATGGGTACTAGATGACTGATATATATTTAATACAATACAATACATAAATAGATATTTTTTATTATATATAGAAAATACCCAAAACACCCGGAACAAATATTTGTAGATCGTACAAACATTTGTCCCGAGGCGGGAATCGAACCCGCGACCTCTGCGTCGCAGGCGGACCTGCGCCCGCTGCGCCACATCGGTCGTCAAAGATAAGTTACATAAATTGCGGAAAGTCTGCTAATAAAACTTAATTTTCTGTCGCAAACTAAAAAATCATTAATATAGTTCGCGCGTTAGTGTAGTGCCGTGACTAATTAAATTCGCTACACCTTACAAAACGCTTGCGTGTGCACCCTCCCTTACGCTGGTTTCTCAATAGCGGTAGCCGTCAAAAACGGTGATAAAGATCATTGGTGTTAATTTTTACAGACTTCGTAAATGAGGTTCTTAATTCAACTACAAGCAGGAATTTATTATAGTTCTCTCGGCGGATCTAGGTTTCCGTGAAGTTAGCCGTTTCGATGCGCAATGGAGCTTTTTCTAACTAAATTGTCTTTGCGCATCACAAACGGCTAACTTCACGGAAGCCTAGATCCGCCGAGAGAACTATAAACACACCTCTTCGCTTTATTTTTTTATTTTCTTTACTTTTAAACAATGTTTTTTTTACTGTGTTCCGTGTTTTGTCAGAATAAAGCTATTTTCTTTCTTTCTTTCTTTTCTTTCAACTGTATGTTTGTGACGCGATTATTCCATAAATTATGAGATAATTTGAAGTTTAATTTCTATTTGATAGGGGATATTTCAGATGTGGTCCCATAAAAGGACTACCACCATACCTATTTCTGCCGCAAAGCAGTAATGCTCGCATTGCTGTGTTCCGGTGTGAAGGGTATGGTTTCCGGTGAAATTACTGGCACATGAGGCTTTCAATCTTAGCCTCAAAGTGGCAACCCGCAAGTGATACCTCTGGTATTGCAAGCGTTCATAGGCTGCGGTAACCGCTTACCATCTTGTGGGTCGTACGCTATTTGCCACTTCAGTTGTATAAAAATATATACATATATATGTTATAAAAAATTATTAAAACCTTTCTGAAATAATCAACAAAAACAAGGAACTAACTACTCCTTGTACATAGGTATTGAAGTCGGTTTTAGTTATTTTTTATAAATTAAATCTTTATAGTTGGACTCTTTTTGGACCAAACTTGGAATAACTATTCTGGGAAATAAGAAATTTATGTCAAATACAAGTAAATATTAAATAAAACATAAATAATGCTGGACACCATACAGCATCATCTAGCCCCAAGGTAAGCTGCTGTTAAACAGAGCAATACATAGATAAATATTTTTTATTATGTATAGAAAATACCCAGAACACCCGGAACAAATATTTGTGGATCGTACAAACATCTGACCCGAGACGGGAATCGAACCCGCAACCTCCGCGCCGCAGGCGCAGGTCCGCGCTGCTGCGCCACATCGGTCGTCAAACTTAAAAACTTAACTTAAATTATTACACTCGAATAAATAAAATGTATTCAGAGAATAATTCTTAATCGAGTTTGGTCGAATCCAACCAAGAGCTTAATATATAAGATAGTTCTGTGAATCCAACCTTATTCTATTCAAAATTATTTATTTGCAATAAAGTCAGATATTTTCTCCCTCCGTCCAGTAGTGTGCGAAAATTAGGTACTGTACATTTTTTATTATACCACTAGAGTGGCAACCAAGCGTACGGCCCACTTGATGGTTAGCGGTTACCATAGCCTATGTACGCATGCAACATCATAGATATCACTTCCGTGTAACCACCCTGAGACGTTAGATGGAAAGTCTCATGTGCCTGTAATTTCACCGGAAACCATACCCTTCAAACCGGAACACAGCAATGCGAGCATTACTGCTTGGCGGCAGAAATAGGTATGGTGGTAGTCCTTCCCCGGACGAACTCTATCACAAAGAACTCTACTACTCTTACTACGTACGTTTGAAGGATAGGCAGTATAGCAAGTGAAGTTCTATCGAATGAAACTGATAACTGATTTACCATTTGACTCATCGTCTCGGGGCGATAAACGTAGTACAACTCCACGGTTTTATGGTTAGACCTGGCTCTTAACATCAGGCAAACGATATATTCGTCACTTGCTCACAAAAAAATTGTTATAAAGGTAAATTACGTAATTAAGTTCGTATGATGAGTCAGAGGGCAACTCTGGTGATAGAGTTTTAGGCAGTCCGACTTTTTTAGGCAGAACTTACCAGCCTTACCAACTGCTTAAGGTGCTGGTAATGACGTTGGCCGGTTTTCAAGAAGGCTCTACTGGCCATAGTGATTAATGACCATTTAAATTAGGGACCAAATCCTTACATGATGCGTATACTATTTTTATGAGTCGCGTGCATGGGATTTCAGAAATTAACTGGTTCAGGCACCATGAGAATAATAATGTAATGCCACGACGAACGGGCTTAGGCTACCAGCCAGCTGGTATGTTGTCATGTCATGTTTCTGCATATTTGTTTTAGGTTTTTATGCAATTTAAGTATGTTTAATTTTATTACATCACCCAATTTTAGGAGACTAACAGGAATGAAAGTTTATTTTTCTGTGTCTTCTTTGTTATTCTGATTAAGGTCTCTAACTATCTTAGTTAGGTATAATTGTATACCTGTATATAATGTGTTCAAAGCTTTCTACCTGTTAAATTCCTTTACCTAAAACAACTTGTAAATAAAAATAGATCTTCCTTTGTTCGTAATAACTTTTAATCGTTTTAGTTTCTATAAAAATATACTTACAGTGATATTACTTTGTTTTCTTTCTTCATTTACAGTATTTTAAATATTCTCTAGCACGACTAAGGATAAGAAAACCAGAAAAAAGCGGGTGTTGCTTTGAAATAAATCTCTACCAAATTTGCTTAAATATACAGTTTAAATTTTCCCTTAGGGCGCGTCTACACCATGTAAATTAAAGTGAAACGATGTCTTATTTGAATATAATAAACCGTGAGAAAGCTGTAAATTCATGCAATCGCTTCGGATTATGGAGATATGGCCGGCGAGGCGGGCGTCTCAATATGATGGAAATTCGTTAACTTTAGCAGGGCTTTTATAGGGGCTTGTATTGTATAGATTGTAGTAGAGTTTTCTGTGATAGAGCTCGTCCGGGGAAGGACTACCACCACACCTATTTCTGCCGCAAAGCAGTAATGCTCGCATTGCTGAGTTCCGGTGCGAAGGGTATGGTTTCCGGTGAAATTACTGGCACATGAAGCTTTCGATCTTAGCCTCAAGGTGGCAACCCGTTAGTGATACCTCTGGTATTGCAAGCGTCCATAGGCTGCGGTAACCGCTTACCATCTTGTGGGCCGTACGCTTGGTTGCCACTTCTTGGTTGTTATATCAAAATTAATTGCTGTGCGTTAGGCTCGCTAAAACTCGACGGCTCGAACGGCTGGACCGATTTGACTGATTTTGGTCTTGAAATGTTTGAGCGAGTCCAGGGAAGGTTTAAAGTTAAACTGTGAGAAATTATGAAAAAATTGCGAAAAAAAATTACGCGAGTGAAACCGCGCTGAGTTAGCTAGTGGAAAATAAGTAAGTGATAAAATAGGTGTACGTCATAATAATATTAGTTTTACTATCATAAAAAAAATACGGTTTTTTTTATGTCAGTAAGTGACAAGACAATTTTTTTTTTTGGGCGGTAGGTGTTGAAAAGTAAACAAGCTTTTTCTTTAACATCACTGTGTAATTTAACTTTTATATAGTAAAAGTAACAAATATTAATATATTAATGTGTTAAGATAAATTATAGTCCACTCTACCTGCCCTCTGCTGTTTTCCTTGCAACCATACCACTGGAAATCATTATATTCCACACCATCACTGCACTGCTGTCACTTAACCTCCAAACACAACATGGACCGCACAATATTTCAGAAGTCACTGTCTGAAATGGGGATTATGTTCCAAAAATCCATGGAGGAGTTTGAGGCCAAGCTCCATAAAAGTGATTCACCAGCTCCAGATATCCCAGCATTGGCAAATGAGTTTGCCATTTTTAAATCCTACATAGTGAAAACGCTCCGCACTCTTCAAGAACAAATTACTTTGCTCCATAGTGAAGTGGACAGCCTGGAAATGCGCAGCCGTAGGAAAATCTTATTATTTCATGGTGTTCCTGAATTGAGCCAGGAGGATACTGCAGGAGTTGTGGTGAGGACTGTCTCTGAGAAGTTAAAGCTCCCAAACTTTCAAAATGTAAACATCAGTCGGTGTCATCGTATGGGGCGCGCAACATCTGACAAGCCGCGGCCTATACTTTGCAAGCTCCAGGACATTGCTGTACGTGACAAGATATGGGCGTCCAAGGCCACTTTAAAGGACACTGGTGTAACCCTGTCAGAGTTTTTGACAAAGGTGCGTCACGAAACTTTCATGGCAGCAAGAAAGCGTTTTGGGGTAACAAGATGTTGGACGAGGCAGGGCTTCGTCTTTGTTCTTGGAACTGATGGAACTCGGCACCGTGTCTCCGCCATCGAGGACCTGCACAACATCCCGCAGGGCCCAGCACCCAAAACGACGGCAGTAATGTCGTCGCCGGCGGCGGCGGTGGTTGGAGATGCTGTGGCCCCTTCCAGGACCCGCCGTGCAGCGCGGAAGTAGTGAAGTCTCAAATTATTTATATCCGACCGGATTACCCTTTCTTTCTTTCACTATAATAATCCTTTATTTTTCGACCCTCCCAATATGTAAAAAAAAATTTGTTGTTTATGTTTTTTCTTCTTCTTCTTTCTACATTTCACTCCTCAATCAATGTCAATTTTTTTTTCACTAATCTCTATCAGTCAATTTTGTGACAGACAGTATAATGCGTTCCGTTTCACGTAGCACGGTCTTTCGGTCGGATTGAATTGATTTTTTTGTGTGTTAAATTTTTTAATTCATCTGGTCTCTATCCAGGCAGTTGGCGGGTGGACTTGCCACATAAAATTTGTTTGTCCCTTTTTGAAATTAAAAGATAATTTTATTATTAAGTATATAATATTATATATATATATTATTATTATTTTTTTATAGGTATATTATACATTTAGCATTCATATCATATTTTTGTAGCTTTATGAGTGATTCCGACAATGATGAGTTTTTGTCTTGCTCCTCTTCTCGGAGCAACAACAGTTTTTGCAGCATTCCAACTCTTTTTGATACCTTAGAATCCACCTTTTCTGATGTTCCTAAAAATTTTAATGTAGTGCATATCAATGCTCAGAGCATTCCGGCCCACTTCTCTCAAATGCTGGCGTCATTCAACCTTAAAACGATTCATGCTATCCTTGTGTCAGAGTCTTGGTTAAAACCTTGCTTGTCTTCTGCAGCATACTCTCTTCCTGGCTTTAAATTGATCCGCAATGATCGCACGGGATCGGGAGCGGGTGGTGTAGCCATATACATCCGTACCCACATTCCTTTTATTGTTATCAATATGTCTACCCAGCCGCCCCCGCCTAATGCCGGTGAGCACCTATTCGTTCAGGTGTCTCTATCTCACCGTAAAATACTCCTTGGCGTTTATTATTCCCCGTCATTGCGTATCAATTATTTTTCTTCCTTCGAAAAATTACTTGAAGAGCTTACTCCCCTTCACGACCATACCATTATCATGGGAGACTTTAACACCTGCCTCAACAAGCATGACTCTCGTTCTACTTCTCTTGAGAATATTGTTCGAGCTAACAACCTTGCTCTTCTTCCTCTTAACGCAACCCATCTTTTTCCAAATTGTCAACCTTCTCTCCTTGATTTAATAATTGTTTCTTCTTCAGTGCATGTCGCCAAGCATGGTCAATGCTCGGCAGATGACTTCTCATATCATGATTTAATATTTCTTTCATATAAAATTCGACCTCCTAAAGCCAAGCCAAAAATTCTTCTTCAGCGCAATTTTGGTGGCATGGACGTTGAGTCTTTGCGTGATGATGTTCGTAATGCTGACTGGTCTGGGGTCTTAACTGCTGCATCCATTGATGAGAAGGTAGATTGTTTCAACAGCCAAATAACTAAACTCTATGATGCACATGCACCGGTTCGTCCAGTCAAGATGAAACATCTACCTGCACCTTGGCTTACCGGTCAGATACGGGCAGAAATGCACAAGAAACTTACTGCTAAAATTAGATACAAACGCAAGCCTACGGATGAAAATAAGGAAAAGTATGCCGTTATTCGTAATCACTGCAATAAGGTGTGTAGGGATGCACAACGCCGATTCATTCATGATTCTGTAGAAAATAGTGATCCTGCGAAAGTATGGAAATTTCTTAGGTCTTTAGGGGTTGGAAAATCACAAGTTAATTCTCCCAATAATTTCGACATGAATTCTTTAAATCTTCATTTTTCTTCTTCGTCTAATTTTGATGGACCTACTAAAACTGAAACCTCTTAACTCACTTTCTGCATTACCAACTCCTGACTATTCTTCATTTAAGTTTCAACAATTTACTGATTGTGATGTTAAGAAGAGCATAGCATCTATATCATCGAATGCAGTCGGTAGTGACTGCTTAAGTAAAAAAATGATAACACCTATCATAGATGATATTGTTCACGTAATTACTTACTTGCTTAACTTCTCCATCAACTCCGGAACATTTCCTAGTTTATGGAAGGAGGCTCAAGTAATTCCACTACCCAAAAAACCCAATCCATCCTCTTTTTCTGAGTTCCGTCCTATCTCAATCCTTTCTTTCCTTTCCAAAGTCCTGGAACGCCTTGTTCACCAACAACTTAGTCTTTTCCTTAATACAAACATGCTCCTTGATCCTTATCAGTCCGGTTTTCGCCCAGGCCATAGCACTGTCTCCGCTCTTATCCAAATCACCGATGACATCAGGCAAGGCATGGAAAATGGACTAGTCACTATTTTGTCCCTTCTGGACTTCAGTAATGCTTTCAATAATGTCGATTTTGATATTTTACTAGCTCTTCTCCGCTCTCTTAACATATCTCCAACAGTAATTGACTGGTTTCATAGTTACCTGTATGGGCGCCGGCAACGCATTCGTATAGACGACTCATATTCATCTTGGTGTCAATTGAATGCCGGGGTTCCTCAGGGCGGCGTTCTTTCTCCTCTTCTTTTTGCTATCTTCATAAACTCAATCTCCAAGCATCTATCTTCTTCCTACCACCTATATGCAGATGATTTACAAATCTATACTCATGCTCCTGTGGAATGGTTAAGTGAAGCGATCACCTGTACTAACGTAAATTTAGGCAATATTCTTAAGTGGAGCCAATCATTTGGTTTGAAAGTTAATCCAGCAAAAACTCAAGTGATAGTGCTGGGAAGTTCACGTATGTTGTCTCGAATCGACTGGCTTGACCTTCCGGAAGTAAAATTTGATGGAACGGTCATTAAAATCAGTGAGGTGGTTAAAAACCTGGGTGTTCTCATGGATAGGCATCTATCATGGGGACCTCATCTTACATCAGTTAGCCGAAAGACCTTTGCTGCAGCTGCCTCTCTAAAGCGTTTAAGTAACTTTCTTCCCACATCCACCAAAATTGCGCTTGCGCAATCATTGCTACTCCCTATTTTGGACTACGCTGACGCCAGCTACCTTGATATAACTGAAGATCAACTCAATAAACTTGAGCGTCTTCAAAACTTCTCTATCAGATTTATATTCGGCTTGCGCAAGTATGATCATGTCTCTGAGTACCGCAACAGGCTCAAGTGGTTACCTATCCGTCTTCGCCGGAATGCTCACATACTTTCTCTCCTTTATAACATCCTTTTCCTACCTTCTACTCCAGTTTACCTCAAAGAACGTTTTGAATTCCTTCACCTTTCTAACCCCCGATCCTTACGCTCTTCCGAGACTCGTCATATTAAAACTCCTGTCCACACCACTGACTTCTTTGGAAATTCTTTCACTGTGCAGGCTGCCAAGCTCTGGAATGCACTACCTGTCTCCATACGGTTTGCTAAATCCTTGACTATATTTAAAAAATTAGTTGTTCAACATTACATGACATTACACTCTGCAGCAGAACAACGTTAGATTCTCCTACAGCTTATCATTATGTAGTTATATATTTTTGTATGTAGGTATTTATTATGATATTAATATATATATATATATATATATGTATATTTAATAGTAGGTACATAATAATTGTATTTATTTTTATATTATTTAAATTACATTTAAGTTTACTATTTTGATTTATTATTATTTAGTTAAATGTGCACCACCGTCTATTTAATGTCTTAACTTATCCAGTCCATCCAAAGGTTGTCTGGAAGAGATCGCTTATTAGCGATAAGACCGCCCATTGTACCACTTATAAGTTCTATTTTTTACTCTGTATCTACTCTTTTTCTTAGGTGTTTGTACAATAAAGATATATTCTATTCTATTCTATTCTATTCTAAGACAATCAATCACCTGATGTTAAGCACCACGCCTGACTATTACAGAAGCAATGCCACCCAAAGCTTTAAGTTTTTAAGTGTTAGCGTGGCACTGCACTGTGCTTATCACCCCGAGACATTGCTGTTAAGTCTCATTCGCCCAGTAATTTCACTTGCTACAGTGCCCTCCAAACCTAAACACAGTAATGCTTGCACGCCACTGCTTGGAGGTAGAATATCTGACACTGCGGTGGTATCCACCAAGACGGACTCTTGCTGAAGAGTCCTACCACCAGGTGATAGGACTCTTCAGCAAGAGTCCGTCTTGGTGGATATTTTTACACAACGCCATCTAGCTACAAACTATGCGAAGCTTGTACCTACTATGAACAATTAGATTATAGATATAACACATAAATATACATTTTGATAGCGGTATAATCTCATTGGTAATTTATAATGGTTGTAAGTAAATTTATGACGCGATACTTTTTGGTAATTTATATGGAAACTTTTGGAACTCTTAAGAAAATAATGTTTTTAAATCAGCAGTAAAACAGTCGAATTATAGTAGCCTTTCTGGCTGTAGATATTATATTCTCTAAGGGCTGTAGGTTTTTTCGTGCAATAAATTGCTTTTGTGTTTATTAAGTCCGTAACAATTTATTAATTATTATAATTATATATATAATTATAACAATTTATTAAAAATTAATTAAATTAATATTAAATTTTATTTAATTATTCATATTTTATTTTTCATTTTATTTTGACATTATTTTGACATTAAGTTATGGTATAATAACTGTTTTTTTTTGTTTTTTTTTTAATGTTTTAATAATATTTCCTATTACAATTATTTATATTGCATGAATGATGTACCTACTTATAAAATTAAACTAAGTACTTATTTAATATTTACACAAATGGTCGAATACAGTGATTCAAATATTACCTATGTAATAACTCTATAAGAACCAATGCACCTGTATTCTGGCAAATAAATCAAAATTTCATTTCATTTTATTTTCTCATTTCCTTTCAAAAATGTATTAAATTTAAGTCCTGAATTTCTCTGTGTTGTTGGGAAACAGCTGCGGGGCGTGTTGCACCGCTAATATGTATAAATCTACTAGCAAATTTCAAAATATTATCTTGCTAGTAATAAGCAATCAACGATTTAAATTACTGTCATTTAAAAACTCATTTATTTTGAAATGGTACAATTTGCATAATACTTTCCATCGATGCGTGTGATGACGTGCATTTATATATTCAGATACGATTCCTGTATAACTGACGACGAATTGAATTGGCCATAGCGGGCAAGTACCTGGTTGAGAAGCGAGAGATTCGGGGTTTGAATCCTGGCATGACAAATGTTTGCATGACCTGAAATTATAGAAAAAAAATAAACACCGCAATATCATTTTATCACACCATTTCAATTTGTCAAATTGATTTCAGAGCAAAATGTCAAATCGTTTTAACAGGGCGATTCTAGCATGTAATTATTGAACCGTGTATAGTTCTCATAACAGATCTCAGCCATTGTAAATTTAGCCATTTATGATGAGCAAGGACAATTCGTTTGAAAAAGCTCAATTGCGCATCTAAACTGCTAATTTCACGATGTCCGAGAACAGTCGAGATAACTATAAATGCGACGCCGTTACAAACAAGAAAAAACAGTCCTGGAAATCGTATCGGTATATAATATAGCTGTTGGAACACTCAACTATGATTGGCAGATAATTATAGTGGATGGTATTATGCAAGAGCTCTACGATTGATTATTCATATTATCGTTGGTAGTGTAGTGTAAATTGGTAACTACTCATGGTTGTAGAGTGAATGAGGATGAGTTAGTGATGTTATCGTGTTCACACTAACGAACTAGGTCAAACTAGTTTCCTAATTCTATTTACAATAACATTAATCCTACTAATTACAACTCAGCCAACTATTTGAATATTTATATTCTAAAGCTGGCTAAGTTTTACATCAAAGATCAACGAAGTTTTTCAATTGAGCGCTTTCGTGTTGCAAAAGTCGGTACTGTCATTCCGAGCATTTTCAAAATTGTTAGGCCACGACGGAGGTCTTCAGGCGGCCTATCAACATATTTATCAGAGTTAGTCAACGAACTTACATAGAAGCGCTCACTTGAAATTGCCACTGGCGGTCACCCGTCCAAATAGTGACTGCGGAACCGTGCATAACTAAATGTGTAGAATGGAGATGGTCTATGTTCTGGAATAACACATAGACTACTTTATGCCCCGGAAAAATTTACTGTTCCTATGGGATAGCATAAAAACTAAAAAAGCACGGGTAAAACCACGCGGGTAAGATCGTTAATAATAAATAACTTAAAATAATGAGTTAGGCCAATCTTAAGCTTTTTATATTTATATTACGAAACTTTCACCAATAATTTATAATTACCATAAGCGTCAGTTTCCATAATTTAAAACATTAAATCCTTTTAGCGTCCCATTAATTAACCATTCAATATTTCATAGAGGCTGGTATAAATGATCCCTAATGGCCCAATTAGGACATAAAGCGTTTTGTCGAGAATTGAGCGATTCATTAAAACGTGTAATAAAATTTGACTGACGGGTTTTATTGGCTATGGTTATCAAACCATCACTTGGGTGGGTTCGCTTTTCGCTGGAGTTATTATTTCCTTTTTATTATCATGAAATTTCTTCTAGTTTTATTACGGAGTTACAGTTTTCAGTGATTTTACGAGCTTCACCTTTTAGGGGTGATAATTAAATGAAACTGTATATTTAAAACTAGCCGATCTGCTTCAGCTTAAGTTTTAATAGCACCCGTGCGAAGCCGGGTGGGTCGCTGTTAATAAATATAGCCTATGTTGCTCAGGGGTAATGTGGCATTCTAATGGTGAAAGAATTTTTGAAATCGGACTAGTAGTTTATTCGTAACAAACAAAAATACAAATCTTTCTTTCTTCTGTATAATATTAGGTAGTAGTAAGTATCATATTTTATATCAAAACCAAATTAACAATTTTTATTTTTAAGCATAGAGATAGTATGGTTTGTGGATCTTGACAATCGTGAAGTTAGCCGTTTGGGACAGTTTCCTACTAATATTATTAATGCGAAAGTCTGTTCGTAGGTGTGTGCCTATGTTTGTTACCACGTATCTCCGTGACGACTTAACCGATTAACATGAAATTTGGAATGTAGATAACTTAAATCGTGGAATAACAAATAGGCTACTTTTAATCCAGGAAAATGAACTGTTCCTGTGGGATAGCATGAAAAACGCGGGTGAAGCCGCGCGGGTCTGCTCGTAGTTTATAAAAGTTTCATTGCGCATCAAAACTACCTACCAAGCTATACTTCACAAGTTCTCCACTACAAATACTTATTATAATATAATTAAACAGTTTACCTTAAAACTGTCAAACTAGCTACCGTATCTTAACCGAACTCTACAATTTACTAAACAACTTTTGTAGATAAACAGTTTCAAACTGTTTTGCTCCCAAATGAATAATTGTGTAATGAATTAACAAGCTTAATATTGATAAAAGAACTGTTTTTTGTGGAGTTTATAAAAGAATTGGACAAAGGTTGCTACTGACATTTACTTACGAAATTGTTTTTGAAATGAGTTGTAACGATCGTTTTTAGTTCTCCAATCTGTCACCCTACTGTAAAAAGGTTGACAGATCAAACTTTTTTGTTCATCTGCCACCCTAGATGGACAAAGCAGGTGACAGATGAAAATAAACCTAAAAAAAAAACATTTTATTTTAACTGTGTTGGCATATTGACATATTGATGCCATAAATTGATGGGAATAAACCAAAAAAAAACATGTTTTTCGTATATTTTAACACTGTGTGTTGGCAACATATCGATACCAATATTGATGGTCTCATTACTTTTTATTACAAGAACGCTGAAATCTCAACCAGAGCCAGATGTAGGCGCTAGTAAGATTTATCTAGCGCCGGCTTGGAGCCGACAGTGACTGGCCATAAATGAGTTTATAGCTGTTTTGTGTTCGTTCCAGAGCTGTCTGTTAGGTTAACATCACGATGTTATATACGACAGCGGATGCTGAGAATAATCTATACTTATATTTTGGTGTTTTATTTAATGAATTTTGATAGACAACCTTGGTGATCAGTGATCGAGCGCCCGGTTGTGAAGCGAGAGCACGCTAGAGGATGCGGGTTCCAGGGTTGGAAAAAAAACAGTTTTTTTTAAATGTTTGGTTTAAACAGATTTTGTTTGGTTTCTTATGCAATTTTTCATAAATTTTATTCAAATGGGCCCTGTTAAAATCGTTTTTAAATTGTCTTAATATTTTTAAAACAAGTGTTTTAAACACTTTGTTTTAAACATGCCAACCCTGGCGGGTTCGATCCCCGCTGCGTAACAAATATTTGCATGATTTGTAATTGTTTGTTCCGGGTCTGGGTGTTTCTATGTATTATAATTATAAGTGTGTTTCATAATTATCATCATGGTAGCCTTCTAAGCAGCAGTTTGTTCCACTGGCCTACTCTCAAGCGAGAGTGATAATAAGTGTGTTCACAAAAAAATATATAAGTACTTGTATATCAGCTTATGGTTCACATAGTACAAGCTTTGCTTAGTTTGGAACTAGATGGCGCTGAGCAAAAATGTGCGCCAATAAAACTCAACTAACATGATGACAGATTTTACCGAATACATTAGTTAGAGTCAAAAGTCAAAAGTTTCTTCAGTGAGTGAGAAAAACGGCATCAACTCATGACTCTGAATACCAGTGTTGTCTTTGGCCCGTTTATTGATATAATAAGCAACGTGTTCGCAAAAGCAGAAGAGAAATAAAACAAAACAATAAAGCAATGACTTCAGAGCAGGGTCGTAAACGTGAATCGTTATTTATGTTTGTCGTTATACGTCCGCACTGGTAGCTGTTAGGCCTTTAAGGCCTTCGGGCGGCCTAAGAGTTAGCCAACCAAAATTAACACGGTCCTGTGTGTTTTAGTTCATTAGAAAAGAACGGGAACAGTTTTAGTCAGTTTATTCTTTATTGTACACAAATAATACAATAAAAAAATTATAGAAAAGACATGTACAAAAGCGAGCTTAACCCTAAAAAGAGTTTTCTTCCAGCAAACCATTGAGGCTAGAGAGAGGTGATTATAGTGGTAGGTACGTGTACAGAAAATATAAATAGTAATATACCAGAAATAAATCAGATTAAAATTAAATACTTACTAATAAACTTACATAAACGTACATAAGATATGCCTACAATATTATAATATATTTACATAAACTACTTTTACTACTACTTACTGCTATAATATACAGTTTAGTTGGTTTAGTTTACAAAATGTTACAACAGAATCAACACTGCTGACTCTTATGAACTTACTTGCTTTAGCACTAGAGGTAAAAACTGTAGGTTTGAATTACCGTTCATTATATATTTAGTTTTT
Source organism: Colostygia pectinataria (assembly GCA_951394395.1). Classification (NCBI taxonomy): domain Eukaryota; kingdom Metazoa; phylum Arthropoda; class Insecta; order Lepidoptera; family Geometridae; genus Colostygia; species Colostygia pectinataria. The sequence continues at coordinate 6,784,424 of OX596370.1, read as the reverse complement.
TAAACAGGTTTCATAACATAAATTATGTTCCAAAATAAACATGTAACAATATAATGGCTGAAATAAATAAATGAATACAGAATACTGAACACTAATTGCTTAGCAAGTGTTTCTATATAAAGGGTCTGTTAGTTCGTGAAATCAAAGATAATGTATTGTATCTTTTAAGTTTTTTTTTTTTTTTTTTTTATACAATTGAAGTGGCAACCAAGCGTACGGCCCACAAGATGGTAAGCGGTTACCGCAGCCTATGGACGCTTGCAATAAAAGAGGTATCACTCGCGGGTTGTCACCTTGAGACTTAGATCGAAAATTGTTTGAAGAATCTAAGTGCATGGTGACATGTCTTAATATAAATAAATTGATATTATTACTACCACTTACCTCTGGTTGGCTGTGTCTACTTTTTTCTTTGTATGTTTGTATATTTCATGATTTATAAACATGTTCTATTAAATGTATTTATAAGTAACCAAAAGGCAAGCTGAACGTACAAAAGTTAAATCAAAGATCAATGACAGTCTCAGTTTATTGCCTATCAATTTCAACCCTTGGGGTCACAGAGAAAGCGCTTGATTTAAGACCGTCCCAAACCTAGGCGGTTTTTATCGTTTCATACAATCGCAGTTGTAAATTTGTAAATTATTGTATCAATATAGTCAAACCATATAACTAAGACCCTGCAAATTTATAGAGTTGAGGAATGCTAAACGTGTATGACGGGGAGGTTGCGATAAGTAAGTAAGTTCGTATGAGTCAATGGCCAACTTTCGTGACGGAGTTAATAGACCGCCCGAAGGTCTCCGTCTTAACGTGCCCTCCGAAGCACGTCGCGTTTCCACTGGCGGTCACCCATCTAAATGGTGAAGAGCGCACAGTGCTTAACTTTGTTGATATGTTGCAAACAACAGTCAGCTACAACACGAGCGCTTATTTGGCATTTGTTGCTTGTTCTCGCGTTCTCGCGTCATCTCATCATCTGAGTGAAGCGTAAAGACAAATTTAGGTAATAAATGTTGCATATTGAAACGGTCTACTTTACAACTGCCTAATATAGATTCTAGATATTCAAGATTCAACATATTTATTTGCTTAGATAAGTGTTACAAGAGTAGGTCTTAAAAGTACTAATAAAGATTATGTAACAGATGTGGATGATGTTTGAAACACTGAAAACGCACTTAAACTTGGAATAAAATTGTAATTTCGTGGCGATTTGCATGAAGTATGGCATAAGACTACACATTGCACAAAACTACCCTAAACATTCGTAAAATAATCATATTCTACCTTCTTTAAAAGTACCCTAAAGTTACAAAGATTGATCCGCCGGTCGTACGTTTTGAGTTTTTAAAAATACAGGATCATGGAGGTTTGTAAAATCAAAACGCTACATCGATAAACAGCATCGGATTAACATAACCTATAAAACGTAATTCTAGTCGGGCTCGTAGTTTTGAAATGAATCCACAATATGAAACGGTCAAAAACCGCCGTGTTCGAGACGCTCTTAAGAAGTAATTACCGTGAAATTAATCAAAATTTCCGACATAGACGACAGCTGAGGAAAATGCTTGCTTATTGAATCAAAAGTTTGAAATAATTTTATGGATCTTTATAACAAACAACTTGAAATTGTTTTGATTATGTTTTGGGGAGCAAGATAAGTTATAGCCACTAAATTATAAATCTGAAAGTTAGTTTCAATGTTTGTTATTATTACTCAGCCAGGCCGTCACGGCAGTATTGATTTGGAAATTCCAGATATTTAACCTCCAAGCACTTGTGTGCAAACAATCGAAGTCAAAAGATCACAAGTATATCTTTGAAATGTTTCAAAAGCTAGCCAGTTTTAGTACCTAGTAGTAGCCTAATGCAGTTAATCTGGTATAACAATAGCAGCTGGGTTCCTATCGCTTTTTAGGCACGACCTATGCTTTTTTTATGTATAATATCGGAGCCATCCATCTGTAAGATTATAATATGACAGTTTATTTATTTTTTTACGGCCTACAGGCGCAAAGAAATGCCCTATACTTTACCCCTATAATTATGGTGCAGTGAGTCAATGTTTGTAAAAACCAATATTTCGTTAACAAAGGGGTGTTTCACTAGTTTAAATTAAACATAAACCGGGTGAGGGTTGTAAAACCATTTTTCATGACAGGAAAAAGCCATTAAAAAGAAGCTGGTACCTATTGGTTATTTATGTCGTCGCCGGCAAACTAATTGAAAACCATTGGACTTTCTTTAGAAATGTTTGTCACGTGGTAAGGTATTTTGTTACACGATATGCTTAGTCGTAGTTAAAATCTAAACAGCTCACACACTGTTATTTTATTATTCGATATTTATTTATTTTCAGCTTGTATCATAAATAAATAAATAATGCTGGGCAATCCACACACATCCAGCCCCAAGCTAAGCAGAGCTTGTATTATTGGTATAAATGTCTACAATACAATACATAGATAGACATAGACATAGACATACGGCTTAAGAAACTTTATTCTCATAAGAATTATACATTCACTTAACTGAGAACTTATAGGTAAACTTTACTAAAGTAAGTTACATTTTTGCAAAACACGAACGTGCAATTAAACATTTTGGCTAAATAGACATAGATTTTTAAAGGGGATTTTGACAATAACTCCTCTAATTTGTAGACTTGAATACCCTGGTTATGAAGGTGGTGTTCTATAAGAGTAAGTAATTAAGTTCGTATGAGTCAGTGGCCAACTCTAGTGATTTTATAAGAGTGAACCAGATCTATTGTTAAAGCTATGACAAGTAATTACTTGTAAGGTCACGGTGGCCATTAGAGCGGTTCCTAAAGTTATTAGATTACAGCTTATTACATTTTCTTCAGTAAAATATTGTAAAACTTTTAATATTCGGTTTATCGCGGAGCATGGTTATTTATTAAACACATGTTTCTAAGATTTTCAGCTCTTGAATTAATTTGAAGTCAATATTCATTGTAGGTATAGTATTATACTATAGTCAATAGTCAATCCAGTCAATGGTCAATCCAATCTTATTATTATTATATCTGCAAAAGTCTACGTGTGTTTAAAATTTGTTACCACTTAGCTCCGTTAGTGACGACTATTATAACAGATTGTGATGAAATTTGGAATGTATATGATTTTACTTCTGGAATAACACATACCTAGAAACGACGACCGATGTGGCGCAGCGGGCGCAGGTCCGCCTGCGACGCGGAGGTTGCGGGTTCGATTCCCGCCTCGGGTTAAATATTTGTACGATCTACAAATATTTGTTCCGGGTGTTCTGGGTATTTTCTATATATAATAAAAAAAAAACCATCTATGTATTGTATTGTATTAAGTATATATCAGTCATCTAGTACCCATAATACAGCTCTGTTTAACAGCAGCTTACCTTGGGGCTAGATGATGCTGTGTGGATTGTCCAGCATTATTAACATAATTATAAACTGACTGTTCCTGTGGGATAAAAACTGAAAAGCCGCGGATCTAACTGCTCGTAGCTCGTAATCAATGTTCCGATTTTGCATTGGAAAAAATGTTTAAACAAAAGTTACTCGCAATATCATAATATCAAATATAAAACCCACAAAGATACACAAACAAAGATGATGGAAAAAGGAAACGAAGATAACCGGACAATGATAGCCGCGACGGGGAAATTACATCGCGCAAATTGTTTCCCCGCCTCAAAGGAATGACATTTTATTATGTCGCGATAGTTTGTGGAGGTTTTGTTAAGAACTCGATTTCATGTGTGTTCTGTAAATTATTGAAGCGTTTTTTGTGTTTTATCTCTACATGGTATAAAATCAAAAATCAAAATCAAAAATGATTTATTCAATAAAATCACAAGGATCACTTTGACACGTCTTACAAGCTAGGAAAATTTACGACAGTTCCAACGCGCCCATGCCGTAAAAGAACTGGCAACAACACCGGCTGGGTTCCTATCGCTTTTTGTCATGATCCTTACTATTGTTATGGATGCCGAGTAGTATAAAACAAAGTCACTTCCCACCGTCTGTCCTTATGCTTAGATCTTTTAAACTAAGAGATTTTATTGCGGTTTTCATCAATAGATAGATGCATAGTGTAAAGTGATGTGATTTGTTTGTGTAGGTAAAACAGAGGTATTCCCGCGAACTGCACAGTTTTCTAGTGCACACTTTTTACTGCACACTTTTTTTTTATAACTGCATATACAATAAGAGTCACTAGTGTTTATTATGATATACAAATAAATTGTGTAACTAACTGCTGAAAAAGTAACATAATTATGTATTTCAGACTAAATAACTGATTTATCTCTATTTGATAATTTGATAATTTATTTATTTGATAATTAGAACGGCACAAAAACACCAATTACACTAATTATTAAAAACATCATACAATGTCAAATTAATAACAACAATTAATAATTAAATAATTACTACAATTAATAACAACAATAATAAAAAAATATAAAATGTCAATTAAATTAAAGTTTAACATAAAATAATAGATAATAAATTAGAAAATTGATTAAAACTACTTTTCTATGTCAAAGTTTATGCGGATCCGTTCAACCGTTATGGCGTAATTATTATATTTATATAGGTACGTAAGGTAATAAGTACCCAGATCTTGAATCATTATTTGCAAATCACGCAAACATTTGTCACGCAATGAATTTCTTTTTGTCCTCGGTCATTTTAAACATTAAAGTTTAACCATACGTTTAGAATAAACGTTTCAAACTATACCACGGTTATACGAGTTCTAAACTTGAAAACCACTATTCTTCAACTTAATGGCCCGTGTTGAGTTGGCACGGTTCCCGAACAGGTGCGGATTCAGAGCTGTTTTTGGGGAAAATAAATTCTATGAACTAGTCTAGTCGATAAGCTTTACAAAAAAAAAACATTTTAGAAAATATATTACGTTGGCATCACACAAACTGCCCGTCTAACGGTGGGGGGATAAGTGGTCACCGTACCTTATGGACGCTTGCAATACCAATTTTTAGTTCAGGCGTTATCGAGTTCAGTGGTAGCAAGAACAAGTCATTTTAAAGCCTTGACCATAGAGGATAATTTATATATTACCACTCACAAACATTATAATATGAGTGTGCTAGTGTGATCCTAAGTAATGCCATAAAGCCTTATTCATAATCAAAAGTCAAAGTCAAAAATATTTTTTATTAATCATATAGATATGATTGTAGATCTACAAGGATCATTTTAAAACGTCTTAAAGCTAGGTGAATTTACGCTAGTTCCACGCGCCGCAGCCTAGAAGAATCTGGCAACAAAATCATACAACAAAGCTCTGTTACAAACATACAAATGCCATGAGGAGGCCTTCGGGCGGCCTATTCCGTCACGAGAATTTAGTCACTAGCTCATATTAACTTACTTTAACAAACGAATAGCATGCATACTAGCGAGCCGCTAAAATCACAGTTTCTTTTATGACAAGGGGATGAGTAGTCGCCACAAGTGACTGTAATTATGTCATGTACCGTTGTTATAAACACTACCTTCTTGTACATACGATAACACCGCCATGTAATTGACGACGAAGGTTCGCCTGCGATGCAGGAGGTTTCGAGTTCGATTCCCGCCTGGGAAAAATATTTGTACGATCTGCAAATATTTTTTCCGGGTGTTCTGGGTGTTTTCTAATGTATAATAAAAAATATAGATATTTTTTATCTATGCATTGTATTAAAAAATAATGCTGCACAATCCACACACAGCATCATCTAGTCCCAAGGTAAGCTGCTGTTAGACAGAGCTGTATTATGGGTATTAGATGACTAATATATACTTAATACAATACAATACATAGATAGATATTTTTTTGTAGATCGTACAAACATTTGACCCCAGGCGGGAATCGAACCTGAAACCTCCGCGTCGCAGGCGGATCTGAGCCCACTGCGCCAGATCGATCGTGAATATTATCGTATTGTTTTGAGTATATCAGTCATCTAAAATACATAACACAAACTCTGCTTAACTTGGGGCTATATGATGCGATGTGGGTTGTCCAATGTCCAGGATTATTTATTTATTTAGATTTCTTAAATAAATATGATTAAAAAAACATAAAGGGCCTAGCCCCTTTATGTATGCCCTTAGTCCCTCCCTGCCCTCGCCGTCTCGGCGGACTCTCTTGCCAAACCACCTGTGTTCCTTGGGGCTAGATTTTAATCTCAGTCTGAATGCGATGATAGCCGCCTGGCTGGTTATAGGCACGCTAATAAATATTCTAAAGATATCATTTTAGAATCACCAAATTTACTGCTTTGCCTTTGAAATCGTTTAACCTTGGGAAACTTAAGTAATTCTAATAAGTAATTGGGGAACGGGGCGCTTCTGACGTAGCTGCTTAAGTTGTTCACAGATCAACGTAGTTAAGCAGTGTTCCGCGTCACCATTTGGATGGGTAACCGCCGGTGACAATTTCAACTGAGTGCTCCCGTGCTTCCGAGAGCACGTTAAGCAGTCGGTCCCGGCTTTTTCAAAGTTGTTCAGCCATCACAGAGGCCTTCGGGCGGAGTTGCTCACTGACTCATACGAACTTACTTACTTTTAATAATTTAGGTTAGGAACGGCGACTGCGAACTGGAAAATGAAGGATGGTCTAGTCTAGGATCGAAGCCGGTGGATGATAAAGGCTCAAAATCGGTAGTCATGGCTTTCTTTGGGATGTCTATGTCCAGCAGTGGACGTCTATTGGCTTATGATTATATTGATGATGATTGAGATACAACTAGGTAGCGTTTTGACAAAATCGTGAATGAAAAAGAACATAAGGATTTTCATTACATTTGATTTTGATAATTTAATTTTTCTCCGGGCCTTTTTCATAATCATATGCCTATACCTCTGTTAGATAATGTCTTTTAGACCTGACGTTTCTTTTCATTGACATTAGATGGCAAGAAAGAACAATACTTAGCAAGCCACTAAATACAAGTTGTTTATTTGAATAAAGTTTTTTTTTATATATTTTTTTATACCACATAAGTGGCAATTAAGCGTACGGCCCACAAGATGGTAAGCGGTTACCGCAGCCTATGGACGCTTGCAATACCAGAGGTATCACTCGCGGGTTACCACCTTGAAGCTATTAGATCTAAAGTCTCATGTGCCAGTAATTTCAACGGAAACCATACCCTACCGGAACACAGCAATGCGAGTATTACTGCTTGGCGGCAGAAATTTGGTGGTAGTTCTTCCCCGGAAGAGCTCTATCACAAAAAACTCTACTCATATATCGATAAAGTTTCGTTCATTTTTAATTGTAATTTTCTTTCTGTACATAAAATACGTTTTGTAAAAAACTTTCGGCCTTTCAGAGTGGCTAAGCCCGGTGTATTTTTTACTTTTTCACGCTTGACATCACCGAGTTTGTTTAGGATCATGAGGGCACAAGAAAAATGTTGGAGTTTCCATCACAGGGATTTATAGCTTAGAAGTTTTGCTATTTTTATAAAATAAGATAAATATTGTGCCGTCCGCCAATCCGCACCGAGTCTATATTGGATTATGACGCAATTATGTTTGAGAGTAGGCCAGCGAGCATAGCAACATCAAAAAGTTGTCCATGATGATGATTGTACCCATTTAATATGGTGCAGTGCTGTTCCAGTTCATCATACCACACCCAACAGTCTCACAGTAATATAGCGAACAGATTTTTTATGAGTCAGTGGGTAACACTGGTGACAGATATAACAGGCCGCCTGAAGGCCTCTGTCGTAGCCTAACAACTTTAGGAAACTGAGACTGACCGCATTGCCTTCCAAAGCGCGGAAGCACTCAGTTGAAATAGCCACTGGTCACCATACAGCTATGTTAGGAGCGCTAAAAACTGTCTTATATACAGTCAGAAATTTCATTGAATTTTTTGAATTTAATTATAATTTTTTTTATATTCAATAGGCTTGCGCTTGACCACTATCTCGCCTGATGTTAAGCGATGATATTGTGGTCTACGGTGGAGCACGCTTGCTTAAGAGCAACCTATTCACTCGTGACTTGAAGATACCCAGGTTATAAGTATCGGGAACACACAGACTCCAGCAAAGAATTCCATTTCATTTCATTTATTTCATGCTCAATGTACAATGTATTCAGCTTAGGTGTAACTTAATGATAATGCTGTAGGTGAGTACATGGACCCTGTAAGGGCGTTGCAAGTTAGCTATAGGTACCAGTAGTTTACTAGTAGTACTTAGTTCTAATATTAATGCCATTCCTTGGCAGTGCGCAGGAGTATGTTGATGCATAACGCTTGCTTAACATTATATATATTTTTATAAACTACTAAAGTGGTAACCAAGCGTACGGCCCACTTGATGGTCAGCGGTTACCGTAGCCTATGTACGCATGCAACATCATAGATATCACTTGCGTGTTACCACCCTGAGACGTCAGATGGTAAGTCCCATGTGCCTGTAATTTCACCGGAAACCATACCCTTCGAACCGGAACACAGCAATGCGAGCGTTACTGCTTGGCGGCAGAAATAGGTATGGTGGTAGTCCTTCCCCGGAAGAGCTCTATCACAAAGAACTCTGCTACTCTTAAGCGCATGCTGTCAGGGTGCGCTATGTAGAAATACTTTGGTGCGCTTCGTCTCGGTGCGCTTCAGCTAGGTGCGCTACGAGAAATGCCTCTTAATTTTAACCATTAGTTGCGTTGACAATCGATCAAAAACCAGCCCTAAGCTACAAACACTTCATCAGTATCTGAGCCACAAACAAAGTCACATAGCATAAATATCTTAACATCAAGTCGCAAACAAAATAAAGCTGCTCGCAGACGATCAGTCACGTTCCGCCGGGACGAAGAACAACATGTTTTATGCCATTTGGGAAGCACCTTAGGGTATGACGTAGCTAATTTGAAACAGCTTAACCATAGGCCGTTTAACCTATACCTCATCATGACAGCCCTCTAACGTTCCCACTGCTGGGACACTGGCCTACTCTCAGGCGAGAGTGTTTGGGTCTTAATCCACTACGCGGACCCAATGCTGATTGGTGGATGGCACATGTCTTTTGAGTTTTTAGCTCTTGGACATGCCGGTTCCTCACGATGTTTTCCTCACCGTATGAGAGTACTGGCATTGCGCACATAAATTTTTCGAACAGAAAAATCCATTGTGCACGACCGGATTTGAACCCACGACATCAGGATCGGAAGGCGGCCTCACTAACTTATACCTACTATACTAATATTAAAAACAGCTTATATTATAGTTAATAATGACGATGCTTTTGCTGAACTAATTAACCCTAACATAGTATTTTTTGGAAATTTATCGCGCAGCACTTCTAGCTATTGTATGTATTTTCTCTTTCTAAATTACTGTCTAAGTAAATGGTAATGTCTCTTTAAGACAGCTTTCTAGCTCCCACTACTGCACTGGCTTACTCTCAAGCGAGAGTACGCTAGTTAACACTATTATTGTATATTATATATTATAGTTTTTAATTTGACCTTAGTTTCGAGATTGGCAAAAAATGCTTTAGTCAGTCTGTCAGTCTGTCCGGCTGTTCTTGCCTACAGGTCACATTTTTCAACCGATCTGGTTGAAACTTGGTATATTAGGTTCTATGACTTTATAGAATTTGTTTGTCGTTAAGGACTTTGGATTAGAGGCGTACTTTCTCCAAAAAGGGGCCTACTAGACATTTATCTTTATCTTATATGTGGATTGTTTTTTATTTGAATGGTACTAACTTTAGGTTGGTCTCAACGTGCACCCGACCGTCTAGCTTGCTCGACCCCGACCGAATGAATCGCAGGCACGAGCGAAGCAACTCGGTGACGCGTTGTACGCATACATTTAATCGGCAAACGCCACTTTCATCAAAATTAGAGTGTGCTAGCTGCCCTCAGCTTACATATTGTGTTCAAGAGTAATGTTTTTTCAAATGTTACATGGACTAGCGTTTGATGTATCTAATGTGTAATGCGTATTTAGATTTGGCTTACAAAGATTTATATTCAGCCTTCATGGTTTTTATTGAACCTGCCAATTCAGATGTAAGGGCGTACTCGACCGCGAGCAGAGTATTTACATAACAACATAATACAGGAGTATTATCTAGTAGGAACTAGAGCGCTGGTGGTTTAGTGGTAGTGACCCCGCCTTCTGGTCGTGGGTTCGAACCCGATCGTGCACCAATGGATTTGTCTATTCGAAAATATGCTCTCATACGGTAAAGACAAATTTGAGGTAACTAGAATGTTCAAGAACTAAAATTTGGATAGACATGTTCTATCCACCAATCCGCATTGGGTCCGTGGTGGATCAAAACCAATGTCCCAGCATAAACAATTGCATAGTGTTAGTAGTATTATGCCATAAAGTTCTCATCAAAATTAGTTCGCCTATGCATTCGCGCCTTAAATTTCCGTTATTTCCGTTTAAGAGTAGTAGAGTTCCTTGTGATAGAGCTCGTCCGGGGAAGGACCACCATACCTATTTCTGCCGCCAAGCAGTAATGCTCGCATTGCTGTGTTCCGGTTCGAAGGGTATGGTTTCCGGTGAAATTACAGGCACATGAGACTTACCATCTAACGCCTCAGGGTAATACGCAAGTGATATTTATGATGCTGCATGCGTACATAGGCTACGGTAACCGCTGACCATCAAGTGGGCCGTACGCTTGGTTACCACTTTAGTAGTATAAAACAAAAAATATATACGGGCTCTACTTGTTTGGCCTAAAGCTACTTTTTGCATGCCTACCTAACCTTTTAACGGGGTCACTATTGACTTAAACTTCTCAACGGCTCCTGACTTTCAAATCCCTACATAAACTCCTATAATTAATGACTCCTTTTCTATTTACAGGAAGGACGGGAAACTTGCATAAAGTATTAAAAATTTACCGCCGCCACATTTTAACTTTGTGCTAAATTTTAAACAGCGCTTTTATAAACAAACTTTGGGTTATGGTGTAGGGCTGGGAGGGTTTGTGTTTTTTTAACTTTATCGATATGCTTAGGAAAACTCTATTTTATTGATACGCATGTTGCATCAGAGGCCGATGTAACCGATGTTTTTATAAAACGTGTGATCTTTCTTGTGTAGTAATCAATAACATCTTCAAAACGTTTTTTTACGTCTAGATCGCATAAAAGCCACCGTAGTAGACACCAATAAAATGCAAGCCACAGTAGTAGACACTAATAAAATACAACAAAATTTACACACGGTGTTAGGGCAGGCCTCTACGAGGAGAATTAATTCTTTTCCATTGAAATACGATTTACTTGAAATGGTAGTATTTATTACAAAAACATTACATTTGACAAATTAAATTTATCTCGTTCAACGACACAGTAGTGAGTGAGGCGGAAACGGAAACTCGCGAACGGAGCAGTGTTGGGACACGGGATAGTGTTGTGGTTCTGCGATCTTGCGCGTTAACAGGCTCCCCCAGGTGGAACATTCTGTTCCACTGTAGAAGTGGTAGACAGCTCTTCTTGTTGTGATGTAACATTGGCAGGAAGGAGACAAAGACGATTGTAAGCTCGAGTTATGATCCCTGAAGAGGTGTATACATCGGCCACACGAGGACAGCTATCCGAAGACCCTGGATGCAGACGACTGATGCGACCCAGAAGCCAGCGATTCGGCGGTAGACGATCGTCCTTCACAACCACCATATCTCCGACGTGTAATTGTCTTCCATCTTGGCGCTGCCACTTGACTCTTTTTTGAAGTTCTGAAATGTATTCTTTATAATACCGGTTCCAGAAGTGATCAGTAAGCACTCGTATTCTTTTGTAGCGAGGCAATGTGTAAATATTAGCTTCATCCTTCAAGATGATTGGTGGAGAGGGCAACATCGTGAGAGTTCGTCCCAGGTGGAAGTGTGATGGAGTTAAAGGAATAAGATCATTAGGGTCTGAAGAAAGAGGGGTCAATGGTCTGGAATTGAGAATTCCTTCTATTTGAATCAATACGGTATTCATCTCTTCGTAAGTGAGGTGCGTGAGAGATAAGGTTCTTTTTAGATGATGTTTAATGGATTTTACTGAGGCTTCTGCCAAGCCATTAAAGTGTGGACTGTAGGCTGGGGAAAATTTGAAACGAATTAATTGTTCTGATGCATACGCACTTATATCATTGCATTTAGATTTTAGGAAGTTCGCAAATTCATTGTATGCTCCTACAAAATTGGTGCCGTTGTCCGAGAAAATACTGATCGGCTTTCCTCTACGGGCGACAAAACGGTTAAGGGCAGCAATAAAAGCCTCTGTGCTTAATTCCGTGACAAGCTCTGCATGGACTGCTCTTATCGCCAAACAAACAAAGATGCATATGTATGCCTTAATCAATTTACTTCCTCTACCTTTTCTGTCAGCTATCATTATTGGACCGGCATAGTCTATGGCTACATTACTGAATGGATACTCAGCATGCACACGCTCTTTAGGTAGGCTGCTCATAATTGGTTGGTTGGACCTTCCTGAGAATTTACAACAAGTTATACATTCATGTGTTGCGAACCTTGCGAGCAATGTTTCTACCTCCTATGGCCCAATATTTATGTCTCATGACTGATAGAACTAACTGAGGGCCAGCATGCATGAGAAGTTTGTGGTAATATCTAAACAATAATAATGTTATGTAGTGCGAGGCATGAAGTAGAATAGGGTGCTTTGTGTCATAGTCATAGTTTGAGTTACTTAGTCTGCCACCTACTCTAATAACCTTTTCTTTGGACATGAAGGGGTTTAAGTTTTGCATTTGAGACTTGGATTGGAGTTGTTTTTTATGAATCAGACTATCATATTCTTTAGTAAAGCTGTCAATTTGAACAATTCTGCACAAGTTTATGTTAGCAGATTGCAGCTCAGATACCTTCAAATGATCATAAAATTTATTTTTAGGGTGCCTACAGTTATGGATAAATCGAAGCATGTAAGCCATGATTCGCTGCAATTTATGATAATCAGAGTATTTTTTGATGAAATCATTGTTATCAGTGACTATGTTGCAATGGATCTTTAGCTCGGGTAATTCAGAAATTACATTGTTTGTTGGCGGCGCAGGCCAATGCTCTACTGATTGCATCAGAAATTGTGGACCAGACCACCATAGCTGAGAACATTTGAGTTGGGTTGCATTGCAACCGCGGGAACCAATGTCAGCAGGATTCATATTAGTGGGTACGTAACCCCATTGAGTGGAATCAGTAGACTCTGTTATCTCATTGATTCGATTCAATACAAAGGCCTTGAGGCTTGACTTAGGTGTTCTAATCCAACCCAGCACCACCATAGAATCACACCAGAAAAGCCAACTGTCTATGGTAAGTCTCAAAGCTTTCCTCACTACCGTTGCAAGCCTGACAGCTAATAAAGCTCCGCTGAGCTCTAGGCGTGGTATGGTCATACCCTTAATTGGGGCAACCTTGCTTTTAGCTGCAATAAGGTGTACTGAAATTTTACCTTCACTTGACAGGGAACGTATATAAATACATGCACTATAGGCCTGCAGAGAAGCATCACAAAATGAATGGATCTCAATGCGTTTAGGGGAGTTGCAAATAGCATGTCGAGGTATAATAATTTCATTTAGCATCGGAAGGGATTTAAGGAATGTAAACCACATATTTTCTGTTTCAGAAGGCAACCTTTCATCCCAGGACAACTGAGAAGCCCAAAGCTTTTGCATGATGATCTTTGCCTGCAAAATACAAGGATTGATGAGGCCTAATGGATCAAAGACCTGACCTATTGTGGACAAGACTGACCGCTTGCTTGAAATCTTGTTACTATTTTGACCCAAGTCTAGATTTATTGAAAAGAACAGTGAATCAGATTTACATGACCATCTCAACCCCAGCGTTTTGGCGTTATCATCATTTGTGAGCTTCATTAAATCATCTTGTTTATCATCCTCAATGTTTTCCAATACAACTGAGCTGTTAGAGCGCCATTTTCTGAGGCGGAACTGACCCTGCTTTAGCTGATCAATTACACCTTGGCATATATTTATTAATTCAGCCTCTGAGTCATGACCGCTAATATAATCATCAACATAGAAATCATGCAAGATAGCGTCACTAACAGAGGCCATCAGATAAGAGCCCGGAGAAGATGAAAATGACGGCAACAAAGATGATCTGGTTAGACATTCATGGGCCAGCTGTATTAGACAACGGGTTGCTAACCACATTGCTGAAGATGTTCCGTAACTGACTGTGTTGAGTCTGTAAAGGTTTAGCTCCTGTGTCGGATCATCAGATCTCCAGAGAATTTGTTGCAGTCCTCTTTGTTCCTCTGAAACGAGAACGCATCTATACATCTTCTCACAATCAGAGGTGACTACATATTTGTGCTGTCTAAAGCGAATCAAGATACTGAACAAATCATCCTGAACACATGGACCCACATGCTGAATGTCGTTGTAAGATATACCTGTAGATGTAGCTGCAGAGGCATCAAAAACTGAACGCAGTTTCGTAGTTAAATTTTCTTCCTTTAATATACCATGGTGAGGCATTATATAACTATATTCATCATTATGAGTGGTGTTCATAGTCATATGACCCAAGTCAATGTACTCTTGCATAAATTTGCAATATTTTTCTTTGAATAAGGCATCTCTTGCAAATCGTCGTTCTAATGCATTGAATCTCGTTGCCGCCTGGTGAAAGGATTCACCCAAGACAGCAGGTGATTGTTTTAGTGGTACCTTTACAATAAACCTGCCATCCTGTTGTCTCTCAGTGGTATGCAGAAAGAACTGTTCACACTCTTCTTCCTGCTTTGTCGTTTTTCGAGAAGAGGGCACAGACTCCAACTCAAAAAACCTATCAAGCTGATTTTGAACATTGAAATCGTTCAAAAAATGGCAGTGGACTGTATGATTATTAGATTCAGTATTCAATTTTCCTTGAGAAGGCACAACTCCTGAAACTAACCATCCAAATTTAGTTTCATTTAATGTTGGCATGTTTTTACCTAATGAAAGGCTATTTTTTCCTAATACATTCCAGAAAATTTCAGCATTCAACAATACACTTATTTTGGATGGAGTATCAAAATTTGGATCCGCTAATTTTATGTGAGAGGGAATGTTTAAGGGCGCGATGTCTATTTGTGTAGTGGGCAAGAGCTGAGTGATCTGTGGCACAATAAGGCAATCAATATTTTCTGTAAAGTTTTCAGTTCGAGAGGACAGATTTATACTTGATCGTTTGTTGATGTAAAGAGAATTACAATTTAGACCTTCAACCTTAGCTGAAGCAGATGTGGTGTGCAATTTAAGTTTTTTACTTAATTCTTCAGTTATAAAGTTTGTGGTGCTGCCATTATCAAGAAGAGCTCGAACTGTGTGTTTAATTCCATCACATCCCACCACATCAATGAGCGCAGTGGATAGAAGAACATAGTTGTTACTACAGGTTGATGACAGAACAACATTTTTATCTGTCTGTTCTTCTTCAACATGTATTTCTACCTCTGGATGTTCATGCAGGATTGTGTGTTCATGTGAATATGTGTTCTCATATGTGCAAGCATCTTCATAAAATGATGTGTCTTCAAGAGTGGCAAGCACAATGCGCTCCCTTTCATTGTTAGCTTGATCAGATGTTTGTTTGACAGTATTAGGATCTGTGTGTAGCATTGTGTTATGCTTTTTTTCACAGATTTTACAAGGTCCAACCTTGCATTGGGTTAGGTCATGACCTGGTCGCAAACAATTTAAGCAAAGATTTAAACTCTTCACCTTTTGAAGCTTTACATGAAGGGGCAGCGACTTGAATTTCAAACATTGATATATAGGGTGAGGTTGTCTGCAATAATTGCATTTTATCAATGTAGGTTGGCTGTTTGTAACAAAGGATTTTGTTCGGGGATATACTGGCTCAGTACTTCCTGGGGTGTTATTGGTGTGCTCAACTGATTCAAGAAGCTCTGCTTGACCCTTCAAGAATGTAATAAACTTGTCAAGTGTAGGTAAGTCTTTTG
This sequence comes from Colostygia pectinataria, assembly GCA_951394395.1. Classification (NCBI taxonomy): domain Eukaryota; kingdom Metazoa; phylum Arthropoda; class Insecta; order Lepidoptera; family Geometridae; genus Colostygia; species Colostygia pectinataria. The sequence goes on along the minus strand of OX596370.1, from coordinate 6,768,406 downwards.
AAAAGTTTATATGTTCTTTCCATGCCCTACTTGAACTCACATCTAATTTACCTGAAGCCATGTGTATGATTAAAACATCCCAATTGTCTGTTTTGATATTAAGGGTGTTAAGTGCCCTTAAATTTTTATTGATTGAGTCTATCATGTTTCGCAAGGCCACAGATGACTCCTTTGGAATTGTGGCAATGTCCAATAATGACTGCATGTGATTTCCAATCAGTAACCTATCATTGTGATAACGTTCGCATAATGTTTGCCAGGCAACATCATAATTGTTGGAAGAAAAGTCAAGTGAACTGATTACTTGTTTGGCTGCTTCCTTGAGAGCTGATCTCAAGTAATGAAACTTGTTAATTTTGGGTATGCTATCATTTGTATGAATCAATGAGTTGTACGTATCATGAAACTCAAGCCAGTCTTGTAGCTGCCCAGAAAAGGTAGGTAAATGTATTATAGGTAACTTTAAGCTTAGCCCACCTCCCGTAAGGACAGAACCTGTCACTGAAGCTCCACAGTCAGCACGCTCCGCACAGGTGTTCCGGCTCAGCAAATCTCGGGCACTGGCTATGGTTTTGAAGTATTGTAGCTCAAAGATTTCGCGCTCTTGATACTCCTCAGCATCTGAAATATCCATTTCAGTTTCTATAGAGAGCTGTATAGAATCATATTGACTTTACATTTCCTCCATTTTTTCTAATCTAAGCTTTAGCTCAGCATTATGAGTGCTGCTGAGTGTTGGACATGATGAAATGCTATCCAAATATTTCCTAAATTGAGTTAGTTTAGATTTGTATGATGCACGTTTTTTTTTCAATTCTTTAAGCATAGTGGACATGTTTATTTTCTATTAAATAGCCAATGTTATCAGACTGTATAACTAAACATAGGTACTTAATTAAGTAATTATTTAGCTGAAAGAGATTATTTATATGGATTATTTCAAGTTTATCTAAGTGCAATGATTTAGTAAGTAGGAAAATATACTAAACTTAAGTGCGAATAATGCTTGCAGAACTTAAAACAGCAGTGCATTAGTTGAATGCATGCCAGCAGTAGATTTGTTAATGTTGACCCGAGCCCACAGGTGAACACTTGTAGCAGGCAAGACAGGCAGGATTCAAGCAGCTGGAATGCGAAAGGAATATTATTGCAGTATTTCAGCAACAAAGTGTTAAGCACTTAGCTTGGGTAGGTTAATAAAGGGTTAGCTGTGTAAGTATGTAGGTATTAATTCTATTGTCTGTCTCAATGGGATAAAATAGTTTAAGTTTCATGGATGTAAAATGGATGTGAAATTATAGGTAGGTATATTACAATAAGACTTGACTTTGCTAAATTGACGAATCAATAAACTGTTAGCAAGTGTAAATGCTAATAATGTTTATGTACGAGTACATAAACCTATGTAAAGTGGGTACATTACGTGCAACGAGTTGCAGCGTGATTTGCAAATGTACGAATACTTATATGCTTGAAATGTACATAAAATTGTAACGAGTTACAACCTGAGGTGCACATGTACTAATACAATATGCTTCTACCTAGACAAATGCAGGTTCATGGCCTGGACAAATGTAGGTTAGATAAGTGCAACGAATTGCCACTTTAGGTGGCACCTGTACGAATACAATAATGCTTGTTGGAGGTAAGATATCGACAAGATTATTTACTGGCGGAAATAGAACCTCGTGATAATTTGTTTGACTCGTGTCGCGTGAGATGGATAGGTAGGATCAAGGTAGATTTTTTCCGGATAGGCGCTTGGGAATATGATAATGGAACGAACTCACAGATTTTCACTATGGCACTTCTATCCTGGATGCTTTCTTGATTTTTGTTTCTCCGTGTGGCCTCCTTTACAAAAATGGCGCAGACGCCGCTTTCGTCCGGCCGTCCGCAATTTGCCGCTGGTTTTCTTGTTAATCCGGCTCGAAGGACCACTTGTTAGGGCAGGCCTCTACGAGGAGAATTAATTCTTTTCCATTGAAATACGATTTACTTGAAATGGTAGTATTTATTACAAAAACATTACATTTGACAAATTAAATTTATCTCGTTCAACGACACAGTAGTGAGTGAGGCGGAAACGGAAACTCGCGAACGGAGCAGTGTTGGGACACGGGATAGTGTTGTGGTTCTGCGATCTTGCGCGTTAACACACGGTAATCGATTAGAGCTGAGCCGACGAGACAACAATATAGATTTATCGATAACTCAATCCCAACGCTAATGTGACACAAATACTGCGCTGTTACAATAACTCGTGTTTATTACCGAAACCGAAAAAGCCGTAACAACGTTTAAAATAAACAAACATGAAGGCATAATGATGTCTGATCATCGTCTGGGACATTTTGTTTTTATTTTAATTATTATAATGGCTTACCTAAGCCCGCGATCTAATTTGAAATCATATCAACTGTTTAAGACGTCGTTAGCGTTCAGAATCGTTTAAAATAACTTATTAAAGTTATTATAGAATTGAATAGGTAAAATAAATTATTAAAATAAATAATGCTGGACAACCCATACAGCATCATCTAGCCCCAAGCTAAGCAGAGCTTGTGTTATGGGTACTAAATGGCTGATATACTTAATACCATTACATTACATAATAATTATACTTAGATATTTTTTTTAATATACTTTGAAAATACCCAGAACACCCGATACAAATATTTGCAGATGGTACACAAACATTTGTCCCAAGATGCCGGATTGAGCCTACATTATAATTTGTGCGCTACGAGGAATAAAAACTTGACATTATTACCTATCGAATGAAGCGCACATAACCGGGTGCGCTTAGGTGCGCCACGAGGAATACCTCGTATGAATGTGTCGGATGAAACAAGATATCGCTAAATTATAAGAAATCGCATGGAAAATTATACGCACTCAGCAACGAAATGATACGGAAAAAACTAACTTGCGAAGTTGGAAGTTCATCGTATGACGTGAACTTAGGCTCTACGGCAAATCCGTTTTTAACGACCTCCTGAAAGGTGCGGTTTGCTCAGAGGCGGGTTTGTTACGTCCACCATATAGCGGTAATCGTTATTTTTTTGTCTACAAAACATAACGACATGACTCAGGCATTGGATTTATGGTCGCATAAATAGTGTTAGAGCCAAAATTTATAAAGTTTATCTGAGTGCATAGCACGAAAAACTCGTTTGACAACCGTAAATGTAAACATATCGTCTAGCTGTCAATTTCTATGGGATTTTTAACAGCGCCTCTTTAGAGCGATAAATAACCTACCGAAATTCCATACAAATTGACAGAACGATACGATTACTTTTACAATTGTCAAACGAGTTTTTCGGTATCCTGGTCAATTTTATTTATAGTTACCTACTTTTTTTTTTTATGATCATCTTTGAACAGTGTAAATTTTTTAATTAATTCATGTCGACTGCAGCTTAAGCAACCACGACTTTTCCTACTTATACTTACACAATGATAAAAGCCTCATTAAGACTTTTATGAATACTCACTCTAAAAAGACGATATAAAAGTGTGGTTATAGTACCTAAACATTCAGCTATGTTTAGATACTCGTACCATCGTTCCCAACCCAAGCACTTATTAGAGCTAAGATTAGAAAGAGAGATTAAAATAAAATTAAATTAAATTAGCCTTTATTATTAAGAGCACCGGTGGTCTAGTGGTAGTGACCGCGCCTTTCGATCCTAAGGTCGTGGGTTCAAACCCGATCGTGCACCAATTTATTTTTCTATTCGAAAAATTTATGTGCGCAATGCCGGTGCTCTCATACGGTGAAGGAAAACATCGTGAGGAAACCGGCATGTCCAAGAACTATAAATTCAAAAGACATGTGCCACCCACCAATCCGCATTGTAATGCTCGCATTGCTGTGTTCCGGTGTGAAGGGTATGGTTTCCGGTGAAATTTCTGACACATGAGGCTTTCGATCTTAGCCTCAAGGTGGCAACCCGCGAGTGATACCTCTGGTAATCCAAGCGTCCATAGGCTGCGGTAACCGCTTACCATCTTGTGGGCGCACGCTTGGTTGCCCCTTCAGTTGTATAAAAAAAAACCTACATTTTGACGAAAGTTATTTAAAGTCAGTACCATCCATCAAATTCTGCACACGCGGACGGGAGCCGTATCTTTAAATTAAATCTTTTTCTTGACAAAATACGTAAATTCCACATCGCTGCTATCAACGTTGGTACCCGAATGGGACTTAAGTACTTGAGCTAGGTATTATAGAGACAGTGTAGTGTCGACATTCTATCTCGACACACAGTTAAAAAATAGAGAGATAGAGAAAGAGAAAAAGTTTGGAAAAAAAATCACTTTAGTACCTCGACGGATCTCGGCCATCGTATGATACTTTGGCTCCAGCGCTCGACGGAGCAACACGTCTGCCGGAGAACAAGTCGATGGTCCTGAAGATGTCCCGTGGAGGGATGAAACACGTGTCGATATTTTTCTTTTGAGCTTAACTGTGGTAACTGTGTGACCTCATCAGTTAAAAGGTTAAGCGGAATAGTACTTTAGTTTTTCGTCTGTGTGAAGATGCGTAAAGACTATTTAGTTCGAAAAAGCTCTATTGCGCATCGAGGCTTACTTCACGATACGATGGCCGAGATCCGTTGAGAGTACAGATCACAGAACTATATTTAAGAGGCCTTTCCAAGATTTAGCGATATAATTCATGAAGTTCGCGTAAATGTATCTTTATATAGTATAAGTAATAGCGCGCGCGACGAGGAGTGATACGTCCTCCCTCCATAAGCGCTCAGCGCGGTTTGAGAGTCGCTGCTTCGATCGATATGATTATAAGTGCGTTAAGGTATGATTTTAAAAAATGAGTGAGTGTATGTACCTCACGTGCCGAAAAGACGGTCTAAGTAAGGGCTGAGTAAGTGAGTAACCTCTTTACTCGCCGCGAAACTCAGTCTACTCCCATCCGGGGGCGGTGTGGTGATGTGCCAGTGCCTAGAATCGGTTTGCCGCGTGCTTATCGATGCTTTTAAATTATTCATTTTCACGCGGATTATGTTTCCCATCACTAGAATACATTTGCGTGTAAAATACAAATACGCCAAATGTTACACGCTCCGTTTCCATACAAATCGACGCTCTTTTATTCTACTTAAATATAGTTCTGTGGTACATCTGTGGATGAAGTAGAATTTAGTTAGTATTGATTTATATTAGTTGGTTTTAATCTGTTCTTATTAAGCACACTTCACACTAATATTATAAATGCAAAAGTTTGGAGATTTGTTTGTTTGTTTGTTTGTTTGGATGGATGGATGGATGTTTGTTCCACTGCGAGTATAACTCGAAAACCACTGAACTGATTTGGCTGAATTAAAAACATAGTTAGTTATTAATAGGTAATGTTCTTGTGGGATACAAAGACCTTAAGAGGTGGGGTAGTCTTAAAACTGCAAACGCAGGTAAAACTGCAGAGCTGAGCTAGTAAAATATATTTTTACCATCCCTGTCCGTCTAGCAACGTGGTTCGTCAACAATTCTAGCAGTGTGTAGAAACTGGAAGACACAGAATACATAATAGCTCTACAGAGCGAGTCGCTCGTTACAAATTGCATCTGTCATGGCCGCTCGTTTTGGCGGGAAAAATCATTTTGTTACGATAAAATATTGCACTAGCTATTAAAGCAACCACAAAAGGCGATATCCTTTGTTCACAAATTCTTTTACAAACCCCAAAAGTTGCACCATTTGAAGTTCGGACATAAATATTTGAGGGTGTCGTTTTTGAAAAGTTTTTGAAAGAGGCTTTTGATTCTGGATGTGACTTTTTTGTTTTAAGATTGCCAGAGTGTTTTGTTGAACTTTCATTTAATTTTTAATAATTTAGGGTGGCAACTTTTTATAACAGCGATGTGAAGATTATTACGCTGAACTTTAACAATTTTAAATGGCACAAACACCGGTGGTCTAGTGGTAGTGATCCTAAGGTCGTAGGTTTAAGCCAACATACACACAGACTTTCTCATATAATATTAGTAGGATTTGTCCCATGGTAGACCTGACCAAATAAAAAAATCAAAAAAACTGTTTACGTCCCACATTAAATGCCGTATACGGCCTATCGTCTATGCTTACGTGCACCAATGGATTTTTCTGTTCGAAAAATGTATGTTTTTTATACCACTAAAGTGGCAACCAGCCAAGCATACGGCCCACTTGATGGTCAGCGGTTACCGTAGCCTATGTACGCATGCAACATCATAGATAACACTTGTGAGTTACCACCCTGAGACGTTAGATGAAAAGTGTCAAGTGCATGTTATTTCACCGGAAACGATACCCTTCGAACCAGAACCACGCAATGCGAGCATTACTGCTTGGCGGCAGAAATTGGTATGGTGGTAGTCCTTCCCCGAACGAGCTCTATCACAAAGAACTCTACTACTCCTACCTTTTATGTGTTCGTATGTGCGCAATGCCAGTGCGGAAATACGGTACGGTCTCATACGGTGAAGGAAAACATCGTGAGGAAACCGGCATGTCCATGAATAAAAAGACGATTGAAGATTCGAAAGACATGTGCCATCCGCCGATTCGCATTGGGTCCGCCTGATGGATTAAGACCCAATTACTCTCGCCCGTGAGCAGGCCAGTATCCCAACAGGGGAAACATTAGAAGGCTGTCATGATGATGGCACAAACTAAGGGAGGCTTATATATACAGCAGTGGGTGAAGTCAGGCCCGAAAAAAATATTGGAGATCATGAAAACATATTATGGCCACAGCAGGGATCAGGGAGCGCTCGTGACATAGCTGGCTAAGTTGTTCCTAACAGGTCAACGAAGTTAAGCACTGTTCCGCGTAGTCATCATTTGGATGGGTGACCGCCAGTGGCAATTTCAACTGAGCGCTCCCGTGCTTCGGAGGACACGTTAAGCAGTCGGTCCCGGCTTTTTCAAAGTTGTTAGGCCATGACAGAGACCTTCGGGCGGCCTAGAAACTCTGTCACCAGAGTTGGCTCATACGAACTTACTTTACTTAGCAGGGATCAAACCCGCAACCTTTTGCTTCTCAACCGGTTTTCTCAAAATGAATTTTAAGTATTATTACTAATAACAAACCTACTTCTAACGTGCACGCAAAATAACTTAGAAAAGCCTAAAATTACTAATTTGCAACAATGCAATAAAATTATTTCTCAACCCCATACAATTTCAACTCCTGTGACTCCAGACAAAATGAAAAGCTGAGCGAAAAAAATAATGATTTATTGCTTAGCGCCGCTCATAGCTTTTTCATTGCAACTTTCCTTATTCTGTTCATGCTTGAGAAAAAGTATTGTGTTATTAGATATTCCAGACTGTAATTTATCTTTGTACTGAATTTCATGCAAATCCGTTAAGCCGTTCTGGCATGATAAATAAATAAATAAATAAATAAATAAATAATGCTGGACAATCCACACAGCATCATCTAGCCCCAAGGTAAGCTCCTGTTAAACAGAGCTGTATTATGGGTACTAGATGACTGATATATATTTAATACAATACAATACATAGATAGATATTTTTTATTTAGAAAATACCCAGAACACCCGGAACAAATATTTGTAGATCGTACAAACATTTGTTCCGAGGCGGGAATCGAACCCGCAACCTCTGCGTCGCAGGCGGACCTGCGCCCGCTGCGCCACATCGGTCGTCATAGATATCGGTCGTGATAGATTAACGAACATTCTTTCTTTCATCCATATTCAGTAAAATTACAAGGATCAGTTTGAAACGTCTTACAAGCTAGGAAAATTTACGTCAGTTCCAAGGCGCCCATTCTGTAAATAACTGGCAACAATATAGTTTTTAAAACTTTTTTTTTTTTATACAACTGAAGTTGCAACCAAGCGTACGGCCCACAAGATGGTAAGCGGTCACCGCAGCCTATGAACGCTTGCAATACCAGAGGTATCACTCGCGGGTTGCCACCTTGAGGCTAAGATCGAAAGCCTCATGTGCCAGTAATTTCACCGGAAACCATACCCTTCACCATTCACAAAAACTAAAATGGTTATTAACATAATTTGCACTAAAAACGGGATATTTACCATAATTTGTGAGTTTTATCCCGTGATCATGGTGCATGTTCACTGCGCTGAAATATCGGGAATCAATAAAACACACAAATCATGGTAAGTATCCCGTTTTTAGTGAAAACTGGCTACAACACCGGCTGGGTGTTCCTATCTGTTTTTGACATGACCCTTGCTATTGTTATGGATGCCTAGTAGAGTTGGAGTACAAGATCCACTTTCGCATTTATGATATTATTATGACGCAATAGTGATAGCGTGAAGTGTGATTATCAATAATTTTAGAAAAATATCACTTAAAGCTTTAGCACGGCCGTACCATAACCTCAGTGTTCCCACGAACCCACTCTAAGTAGATATATATGAATACTGGTAAATACATAATTATATAGCTGTGGATCGACTGGTTTCCTGTCGATCGGTGGGTACATACAGCTGGGAATGAGTGACCGTTCTAATAGTATTGAATTATTTATCTATACTGTAATACACTCGAGAGCAATGAATCCGGGTCACTCAAAGAATCCAAAAAATCGATCAAATTCGAAAATCGAATTGGTCGAAAGTTATGTTCTCCGACGAATCAAAATTTATGCTCTACAAGCACGATGGAAGACACAGAGTGTATAGAAGACCAGGGGAAAGATTCAAGCAAGCATGCATCGAAGAAAAAGTAGCCTACGGTGGTGGGTCTGTACTTGTGTGGGCCGGAATTTCCTCTGAAAGTCGCACAGAGCTGGTGATCATAGAAAACGGCTCTTTAACTAGCGTAAGATATGTGGAAGAAATCCTCAACGAACACGTTGGTCCATTTATGGTCAATTTGGGTGAGGATGCTATATTTATGCATGACAATGCCCGACCTCATACAGGTAGGATTGTGAATGACTACCTTCAAGAGATGAACATTACTTGTATGGAGTGGCCAGCGCGCAGCCCGGATATCAACCCGATCGAGCATGCTTGGGACGAGCTAGGGAGATGCGTAAAACAACGAAACCCTCCCCCAATCACGCTTCCTGAGCTCAAAATTGCTCTCACAGAGGAATGGGAGAATATTCCCCAAAATCGTATGAGGAACTTGGTGTACAGCATGCCAAACCGCGTAAACGCAGTAATGGAAGCACGAGGAGGTAATACGAAGTATTGAAATTCAAGAAAATCGTCATAAAGTTCAAAAATTTCATGTTTCCTATTTTTGTTTTAAGGAGAGATCAGCAGTTTTTTTTCTTTATGTAATTTTGTGTAAATAAAATGTATGGTGACTCATATTTTTTTAACTTTCATTTAAGGAGTATTAAATTGTCTATTAAATACAATTTATTGCATTAACCTAGCATTCTTACTTTCCGAGATTTTTTGGATTCTTTGAGTGACCCGGATTCATTGCTCTCGAGTGTATTATAAGGAGGAAAGATATCTATTTTTGTATTTTAGTTTGTTACAAATAATTTCAAAAACTTCTGGTCCGATTTCAAAAATTCTTTCACCATTAGAATGTTACATTATATCTGATATAAGCTATATTTTTTACTAGCGACTCGCCCCGGCTTCGCATGGGTGCGGATTCATTGCACCCGCGCGAAGATCGGACGGACTTCTAGTACTTATATTCTTAAATTGAATTATTTATACCTAGTAAATTGTATCATTGGTTATTTTTGTTTTTATAGTGTTAACCATCACACTAGGGGAGTACTAAAGATTATAATTTCCCAAAAAATATTTTGCCTCAAGCGGGATTTGTGATGTTTATTATAATACTGGTGTACTAGTGTGATGGTTAACACTATAAAAACAAAAATAACCAATTGAACAAGCAATGCGACACCTCTTGCAATGAACTAAATTAACTTTAGTCATTGAACAGGCTTGGATAACTGCAACGTTTCCCCTTAAGGTTGAGCTATCGGCGCTTCGAGCCGAAGACATCCAAATGATTATTTCGTCCAAGCTAGATATGTCTCGATAGCTCAATTGGTAGAGCGCCCGCGTATCAAGCGGTGGTTTCGGGTTCAAACCCCGCTAGAGGCAGAATAATTTTTGGGATATTATAAACTGTATCATATTTTTTATGTTTTAAATCTACTTTTCAACACACTTGCTTATAAAGTGGCTCTATGGTCACCGCAATTAGGCACAGAATGACATCCAAAATCAAACTATGACTTTTCCATTGCTATAACTCACTTGTGAGTTATAGATTTTTTTTGTTATTTTTTTATGAGTTTTTTTGTTATTTTATTCACAAGTGTGTTGAAAAACGTCGTATGATACACGTGTGTATTGATGATTACCGTCCTCGGCTATCTTAAGACCCTCGCCTACGGCTCGGGTCTCAATGGCGCCTCAGCGGTAATCACCAATGTTACACACAAGTATCATAATGTACTATTGTCACAACATTTTGTGTGTGTCATAACATTAGACAAGACACTACACCTGGACAGAAAAAGTACCTACCCCGAGTGTCACGCGAACGAAGTCACAGGCAACAGCTAGTTAGTATATAAATAAGGTTACAGTATTTGGCTATTAGATATTTTATAAGAAAGTAATATAATATTTTTATGCCAGTCGTCAGTGAGATATTCATGAATAACTTTAATATTTTATTATTTTATGCTCGCAAGCCTGTATCTATAGAAGGATCTAATAATATAACCGCTAAATAAAACCAATTCAGTTATCGACTAATAAAAATCCCAGTAAGTTATATAGCTCGTAGAATCCTACGACCGTGTGTGCAAAAACTAATCTATTTCTAGTCCAAAGAAAAATGAACTTTCTCTCTAAGGTGTCACGAGCTGTTTTGGTTTTTTATGTGTTCCAATATTATCTGCTTATACGTGAAGCAAAATGTACTTTGTTTTAGGGGGTTAGCACTTATTTTAGTGTGCTAGGTGTTCCAAATTATGATCTGCCTAGTGCGTATTTGTTTTTTTATTTACTCCTTTTAGTGGCGAGAATCTATTACTAGGAATGTTTCCGTTATTTTTATTACAATTTGATTTTGCTATGATATATTTTCGTTTTATCACAATTGGGAGACTGTATTTCATTTGTTACGAACTAGTTTCTGCTTGTGACTTTACTCGCGTGTGTAATAAAAAACTGAATTAGCTAATGGACTTAAATCGGCTAGTAAAGTTATAGGTGATTTTTATTTGTTTCATATAATCTAATGAGAGTCTCCGGGTCATCGGCTGAGCTTGTGTTATGGGTACTAAATGACTGATAGATCGTTTTTTTTATAAGTACATACAAAATAACCAGAACACCAGGAACAAAAATTTGCAGATCGTACAAACATTTGTCCCAAGGCGGGAATCAAACCCGCTACCTCCTGCGTCTCAGGCGGACCTTCCGCAACGGTAGTCAGTCTATGTATCATACATAAATCGATACGCTTAGATATATTAAACTACGAAACGGATTAACGATAGATAACTGTAAGGAGTACCTACTGGCGTCGCTAGATGGCGGTGTGCTGTGGCAAAGGTGCGGCGCGCTATTGCGCATGCTCGGCCGCGTTACCGGAGCAACGGGAAGAACGAAGATGTCAGGGAGTGTGATCTTCTTCTTCTTCTTTTCTTTTATGGCCTCTGTGGCTAGTTTGCCACAATTTTGCCAGTGTCAAGTGTAATAGTTTTATTGTCGCTTAGCAACGTAAACAAACGAAATTTGGGAGTGTGATCGTTGACTCCGAATAATTGTGGTCTTGAAAATATATCTTGTGTAATATTAACCTGATAATCTTTCTATAAAACCCCCTCTAACATAACATAATTTATAAGGAAGGCTTTAGCAGTGCAAAGCCGGGGCGGGTCTGCTATATTTACGTAAACTCGCGTGACTACAATGATAGCAAACGTTACGGTCGATACGGTTCGATTTATTCATGAAGCGAGGAAACCAATTTCCAAGTATACTAAAGTTTGCTTACATAAGATAAGTATACCAACATAATACTAGAAAACAGGGGAGCAATGCTACTAATACTACACACACGTAAATATAGTTGCAAATATAGAATTTTGACACTAAGGGTGAGTTGCACCATCTAACGTTAACGTCAAATTGTTCAATCGTCGTCGAACAATTTGACGTTAACGTTAGATGGTGCAACTCTAACTTCGCTCGAATACCGAAAAACTACTCAACTAATCAAGTTAGGGTGGATTCGACCAACACCCTGGAATCAATTCTGGGAATAATAAATGTCAAATACAAATAAACTGTCAGTATAATCGCTTACTTTAACTACGATTTATTAGAACATTTCGATTTTAGTTCATTCTTAAAGATATAAGGACTCAATTTGTTTGTCAGATATGCGGACGTACTCGTATGTGGCTCTCGTATCAGCCTTACAGAGTGTTTAGCACGAAAAATTCGTTTGACAATAGTAAATGTAAACGTATCGTCCAACTGTCAATTTGTAAAGAATTTTTAACAGCGCCTCTTTAGTGCGTTAAATGAACTACCAAAATTCCATGTAAATTGACAACAGGACGATACGTTTACGTTTACGATATGTCAAACGAGCTTTTCGTGTTAAGTTTTTAAATGTGCTATCTTGTCAAAACGACATGGGTCCTCCCATTTTAATTATTTTTCTCGTGTTATTTTAAGTTTTATTGCGTAAATTTGGTGGCAGTTTATCCAATTTATCTTGTTTACTTAGCACAAGTGTAAGTTATTGAAATGGAGAGGTAATGTTGGTTGGTAATTTAGTCAAAGACTTTCCAAGAGAATTTTGAAAGAAAAGTCATCATTTCTTTGGAAATTTCGTTTGTTTACGTTGATAAGCGACAATCAAACTAATACACTTGACACTGGCAAAATTGTGGCAAATAAGCCGCAGAGTCCATAAACGAAGAAGAAGAAGAATTAAATGGGCGCTGTTTAAATCTTCTTTATTAGATGGAAAAGGCCTACGATGATGATGATAATTCGGAGAATAGTGCCTATTCTACTTTGGTCGAATACAATCCTAGTGACGTAATTCTTAGATTTGTCATCTATACTAATATTATAAAGAGAGAAGATTTGTATTTTTGTTTGTTACGAATAAACTATTACTAATTATTTATAAAACGTTAGTAGAAAGTATAGTATCCTATGGTTTGAGTAGCTATGGTCGTACTTATAAAACATACCTTGAACAGATTTTTAGTATTCAATATAGAATGTTAAAATTACTGGTACCTCTAAAAATAAAAGATAAATATAATAACGACCCTATGGGACTTTTTAAGTTCTGTGGTGTCATACCTATTTTTAAAAAAGTGAAATTAAATTTACTTAATGAACAATACTTTCGCACTGATATACAAGTTCTAAAAAGCCATTCAATTACTACTAGAAGCATAACCAACAAGATATTACTTAAACCAAAATTTAATAACGAATACGGTAAACGCACTTCTCATTACTTAATTCCCCATTTAATTAATAAATTACCCATTGATATTAAAAAAAAATTAACACAGAAAAATATTAAATTAATATTAAAAAAACACTTCTTATCTTAAGTAATTTACAATTTACGAGATAACTTGCGCGGTGGGGTTTGCTTTATTGCAGAATTTAAGCTATCAGCGTTCCAAATTTCATCTCAATCGGTTAAGTAGTCACGCAGATAGTCGTGGTAACAATCATACTCCCACTCACACACACACACACCCACACTCACACCCACACTGACTTTCGCATTTATAATATTAGTATGAGTTAAAGCTTAGATTAACATAATAAGGAGCATCCTATACAGGGTCATTCATTATCAACCTGACAAACTTAAGGGATAGGTTCCACACCTAAAAAAAAAAATATATGTACCTATAATTTTTTTTTTTTTTATGTATGTTTTGTCTTAAAAATCACAAGTAAACAAAAAAAAATCGATTACGTTTTTCCGCTCAATTATTATTTATCATTGTTGGGAATCGAGTTAAGCGACGTAATAATGAAATATTCGAGTGTGCGCGCCCCGTAGCGGGTCAAGGACACGCGCAGGTCAAGGACGCGCGGGTTAGTGACCCGCAGTTCATTGACGCGCGGGTCACTAACACGTGCCGAGCGCTGCCTTTTCGATTTCTAACAAGGATAACTAATTATGAAGCAGAATTACGTAATTTTTTTTTTTTAATTTTATAAAAAAAAAACGTTTAGAAAAAAAAAAAAAAAAGTACAAGTATTTTTTTTTTATGTGTGGAACCTACCCCTTAAGTTTGTCAGGTTGATAATGAATGACCTTATATAGATAACTTTATTATTATTTTCTATTCACCTCACTTGCCTGACGGGGTTTAGCTGTAGGTATTTGCTGACAACGAGTGTTGTTATAGTAATTGCTTTGATACCTACTTTCTTAGTGATGTAAGGTGCTGCGCTTTTTAATTTTAAATAGTTTAGATTGTAATATAGATGTACCTTCCTATTCAATGCAATCGTTAGGATCACTTTGAATTGTTTTTGTTTTTGTAGGATATCGAGAACCTAATGTCTAGATAAACCAAACATAGGTTTTTAGGCATTATTAACCAGTGTTGTAAAAAGTTTTTTTGTGATGAATAAATTATCTATCTATCTATCTATCTATCTAAAACCCAAAAACTACTGGATCGATTTTAAAAATTCTTTCACCATTAGAATGCTACATTATCCCTGAGTAACATAGGCTATATTTAATTTTAGAAAATAATAGGGATCCTTACTAAAACTTCAATAATGTAACCCAAGGTGTGAAAAAAATGGTCATAAAATGTCTTTCATCGCATGCGCTGCGGAAACTATTGATGATAGAACAAAAGAATGTTCTACAATATTAAAGAACATATTAATATCTACAAAAAAAGTCAGCAATACCATATGTCCAACTATTGTAGTTATGTACTACTACTTTTTTTACATTTTAAAAGTTGATAGAAATGCCGACCAAAATCAGACCATGTATTCCATTCCTTTATATTAATCCTTATCCAAATAAATCATTTCATATTTAAGACTGTTTCAATACCTGTAGATATCTGTTTGAATTATTAAAATCAGACATTCCATTCAAAAGTTATGACGAATTATAAAAATGTCAATCTAAACAAAATACTATGCGCACCCGCGCGTAGCCGCGCGGCTAAAACGTGCGGTCGGCTCCTGCCTTATGAATGACTAGCGACCCGCCCCGGCGTAGCACGGGTGCCTAAGTTTATATTGCACCCGTGCGAAGCCGGGACGAGCCGCTAGTACGATAATAATTATACTGGGATTAATTGTAGGTTAATAATGAGTTATTAAATTACAATAATTATTAATAAGTGTCTGAACAGCGGGAAGCTGATGACAAGGACTTTTAAAATCCTTTTTTGTCCATCAGATGATGAGATACACAGTCTCTAATACTCTACTACTAGGTACTACTACTTCTACTTTCTTCTTCTCTATATACACTCTCTCTCCCTATTACGCAATTTATATCCATTTTATATAAGTGCTTTAGTTTTTACAAGTAATCAAAATTTTGAAAAAACCCTTATCTTTTCCTTGACTTTGTAATTACTTGTATTTAACAACTTTGAAAAAGCGCGCCCTCCGAAGCACGGGAGCGCTCAGTAGAATTTCTACAATTTGATTAAAATTGTTTTTTTTTATGTCAGCAAGTGACAAGACAACCACGCCTGACTTTATCAGATACAGTGCCACCAAAGCTTAAAGTTTTTTTGTTCTGCGTGGCACTGCACTGCGCTCATCACCCCGAGACGTTGTTGTTGAGCCTCTTTCGTCCAGTTATTTCACTTGCTACAGTGCCCTTCAAACCTAAACACGTGCACCTTGCACACAACTGCTTGGAGTTAAAATATCTGACACTGCGGTGGTACCCACCTAGATGGACTCTTGCTGAAGAGTATTACCACCCTATGCGCCGAGGTCTTCTCTGTACCATTCAATCTCCTCGCAGGAAGATGTCTAAGTCACGTGGTATGCTTATAGCCCAAATCCATTTACCATAAATTATTCCGCAGTCGAAAACAAAAATCAGATTTCAGTTCACGACACAGAAGCAAATTGTCCAAATGCCCTCCGGTACGTGTGTAGGGTTTCAAATATAGTTGTAAAATGTAAACATCGGATGGGCGGACGTAGCTTTGTAGTTCACAGTTCAATCACGCGTTTCTTTCTGCTGAATTAGTTAAGGTCCGTGCGTTATACCTACCATGATAAAAGTACTACTGTAGTTTTTTTTTATACTACTAAAGTGGCAACCAAGCGTACGGCCCACTTGATGGTCAGCGGTTACCGTAGCTTATGTACGCATGCAACATCATAGATATCACTTGCGTGTTACCACCCTGAGACGTTAGATGGTAAGTCTCATGTGCCTGTAATTTCACCTGAAACCATACCCTTCGAACCGGAACAAAGCAATGCGAGCATTGCTGCTTGGCGTAAGAAATAGGTATGGTGGTAGTCCTTTCCTGGACGAGCTCTATCACTAAGAACTCTACTACTCTTAAACTCTTGTTCTGTGCCCATGATCCTCATATTCATCGCATCTCCTATGTTCTTAGTTTAAGCAACTGTGCGAAGCCGGGGCGAGTCACTAGTCATAGTCAATAATAACTTATAAGCAAAAAAATCAATATAAATAAAGTTTTATATCATCGAAGAGTGTGAAAGAATTGTGACCTTAAGTTATTGCAATTTCATCGTTGTTTCATTATGTCCTGTGTTTTATTGTATTTATTTAATTACTGTATTACACAAATCTGTCCAGCTGTTATCGAATTTTAGCTATACTAATGAACAGCAATTCACTATATACAATAAAGAAGATAATAAAGAAAATGAAGCAAATATTTGAGCAAATACGCTAATATAATATATTATATAATTTAATACGAAGTGTGAGATAAAAACCCCAAGATTTTATAGCATCGAAAAGTGTGACGGAAATGTGACCTTTATATAATTGCAATTTCATCGTCAGGTCCTGCGTTTTATTTATTTATTTATGGACACCCCGCTGAGGCGTAAGGCTGTGTTTCCTTTGAGTAAACCTAAAATCACAAGCTATTTCCTGAGGTCCAATTTCAGTAGAGATTGAGGTCACTTGCTCAACCAATTTCGGGAATAACGTTTGAATAGTTGAGAATTTTAAATTAGATTTTGAAAGTATTGACAGGGTATTTGGTTGGAATAGTTTGGTTGGGTGGTTGCTAGACAATGTAGAAATAAAACTATTGAAATAGTATTAATCGAGCGAGCGAAGCGTCTCAGTTTCGAGATTGACCAAGAATGCTTTTGGTTGTCAGTTCGTCCGGTCATTTTGTGTTAATTTTTAACCAATCTGGTTGAAACTTGGTATACAGTTCCAATGACTTTATAGAATTTGATTGTCGTCGGGGATTTTTGATAGGGGGCTTACTTTCTCCAAAAAGGGACAAAAAGGGGGCTGCTGAATATCTCTGCCTACTGTGATTTGATTTCGATGATTTTTTTTTATATGAAAGGTAAGTATTAACTTTAAGTTTGTCTAATATTTGGTGAAGATCTGATGAGGATCTTCAGTGTGATGAGCAAAATAGTTTCTCAAAATGCAAATGTTACTCACTTTCAAAGCTCATTTTACAAGTTTGTGCTTGCGAGGTCTACTGTTCGGAGAGCTGCTAGTGGTAAATGGTTTTGTGTAATAAATAATGTAGGTGAAGATTAGTGTGAGGTTCTACTAGTATCCTTAGTTTCCTAGTTTTAAGAGTAGTAGAGTTCTCTGTGATAGAGCTCGTCCGGGGAAGGACTACCATACCTATTTCTGCCGCCAAGCAGTAATGCTCGCATTGCTGTGTTCCAGTGTGAAGGGTATGGTTTCCGGTGAAATTACTGACACATGAGGCTTTCAATCTTAGCCTCAAGGTGGCAACCGAGTGATACCTCTGGTATTGCAAGCGTCCATAGGCTGCGGTAACTGCTTACCATCTTGTGGACCGTACGCTTGGTTGCCACTTCAGTTGTATAAAAAAATAACCTGCTGGATAGGGAAACTTGGGACTTCACCATAAACGATTGTTATTTTTTTAAATGCACCCGACCGTCTCGCTCTCTCGGCCCCGACCTAATGAATCGCCGGCACGAGCGATGCAACAACAACCTTCGTGCTCCACCATCGGCCACATCATCGCTTTCCACCAGGCGAGATCGTGGTCAAATGAAGGTCTATTCTTGATAAAAAAAATTAAAAAAACTCGGTGGCGCGTCGTACGCATACATTTAATCGGCTAACGCCACCAATTAGTATGTGACTGTATGTGTGTTCTTTCTGTGAGCGTGTTATTTGAGGTATAGTATGATATCACAACAGCCAGACCCGGAACAAATTAGTTATTTTTGTTTTTTAGAGTGTTAATCATCACACTAAGGGAATACTAAAGATTATAATATCCCAAAAAATATTTCGCCTCAAGCGGTAGCGGTCAAGTGGCTCAAATCCCGCTTGAGGTGAATAATTTTTGGGATATTATAATATTTAGTATTCCGGAACAAATTTTTCGCAAATCTAAGCAAAATATAAGAAAAGCTTGTACATACTATGAGAACCAGATAAATAACGGGATAATTTATTATTTTTTTGTAAATACATAGAAAAGTGAGCACCGGTGGTGTAGTGGTAGTGACCTCGCCAATCGATTCTAAGGTCGTGAGTTCAAACGCGGTCGTGCAACAATGGATTTTTCTGTTTGAAAAATTTATATGTGCAATGCCAGTGCTATTATACAGTGAAGGAAAACGTCGTGAGGAAACTGACATATCCAAGAACTAAAAATTCGAAAGACATGTGCCTTCCACCAATCCGCATTGGGCCCGCGTCGCGTCAGTCCGTCCTACACTTCGTTAGTCTTAACGACTTTAGATAGAAGGGGGAACTAACTAGCATCGAAAACAAGCTCTTTCACTATTTCCGATTTAATGCTGTATTTCCGGTTTGCAGAGTGCAAAATGCGTTAATTTCCGCCCGGCACGGAATGCATCGATTACCTACTGATGACTGTAACTCTCAAGAGCGCAGCGACAAGCGGAGATTATACCACAATTTGAATATACACGACATGGGATTCTGGATCTACACATAATGCTTTTTTTATTTAAAAAAAAAATGCTGTTTACGCAAATGATTCCAGCTTCGGAACAAATATTTGTACGAACTTCAAATATTTGTTCCGGATGTTCTATAAAAATATCGATCTATGTATTGTATTGTATTAAGTTTATCAGAGCTCTACTTAGCTTGGGGCTAGATGATGTTGTGTGGATGGTTCAGCATTATTTATCAAAAAAAAATGAAAAGGCCTACCTCACAAAAGGTCTTACTCGTGTTCTGTCTAGGCGTAACGCGATATAGTCTCACTGCGAATTAGATATATAAAGATAAAGCGTGTTTGCGGACTGTTTACCCGCTCATCAAGAGTAGTAGAGTTCTTTGTGATAGAGCTCGTCCGGGGAAGGACTACCACCATACCTATTTCTGCCGCCAAGCAGTAATGCTCGCATTGCTGTGTTCCGGTTCGAAGGGTATGGTTTCCGGTGAAATTACAGGCACATGAGACTTACCATCTAAGGCCTCAGGGTGGTAACACGCAAGTGATATCTATGATGTTGCATGCGTACATAGGCTACGGTAACCGCTGACCATCAAGTGGGCCGTACGCTTGGTTACCACTTTAGTAGTATAAAAAAAAAAAAAAAAAAAACATCGCTCTGCTTATAACACAGCCGTAGCCGGTATACTTCACAGTAGTAAATTGACACCGTCTTCAGCAAATTCGTTGGTGCATTGCGGCTCGGCCATAGTGCAAGATTGGATTTCAGTTGTTAGTTTATTGTGTTTCAACTGTTCGTGTGAGGTATCGTATATTTCCAATGTAGAAGGACTGCACTTGGTGCGATTCGACAAAAATATGTTAAAACAAATGTTCAGGACAATTATTCGCAACAAATGTGCGGAACAAAAATGTTCAAAAATTTGTTTTCTTACGATTGCATCAGAACAAATAATTTTTAGAACATATGTTCTCGAAACAGTTCATACGTATGGAATCGCACCGTTACAAAGATTAGAGCTTGACGATAAAAGCTGCAGTGCCAACAAAAAAATTGTATATGTAAAAAAAATTGTAGTTTAAATTTTTGCACTACACTGCGCACGTCACCCGAGACAGTTTTTTAGATTTCATTCGCCCAGTAATTTCACATGCTGTACCTATCAAACTAAATGCTTGCACATACTACATACTAATTCTAATGCTAATTCTAAGTGGGGGAATAAGATCTGCACTGACGTTCCGCTTTGGGGTGTATTGTGCATTGTCCCCCTGCGTCCCAACCCCAGCCATCCCAACTCCTTAAAATAACGGAGAAGGACTTTGGGTTGATGGCAGCACTGTTCCAGCATCATCATGGTGATGTGGGTGTGGACTTGCACACTACTGCTTGGAGGTAGAAATCTGATACTGCCGTGGTTCCCACCAAGACGGACTCTTGATCTCAGTAATAAGTAATGTTAAAAACTGTTGCTAAACTGTGTTAGCTCTTTAGACAACGAAACAAATACTTTTTCATTTAAATAGTAATACGCAAAAGTCGATGGCCAACTCTGATGACAAAGTTTTAGGCTAGTAAAACCAAAATTACTTACAATACTAAACATATAATACAAGCGATATATAAATATTACAAAAATATTTGGGCAAGACTCCAGTTTTATAAAATAAATAAATGACTAGTCGCAGTATTTATACTCATAAATCCAATACCTATAATATTTTATAAGTAATCCTAGTAACGCAACATTAACTATAAAAACGACCGTATTCATAATAAAAAAGGCCGTAAACAAGGTGCCATGCTTGACACATTTAAATGCGTACATTAAAAATAGTATCAGAATAAAAATATAACCAACAAACTGCTATGTTAGCCGCGGTTAAATCGTTTTTTATCCCACGGGAATCCAGAATAAAAAGTAGTCTATATGCTATTCCGAACCATAATCTATGACTGTCAAATTTCATATAGATCCGTTCAGTCGTTTGAGCGTGACGCTCCCACAAATATACAAACATGCAAACTTTCTTCTCTACGGGTTTCCTCTTGCACGGGTGGACATAAAAAATAGCTTATGTTACTCAGGGATAATGTAGCATTCTGATGGTAAAAGAATTTTTTGAATCCGGACTTACGAGTACCATGATACAACATCATCATTATCACCATCATCATAGGCCTCTACGTCTATTTCAGGCGGTTTAATTAGTATTTGATTTGAGATGCACTTTTAGCAAACACTTGATCAACTAGGCGAAACGTAACCACAGATAAATTTTTAATAGTTGAATGCAAAAACACCCAAAAATAAATAAAAATCTTTAAGTTCAGCTAAGAATGCTACGATTCGTTTGCAATCTTTGTTCGTAGAATTACCCTTCAGAGCTAGAGTTGGAACTGAAACGTTAAGCGTGGTTTATTAGAGAATCGACCTACTGGTCTTGCCTCAGAATGCCACTCCCGAACATAGACTAAGCTACCAGCAGTGTAGACATGGCTTTAAGGGCCCTTATACAGTACGACAATATCGGAAATCACAACAGTTTGCGTCAGAGAGCGAATCACGAAAAACTCATTTGACAATCGTAAACCATGATTGTAAACGTTAACGTATCGTCCAGCTGTCAATTTGTATAGGATTTTTAACAGCGCCTCTTTAGTGCGTTAAATGAACTACCAAAGTTCCATAGAAATTGACAGCTGGACGATACGTTTACATTTACGATTGTCAAACAAGCCACTCAGGTGGACGATGCTTAACATTTACGATTGTCAAATGAGTTTTTTGTGATTAGACACAGAGTAAGTTGATTCAGGGATTTTCCCTCTGTAACTGGTTTTTTTTGCGTCTTGTAAATGATAGATCGTCCCGACCAATCGTTTCTAGTATGAGTGGCAAGGTGGCAAACAAGCATACGGCCCATTTGATGTTAAGTACCTACTTTCTTGATAATGAGTTATTTGATTTTCGTCAGATTTATCGAAACGATGAATAGGTGAAAGGTGCCGTGTGGTGCCGGCAAACTCGCTACAGGGTGGGGTAAGTAAAACCGGTGGGAGGTAGGGATTGGCCGTTCTGTTCGTAGTACTATTATCTGCTCTGTGCCTTTAGTCTCCGAGAACATTACTACCGAGGCTTTGGTCAGGCCGCAAGCTCAGTGCAAACCCTTGTCTGTGGCCGGAGTGCGTCAGGTCAGAGAGGTTCCACTCAAAGAGGCTCCAGAATGTTCGCTTTACGATGTTAGCTTTCGAACTACAAGACATAGGGTAGTTCATTTTATCAACCGACTATAAAGGAGGTTATCTTCTTCTTCTTTTAATTTGTGGCATCTGTGGCCGGGTTTGCAAGGAGGTTATCAATAAGCATGATGACAGTAACCAATAATCACTAAAATCACGTCCTCACCTTATGAAAAAGGATTCAAGGAATATAAAAACCATATTTAATTTTACATTTGATGCGAGATTTGATAATATTTCTAATAAACTACAAAATACGGCAGTCCACCATAAAAGGCTAAACGCCGATCAGGAGCATCTTGGTTCTCTGATTGGTGGCATCATAAAAATTACAGAATTTTGAACCTTATTGCTAAACATTCATATTGAAAACGGACATAATGACGTCACCGCTAGCGCTGTCACTCCGCGACTCAGCGCGTTTTGACGTAAATTTTAAAATTCAAATTATTATTGCATTTTTTTACTACTTAACCAATTATTTTTGAAATAATAAGTTATTTTTTTGCTAAAGTCGATACTTCTGAATACTATAGAACAGTTTTTCAAAATAAGTCACCATGCCTGTTCGAAAATCCTAGTATTCCAATATTTTAAGGCATATTTGTTTTATATTTTTATTTTATTCTAAACTTTAAACGATGAGTATTATAGAAAAATAACGCGATTGAAACCGCGTGGATCAGCTAAATGTAAAATTCCTACTCGTATGTACGAGACCCGATGAGCAAAGAGCTCTGACATTGGCGCACACATCTTATTTTACTACAACTCATAAATGTCGTCAGTGGAGACCATCTTGCGTCGTTGTCCCGGGATTCCGGGATTTTTAAAGCCAATTTGTATTTGTATTTGTATTTATGGTGTTCAAGCCACTATAACGACGAGCTAGTAGACGACTAATATGATGAGATAGAAGAGAATAGGCTGATATGATTATGATGATGATAATGATAAAAAATAAT
The DNA here is from genome assembly GCA_951394395.1 of Colostygia pectinataria. NCBI lineage: Eukaryota > Metazoa > Arthropoda > Insecta > Lepidoptera > Geometridae > Colostygia > Colostygia pectinataria. Next base: position 6,745,044 of record OX596370.1, on the reverse strand, counting down.
TTAATAAAATCAAAATGCGCGAACTACATTATATTTTTGTATGATTTATGATGTCAAAAGCTTAGCTGTATAATGTTTTGAATCCCGGAATATACTCAAGATACTCGCACTGGAATCCCGGGATTATTTTCCGCGGGACACGGACAACTCAGGATGCTCAGAGCATAACGTTTCGTGAAATTCACCTGCTTGTAAATAATTCATCTGGCACCGACCTGGATGCAAATAGTGACGGCAATATGCAGGTAAAGAACGGGCCGAATGCTAATGCGGTATTTCATAAATGAATTCTTAACCATGAAAAATATTCTCAGAACTTTGGAAGTTATACTTGTGGCGTGTAAAATTTATGTGTGCAATGCCAGTTTTTTCGTGTGGAGGAAAACATCGTGAGAAAACCGGCATGTCAAGAACTAAAAATTTGAAAGACATGAGCCATTCACCAATTTACATTGGGTCCGCGTGGTAGATTAATACCCAATCACTCTCGCTTGAGAGTATGCCAGTGTCTCAGCAGTGGAAACATGAGAAGGATGATGATGATGACTCGTGGCTAAGTCGCTCCTAGTTGGTGACCTTGGTGGCGTAGTAGACGAGCCCGTTATGAATAACGCAGTCGCCATTCTAGAACCTTTATTCCTCAAAATAAATGAAATCAAAGACAATAAGCAAGCAATAGTGAATGGGTGGCAACCCTCCGTGCGAAAAAGATTTAATAACTACGTCTCGGAGTGTCGAACGCAGTGCAGTGCCATGCAGAACTTTAAAACTCAAGTTTTTAGGTAACCGTCATTTGCTTACATAAAAAAAAGAAGTAAAATTATTGTATGATTGGCTCTAACCAACTCATCAAAATCAAATCAAATCAAATCATTATTTAGTATAAGGTTAAATCTACATTATTTTATATGAAACTAACAAATATTGCGCGCGGCCGAAAACCTGTTAAAAAATTAAATAAAAGCGTTTGGAACGTACTAATTACATAAATAAATGAATAAGTTTGAAATGTTAAGAATATTTTAGTATTAAATATTATATGTATTATATCTTATACACATCCTCGCACATCTCTTGTGGAAGCGCAGCCTTAGTCTGGTGATGGAGTTTGTAGGCCGCTCGAACTGTCATAATACCCAAAAAACGTCCGATGTGGCGCGGCGGGCGATGGTCCGCCTGCGACGCATGAGGTTGGTTCGATTCCCGCCTTGGAACAAATGTTCTGTTCGATCTGGTGTTCTGGGTATTTTCTATGTACTCGTATAATATAAATATTTATCTATGCTTTGTATTAAGTATATTAGTCATCTAGTACCCATAACGCAAGCTCTGCTTAGCTTGGGGCTAGATAATGCTGTGTGGGTTGTCCAGCAATTTATTTTTATTTTTTATATTCATGGCCTGGACTGATTGACGGTACGATGCGTACGATGTTATATTCATCCATGAGTCAGCCAATTGAACATAGATTTCTCCCACTACATAAAATAGACCGTAGTTTCGTAGACAGTCCTCTACGAAAATTGTAGAGGGTCTACGAGAAATCTATGTTTTTATATCGGCTATAATTTTCTCGTAGACCCTCTACGCACGTAGAAGGTTCTTTTTTTCAGTTGAGACTGTCTCGGTCTATAACATTGGCGGAAAATGTAAGGTTCAACATCCTAAGTTTTTGTGTAGATTGTTTATTACAATCAAGTCATAATGGCTGACCTATTTTGGATAATATTAAAAAAAAAATATCTTACTGTGCCTGAAAAAATATACTTTACTGCAAAGTCGTTATCAAAAGCTACAAAATATCTATTTAGTCTTCTTTATAAAACAAACATCAAATAACATAGTCATGTGACAGCCTTCTAATGTTCCCACAGCTGAGACACCTACTCTCTAGCGAGAGTGATTGGATCCACCACGCGGTTTCAATGTCGATTGGTGGATAAGACATGTCTTTCGAATGTTTAGTTCTTGGACATGCTAGTTTTCTCATGATGGTTTTCTTCACCGTTTAAGACACAGAACAGAAAAATAAGACCGCTAGCATTGCGCACATGTATTTAAATAAATAAAATTCATTTATTCTCTTTCACAAGGTAATCATCAGACTGGTATACAGTAGTGCCAGTCTGATGATATATTTGTTTGTGAAAGTACGGATAGATCTTTTAAACTACGCAACGAATTTGATAGCGGTTTTCATCAACAGATATTTTAATTCAAGAGGAAAGTTTATATGTATAGTTTACACCCGTGAAAAGCCGGGGTGGGTCGCTAGCTTCAAATAATATATTTGTTTGCTGTTTGTAGGATATTCTACTAATGAACCACACACAAATAGAAACCTCACTTTATCATCAAACTTACATTCATTTAACAATACAAACAAGGCATATTTATACTTGCCATGGGATTTACGACTTAGCCGTAGAGTTACAGAGTCGAGTTTTATTTAACAGGTTTGTTTTAATGAATTAATAATAATAAACCACACCCCAACAAGATAGTGTTGATTTTTGAATGACAGACATTCTGTAGACTTTTGACTCTAAACAAGGATGTTGTGAACGTGTTTGCTTACAGAAAGTGAGTGGATTTTCCTTGCTTTTAGAATTTGAACCTTATTGCTAGTAGTGGAGTGTTTCAAGTTACTGTGAGGATGATCTCATCTCATTAAATCTAGCTATAAACATTGTGTCGATCGGTGATTATAAGCTACAAGCTGTTGCTCGCGATTTCGTTCACTTGGAATTCGGGAACCGTTCTTTTTTCCGTGATAAGAAGTCCCTATCTGAAAATCAGTGCTACTTATCGTGGTTACTATGGTATGTAGCAATAAGCTGAGTCAGGTCGCACTTATTTTGGCACGGGGTGGGACTGGTTGGCACCTGATATGTGGGTGTGTGTATTATCGAGGGTGGAGAAGTTGCATTCGCGCAACGACGTGAGTTTTAACTCATTTGCTGTGCGAGTACCAACTTCGAATCTCGCCCTCTTTATGAAGGAAGAATTCTGGCTGAAGGGTGTCGTATTTCAGCGATGGCTTCCTGACACCCCCCCCACTTCCACCCGCGCGGCACGTCGCGTCTCACTGTGCCTAATAAATGGTTTCGTTTTAATATTATAAAATATGTATTCTTAGTTTAAAGGTATTTATTTATATCCTCCTCCTTAATTGGTTCCCCATAGTTGAGGATCGTGACTCCGTGCAAAGACACTATCTACAGTTTTCCTCCATCTACGACCGATGTGGCGCAGCGGGCGCAGGTCCGCCTGCGACGCAGAGGTTGCGGGTTCGATTCCCGCCTCGGAACAAATGTTTGTACGATCTACAAATATTTGTTCCGGGTGTTCTGGGTATTTTCTATATATAATAAAAAATATCTATCTATGTATTGTATTGTATTAAATATATATCAGTCATCTAGTACCCATAATACAGCTCTGTTTAACAGCAGCTTACTTTGGGGCTAGATGATGCTGTGTGGATTGTCCAGCATTATTTATTTATTTATTTATCTACCACGGTCTTCGGCTTGATGGAGGGCGACGTTGACGGGTGTCTCAAGCTGATCCGACACCTGGTCAGACCATCGTTTAGGGCTCCTTCCTCTCGGTCTTTTGCCTTCTATTTTGCCTGTGATGATGTGATGATGATGATTTATTTATATGGGCCGTAGAATAAGTATTTTACACCTGTAACTTTTCTAATGTTGCCTGAAATAAAGTTTTTATTATTATTATTATTAACTTTGTTGTCTGAGTAAGGGGGTACCTACCTACCGAAAATAAAATAGTTTTCTCTCCTTAATTATAAGGGAACATTTACATTTAGGTAATTTTTATTTTTCTGGATATTTATCATTTGTTTTTTGTAAATGCCAGGCTGTTTCTGCTCTGTGTTTTTTGTTTGTGCTGTCGAATAAATATTTTTCCTTCTCTTTTTTTTTTTATACAACCTGAAGTGGCAACCAAGCGTACGGCCCACAAGATGGTAAGCGGTTACCGCAGCCTATGGACGCAATACCAGAGGTATCACTCGCGGGTTGCCACCTTGAGGCATAGATCGAAACTCTCATGTGCCAGTAATTTCACCGGAAACGATACCCTTCACACCGGAACACAGCAATGCGGGCATTACTGGTTTGCGGCTCTCTGTCTTTCTTTCTAAGTGCCTTATATCCTGTTCCCAGTTATTATCTATCTATGTTTTCAATTTCAGGCAAATTGGTTAAGTGGTTGTTGAGACACATCCAAACATCGATTCAAACATCCGAGCTTTTGCATTTGTAATATTAGTGTGAAGTGTGATGTTTGCTATCCAATTTCGTTTAGTTTCAATCAAAAACCGACTCTATCTTTCATTTTTACACCAAAAACTACTCGAAGAGTCCTACCACCAGTTAGTTTCAAAGAATGTATCTATTAGCACTTTCACAAATAAATCTTATCTATAAAACATGTACTTACTACACTAACTACAAAATATACAAACTATAAAACATGTACACAATTAAACTAACTACAATATACAAAATACATATGAAACAGTTGAGCCATCTAAATAAAGACCGTTACAAATATATACAAATTAATTGCTTTCCGTTAGTCTCGTTAAAACTCGGGAACGCTGGACTGATTTCGCATGAGAAAATATGAAACAATAACGCAAATAAAACCGCGCGGGTCAGCTAGTAAAGAAATAAAATTAAGTTTATTTGTTCCTTACTCTCTCTATTAAACTGTTTCCTTCCTCTTCATAAATTTCATGAAAAGGGAGCACTTTGTTCATTAAGTGGTCCTTTTTTAGTATTCCTCAAGCATAATGCTATCGCACTCGGTCCATTTTTCATTATTTGCCTCGCCTTAATAAGTAGAGGCTACTTTATCATCATTTCAGTTACACTCTCGCCACATTACCAACAAAGTTGGAGCCATACATTACTTACCAATGCACTCAGCCGCAAGCTCTACGTATAGTGAACACTGCCCCCTTATTCACTAACGCGTCTTACTACGAGAAAATGCAACGTGGACTTGCGGCAGCGCGTCGGTTGCGGCGTGTGCAATGTCACGAGTTAATTTGTTGTTGCTGCGATAAATAAATACTTTTATGGGTAAAATGTGTCGCGGGTGTAGGTGACCGAGTTTCATAATAAGATTATGAATAAAGCCAAAGATAATCGAGTAATATCGATGGACATTTTGACCTTAAACTAAACAAAGCTAAGCGGCCGTGGCGTTGCTGGTGCAAGACACGATTACTTTCACGATTGATTTGCTAGCTTGCTGACGTTTCGGACACAATAATCTTCGGACACATGGTCTAAACTGACACTTTTAATTTTAATTATTATTAATTATTTACGAACGTTTCGGACAACATCAAAATATTGAATCTATTTTGTACATATCAATAGAATCAATTACCCGATTCAAAATATTCAGTAGGTCAACTGATCCCGCTAGATAATGTTCGAGACCAATGCATTTATGTCTTTTCATACCATTATATTTCAAAACGTTGCTTGACTTCTTTGAGAATAAGGCGGCTGCGCTGTTAATATATTATTATTACATTCAGCCCAGCAATCTGGAAATGATTTAATTTAAGATAATATGTAACCGTATTGCACAAACAATTAATTTTGGTTTTGACGATATGTTTGTTATTCTATTCGTAACAGCTAAACCGAATTCCATTACAGTTGGTACTAGCTGTTGCCATCGACTTCGTTCGCGTGAAAATCGGAAACCGTACTTTTTTTCGAGATAAAACATACATCTATCCGAACAAGCATCCAAACCGAATCACATCACACTATTTTTTTTGGATGTTTGTATGTTTGTTCCTCTCTAGCTCGACAACCACTGAACCGATTTGGCTGAAATTTATAACATAATTATAGTTCTCATGGCGAATCTAGGCTTCCGTGAAGTTAGCCGTATGTGATGCGCAAGGACAATTTAGTTCGAATAAGCTCCATTGCGCATTGAAACGGCTAACTTCACTACGGCCGAGATCCGCCGTGCCAACTATAATACATTGATCGGTAATGGGATTGGCACATTATTCTTCAAAAAAAAAGTACGGTTCCACGCGGCCAAAGTCACGGGCAGCAGCTGGTTTTTAATATGTTAAAGCAAAGAGTATGTTTGATCCACGCTTTCTTCATTTCGAGCGTTGCGTTTCGTTTAATTAAACTATATTTTCTCGCTTGTGATTGAGAGGTTTTTTGATGTTTGCATAGTAAAGAGACATGTGTCTAATATGCCCCCTTTTATGCATGTGTAAACATCAAAAACCTGCGTGTTGTGGTACCATGGTTACGTAGTAATAATAAGTAATTTTTGCCATCGTACTCATTTTTCAAGGCTTATAATTATTTCCTAACACAGCAAAGAAAGAAATTTTTATTTTCTTTCTTTCAGCAAAAAGTGTGCGGTCAGAAATGGGTCAGAATGATGTAATGATAGTAATCGTAGTAATGATAGTAAGTAGTTCATAAAAAAGCATGTAGCATTTTGGGCACCTGGCTGGTACCTAGTGGCAAAATATTCCCCGTGCAATCCCCGCATCACTCACGCGTCAACCCCCGCCCGTTTAAAACCCGCTGAGAGACTGAGTTATTTGGTTTGCCTAATTAAAACATCTATACTTACTAGATGGTCTAATCTTTTAAGACAATAATTTTAAACGCAACCATAATATAAGACGCTCTTCAACGTAGGTTACTAGCAGTCCGTCCCAGCTTCGCACGGATGCAATGAAACCGCACCAATGCAAAGCCGGGGTAAGACGCTAGTAATAGATATAGTCTATGTTACTCAAGGATAATGTAGCATTCTAATGATAAAAGAATTTGTGAAATCGGACCAGTAGTTTTTGAGTTTATTCGTAACAAACAAAAATACAAACATACAAAAATACAAAAAAAAAACTAAACCTACTACTTCACGTATAGTTCGCACAGTGGATCTAGGCTTCCGTGAAGTTAGCCGTTTGTGATGCGCAAAGACAATTTAGTTTGAAAAAGCTCTATTGCGCATCGAAACGGCTAACTTTACTACGGCCGAGATCCGTCGTGAGAACTAGTATATACACATTTAAACAAAACACATTTTTATTATAGGCACTTGGTTTTTATTTTGATTTGACAGTCTGTAAAACAGAATGCTTAGTCCTAAATTGTCTGAAATTCTTTTCAATCTACATATACCTAATACAGACACAAGAGCTGATTTCTATAAAACTTACATAATGACAGACCCAATTATAGCTCTTCCTACTTGAGTGAGACTGAAAACAGTTTTTCAATAAATTTGTACGTTGTCAGCCGTGTTTCAAAAAACCTATTAAAATAGCCGAAATACCAGGAATTCACGCGATCAATTCACATGTACCACAAATCGTTAGCTAGGTGACCGTTTGGAGCGCGTCCAACTGCATTATTGTGATTAACCACTAGATAGCGACTCTGCGACGTGGAGGGCAGAAGAGAGAATGGCGATGTGGCATTAAGTAAGTAAGTTCGTATAAGTCAGTGGCCAGCTCTGCCACTTGCCACACACACTGAAATTGCCACTGGCGTGGATTGGATATGACATTTATTGACGACCTCGATGATGCAGTGGGCGAGTGCCCGTCTGAGAAACGAGAGGTTGCGGATTCAATTCCTGCTGCGGAACTTTGCATTATTTGCAAATATTTGTACTGGTCTATCTATTTTAAGTATGTATTTACATTTGCACATTACTTGCTCATTCTTTTTATTTAAATATATTGCTGCATGATCGGGTTTTTTTTTTATACAACTGAAGTGGCAACCAAGCGTACGGCCCACAAGATGGTAAGCGGTTACCGCAGCCTATGGACGCTTGCAATACCAGAGGTATCCCTCGCGGGTTGCCACCTTGAGGTTAAGATCGAAAGCCTCATGTGCCAGTAATTTCACCGGAAACCATACCCTTCACACCGGAACACAGCAATGCGAGCATTACGGCTTGGCGGCAGAAATAGGTATGGTGGTAGTCCTTCCCCGGACGAGCTCTATCACAAAAAACTCTACTACTCTTGGGTACCATGATTTTAGGATCGGAAGGATCACTACCACTAGACCACTAGTGCTCAATAGTCAAATCAATAGTAAAACAATACCACATCCACTTTTTCCAAGATCCAAATACGCGATATCGTATTGAACATTTCATTTTATTACTTGCATCTGTAGCGAGCAATGTAATGGTCACTTGATGTAGTAAATAACTTGGTTTAGTTATCTACAGTTTGTTTTTAATTTTATTTGGTTAATCTTAAGGAGGTTATTACATTTTATGACTTGTCTAAAGTCATAAAATGTAATAACCTCCTTAAGATTTAGACATATACAATTATACATAAGACATAGACATACAATACATTTAATGATGATTATGATGATGTCATTCATGCCGGTTTCGGCTATCAATAATAATAATAATAACTTATTGTTATTCTCTGGACAATCCACACAGCATCATCTAGCCCCAAGGTAAGCTGCTGTTAAACAGAGCTGTGTTATGGGTACTAGATGACTGATTTATATTTAATACAATACAATACAGATAGATATTTTTTATCATATATAGAAAATACCCAGAACACCCGGAACAAATATTTGTAGATCGTAAAAGCATTTGTCCCGAGGCGGGAATCGGACCCGCAACCTCTGCGTCGTAGGCGGACCTGCGCCCGCTGCGCCACATCGGTCTTCGAATCAATACATAATAAAGGAATCTTTGTCCTGATTGACTGATGACAACGCACAACCTAAACCGCTGGTCGTAGACTTGAAATTTTGAAGGTATATCCGTAACCAGTAGGAAAAAAGGTTACCGGTGGGAAAATTTTACAGCCAGCCAGCCAGTTAGCCATTAGTACTTATAATTTTTTAAGAGTAGTAGAGTTCTTTGTGATTGAGCTCGTCCGGGAAAAGACTACCACAACACCTATTTCTGCCACCAAGCAGTAATGCTCGCATTGCTGTGTCCGGTTCGAAGGGTTTGGTTTCCGGTGAAATTACAGGCACATGAGACTTTCCATCTAACGTCTCAGGGTGGTAACACGCCAGTGATACTTATGATGTTGCAAGCGTACATAGGCTACGGTAACCGCTTACTATCAAGTGGGCCGTACGCTTGGTTGCCACTTTATAAAAAAAGCTGGTCATAGAAGTTATATCCGTGTTTAGTAGGAAAAAAGGTACCAGTAGGAAAATTATACAGCCAGCCAGTTAGCCATTAGCCACTATAATTATTTTTATTAATAAAAAAAAGTACAAAGTCCTGGGCAGTAGCTAGTATGATATAAAATACACGACACACGCTGCACACATTCACACTGGATTCTAAACAATCGTGGAATTTCAAAGCGTTCAAAGCGTGTGTCTCTGGGTGAGACGGCTCAAGGTGGAAGCGTAAATGACGTTTACTAATCCTAAGGGGCTGGCCACACAGAAAAGACGCAAGACGTGAACGCGTCGTGGACGCGGCACCACTTCTAAACAAACAGTAAAAAAAAGTCGCCACGCTAAAATTAAGAAAAGACTGTGCGCGGACACGATGCTACTTGTCTGCGTCTTGTGAAAACATATAGAAAGGACGAGACACGGGCGAGACCGGGGGTGCGAACTTGGCGCGGGAAGCCAAAACAATAACCATGATGCTTCCAGGAGCCTTATTCGCTATGACCAAACGCGGGCTGGTTACGATATCTGCGTGGAATCGTTGTTGACGAGCCACGTTTTAGGGTTCGTTTGACTGTTTTTTAAAGTCAACCTTTCAATAGCGAAACTATCGCTATTGAAACAACACAGATACGGATAACAATTTTACAATTTCACACCATGGCACGTATAGAACACGTTACTAAGTTACACGTTATTGGTAAGGAATCTTCTAGGTCATAGCGAATAAGCCCCCAGTTCTCGCAACGGCGCCGTCACGTCTATCCTTTCTATATTTTATGTTTAGGTCACGTTCGAGCCCCGTCTAAGCCCTGTCTGCGACGCGTCCTTCTTTTCTGTCTGGCTAGCCCCTAATTGTAATTCTGAGTAAGGGAATAAGATCTGCACTGACGTCCCGCGTGGGGTATATTCTGTGTAAATGACGTTTTATCAATAGCCAGTCCCACTATTTTATAAAATGAATTTACATCAACGCTCATTTCCTGGAACCACGGAAATAATACACAATATTTATTTTGCAGTAGTACTATCGACGTAATAAATGACGACAAAAAACATCACAGTACCATCAATAGTACGGTCAGCATCAAAATTTTATGAACATTTGATGTTACTAACTATTTAAATCTTTTTTGGGCGCGGGTAGTCAAAAACAAGACATTGTTAAATTTTTATCAACTTTAATTTTTTAAATTTAAATAAGTATACTGTACTTACATGGTTAAATCCTAAATCAAATGCATTATTGACTTAATCCACCTGCCAACAAGTGTTATCTCCTTCATTGACCAAACACTTTCATCAATATATAGCATACACAATTTAACCTCACTTTTACACTTGGAACGAGCCACCATGGACAGCAACAATACACCAGCCCAGCAGATGATGATTGATTTCAATCAGCGCATGGAGTACTTCGAAGGAGAGCTAAAGAAGAACCTGGATCAAGCACCAAATGTCACTTCGCTAGCTGCAGAGTTTGCAAGTTTCAAGGCTTTTACATTATCTGCCTTACGAGCACTTCAAAATCAGGTAGAGTTGAATGCAAGATCCATTGATCAGCTTGAGATGCGTGGAAGGCGGAAAATTCTTCTGATCCATGGAATCTCAGAAAACCAAAAGGAAGACACAGCCTCAGTGGTGGTCGATGTTGTTGCTGACAAGTTAAAGGTTCCACAATTTTCCTCCGCTGATATCAGTCGATGCCACCGAATGGGTCGCTCTTCATCAAACAAGCCGCGGCCCATACTCTTCAAACTGCATTATGTAGCACTTCGGGATAAAGTCTGGTTCGCCAAAACGAACCTGAAGAGCTCTGGCATTACATTGTCAGAGTTTCTAACAAAATCCCGTCACGAAGTTTTTATGGCCGCTAGGCAGCGCTTTGGAATTTCAAAATGCTGGACTCGGGAAGGAAACGTCTATGTCGCTGTATCTGACGGAAATAAGCAGCGCGTAAACTGGATGGGCGAACTAAATCAGATCGTGGGGCCATCACAATCTGAGCCGACAGTGATTGCTGGAACGTCTCCAAGGCCGTCTCCAGTGGCCAAGAAGGCAGCAGCGCAGCCGCCGAAGACAAAACGCGCACCCTCATCCAGAAGGTGATACGTAGTAGAGTTGAGTTGATTGAGTTTGGTAGTGCTTCGCGTCACATAACCGTAATCAATCACGTAGTAATGTTTATTTTTTATTTTATTACGAGTTGGAATTTTTGTTTTTCGTGTTTACTTTAACTACAGTATCTACTTTTTCTTTTTTACTTTTTTGTTGTTTTGTCTGACTGATTTATTTGTATTTGTATTTATTTATTTACCATATTATAACAAAGTCCGTTATACAAGGCAAGTCACATATTACAATATAATCCATTCAATAAAAACATTACAATGAGATTTACATTAAAAAAATAATCACATGAAACATAAACAAAACAACAAAGCATGCGGGCCTAAACACTAAAAAAATAATAATAATATAATAAGTAATGTCAAAGATTTATAGATTTTAATGTCATCGTCAAAGAGTAGGTACTATAATGTCAAAATTTAATAAGTATTTTCGGTCAACGGTAAAAATTACATTCCATCAATGTCATGTTCATAAACTCATTTATTGAATAAAATGCATTCGATATAAAAAAAGTTTTAATTTTATTTTTAAAGTCTTTGATATATTCCGAGTTTGTTATTGTAGTTGGTAGTTTATTATACATTTTCATTTTAATATACTCGCCTTGTTTTTGAACTTTTGCGAGTCTCGTCATAGATAAATATAATTTGTCTTTATTTCTTAGGTTATAACTATGTTTGTCGCTTTTCTTTATGTAATTATGTTTATTTGTATGTACTTCAATTAAGCTGTTATATATGTAAATAGAGATAACTGTCATTATCTTGGCTTGTAAAAAATATTTTTTTACTGATGTCCGTTTTCTTAACCCAAATAGTATTCGTAAAGCTCGTTTTTGGCATACCAGCACGTTATCAATATGCGAACTATTTCCCCACACTGTTATTCCGTAACTTAGTATGGAGTGAACATAAGCATAGTAAACCGATAGAAGCGAACTTTTATCCACAATTGGTTTTAATTTTAGTAGTACATAGTTTGCACTGGCTAACTTTTTACAAACCTTTCCAATATGTGCTACATGGCTAATTGTGTAGTCTATCGTGTAACCTAAAAAAGTGTGTTCATTAGTCATTAATTGTTCGGTTCTAGCTCTACATTTTTTTGTTTGATATTTCAAAATTATACTTTTATCTGCATTTAATACAATTCCGTTAGCTTCAAACCATGTTTTTAGTAACTGTAAAGATTGCACAGTTTTTATTTCTAGTTGCTGACTTGATTTATCTTTTAAACCAATATGTGTGTCATCTGCGAACAAATTTATAAACGCCCAATCTGGAACACAATTTGCCAAGTCGTTTACATATATGAGAAAAAGTACAGGCCCTAAAATCGATCCTTGCGGAACCCCCATGTTAACTCGCTTAGCATCGGAATTGATACCGTGGATTGTCACAACTTGCGTCCTATTAGTTAAATACGAGTTCATCATTTTAAGTTCCTGGCCACTAAATCCATAATACTCTAGTTTCGCTAATAAAATATTGTGTCTAAGGCAGTCAAACGCTTTGGATAAATCGCAAAAAATACTTGCGCATTTTTGCTTTTCGTCCAGTGCTTTCAGAACAAAATAACTTACGTTTCTTATTGCCATTTCCGTCGATTTATTTTTCCTAAAGCCATATTGGGCTCGCGTGAACATATCATTTCGTTCAAAGTAGTCAACGATTCTTTTTTTAATTAACATCTCCAGTATCTTGGAAAGCGTAGGCAATATGCAGATTGGTCTATAATTATTTAGTTCAGTACTTTCTCCTTTTTTATATAGAGGGATTACCCTACCGGATTTTAAAGCTTCTGGGAATACTCCATCTATTAGGCAGCTATTAATTACGATACGGACCAATTCCATAAGTGACTCATTTCTCAAAATCAGTCCCCTAATTATTTTTGAATTCATGTCATATACATCCGCTGATTTTTTATTTTTCATGTCCTTTATTATGCCCCTAAATTCATTTTTATCTACTAAATCAAACTTTATTTTAGTTTTCGGTCTTTCTAAATTAAGTAAATATTCTTTACACTTCTCTAAATTTATATCAGTGTGTTGCGTTAACTTACTCGCTATATTAATGAAAAAGTCATTGAACATATTAGCGACTGTGTAAGGATCTTTTATTTTTTCGTTTGTGTCATTAATTAAAACTAGTTTTGTTTTGATATGCGTGTTACTTTTTTGCGTTTGTTCGTTTACTATTCTCCATGATTCTTTAATAATATTCTGTGACTTCTTTATTCTATGGCCGTATTGTAATTTCTTAGCTCTTTGCAAAACTTTTCTTAACACCTTCCTATACATTTTAATTTTAATTTTTAAATTTTGATTTGGTTGTACTTCTTGCAATATTTCCATTTTTTCTAAATTTAATTTAGATGCTTGTATACCCTTTGTAATCCATTTTGTAATTTTAGGAGGCCCGAATTTCTTTTTTGGAAAAGCGATATTAAAATAAAATTGAATAGCCTCAAGTAGTACTCTTATTTTTTTATCTGGTTCTTTAGAATGATCTATGTCGTTTTTCAATTTATTTAAATCTTGTTCTAGTAGATAGTGGAAATATTTATAATTTGCTTCCGAGTAAAGCCTAGTATAATAGGTCTCCTGTTTGGTATTACTATACTTATGTCCAACCACAAAATGTAACACAATAACATTATGATCTGACAGCTTGCAGTCCAACACTGTCCCATTTGCGTCAGCGAAATTAGTTATAAAATTGTCAATACAGGTTGAACTACATCCTTGTTTCCTAGTGGGTTTGTCAATAGTAAAATGGCATTTAAAGTTGTTCAAAATGTGAATAAATTTTTGCGTTTTTTTGTCATCTTTTAAAATGTTTATATTAAAATCACCAGCTACTACAATTTTTTTATCTTCACGACATAGTTTGTGTAAGATTTTAGTCATTATGTCATAAAAAATTGTTATGTCTTTATCAGGTCTATAAATACATAAAATAACTATTTTGTGCCGACGTAGTTCTATGGCGGATACCTCACAGTTCATTTCAAATGACAAACGATTTAAGTCCTTTCTTACTTTGTATGCTACACCGAGCTTTGTGAATATGGCTGTTCCTCCATGATTAAATATTTGTCTATTGTAATGACTTGCAAGTTGGAACCCTTCGATTTTAACTCCCAATAATTGATGGTCCTTTGCCCAGGTCTCTGACAAGCACAAAATATCACAGTCTAATTCACTCAGTAAACATTCAATTTCTAAATATTTATTATGAATACTTTGTATGTTAGCGTGTACTATCTTTAACGATTGATGGTTTGATGTTTCCCGTTCTGAAAATTTGTATCTGGTTTAGATGTTACTGTGTGCATATTTACGGTTTTAATAAATCTTAACGTCGACGATCCCCTGAAATTCACTTCATTGATTGATTTTGCTATCTCTAGTGCTATATTATGCTTTTTTGCAACAAATTTACCCTTATTGCTATTTATATTTGGATCAATGTATTTCATATTTTCGTTCATGCTTACTATTTGTACAATTTTTTTGTTTAAATTGTATATGTCGTTATCTTTTCTACCATCAAACAAAAATCCTGTTATTATGATATTGTATTTTCTATCAGGATTGGATATTATTTTTGCAATCAACTGTATGTACATGTTATAGTAAGAGTATCGCCTGTTGTAATTCGTTATAAGAAGACCCAAAGTGTCTCCTTCTTTCAGATGTGCTGTTTTTTCTTCAACATTGTGTAGTACTGTTTCTGCCTTTGCTCCAGGTTTACAAAAGTTTGTTAATTTAATCTTCTTTTCGGTGCGGTTCTTTATTATAGAGGCTAGCTCTTTGCCAATTTCATCTGACAATAATACTGTTTCATGATTTACATAGTCGTTGCGCGCTGTGGTTTTTAGATGTGTATCGCCGTCCTTTTCATTTGGCGTATTTACGTTTTCATTTATAATAGTGTTTTCTAAACTGGAAGAGCGGATGTTGAGTTTCAATTTGTTTTCTAGTTCCAAAATGTTGAAGTTTAACAATTGTTGTTCTTTTTTTAGTGTCGAACTCTTAGTACTTAGTGATTTACATTTTTTTACTAGTTTTTTTATGGTTTTCACATATTTTTTATTCATGTTATGGGTTATTACTGTCGCAAGTTTCTTTTTTCCTGCACGCCTGATGTGACGCTGACAGTGACAGACTTGCTTTTTTTTATTAATTTTAAGACAAAATGTTGGTCAGCCAGTGTCAGTCAGTCAATCAGTCACGTGACATGGAGTGTTGCCATATTCTATTTGTTTGGTAATTATTATTGTTTTCATTTTTATTTAAATTTTATTTTTAACACAACTGGCGGGTGGACACAATTTGATAAGTGTTAAATTTTGAAATAGATACTATCTTTAAATATTTATTTTTAATATTTATTTTTAAACTTACGTATATTTATTTGTTTAATATTATATTTATGTTAGACCAAAGTGTTAGTGAAATTGAGCTTTTCGAATCATGTACTTCTTCAGACGACGATAGCTTTTGTAGTATTCCTTCTCTATGTGAGGCATTGGTGTCTCAGTTCGCCGATGTCCCTAAAAACTTTAACGTAGTCCATATCAATGCTCAGAGTATTCCTGCTCACTATCCTGACATGTTAGCCTCGTTAGACAATAAAAATATTCATGCAGTATTAGTCTCCGAGACCTGGATGAAACCCTGTTTACCATCTACGTCATACTCATTACCTGGATTTGTACTGATTCGTAATGACCGTATCGGGCGAGTTGGTGGAGGTGTTGCTATCTATCTACGCTCACACATTCCATATTCTGTGGTTAGCACGTCTCCCCAGCCCCCGCCACTCAGTGAAGGTGAACATCTTTTTGTGGAAGTCACACTTCTACACACAAAGGTACTACTCGGAGTCTATTACTGCCCTTCCTCTGCAATTAATTTTTTTTCGTCTTTTGAAAAGCTTTTAGAAGATTACACTCCTTCTTTTAATCATTCCATAATTTTAGGTGATTTCAACACTTGCCTTTTAAAACGTGACTACAGATCAACCAAGTTTGAAACTCTTGTGAAGGCAAGTAACCTGGCTATTCTCCCACTTAGTGCCACGCACCATTTTCCTGACTCTGTTCCATCTCTTCTAGATTTGATCATTGTATCATCTAATAACAGTGTTTCTAAACATGGCCAATATTCGGCGGATGCGTTTTCTTATCACGATCTCATTTTCCTTTCTTACAAAATTCGTCCGCCAAAAGCCAAGCCTCAAATCATTCTGCAACGTAACTTCGGTGGTATGAACTTGGAATGTTTGCGTGAAGATGCGGCTAGTATAGACTGGTCCGGGGTTGCGGAGGCTACCACTGTTGATGAAAAGCTTTCTATTTTTAATAATAAACTTATAAATTTATATGACAAGCATGCACCATTCAGAAAGATTAAAATCAAACAACTTCCAGCTCCATGGTTAACGCCAGAAATTAGGTCAATCATGCACAAAAAAAATCTAGCCAAATTTAAATATAAATGTCGTCCATCAGACGATAACTACAATAAATACGTGGAACGCCGGAATCACTGTAACAAGGTGTGTAGGGATGCTCAACGCCGATATATTCACAAATCTGTAGATAATAATGATCCTTCTAAAGTTTGGAAATTTTTACGGACATTAGGAGTTGGTAAATCTCGACATGATAGTGTACCTAAAGATTTGAATATTGATTTATTGAATCAGCATTTCTCTACTTCTGCCAATATTAATGGCCTAACTAAATTTGATACTATCCAAAAACTTTCTTCTACATTACCTCCCAATATTTCACCCTTTATTTTTAGTCAATTTTCGGATTGTGATGTTAAGAGAAGCGTTATGTCCATTACTTCCAATGCTGTCGGTAATGACAACATAAGTCGCAATATGTTAGTGCCCATACTTGATGAGGTCATCTCAGTCCTAACCCATATCCTTAACTTTTCCATCTCCTCTAGTACTTTCCCTAATGTCTGGAAAAACGCTCACATAATTCCATTACCTAAAAAGTTAAATCCATCATCGTTCTCTGAATATCGCCCCATATCCATCCTCCCTTTCCTATCCAAAGTCTTAGAGCGCCTTATCCATAACCAATTGAATACCTTCCTAAACAGAAATTCCCTTATCAATCAACTACAATCTGGTTTCCGCCGTGGACATAGCACCACGACAGCTTTAACCAAGATCACTGATGACATTCGCCTGGGTATGGACAACGGACTTGTAACTGTGTTGACGTTACTTGACTTTAGCAACGCCTTCAACAATGTGGATTTTGATATTCTTCTTGGTGTACTTCGGTCTCTTAACATATCTCCAACGGCTATTGACTGGTTTCATAGTTACCTGTTTGGACGCCGGCAACGCATTCGCATTAATGACTCTTTCTCATCATGGTGTGATCTAACTGCTGGCGTGCCTCAGGGCGGCGTTTTATCTCCTCTTCTTTTTGCTATCTTTATAAATTCCATTTCTCAAACCTTAACTTCTTCCTACCACCTTTACGCAGATGATCTCCAAATCTACGCACAGGCTCCTGTTAAAAATTTGAGTGAGGCGATCATTAGCATTAATAATGATTTGATACGCATTCTTGAGTGGAGCAGAACTTTTGGTCTTAAAGTGAATCCCAGCAAAACACAAGTAATTATAGTTGGTAGCTCCCGGATGATCTCTAGGATAGATTGGCTTACTCTACCACAGGTCACATTTGATAGTATCCCGATACCTATCAGTGATACAGTCAAGAACCTCGGAGTATACATTGATAAGTATATGACATGGGATTCTCAGTTGACTGAATTAAGTAGAAAAATGTTTGCAACAGCTGCATCTTTGAGAAGGCTGCAGAATTTTTTACCAACATCCACCAAAGTTACGCTTGCGCAATCTCTCTTGCTTCCAATTCTTGATTACGCCGACACCTGTTATCTTAATCTCACTGAGGCCCAACTCGATAAGCTTGAGCGCCTTCAAAACTTTTCTATCAGGTTCATATTTGGCCTTCGCAAATATGACCATATTTCCGATTTTCGTAACAAGCTCAAGTGGTTGCCCATCCGCTTTCGCAGGAATACTCATATCCTTACCCTCTTGTACAGTATCCTATTTATCCCTTCTACTCCTCCCTATCTCAAAGAACGTTTTGAATACCTTGATCAATCTAATCTTCGTACTTTGCGTTCTTCTGAAACTTTGCAGCTTAAAACTCCTGTACACACTTCAACTTTTTATGAAAAATCTTTCACGGTACAAGCCATCCGCTTGTGGAATACTCTCCCTCATAACATTAGGAAAGCAAAATCCCTCTCTATTTTCAAAAAGTTATTGCTTGATCACTTCTTGTCACAATGCTAACATTTTTGGAACTTATTTATGTATATATTTTGTATGTACTTATATGTATTTATATATTTTATACACTATTTTATATTTATATATTAATATATATATAAATATTATATTATACTTTAGTATAAGTAAATTTATTATCTTATGCACTTTATGTAAATAATTATTTATTCTTCTCTTTTTGTTTTGGCACCGTCCCATTTCATTCTAACAAGTTTCTGTCCATCCAAAGGTTGCCTGGAAGAAATCGCTCACAGCGATAAGGCCGCCCATTGTACTTCACTGTTAAACATTGTATGTAATTATTATTTTTCTGTTTTTAATTTTCTTTTGTGGTGTACAATAAAGAGTTTTCTATCTATCTATCTAAATCTTAAATATCTTCGGAACCTCTATTTTATTAGTGGAACGCTCGTGACGTAGCTGGTAAAGTTGATCTTATCAGGTCAACGAATTAAATCACTGTTTCGCATAGTCACCATTTGGATGGGTGACCGCCAGTGTCAATTTCAACTGAGCGCTTTCGTGCTTCGGAGGGAATTGTAAGCTGTCGGCCCCGGCTTTTTCAAAGTTGTTAAGCTATGACAGAGGCCTTTTTGAGCGAGCCATTCAAAAATAGAACCGATGAAAAAAAAAACTACGAGCATCCGTATTTCAAAAACAGAACACAAATGAATGACCCGAATGCTTTGACATGCATCTGTGAGTAAAGAGAATGAACATTTTCAAAGACTTTTTGGTAAAACCTTCGTGGATTGGAAAGTTGGTTTTGCTCGCTTTCAATTAATTAATTAAGTGAATGTGTGAGCAGAAGTTGAGAATATAGGTAAGTACTTATAATTTTCGTGGAATCCACAGGAGAATTGTGTTGATGGAGCACCGCATAGACCAAAATACCGTTGGTTTAATACAAAAAGCTTTGGGTAGGTATCTATGGTTGATGACCTCAAGTGGGTGAGTAGAGAGCTCGGCTAAGAAGCGAGAGCGAGTTTGATTCTTGCTTCGGGACAAGTAATTGCATTTATCTGAAAATATTTCTTACGATATATTTATTAATGAGTGCACCCCGACCAATCTTCTGTTTATTGAGGCTCCTCTCCATTCAACGGTTGTCTGGAAGAGATCGCTCACTTAGCGATAAGACCGCCTATTGTACATTGTGATTATTCTCAGTTATTTTATTTTAATTGTTTTATAGTTTGTAAGGTGTACACTGTACAATAAATAATTTCATTAATATATTATTTCTGTTGACGAGTTTACACATTACACAGAGAATCTCGTAAGCTCTGTTATTTTTCGCATCGGTATCGATGCAAGACCGGGTTACACAACTTTATGACTTACTATAACTTAGAGACGTCTTTTTGTGAAGTTACAGGTTTTGAGGGTGAAATAATAACAATAAATCTTTAATACACACACAGTGTTGTGAGATTTGTTTGTAGGGAAGTAATGAAATGAAATGAAATGAAATGAAATATATTTATTTGCTTTAAGTGTGGTAAAGCGGTACAAGATAATAGCAGGTAGGTTTTCTGTGTCACACACTTCGTCGGAAACGACATGCAAAATTTAAATTACTATTCTAAGAAGCTACCTACTACCTACTAAGTAAGGAAGGGAGGGCGGGAGTCGACAGGGAAAAGTCTAAATTATTTGGTTTGCTTATACCTAAGTTAAAACCACAGCCACAAACGAGTTAAAACCGGTTGTTTCTCGACTCGCAACCACAATCCAAGTGGAAAACGTCGCTAGCACTTTTCCTGCCGTAACTTTCAGACAACGTTAGTCCATTCCGTCGCCAGTATCTAGTTACAAGCGGCCGAAACTAGATTGGACTAGTTTTAGACTTAGAGCCAGCGGCAACAGACTTACATAGTATAAAATAGAATAAAAAATAAAAAAATATATGTCATCGACACAGGCCAAAATAAATTTATACAGAATAAATAATAAATAAATAAATAATGCTGGACAATCCACACAGCATCATCTAGCCCCAAGGAAAGCTGCTGATAGACAGAGCTGTATTATGGGTACTAGATGACTGATATATACTTAATACAATACAATACATAGATAGATATTTTTTATTATACATAGAAAATACCCAGAACACCCGGAACAAATATTTGTAGATCGTACAAACATTTGACCCGAGGCGGGAATCGAACCCGCAACCTCCGCGTCGCAGGCGGACCTGCGCCCGCTGCGCCACATCGGTCGTCAAATAAAGAATATAGAACAAAACCAAAAAAGTACCTATAATAATCTTTTAAAACAACTTTTAAATGGTATATTTCATTGCTGTATCTTTAGCACACTAATATGTTTTTTTATAACCGTTAGATCTTCCTGTGGAGTATAAATAAAATAAAATAAGCACAGTTTTCTGGCATAAGTTATGCCGCATAACTCTATTTCAATATCTAACTATAATTTTTAATTATTAAACAAAATAAAGAGTTTTGAAGTTAATATGTGGTTTGGCAATATTTTATGCTTTTTAAAGATCTATATTTTCTTTTTTTAGGTTGTAAAACGTTTGTCAAAAAGCTTGTTTATACTTTTAGTATATTATAGATAGATAGATAGATAGATAAACACTTTATTGTACACAAGGATTACATAATAAATTTAAATGTAGCAAGTAGATATAGTACAGTGGGCGGCCTTATCACTTAAAGCGATATTATGTTGGTTTTAGCAATTTGATGTAACAAAATAACCACTGGCTTTTGATCTATCTGTAACTACATTGGACCAGTTTGGACAAGTTAGCGCGACACGTACTGAAGTTCGCGCCAATTTCATGATCTGTTCAGGTGAACTCGGCGCAATATAATGGTATTGTTGATAGTTTATGTGCAACTGAATTTTCTTTAGGAATCACATTAGCAAACAAGCTTAGCATGGCCACAGAACAGATATTAGTACTACGTACAGAATGGCCACTCCCTACCTCCCACCGGTTTCACTTACCCCACCCCAGTCGCAAGTTTGCCGGTACCCCACGAACATATCGCCGGCACAGTAAGAGTGTGACCTCTCGCTCTTGCAAGGCCAACCTTGACACTCGCACATAGAACGGCACCGTTTACGTACACAAACTATGCATGTGGTGATTACGAAATTTTTGTTTCATACATTTTAGTGAGAGAGTCCAGGGGTTTTTTTTTTTTTTATACAACTGAAGTGGCAACCAAGCGTACGGCCCACAAGATGGTAAGCGGTTACCGCAGCCTATGGACGCTTGCAATACCAGAGGTATCCCTCGCGGGTTGCCACCTTGAGGCTAAGATCAAAAGCCTCATGTGCCAGTAATTTCACCGGAAACCATACCCTTCACACCGGAACACAGCAATGCGAGCATTACGGCTTGGCGGCAGAAATAGGTATGGTGGTAGTCCTTCCCCGGACAAGCTCTATCACAGAGAACTCTACTACTCTTGGGGTGTGGCATGGCTTGGCATGGCGGACACTTTTATGCAGAGCCATCTAAATGACGTGAGATAGTAGTTAGGGGCTAGCCCCAAACTTGTCAAAGCTTGTACTCTGGGAACCAGACAACTAATAATAACAAACATACTACTTTTTTTTGTTTACATAATAGGTACACAATGCATAGTAATACAATTAAATTGTAAGTGACCTGCGGCAATTTTAACCGTGCGCTTCTGTGCTTCCAAAGGCACATTAAGCTGTCAACGTTGGACATAGTGGACAATATGGTCAGCAAAGCTACAGTCACAATCCAAATATATTAAGAAAAGGGTAAACCAAGATAATATTGTCCCAATTTGATAAAACCATGATGAGGGTATTTCCAGAATGTGACAGTTTAGTTTTAAGAGCCTTACATGAGATTAGCACCTCTACGCTTGCTTTTTATGGTTTCAAACATAACTTTGATGAAGTAAAGTTAGGACGACTGCGCGGCCCGGAATGAGTGTAGGTAAACTTATGCTTGCAATAAGTATTTCCTTGTCATTCTTATTTCTTATGACAATAAATAAAGAAGACGATATATTTGAAAGAAACATTAGCTAATAGACGTTTATGAATAAGGCCCATGAGGAGGTTTATTGTATAGAAAATACAATACAAGATTTGAACGCGCAATGGGGCTTTTTCGATCTGAATTTTGGTTTTGTCTTTGCGCATCACAAAGGCCGATTCAGAATAGCCGATATCCATAGATAGAATCCAGAATAGAGTCTAAAATAAATAAATAATGCTGGACAATTCACACAGCATCATCTAGCCCCAAGCTAAGCAGAGCTTGTGTTATGGGTACTAGATGACAGATATAATATTACAATACAGTACTTAGATTTTTTTTATTATACACAGAAAATACCCCGAAACACCCGGAACAAATATTTGCAGTGCGTACAAACATTTGTTCCAAGGCGGAATCGAACCCGCAACCTCCGCGTCGCAGGCGGACCTTCGCCCGCCGCGCCACATCGGCAGTCTTAGTCTAGTCTTTTATCAGACTTTAGTCTGCACATTTTGTTTTAGTACCTACTATTAGTTTTTTACTTTTCTTTAATTCATATTTGTTTAATTGCTGTACCATTGTACCATGTCCGTGCGTCAACCGAGGTTCATGCTGAAAATCAGCGCTACAGTTATCTGTAGCATTATGCTGAGCAAGAACCTTTTTTGACGTACTGTACACAGAATAGACTAAACCACTCACCTACTGTGTCTGTTTTTTATATAATTTGTAAATCTGTGTACAGTTTGCCAGAATAAACTTTTACTTTACTTTACTACTTTACTCTTAAGGTCAGTGAACTGAATAGTAGCTCGTAAATTATCAGATCCTGACCCTAAACTTCATCAAAAAGCACAGCGATATCACCCCCATCCAGCGATTCAATCTTTCAGTTAAAAGTTGTACTTGTGAGTGATCTTTAGGAGTAACAATATACAATCTGTGCTGATTAAAAACCGGGTGTGAACATACACAACCTCTGCTTGGACGAGTATACCCGAAACCTGCAACGTTTTTAAGTACCTAACTCTATCGTTGTCGAATCACTGTCGATTGATCCACATACCACATACCATACATAAGTACATACCATAATTTTTTTTTCATTTTTCTTTCTTTCTGCACGTTCATTTAACCCTTTATTACCTCAGAGGGCTCGTGACGTAGCTGGATAAGTTGTTCTTAACAGATCAACGAAGTTAAGCACTGTTCCGCGTAGTCATCATTTGGATTGGTGACCGCCAGTGGCAATTTCAACTGAGCGCTCCCGTGCTTCGGAGGGCACGTTAAGCAGTCGGTCCCAGCTTATTCAAAGTTGTTAGGCCATGACAGAGGCCTTCGAGCGGCCTAAAAATTCTGTCACCAGAGTTGGCCACTGACACATACGAACTTACTTACTTTACCCCTCTCAGGCTTTTATACACAGATAATAAAGTAACTTTGAGGACATTGGACACTGTTATCAGGCGACCCGACGCCCGGTCTACTCTAACTCTTCACACTTAGATAACATGAAGGGTGCCTTCACAAAGGATATATCAGTCGAGCCAGGGCTGGAACCAGTTCCTGTTTTTAAAAGTCCCGGAGTCTCCGTTTTTTTTAAACTATTCCGGTGCCACAATTTATAAAAGACGGAAAATAAAAAAAATTAAACAATGCTTAGCAAACAAATTTTAGCGCCCTATTTTTCATACGAGATTTTTAAATAACTCACTCTTGAAATGCGGATTTAAAAGTAAGAGTTTCAAAATTTAAAAAGGCTAAGCAATAAGCAATGTAACTTTGAGACTTTTTATATAATGTTTTTTACCAAATTCGATGTATGGTAATTAAATGGTTTGTTTTTTTAAATTCCATGTGAATCACATGATTCTACTTTACCTCTTTCTCCTAGGTCTAAAATTATGTATGATTGTTATTAAAATAATTACAAAATTCTGTAACTCCGGCGTTTTAAAGCCAGATAAATATAAAACCAGAGATGAAAAATGTATCATCTTGCAAGCTCTATTGACCCTTTATAAATAACATTTTCTCTAAATAAAACAAAGTCGCTTCCCGCCGTTTAATCTTTTATGGCGGCTGTACACTATCGCTCGAGAGCACTCGCGCTATCAAAATAATGATGAATGAATGAATGATTTATTCGCAGAATAAGGGTGTTCATAATGAAGTTCGTAAAATAAAGCATCAGTCACACAAATTCAAGTATTATGCGAAATAATTTTTTTACACAACAAATATTCGTGACGGACTCGTGGTCACACCGTTTTGCCACACCAGTGTGACTACGAGTAATTTATATTCCTCGTGGTTACACTACTCTGAAAAGGATCGCACTTGACTGAATAGTAGGTATGTAGTGAAGTGCCCGATAGATAAAATACTTATTCGTAAAATAACTAGTACTTTGAAACTCCTTGATAAATACTTCATGAATCAGGAACTATTTAATAGTGACACGTAAATTGTCATTCTGAATTTTCAAATTATGGTTTAGGTTACGCTTAAATAGCACGAATTTTACTGTTGGGTACATAAACGTAAAATGGGTAAAAGAATCAAAAGAAAACGTGGTGAAGTGCTTTTAAGCGATGGATACCAATACCATAAACATAAAGTTTATGCGAACAAAAATATTATATGGTTCTGTAGCCAACGGCGAAAGCATAAATGTACGGGGTCTGTCACTACTGCCAAGGTAAATAATTGAATACTTTCTCCGTGACTGCATAGGCATCCTTTGTTCATCATCATGAGCCTATATTTGTCCACTACTGGACATAGGCCTTCCCTAATGAGCGCCATAGCATCCTTTTTTTTCTAATGAGATAAAATATCCACTTCGTCCACGTTCGTAAATGAAATGAAATGGTTATGCAACAGTGAAAAAAAATCTAGATACTAAGCAGTTATGAGTGGACGAAGGGGTTATATATTTTCTCCAACTGTTAGTCTTAACTTATTGTGTTTTTAGGATGATAAAATTATGAAAAAAGTTAATCATACCGAGGAGTGTAAACAGAATCACGCCAAAAATGACTTAGCGATGTCGATAGTGAATATGAAGGAGGAGGCTGGTACTTCGGCGGATTCAATGCCTGCTCTTTACAAAAATAATTTGAAACCTTTATATGATAAAGGTATTCACTTAGTCACTGAAGTACCGTCGTTTCGCAGCGTAAAGTGCAGCTTATATTCGGCAAGAAAACGTAAGCTGCAAATGGACAAAACAGTTTTTACAAAGCTGAGCGAAGTTGAGATTCCTGCACAATTTAAAAATTCTTTGGTGGCTGATTATCAGTACGAGGACTCCAGATTATTGGTGTTTTGTTTTGACGAAGCAAAACAGTTATTGGGTGAAGTAAAAGAATACTTTTGTGACGGAACCTTCAAAAGTACACCTAAACCATTTCATCAGTTATTTATTATTTACGGTGATTTGGGAAGTTCATCCGGAACAACTAATGTGGTTCCACAAGTATTTGCCCTGATGAGTGACAAAAAAGAAAGCACGTATTCGGCTTTGTTTGACATATTGCAAGCCAAATTTCCCGAATGGAAACTAGATAAGTTCCATCTAGACTTTGAAGTTGCAACTTCTAATGCACTCAAATTAATTTTCCCAAATCTCGAAATAAAAAACTGCTACTACCATTTCACGCAGAATTTGTGGCGAAAAGCTAAATCTATAGGCATAAAGACAAAGTTGTATCGCCGTTTAGTAGGTTTGTGCACTGCTCTTCCACTGTTACCGGAGAACCAAATTAAAGATGGTTGGGCGTATATACAATTGCAATGTGCTCATTTAAAAAACAATAAAATTAACGCTTTTATGGCGTACATGAAGAATACGTGGCTTAAAAATGATGCATGCATAAGAGATTGGTGTGTCAGCAACGAACGCCATCGAACTAATAATGTCGCTGAGAGTTATAATTCGGTGATTAATAAAAGTATTAACAAGAACTATGTGACAATAAATAAATTATTAAATGTTCTACATAATGACATTAGAGTAGCAAATTTCAACCCAAACGAACGGAGACAAACAGAAACGGAAAAAGACGATTTTATTTTAAATACTCAGATGCAGCTTATCCATAACCAAATAACTGTTGGCCATTTTTTGGAAATTTTACGCTAAATTATGAAGATGAGAAGTCTAATCACTAATAAACGCACTGAAAAGGACAGACACACGATCAAAAGCATGCAATTACTATTTTTGTTTCGATAACTACATTAGTATTTTATTTTTGAGTAGCGTATTGATCGGTACCTACACTGTCACTTTCCCGACACTAGTAGTGTAACCACGAGTCTTATGTTTCACTAATTACTGTTGATCACACCGCACAGTGTGACCACGAGGAAAATAAATTACTCGTAGTCACACTGGTGTGGCAAAACGGTGTGACCACGAGTCCGTCACGCCCAAATATTGAAACTATACCTAAATAAAATAAAATGAAGATATCAATCATTGTGATTCTCCGCATAATTATTATTCATTGAAAATGTCAAAGTAAGTAATTATTAAATGTCAATGTCAAACAATGTCAAGAGAATTACGAATTATAGGTCTTATGGATTGTCTTTGGCTAGCTTGTCAAAACGACATGGGTCTTCCCATTTTAATTATTTTTCTCGTGTTATTACACAAGTGTAACTAATTGAAATGGAGGGGTGATGTTGGTTGGTAACTTAGTCAAAGACTTTCCAAGAGAATTTTGAAAGTAAAGTCATCGTTTCTTTCCAAATTTCGTTTGTTTACGTTGCTAAGCGACAATCAAACTAATCACTTGACACTGGCAAAATTGTAGCAAACTAGCCACAGAGGCCATAAAAGAAAAGAAGAAGAAGTATAGGTCTTATTATTACCCCAAATAATGATTTTATTATTATCACAAACTAGGGACTTATCCATTAATACTTAAATTTGACGACCGATGTGGCGCAGCGGGCGCAGATTCGCCTGCGACGCAGAGGTTGCGGGTTCGATTCCCGCCTCGGGACAAGTGTTTGTACGATCTACAAATATTTGTTCCGGGTGTTCTGGGAATTTTTATATATAATAAAAAATATCTATCTATGTATTGTATAGTATTAAATATATATCAGTCATCTAGTACCCATAATACAGCTCTGTTTAACAGCAGCTTACCTTGGGGCTAGATGATGCTGAGTGGATTGTCCGAAAAAAAAAAAAAAAACTAAAATCGGTCCGCTCCTACCCAATTCCATAGTGCAACACCCTTTCTGGGTACATAATTAGCTCTGATGTTATTTAATAAAGACCTGTGACTTGTATTATCCTCATAATTATGATGCAATAAATGATACTGAATACTGAATACTCGATATGCCTCGCCCGAGAGGTCTCGGTCGAGACGAAGACTATGTACACTCTCGCGAGGCGGCGCGAGACCCTTTGACAAAAAACCGACCCGGGCGGAGAGCTTGCAGGAACACCGAGACAGGCCGAGGCGAGCGAGCGATACGACTACCACCCTAAGCTTGAGATTTGTTTGAACGTCATAGATTTCACAGAGATTTTTGTCAAAACAAAAGTGATAGACCACTTTATTTACTGACTGTACATACCGCAGAATGGTACGTATAACTTGTACGTTTGACAGCTGTCAATATTTTTCTCAATAGTGCATCAAATGAACTAATCTGCCTACAGTTGTCTTGAAACTATAGTTTCACGACAATAGTACAGTTGTACAGATTGGTAACAAAAAAAAGAGTAAAGAATTATGTATCTTAGCAGAACCCATCAAATATGTAGGTAAGATAGCTTACGTATTGTACGAATCTAATATTGACACCGTAAAGTCTGGCTTCGTTATAAGCGGAGCGATAAGCTGAAACTCTGAACGGATTAGCCGGTAGCGGGTCATTCTTTACACACAATAATACACTGTTACCTACCATTGTTAATATGTATTATTCGTGTACTATGATGATGCTGTCGTGATAGAGGTTGCGGGAAAACCCTGGACCCGGCTCGCTCAAGACCGCAAAAAGTGGAACTGCATGGAGGAGCCCTACACCCACTTTTGGGTGACCAAACAAAACCCAAATTAATATTTAATAATGGAAAATATACAATATTTATGAATATACAAAAAAGTGAAAGAAAAAAACGGTGAATATTTTATATTAGTTGTATTGTAAATAGTTATTAAGTTTGGAAATGAAAGGTTTAATAATAATAATGATGATGCTGTGTGCATTGTCCAGTATTTATTTGTTGATATATTTATTTATACACAATGAAATGTTTCTTGCGCCACCGCTTGTCGCTCCGCCTACACAAAGTCAAAGCTTTAAGAAAGGCTTGCCAGTCTCCGTGTGAAAATACTGTCTTGAATTGTAAAAAATACTTTCAGTTTGGCTGTTTCTGAGCCCTTTGGTTTATTTATTACTTGTTTATTCCAAACTGGCGTCTCTGGGGTTCTGCATAGTTTTATTATTGGTCTATTTCAGTCAGTTTCAACACTTAGGTACGAATACACTGAGAAACTTAGATTAGAAAAGAACGAACTTATAAAAACAAAAAAAAAATTGCCTACTTAGTACAGTTTTTTTGTGTCAACATACAACGAGATGGTCAAGATGTTCGTGATGTTAAGTGCCACGCTTGGCCATAACAATTAGTATCACTCAAAGCTTAAGTTTTTAATTTGGGGCTAAAACGCTGTAAACTACTCTAGTTAAAAAACTCTGCAATAGTACTCAAATAACCACAACAACTATTTCTAAGCTCAAACCTAGCTAAACTCAAACTCAAATGCCAAACAAATTTCAATCTTGTTAACAAACCCCAGGGTACAAATCTGCCCGGAGCATGACCGTGGTCATAAAGTTTGACAGGCGTCCGACGCTAGAAGTCTCTGAATTAGGAATGACTTGTACGAGTATACAGGGTGTATGAGAATAGTAGGGTGATTACGCAATTCGGTTGCAATCCGATTTCAATCTGTCATTATGCTGCCATATTCTGTCAGTTTTTGATTGAAACCAAGTGAAATCAATTCCAACCGAACTACATAATCTAGGGCCAGTCACAAATACAGTAATACAGTGCCTTCAAACGGTAAAGGAAACCATTGTGAGGAAATTAACATCTCCAAAAACTGACTACTGCCAAATAGCATTAGATCCCATACTATATTTGCAGATCATGCAAACATTTTTCCCGCAACAGGAATTGAACCTGCAACATCTCGTTTCTCTACCGGGTACTTGCCCAAAGTCGTAATTTATATATTTGTTTTATTAACTTATCACACCCTGTATAGTTCTACGTATTAGAGCATTCTAAACAATAACCAAATCAAAATAATCACGTTAAAACCGCTATCCAGAGCTTTAATAAGTTTTGGTGCAATTCTAACGGGAATAACACTTTGTTAGAATATAATAGACAGACGGGCTAGAAGCTTAGAAGTAAATGCAAACCAGTCAACCAACTCTAGTTTAAAACTAAACTTTTTTATTTTTTTATGTCATCAAGTGACTAGACAATCAAGGCGCCCACCTGATGTTAAGCACTACGCCTGACCATTACAGATGCAGTGCCACCCAAAGCTTAAAGTTTTTAAGTGTTTGCGTGGCACTGCACTGCGCTTATCACCCCGAGACATTGTTGTTAAGTCTCTTTCGCCCAGTAATTTCACTTGCTACAGTGCCCATCAAACCTAAACACTAATGCTTGTACACTACTGCTTGGAGGTAGAATATCTGACACTGCGGTGGTACCCACCAAGTATTACACCACCAAGTATATCTATGTATTGTATTGTATTAAGTATATATCAGTCATCTAGTACCCATAATACAGCTCTGTTTAACAGCAGCTTACCTTGGGGCTAGATGATGCTGTGTGAATAACTAGCATTATTTATATAAATTTAGTAACGGAGAATTAGATCGTTTGAAGGCCCCTATCATGGTATAACACCTTTAAAAAAGCCCGGACCGACATCTTACGTGCCCTCCGAAGCACGGAGCGCTCAACTGGAATTGCCATTGGCAGTCGCCTATCTAAACGGTGACCCCGCGGAACAGTGCTTATCCTCTTTGATCTGATATCACGATTAGAGATCCCAGTGTCTATATCTTCGGATTTAATGCGGATTGGTGAATGGCAAAGTCTTTAAAATTTTTAATTCTTTAATTCTTAAATTACTTCTTGGTATTTTCCTTCACCGTTTGAGAGCATTTTGCCTATCATCTGTCTAAATATACAAAACCGTACCATTGTCGGTTGTCAGTCACGTTACATGGAGCCTCTAAGATGGGCAACCACCATAATATAAATAAGACTTATATAAAATAAATATAAATATAATAAAAAATAAATCTGTGGGAGCCGCATCACATCTGTAATTTAAATTCTTGGCATAGTTAATAATATTCATGTTTTTTGTAGTGCCTCTAGCGAGCCGGTTAAATTTTATCCTACCTTAGAGTTGTATCTTAACATAATGAGATGAATAAAAAGACGGAAAGTAGGTCAAAATCATACTCGTATTGTTGACAGAGCGAGCGAAGCGTCTCAGTTACGAGATTGGCCAAAAATGCTTTTGGATGTCAGTCAGTTTGTCCGGCTGTTTTCGCCTACAGGTCGCATTTTTCAACCAACTGGTCGAAACTTAGTATACAGGTTCTATGACTTTATAGAATTTGATTGTCAACGGGGATTTTTGATAGGCGTTGGGTCCAAGAAGGGACAAAAAGGGGGCTGCTGAATATTTCTGCCTAATGTAGTTTGATTTCGATAATTTTTATTTTATTTGAAAGGCAAGTATTAACTTTAAGTTTGTCTGGTATTTGCTGAAGATCTGATTAGGATCTTCAGCGTGATGAGCAAAATAGTTCCTCAAAATGCAGTATGTTGCTCACTTTCAAAGCTCACTTTACAAGTTAGTGCTTGCGAGGTCTACTGTTCGGAGAACTGCTAGTTTTATTTACGATAATACACACTCGTATAAAAACTTAAACATACCGGTTTCCTCACGATAAACTAAAGTAAGTAAGTTTGTATGAGTCAGTGGCCAACTCTAGTGTCGGAGTTAATAGGCTGCCTGAAGGCCTCTGTCATGACCTTACAACTTTGAAAAAGACTGGACCACCTGCTTAAAGTATGATTTACATTGAGTCAGTAGCAAAGTCAGTGTTAACTCCAATTCGAGCAAAGTCAGTGCTGACCCGATACTGAACTAATGTAAACGCTGTCGGGTCAGAACTGACTTAAATTCTCGCGTACTGACCCTTTGTTAACAGAGAAAGTCAGTTCTCAAAGTCAGCACTGACTTCAGTTGGAGTCAGTCACTGACCCAATATAAATCGCACTAAACGTGTAAAAAAACCAACAGTCTTTTTTAAACTTTCGCGATCAGAACTCATAGTTTTTATAATGTTTGCGGCATTATATATTTTATTTATTTATTTAACATAGGTATATAAGGTCATTCATTATCAACCTGACAAACTTAAGGGGTAAGTTCCACACATAAAAAAAAATACTTGTACATTTTTTTTGTAAACGTTTTTTTGTATTTAAAAAAAAAAATTACGTAATTCTGCTTAATAATTAGTTATCCTTGTTAGAAATCGAAAAGGCAGCGCTCGGCACGTGTCAGTGACCCGCGCGTCAATGAACCGCGGGTCAATAACCCGCGCATCCTTGACCTGCGCGTGTCCTTGACCCGCTACGGGGCGCGCACACTCGAATATTTCATTATTACGTCGCTTAACTTGATTCCCAACAATGATAAATAATAATTGAGCGGAAAAACGTAATCGATTTTTTTTTGTTTACTTGGGATTTTTAAGAATATACAAAAAAAAAAATATTATGTATAGGTACATATATTGTTTTTAATGTGTGAAACATAACCCTTAAGTTTGTCAGGTTGATAATGAATGACCCTGTATACGTTGTTACAGAGTTGTTTAAATACATCTAAAAAACTTTAGTAGGTTTGACTTAGATGCAATACCTATAGCAAAAAAAAACCCTTAAGAATTTAAATATTTCTTTTTAAAAAACATGCCGTAAAAACCAAGAGATAATAATTTTATCGCGTTATTACGCGCTAGTCGGATAAAACAAATAAAAGATGGTTTGCGTACAACTCTACTTAAATTACATGTCTGCTATAAACATGGCTGCAACTGCTCTACCCAGATAGCGAAGTGCCAATTAGTATACAAGTAAAATATATTATAACATTTTCCGGCCACGAAAAATGAAAAGATTAAAACCTGTATAAGATTGAAGATTGTCGGATGAGTTGTGGGCGAAAACCACTACAGAGTGGATCCCACGGGACAGAAAACGACCACGCGGCAGATCGCGGCGACGATGGAGAGACGAACTAGATGCCTTTATGAAGGACTGGCCTACACTAGCGCTCAATAGAGATGATTGGAAGGAAGAAAGGGAGGCCTTTGCCCTGCAGTGGGACAGCACAGGCTGTTAATAATTAATAATAATAAGATTGAAGAGTGCTCAGTAGAAGTATAGAGTGTTTATTATAATAAATAAATAAATAAATAATGCTGGATAATCTACACAGCATCATCTAGCCCCAAGGTAAGCTGCTGTTAAACAGAGCTGTATTATGGGTACTAGATGACTGATATATATTTAATACAATACAATTCATAGATAGATATTTTTTTATTATATATAGAAATTACCCTGAACACCCGGAACAAATATTTGTAGATCGTACAAACATTTGTTCCGAGGCGGGAATCGAACCCACAACTTCTGCGTCGCATGCGGACCTGCGCCCGCTGCGCCACATCGGTCGTCAAAAATATAAAATCGGTAGCGCGATGGACCGGCCCCCTGATTACGTAAGTCTATCGTTGTCGATCGCTTGTTGTTGCGTCTGGCCGTCTCTTTCACACCTACAGTACTTACCATAAGCGCGTAATAGATCGACTAGCGACCGACAGCAATTTGACAGCAATATACTTACGTAATAAAGGCACCGGTTGAGCAGCGAGAGGTTGTGGATTAGATTCCCGCTACGGGACAAATGTTTGCATGATCTGCAAGTATTTGTTCTTGTTCTGGGTGCTTCTATGTATGTACCTATGTATTTACAAAAAAAAGTGTAATGTATTTTATCAGTTATTTGGCTTCCTTAGTACCTTCAAGCTTTGCTTGGAGCTAGATGGCGTTGTGTGGAATGTCCGCCAGTATTTATTTAGATTTATTTTACGAATTGGACAAGTTTTTGGTAGATTGGAGGTTTTTGACTCAAGATCGAGACGTCTGGAAGGGATGAAGGGAGGCCTTTGCCCAGCAGTGGGACACTAACGGCTAATATAATAATAGTATTTTTTTAAACCCTTACCATTAAGATATGACTGTATGAACATTGAATGATAATTTTCAATAAAAAACGGGATATTTACCATGATTTGTGTGAAGATTTTGACTGTTCAGAAGGGCGATTCTAAAAATTTCTATACATTTTTCACAGTTTTGACGATATAATATCACATGTGACCATTAACCTATGGCACGAGAATCGCCCTCCTGTTCTCATGGTGATCATGGTGCATGTAACTGCGCCGAAATATCGGGAATCAATAAAACTCACAAATCATGGTAAATATCCCGTTTTTAGTGAAAATTATGTTAATAACCATGATAGTTTTAAAAACTATAACACTGAATGATGTCAAATTATTTACCACTTAAATTTGTCATTTATGCTGACGTCGCGGGAGCTTCTAAATAGCTTCGAAACGTCAGCATAAATGACAAATTCAAGTGGTAAATAGCCGTTAATAATTTAATGTGATTTTTAACCACTCTAGTTTTAACTCTTTAACTGAATGATGTCCATATTATAAAAAATAAAGCGATTAAGACGCTGCATACACGAGGCGGTCGTTAGCGACTATCTGCTTGCATTAAGGCTAAGCTGTTCGTTCATTAGAGCAGCCGATATGGTGTAGTCCGTCCTTTATAGTGCAGCTATTGGCATTGTCTGGCCACAGCTCAGTTGGTAAAGTTCTAGCTAGAGACATAAATAAATAATACTGGACAATCCACACAGCATCATCTAGCCCCAAGCTAAGCAGAGCTTGTGTTATGGGTACTAGATGACCGTTATACTAATACAACACAATACATAGATAGATATTTTATTATACATAGGAAATACCCAGAACACCCGAAACAAACATTTTCAGATCGTACAAACATTTGTTCCAAGGCGGAAATAAAACCCGCAACCTCCTGCGTCGCAGGCGAACCTTTTCCCGCCGCGCCACATTGGTTGTCAAACGTTTATTTTTTAACGATAGTTTAACTTTTCTGATTTTGAACATCCCCACTGCATTGGGACTTAGGGGGGTATTAGACTAGAGGGTTATGTTCAAAATAATGCATGTATCCTATATTATGTACTCTTAGATCTTTGAAACTACGGATTTAAATTAAATTTTCATCAATAGATAGAGTGATTCAAGAAGACTATTTATCCGCCGGTTGCTAGTAAAAAATAAATATTTTTTTTGCAGACATTTTGACGAAGCGCTATCTAGTTTCAAACTAAGCAAAGCTTGTCTATTATGGTCCTTTTAAGCACCCGTGCGAAGCCGGGCCGGTCACCAGTAATATTATGTAACATTCTAACGGTCAAAGAATTTTTGAAATCGGACCAGTAGTTTTTGAGTTGATTCTATTATGGTCCTTTTAAGCACCCGTGCGAAGCCGGGCCGGTCACCAGTAATATAATGTAACATTCTAACGGTCAAAGAATTTTTGAAATCGGACCAGTAGTTTTTGAGTTGATTCGCTGCAAACAAAAATTTGTACAAATAAATACTATATATAACACGCAGACACGGAACAAATATTTGCAATCATGCAAACATTTATGAAGCGGGAATCGAAATCACAACCTCTCGCTCCTTATCTGAGTACTCTTCCACCGTGCCACCGAGGACAAATAAGTCCACTGGTGCTGTCAAATATAAGCATAAAATAAATAACATTCTACACCTGACGTTCCTGCATATTTGAAAAGGCTGACGCTTCCGCGCCGCCATATTTAATCCGCGTTTGACAGCTGTCATATTTTCCGCCAATCTGCGACCTTTAGGCCTGTATTATTTTTCAACCCTGATCTCTTGTCAATGTTAAAGGCATTCATGAATTGTTTATGGCCGTGCTTTGATTTTTGCGTATAGAAATTGATTGGTGTTTTGGACCCAGAAACAGGGTGAATCGCACTTTGTTACTTCCCATAGCTTTGCTAAGTGATGTGTGTGAAGTGGCTTGATGATGCTGTGTGATTTGACGACCGATGTGGCGCAGCGGGCGCAGGTCCGCCTGCGACGCAGAGGTTGCGGGTTTGATTCCCGCCTCGGGACAAATGTTTGTACGATCTACAAATATTTGTTCCGGGTGTTCTGGGTATTTTCTATACCTATATAATAAAAAATATCTATCTTTGTATTGTATTGTATTAAATATATATCAGTCATCTAGTACCCATAATACAGCTCTGTTTAACATCAGCTTACCTTGGGGCTAGATGATGCTGTGTGGATTGTCCAGCATTATTATTACTATTATTATTATTTAACAGCCAATATTTTATTTTTGGCGATATACAATTATTGTTAACTAAATTAGTTTTGCATTTTTAATTTAAGTAGGGTAAAAACCCGCAGTGCTCTGAAATGTAGTATTAGCCTTCGTGTTGCCTAAGGTCGTGGGTCAATGTTTTTTTATGTCAGCAAATGACGAGACGGTCAGTCACCTGATGTTAAGCGCCTGACCATAACAGCTACAGTGCAGTGTCACTCCAAAACTTGAGATTTAAAGTTATGCGTGGCACTACACTGCGGTCGTCACCCCGAGAAGTAGTTATTTAATCTCTTCGTCTAGTAATTTCACTTGCTACAGTGCTCTCTAAATCTAGACACTGCCTTAGTGTCAGAATATTTGTCACTTCGGTGATACCCACTAAGACGAACTCTTGCTAAATAGTCCTACCACCAGGTAATCAAGATTGATATTTTCCAATGAAGAAATTATTTTACCTACTCATTCCAATCACCGTTATATAGGTACCGTTTGCTTTAACAGAACTGATCACTGTAATCCCTAATTAACAAATAAATGGTAAAGTCCTGCTGATTGGCACCAAAAACCAATTAATTATTAATTATGTTGCCATAATAATGGCTCTCATTTCAACGGGTTCAGGCCGTATTTACTGTTTTCTGTTTAATTAGGTCAGTGAACTGGGAAATCGATGGCATTACGTTGTATGTCTTACAATACAATATTAAAAGTCAAAATCAAAAGTAAGTATTTAAAATGCACGGCAAATGGAGTAGGCAGACTCAGCACTAAAGATTATAATAACCCAAAAAACAAAAATTACTAATTTAAGTAATAAGAGGTATCGCTTGTTGTCAATGAACTAAATTAACTTTAGTCATTGAACAAGCTTGGCTTGGATAACTGCAACGTTTCCCCTGTAGGTGGAGCTATCGGCGCTTCGAGCCGAAGACATCCCAAAGATTATTTTAATGAAGCGTGTTAATGTCTCAATAGATCATTGGTAGAGCAGCGTATCAAGCTGAATGTTGTGGGTTCAAATCCCGCTTGAGGCATAAAATTTTTGGGTTATTAGAATCTTTAGTGTGGAGGTATATCTCACTGTATCCTAAATTCTGTTTCGTACTGTAACTATCTTGTACTGTTTATCTATAAATAAACTAAGTTTCCAGTTAGGGTTTCCGTGGAAATTAATTGTAGATTGCGTAACTGCAGCGGAGAGGTGGGAGGGGGGGCAGCTTTGTCTGTCGGAGCAGATGTAATTCAAACAGATGGATTAGCTTGGTTATTCTGTTGGTAGGGCTTCGTTTACGTTTGACAAACAAGTTTTTCGTAATGAATATAGAGAATAAATATAGTTAGATAGTAGTTTTGGTTACTAATTTTTAGTGTCTACACTAAAGGAATACTAAAGTTTATAATATCCCAAAAGACCTGCTTGTGACAAAAAAAACTGCTTACAGCAGCATTTCATTTCACCTGAGCGCACCAGTGCTTCGAAGGGCAGTCGGTACTGGCTTTTACAAAGTTGTTAGGCCTGAAAGAGGCCTTCAGGCGGTCTAATAAAATCTTGACCTTTGACTAATGTTAACTTACTTTGCTTGTTTTATAACTAAAATATGCTGTTTCCTTGTTCACAGGCGAGTGGCGAGGCGAGAGGAGAATGCTGGACATAACACGAGACAAGCCAGTCAAAGTGTGTGTGCGAGTTGTCGTGCCAGTGCGGGATCATCCTAAGGTAAGTCTTATGTGGTTATAAGGTTCGTTTTTGCACCTTGCTTTATTTTCGATAGTTTTTTGTTGCAAAGACAAGAACTCATTACTGGCACATGAGGCTTTCGATCTTAGCCTCAAGGTGGCAACCCGCGAGTGATATCTCTGGTATTGCAAGCGTCCATAGGCTGCGGTAACCGCTTACCATCTTGTGGGCCGTACGCTTGGTTGCCATTTCAGTTGTATAAAAAAAAAAAAAAAAAACTCTGCTAATTTTATAAAGAACTAGCAGTCCGCCCCAGCTTTGCGCGGGTGCAATAAAACCGCACCTGTGCAAAGCCGGGGCGGGTCGCTAGTAATAAATATAGCCTATGTTACTCAGAGATAATGTAGAATTCTAATGATAAAATAATTTTGGAAATTGGACCAGTAGTTTTTGAGTTTATTCTTAACAAACAAAAATACAAATTTTTCCTCTTTATAATATTAGTATAGATGTACGTAACTTATTTTTCATTTAATTATTTGTATTGTAAGTAATAAATTGTAATTTAAAAATGCATGACTCAGGCTAACCTGCAGTGTCCTTACAGGGTGCATTTTGGATCTAAGCTGTGTAAATGTACATGTAAGCAATAAATGAATTGTAAAATTCAAAAAAAATCTAGAATATTTAAAATTCTTAAAATATTTTAAATGAATCTGGATCTGTAAGAGTTCAGTCTAGAAGAAATCGCTTCTCAGCGATAAAGCCGCCCGTCTGTTTTTATAAAATGTTACTTTAAAGTTAGTTTTGTACACAATAATGTCATCATCATGACAGCCTTCTAATGTTCCCACTGCTGGGACACTGGCCTACTCTCCAGCGAGAGTGATTGGGTCTTAATCCACCACGCGGACCCAATGCGGATTGGTGGAAGGCACATGTCTTTCGAATTTTTAGTTCTTGGACATGCCGGTTTCCTCACGATGTTTTCCTTCACCGTATGAGAGCACTGGCATTGCGCACAATAATTTTTCGTAGCGAAAAATCCATTGGTGCACGACCGGATTTGAACCCACGACCTTAGGATCGGAAGGAATCACTACCACTAGACCACCAGTGCTCGGGCGAGAGTGATTGGGTCTTAATCCACCACGCGGACACACAATAATGTATTTTCGTTTATCCATTAATTCAAAACTGAATCTAGAAAAACCAACCCAGCATAGCTAAAAAAGCGTTTTCCCGTACAAATGTTAACAGCCGTCAAAATTAAGTCATCATCATGACTCAGGTCGCAAACGTAAAGCACTCATGCAAAAGGCGAGAGTGCACTTACAGTCAATTTAACTGACAAACCTGCGTCGTTTGCGAGGTGATAAACCGAAGGTACATCACTCATGTCCTGGAGTGTTTGTCCATTGCCTCAATACGATATTTAATGACGATTATATCTTCCAAGAGGAACAGTTCTTGTCAGGTAATTCAATAATATAGGTGTTTCATTGAAAGATTTCACTTAATAGAAAATAAGATTTACCCTTCAAAAGGATTTTGGGGTCATTTTGTGTCAAAATCCCCATTAGATTGAGCTTGAAGCTTCAAAAGGATTTTGACAATAAAATACCCTAAATCCCCTTTAAAAGGGATTTTGACAATTAGCCGAAAAAAGTACGTCACCGATAAAATCTCGTATCTGTGTTATTTGTGCTATTTATATGAAATCATAACCCAATTCTCATATCTATCCATTGTAACAGGCAAATACAGCCACATTTTTACACATCAACATTTAGCCCAAAACTAAGCAAAGCTATGTGAATAAGCTATCTGATAAAATACATATACATTTTTTGTAAATACATACATAAAGTGCATAAAAACACACTGGCTTGGAACAAACAGAGATCGTCAAATCAATGCCGCGCAATGTCAGTAAAATTATTGTCATAGTTTTATATATTTCTGATTATGATGAAATTAGTTGCGCAGAATTCAGGTATCAAAGCGTAGAGCTCAATTTTTGAGAGTATTAGAGAGTGTGATGGGCTCGTACGGGAAAATACATACTACCACCACACCTATTTGTACCACCAAGCAGTAATGCTCGTATTGCTGTGTTCCGGCTTAACTGGTATGGTTGCAGATGAACTCACAGACCAAGAGACTTTTGATCTACGTCTTAAGCAACAAGCAACCTCTTTTGTTATAAATATTATTAGATGCTCAAATATTCCTAATAACAATTATAGTCCACCAATTATAGTAGAAATAAAAGTTCTACTACCAAATTAACGTATCGTACGGTCGTCAATCTCGGATGCTAAGAATGGAAACGTGCCGTATAGGTACAAAATGTGAACACGTGCCTATCTCGTTTCCCCCACTACTGGGGCTGCGATGAAAAATTACATGAATTTGGTCGACAAAGGCATCGAAAAGTTTGTTTTGCACAGTAAGCGAGGCGATGAGAACATTATGTAATATTACTAGAGACCCGCTCGACTTCGCACTATGAACTTTCCTCTTGAATTAATCTATCTATTTATGAAAACCGTGTTAATATCCGTTGCACATTCAGTTTGCAAGATCTAAGCGTACAACTTATAAAGGGACAGACGTCGGGAACCGACTTTGTTGTATATCATGCACAGTGATGATTTTTTCGCCTGCGCACCGCAAGGCTACGGTAACCGCATACCATCAAGTAGGCCACGTCGTTGCCACAGTGGTACAAAAAAAAGGCTATCTGTGTAATTCGGTTGAAACCAATTTCATTATGTTTAAACCGGTAATACATATTAGTTCCATGGTTTAATCAAAATAGATTTTTATGAATGTCGTTTATTGACATAGGAAAAAAACTTTGGTTTTAATGTTTGGTTCATCCGCGGTATATTTTTGTAAAAATAAATCTACAATATAGTAGTGCTATACCTTTTCTAATTCTAACTAATAATAAAATACTAATTCGATTTCGGTTTACGAGTATTTAGAATTTTACATTTCACTTACAATAGAAACTAAAATTAACTAAATGTTTTAAAATGTGTAGATACAATGAGCGCGTAATATGTTGATCGTTTGAAAAAGTTGCTATAAATAATAAATACTTAAATTAATGAATGAGTGAATAAATTAATCAATATTTACCAATCGTCAGTCAACAACGCGAAATATTATTTTATAGCTTAGCCTAAGCAGTGCACATACGTAAACGCGTCTGGTTACAAATTCGTTTCCGCTAGTGTTGTGGCCAATTTATATCTTGCCTTTGATGATTCTACTTCAAAAATATGTTTACCTGCGAGCTACGTGACTTGGTGATAGGTGATGCGAAAATGTGGACAAAGAAAAAGTGATCCATTTATTAAATACTAGCTTGCCTGTGACTACGTTCGTTCTTCGTTTTTGTGGAAATTTTCATGAAACGTGCGACGAAATTTTGACGAAACACGGAAACCGTACATTTTTCCGGGATAAAAAATAGCTTTTAAGCTATTGCAGACTAACCTTACAATATTTGAGAAAATACGGGCTAGTGTCAAAATCTCCTTTGAAGCTTCAGCTCAAGGGAATTTTGACACAAAAAATCCCAAAATCCTCTGACATGTTTTTGTCTACATTACACATTTACCAGGCGTTCACTTGATGATTATGTATATTTTTTTTATTTACTAATTATTTATATTTATTTATTTAATAACTTATCAGAAAAAAAGTAACATAATAATATATGGTTGTGTAGTGTTAATGTCTTAAAAACTAAGTTAAGTTTAAGTAGAAATTAGGTTCTTGATAACAAACAAAGATTATTAAGTATTATTACAAACCAATAATGGCAATAAATAAAGCTGCAATAAAAAAAAATTACTAACAGTAAAATAAAGCCAAAAATCGACCGAGTGCTTACCCGAAACCTTAAAACAAACTTAATGTAAAAGTTTTTAGCAATAATGTTACATTGCATTTTGGTTCAAAGGGTTTGAATGAATGAATGAATGAACAATTATTGTACACAAAAAAATGACTTAATAACTAATATAAAAACATTAAAAAGTACAAAGGGCGGCCTTATCACTAAGAGCGATTTCTTCCAGGCAACCATGGATGGAGAAAGTGAGAGTCAAAAACTAAGTAGTGACGGATAAAATGTGCACATAATAGGAAATAATTAAACATTTAATAATACCTAATACCTATTGGTTTGTTTCTGGTGAAATTACAAGCACATGCTTCTTTAGAAAACAAGGAAATAAATTAATAGAATTGAACTAGATCCACGTCTGGGTGGTAGCGCGTATATATATATATATACGCATTACCACCCATATAACTGATTTTGCAAGCATACATAGGCTACGGTAACCGCTTGCCATCAAGTGGGCTAACGTTTGGATGCTACCTTAGCTACACCTACTTGAAAAAAAATTACATATATTTAGATTACCATTACCTACCAATAAAAATGCTGGACAATCCACACAGCATCATCTAGCCCCAAGGTAAGCTGCTGTTAAACAGAGCTGTATTATGGGTACTAGATGACTGATATATACTTAATACAATAAAATACATAGATGGATATTTTTTATTATATATAGAAAATACCCAGAACACCCGGATCAAATATTTGTAGATCGTACAAACATTTGACCCGAGGCGGGAATCGAACCCGCAACCTCTGCGTCGCAGGCGGACTTGCGCCCGATGCGCCACATCGGTCGTCATCACCAATAGTTTTATTTAAAAAATATTTGTACAAATACATTCGGCTTATACAAAATACATATAAAAATCGTTGAGCCATCTCATTAATTATTGTAATCTAGCTTAATTGTTTTTTTTATAAATCAGATTCATATTATGTACGCTAGCGCTGATGCAATCGCGAATCATTACAAGGTGAAAACCAATTTTCTTCAAATGGCTCGACATTCGACGTCTAACTAGAATTGAAGTCGACGACTAGCCTAAAACAGTTGAGTCACTGGACGCTATAATTAAGGACTATTCCCGTTTGAGCACCTATTTTTTGAGCATTATGCATTGAACACCAATGGTATGAATGAGAACCAATCAATATTTTGACGTGGTGCTCAAATGAAAACAAAAAATAAAATTTGATTTTATTCCCAATTGAGCACCTACGGTGCAGCACCCATAGTCCCTAGCAGTTATTCACCTATAAGATTGCGGGTTGGACCTGCGGGCCCAGTACAGTTGCAAAGATCATCCCTGAAAATTAATAAATGAGAAATGTTAAACAAACATTAAATTAATTTGTGTCCATGTGCCAAATAGTCTCAGCTCGTAGAGCGCGCTACGTAATACCGTAGAACGTGCTACGAAATAGCGTAGCAGGTGCTACGGAGCTTGCTGAAGGTTCTATTCTAAAGAAATCATTGTACTCGCACAGTTTTCTAATAGTTTATTTTTAAAAGGAGGGCTTAAAGCCATTATAATGAGGAAGAACGTTTATTCGAGTAAGTGCATTTTTTTTCTTTTTATACGTCTTCGCTCTGAAGATGTGAACGGAGCTTTAAACATTTATTTTGATTTTAAACTAAAAGTGATGGGTCTTGCCATAGTACGGCAAATTCGTATTCGCCGAGTAACCGTCGAAAAGGTTTGGGGACCGTAAGTAAGTAAGTTCGTATAAGTAAGTGGCCTACTCTGGTGACAGGGTTTTTAGAAGCCGCCTAGGCCTAAAGGTCTCTATCATGGCCGAACAACTTTGAAGAAGTTCGGACTGCTTAACGTGCCCTCCGAAGCACGGGAGCGCTCAGTTGAAATTGCAACTGGCGGTCACCCATCCAAATGGTGACTACGCGGAACAGTGTTTAACTTCGTTGATCTGTTAAGAACAACTTATCCAGCTACGGACGGACGTGCTAATAAAGAAGAACTCTAAATACTTTCGAAATGAAGAATGATAAAGAAATTGAAAAATGTTTCGAATAATATTCTCACACAAAAATAAATAAATAAAATAATGCTGGACAATCCACACAACATCATCTAGTCGCAAGCTAAGCAGAGCTTGTGTTATGGGTACTAGATGACAGATATACAATACAATACATACCTACATGGTTTTTTTTATTATACATAGAAAATACCCAGATCACCCGAAACAAATATTTGCAGTTCCAAGGCA
Source organism: Colostygia pectinataria (assembly GCA_951394395.1). NCBI lineage: Eukaryota > Metazoa > Arthropoda > Insecta > Lepidoptera > Geometridae > Colostygia > Colostygia pectinataria. The sequence continues at coordinate 6,700,834 of OX596370.1, read as the reverse complement.
GGAATCGAACCCGCAACCTCCTGTGTCGCAGACAGACCTTCGCTCGCCGCGTCACATCGGTCGTCAATTAACACCTTTTTTACTTTTGCAACGACATTTATTCACATCTAGTTATATTGCTATTGTCATCGGTTTACCAGAATATAATATATGTAGTAGAGTTTTTTGTGATAGAGCTCATCCGGGGAAGGACTACCACCATGCCTATTTCTGCCGCCAAGCAGTAATGCTCGCATTGCTGTGTTCCGGTATGAAGGGTATGGTTTCCGGTGAAATTACTGGCACATGAGGCTTTCGATCTTAGCCTCAAGGTGGCAACCCGCGAGGGATACCTCTGGTATTGCGAGAGTCCATTGGCTGCGGTAACCGCTTACCATCTTGTGGGCCGTACGCTTGGTTGCCACTTCAGTTGTATAAAAAAATATATATATGATTCTGCCCACTCAAAGTTACTTACCTATAAAAATATTGTACCTCAAACCCTCCAGTGATGCTGAGTGCGGGCAAGCATATTTGCGATGCTCTTTAGTCGATAATGGCGGGATACTGTACTTCGGCATCACTGGGTACCTGTCAGATTATGACAGCCTCTCAACTCGTTAAACAAAAAGCCTAAGGGATAAGAACTTGAAGTTTTTTAATTTATAATTCACATGATGGGTGTGAAAATCTCCTAGATATTTTTTTGAAAGAACGCAATGTTATCCATATTTATTCTTATTTTCTGTTACTTTGAACAGAATTATGGATATGGTGGTCGAATAACCTGTAATTGGCTCTCCATAGCTACCCAAGTGTATATTTAAATGTAAAAGCTGTTGGTTTTCCTAAAATAAAATAAATAAATAAATAAATAAATGGTTTTTCTTTCTTTCTTTCATTTCTTTAAAATTTTTCTTTGTCAAATGCAAAATTCGACTTGACTCGTTTGTTTTTATACGTTTACAATTTACTTGACACTGACAATTTACAATTTACTTGACACAAAAATTTCTGAACAGTTTCAGTTTGTTCTTATTGAGGGGCTGGATAAGTAAGTGGTAAGACAAGAACGTGTCGGGTTAGTTTTTTTTAAACTGCTCTTTTGCATAATATTTAAAATACTTCTATCTTCATCATGTAATAAATAAAAATGAATTGCTGTGAATGCAGTCTCGCTAAAACTCGAGAACGGCTTTGGCTAATTTTGGTCTTGAAATGTTTGTAGGAGTCTAGGGAAGGTTTAAACGGTTAGAAAATATAGAAATTTGCGAGAAAAATAACGCGAGTAATATTATAATAACCTTGATTTTATACACGCTACACAATTTCGAAAGCAATTCAACCTGGTTATTTAATCGACTTCAAAAAAGGAGTTTGTTCGTATGTTTGTTACTCGATTTTCCCGCCAATCATAAATTTATTTTGATGATAATTCTTTTGTTTAATTGGTAATACTTCAGAGGGAGTCCCATATAAATTTTATCGAAATCGGTCCTGTACTTAATAAATAAATCATAAAAAACGTGTCATAAATTACATCGCCTCGTATCACCACAATCTATCAAAACATTTCTTTTATTTCGAAGTTTGTTTTTATTTTTTCTAAATATTAATTTATTCATTCACATACGTTTGACTAATAATAATATCTCGACTGATCATAAGCGATGATGCGGTTTCCGATGATCGCTTGCTTATGAGAAACAAATATTTTATTAAGATTTCTTCGAGGTCGAAGTAAAATCATAGTATCTTTGTATTTATTCGGAATCTATAAAAATAAATTAAATAAAAGTTGTCCTGAACTTTAAATTAAACACAGCCTCGCTCTATTCTGTCAATTTTTGTATTTTTTTCCTTTCACGGCAAACCTTGATTTTTCAGTTTTCCAGTTCAGTGTGCCGTGTAAGCGCCAGTAACCGAGTGAAATATCTTTTTAGCTTTTGCCCTTCGGAATAAAGTTTAATAAAATAAAGGTTCATTGTTCGCTGACTTGCGATATTTCAGCTATTGACAGTTCAATGTGATGTGCTCGTACCATCATCATCTTCATCATCATGGCAGCCTTCTTCACTGTTGGGACACTGGTCTACTCTCGGGAGAGGGTAAATTACTTTATCCACCACGCGGACCCAATGCGGATTGGTGAATGGCACAGATACATATACATATATGGCTCGTACCATATTACCTTACAATTTTCGAGCAGTACTTATTGTCGGTCACTGACTCATACGAACTAAGGGCCATATTCATACACGTAAATAAATTTATAAATAAAATGTTTTAAACATATAAAATTAATAAATAAATAATGTTGGACGCACATCATCATCTAGGCTTAAGCTAAGCAGAGTTTGTGCAAGTGTACTAAATGACTGATATACTTAATACAATACAATTATACATAGATAGATATTTTTATTACACATATAAAATACCCAGAACCCAGAACACCCGGAAAAAAATTGCAGATCGTACAAACATTTGTCCCAAGGCGGGAATCGAACCTACAGCCTCCTGCATCGAAGGATGATAGCTAATAATATGTTAGCTAAACTCTGCAGGTACCTATAACAATGATTTTTCTTCTTCTTTTTGTTTTCACGTCTTCTTGAACATTAGAAAGCTGGCAATGATGATAGCTAAGCCGGTTCCCATCTCAAACTGCCCTATAAGACAGTTTGACCATAGCTCTTCTGTCATAATTGACAGTTTGTGATGGAGATCAATGGAGATTGGTCGCTAACAGAGTTATGTGATCATGGGGCTGGTCAGGGCTAAGTTAAAAATAATATTTTTAATGGGATTTACACAATATAACAATCAGGTGTGTTTCTTATTATAAAACGTTACTAAAAATTCAATGTTTTGAAACCTCTTTTCAATCAGTAAGCCAATACCTGAATCCCATTTCCTATTTGTTTTAACAACCGAGGTCTTGTTTCGTCCTGTTAAACCCAATGGAGCATACCATGGTTTAGTCATACGATTTCCTCAAAAAACCTCACATACAAAAGAAACCGTAACCCACTGAATTAAAGATCAAAATCAAGGAGAGTGCCCCCGTTTGATGGTAATTTTTGTCGTTGTATAGTGTTGTAATAAACTTGCAGAATCTACAAACGAAAATAACCTGTCGGGGCTTCGAGATACGACTTGTAATAGATTGAGGGAGGTTTTACTATTAGATAGAGCTTTTTGTAAATGATAGCCGGTAACGGAGCGTGTAAAATGAGGAAATTCGCTAGAAATACCAACGTATCTGCTAGTTGCGGCTTAAGGTTGACGCAAACGTTATCCAGCATCAAGTCAACATCGCCCCGCCTACGACTCGTTGCGTATCTACGGCTGTTGAACCGTGCGGTGGGTTTGTCTTTGGCTATTTTATCAAAACGACATAGGTCCTCCAAATTTTAACTATTTTTCTCGTGTTATTTTAAGTTTTATAGCGTAAATTTGGTGGCAGTTTATCCAATTTAACTTATTACTTAGTTAGCACAAGTTTAAGTAATTAAAATGGAAGGGTAATGTTGGTTGGTAATTTAGTTAAAGACTTTCCAAGGAAATTTTGAAAGAAAAGTCACCATTTCTTTCCCAATTTCGTTTGTTTACGTTGATAAGCGACAATCAAACTATATAATACACTTGACACTGGCAAAATTGTGGCAAATAAGCCACAGAGTCTATAAAACGAGAAGAAGAACCGAGCAGTGACGGCTGGCTGACGTCTTGTCGTCTTACGAGCTTTACCGGTTTACCGGTTACGTAAACGGTAATTTGTAAACGCTGCAGGGTCTACAAATTGACCAATTACCAACCAATCATCACTACAGGTTTACTCGATTTAGCCGGGGCGAGGCGATACGGTGCTACGAAAATGATTGTGCGTTGATATGCAGTTTCATACAAAGAATACTGACCCGCGTGAATTGAGACGATGTTGGTCTTTATCCGAAACAATACTGCGTCAACGTATCGGGAAAATAATTGCTTCACACAGTTATATAAGTTATCCAATATGCCCCAGGGGTAGAAACCATTGCGGATATAAAGGAATATGTCTGTTTGAGAAACCACCACCCGGATTTCCGCAAAATTTATTCATGACTAGCGTGCTCTTTTTTTTATACTTGGTGGTCAGCGGTTACCGTAGCTTATGTACGCATGCAACATCAAAGATACGTGTTACCACCCTGAGACGTTAGATGGAAAGTCTCATGTGCCTGTAATTTCACCGGAAACCATACCCTTCAAACCAGAACACAGCAACGCGAGCATTACTGCTTGGCGGCAGAAATAGGTATGGTGGTAGTCCTTCCCCGGACGAGCTCTATCACAAAGAACTCTACTACTCTTCTCTGCAGCATTTTTGCAGTTTTTTTAATACTAAAGCCAGATTCATATTAGTAGTTCGTATCCATACATTTACAGAACGCGTCACAACACTTTAGAGCTTTAGAAGTATAAATACCCAAACAAAATTTATGGATACGATATGCTTATGAGTGGTCACGATACGCCACGACAGAATAATGTAAACGCGGCTTTATTCTGCTATTCGGGGCTGAGACAAAATCCAACAAATCAAATGAAAATTGGTCCAGCAGGTTCTCGAGTAATAAAACCTTCTTTCATTATGATATTTAATAATAAATAAAGATTTATTTATATTTATACTAGTGGATCGCCCCAAGGCTTTGTCCCGCTGCGTTCTATAAGTGAATTTCCATTCCAATTCATTTTCAGCGGTTTAAGCTGCGCGTTGTAGGTCAGTACGTCAGCAGCAAGTCATTTATATTAATATGTTATTGAACATTGAATGAACGCATGAATAAAAATACTTTATTGTAGGAACCTAGTTCACGTTTCAAAATGTTAGCACAGTTAATTCTTAATAAAATAAAATACTAAAAATACAATAAAATACAATTATAATAAAGTTTGTCTGGAAGAAATTACTTAAAAGTAATAAGACGGTCTTATAATATTAAACTTTATTGTATTATATTTTTCTATTTCTTAAATACAGTTTAGCAGTATATTTAATAATTATTACGATCTAGCCTTATGTTTAGGCCAATGAGTAATTTAATGTTGACCTTTATTATGAACCTTTATTAAGATGCAATAAATATTGATGAGGATGCAATAAATATACTGAATACTGAATAGATAAATAGAAGGCTAGCTCCCAACTGAAACAATCAGAGCCTACAAAAACCCCAAGCGGCCCCCGGCCAAGCAAACAGTAAACACGGTAAGCAAACGTAGAGCCAATTAAAACTGGGGCCGGCAGTTCACTTACTGCGTATTTGTTTTGCTACGCGCGTTAAATGGTTCTTGATTCGCCTGCAAATGTTTGCTGAGCTTTCAATCTTCTGTATTGAGGGTTAGAAACGTTTGTTTAAAGGGCCGAGCGCTGGTAGCACTGGTGGTCTAGTGGTAGTGATTCTTCTGATTCTAAGGTGAGGTTCGAAACCGGTCGTGAACCAATGGATTTTTCATTTCGATAAAATTATGTGCGCAATGCTCTCTCATAGCGTAGAAAAACATCGCCAGAAAACTGGCATGCCCAAGAACTAAAAGTTCGATAAATATGTGCCACACAAGCCGCATTAGGTCGGGCCTTTCCGCGGTGCGAATCGCCGAAGAACTTTTTGTTATGAGTCGATTCAGACCGCGGTGCGAATCGCCGAAGAACTTTTCGTAATGAATCAATTCGGATCCGCGTGGTGGATTAAGATCCAAACAGTCAAAAATTCAAAATTCAAAATTCGTTTGTTCACTTAGTTTATAAGTTTAGTCTCGTTTAAAAGTAGGCCAGCGTCCCAGCAGTGGGAACATTAGAAGGCTGCCATGATGATCTGTTGTTTTGTTCCAGTTCAATTTCGTCGGCAAGCTACTGGGTCCTAAAGGCAACTCGTTGAAGAGGCTGCAGGAGGACACGATGTGTAAGATGGCCGTGCTGGGCAGGGGGTCTATGAAGGATCGCCAGAAGGTAAACTATACAACTTAAGCTGGGTTTACATTATTCTGTCGTGGCGTGTCCTGACGCGTCATAAGCATAATCGTATCCATACATTTTGTATGTTTAGAATTATATTACTATAACGCGTCACGACAATCCACGACAGAATAATGTAAACGCGGCTTTAGGGGGATTTGACCAACTTTTAGAATAACTGTTAATAATAATATTAATAAATATTTTGACGACCGATGTGGCGCAGCGGGCGTAGGTCCACCTGTGACGCAGAGGTTGCGGGTTCGATTCCCGCCTCGGGACAAATGTTTGTACGATCTACAAATATTTGTTCCGGGTGTTCTGGGTATTTTCTATATATAATAAAAAATATCTATCTATGTATTGTATTGTATTAAATATATATCAGTCATCTAGTACCCATAATACAGTTCTGTTTAACAGCAGCTTACTTTGGGGCTAGATGATGCTGGGTGGATTGTCCAGCAGTATTTAAAAAAAAATTAAAATCTATTCATCTAGCCCTTAGGAACCATCTTTCCTTTTACCTGTCAGGCAGGCTCTTCAGCATAAATTCGTCTTTGTGGGTAGTACCGCAGTGCCAGATATTCTACCTCCAAGCAGTAGTGTGCAAACTGCACTGAGGCACACACTGAAGGCACTGTAGCAAGTGAAATTACTGGGCGAAAGATCGATCAAATCGTATATAATGAAAAAACAACAAACCTCATATCATTTTGCTTTCGTTTGTTTGTTTAATGGTGTCGGAATAGATAGTAAAAAAATAAATCAAAAGTGTCAGTTGAGACACTGTGTCCCAATAAATTGTTGTCCGAAACGACAGCAAGTCATTCTATCAACAGTATTATGCTCTTTAGAGTAGAGATTCCGCTGTTTCTTTTTTTGTATTTAATTTGTGTGGTGATTTTCAAAATGTTATCTATTTATCTATCTATGCTCGGTAGCTTTGAGTGCTCTGGGTGACAGATGGAAATAATTCCATCTCCAGTCTCCACGTAAAAAGACAAGTTCCAGAGAATTTGGACTTGCCAAAATAAAACCGTCCATGTAAAAACTGAAACGAGCGAGACTGCTTGTGCTCGTAAATCTTTATCTCTGACTTTCTGACGAACCCGTCTTATAACACGTCGACACGATGCGCGTAACATGCGCAAATAGGAGCGCTTGAAATAAAAAATTGGCGGACATTTTACGTAGCGTCAACTAGACCCAAACTAAAGCGCAAGATTCAAGATTCAAGATATTTATTTGCATAAATAAGTGTTACAAGAGATCTTAAAAGTAATACGGCACTTAGAACTTAGGTATTTGCCCTTTTCATGCATTGCAAATTTTATGTAACACACACAGAGAATGGACGCGGGTCGCGTCGTGTCCGTCGCGGGCCCGTCGCGGTTGTATTTTGTTTAATTTGTATGGACGACAACGATGACAACACACTAAGCGCGTGCGCGGGTCGGGAGCGGTTCGGGTCGTGTCAGTGTGTTGTCATCTTTGTCGTCCATACAAATTAAACAAAAGCAACAGTTATACTAAAACAACAACAAGCTTGTACAAAGGGAACCAGATAGCAGATAGATTACCATGTCCTTTAAATAAAAAGGAATTCCTGTTCGTTGGTCTTGCTAAAACTCGAGAACAGCTGGACTAATTTGGCTAATTTTGGTCCAGAATCTATTAATCTTAATTTTGGTCATAAAATATTTCTGGGAAGGTTTAAACGTTTCTGCCTCCATGCAGTATGTGCAAGCATTTCTGTGTTTAGGTTTGAAGGGCACATCTCGGAGTGACGATCACAGTGCAGTGCCACGCAGAATAAAACTATTGGGTGACACTGCAGCTTAACATCAGGCGAACGACCTTACCAAAAAATATTTGCTGCCAAAAAATACTTCGTCATTTGCTGACATTATTTATTAAATGTAAGATGAAAAACAGAAGAAAAATCACTAGTACTATTTCCGCTCAACCTTTTAACTAATGAGGATAGTTAACATAGTTAACCACAAAATAAACATATTGACACGTGTTTCATCGCTCCACGGGACATCATCAGAACCATCGAGGTGCTCCGGCAGACGTGTTGCTCTGTCGAGCGCTGGAGCCAAATGGATTTTTTTTAGCCTATATCGGCCACTGCAGACAATAAAACAAAAAAAAACATATTAATTTACTTGCGCCGTGTCTAAGCACAGAGATCATTCCAAGGGTCATTTCATTCCCTTAGGTCATCAGGGAACATTACAACGAAGTGGGGTCCTAAGACCGTGCAACAACAAATTAGGAGGCCGCCTTTGTGTTCTCGCTAATCTGGGATTACCTCAGCCTTTGTGTATGATTAGTGTTAGCTCGCAAAGCAACAAACAGTTCTGTGTGTAGTTTCACGTTTGCTACTCTGCTGTTGAGTTTTTATATTTTTGAGTTTATTAGCCTCTATGTTCTGTGTTTTCGGTTTATTTTTTTCAAGTTTGAAGATAAAAAAAATACTTCTAAATTCGAATTTAAATCTAGAATAAACAGATTTGAATTTCGAATAGAAAAACTCAGGAGTCAGTTATAGTTCGCACAGCGGATCTAGGCTTCCGTGAAGTTAGCCGTTTGTGATGCGCAAAGACAATAAAGTTTGAAAAAGCTCCATTGCGCATCGAAACGGCTAATTTCACGACGGCCGAGATCCGTCGTGAGAACTATACCAAGTGTTGGATTGTGTTGGATTTAGTGATTTTTTTAAATTTATTTTACCAATAATACGTGTATTACCTATATTTTAGGTGGACTAACGTAACTCAGAACATTTTAATATATTATTTACACATACCGGTAAATATTAACAAACCTAATTTGAAAAGCGTAATGACTTTGTAACAAGACACAAGAAGATTAAGGGTGAGTCGCACCACCTAACGTTAACGTCACATTGTTTAATCGTCGTCGAACAGTTTGACGTAAACGTTAGATGGTACAACTCACCCTAAGCCTCCCTTCGTACTAAGTAGTTTTATAACACAGTGCATTTGGTAGGTTAATTTAGAGTATCTAATTAAAGTGTTCCTACAAAAAAGTGGTTTCAACAAGATTTCCGTGGTCTTTCGTAATAACTTTTTAACATTCAAATAGTACAAAATATAATTTGTTAAATACTGTATTCGATAAAAATATTTTTAGCTAGCAACCAGGTTGTAATAAAAACTTTATTATCACAAAACAATAAAACAGTTGATCGAAAAAAAGTAATAAAAAAGTTGTTGGAACTTTCCTATTTCGTTTAGTATGTGGAAAGGTTTTGTGGTATTTATTATGATAATGCAAGTAAGCTGTGTGCGGAGAGCACTGGTGGTCTAGTGGTAATGAGCCCGCCTTCTGATCCTAAGGTTATGGGTTTGAACACGGTCGTGCACTTTTTGAAAACTGTGTGCAATGCCAATGCTATACGGTGAAGGTTATCATGAGAAAACCGACATGATTAAGATCAAAAATTTAGAGAGATGACCTCGATGGCGTGGTGGGCGAGTGCCCAGCTGAGAAACGAGAGGTTGCGGGTTCGATTCCTGCCTTGGGATAAATGTTTGGTCGATCTGCAAATATTTGTTCCGGGTGTTTTAGGTATTGTCTATGTACTTATAACAAAAATATATCTATCTATGTATTGTATTGGTTGTAGAATTCTGTCACCAGTTCTGTACCCATAACACAAGCTCTGCTTAGCTTGGGGCTAGATGATGTTGTGTGGATTGTTATAAATCAACTTGCTTTAAATAACAGGAGGAGGAACTGCGCGTGTCCGGTGACCCGAAGTTCGCGCATCTGTCAGACGAGCTGCACGTTGAGATCAGCGCGTTTGCGACCCCGGCCGAGGCGCACGCCAGGATTGCGTACGCGCTTGCTGAGCTCAGGAGGTTTCTGGTGCCGGTGAGTATTACTAATACCTAGCGTTCGGGAAGTTACGGTATTTTTTCTCATCACACAGCCTCAATACAACAAGACACAGTCAGTGCGTGTTGCCAGTGATGACTTACGGCACTGTAACGCAGAGCCTCAAGACAAAAAGTCGCAATCAGTGCGTGTTGCCAGTGATGACTTAAGGCACTGAGACGTGGTCGCTAACTATTGGTCTTAAACCATTTACACGGTTCAATAATTGCATGCAAGAATTGCTTTCGGAGCAAAACGTCTAACATTTATTATTCTGAAATTGATTTAACGATTTATGATGACGTTTTCATCTACTAAGCTATCGGCGCAATCCGAAAATAACCTATAGATAATTTCGAGCATGAAAGCTTGACTCGGTAGCTCAAGAGCATTCAAAACATTTCAAAAGTTCAACACATCAAAGCATTCGTAATAAAACATACATATTACAATATTACATTTCAAAGCTCGGAGAGCGGAGTGAAATATAATTTTGTTTTTCAAGCCTTCTAAAGCACACAATATGAAATGCTAGAGCGAATGTATGCATTAAATATACCAGTAAGTGTACACTCTCGTGCAAAGTTGTGGAACTCGTGTACAGTACGAACTTTTACGGGAATTTCATATTTTTGTGTACATTTTAGTGTAACTTAAATTTAAAAATAAAAACTGTATGCAATAAACAGCCTTAGAGAAAATTCATATTTTCCAAATTAAACTAGGTTTCCTTTAGTTCAAGGCTGCATTTTGAAAGAATAAAAAGAGATCCTTTGTTAAATATTCGAATTCGAAATGAAATAAAAAGAAAAAACAAATTCATGTTCCTTTTACAAAATACCTAATTAATATAAACTAAACCAGCCAGTACTTTTATCTTTCTAGTTTGTCTAAAAAGGTTGGTCACCAACAAAATTCATAATTAATGTTTATTTTTCCATAATAATAAAAACGCATTTTAGCTTTTACTTAACTTATACTTTTTGATTATTGTAGTACCTTGCTATAGTATTCTTTCTAATACCTACGACATAGGGAATCTTAGTCTTAATAATCGTAGAAATTTGAATCAGGGGCATACTTAATAATACTAATACTTTTTTTTTTTTACACAAAAAAAATATTTATTATAAAAATAACTGTTTGGTGTATTTTATTATGGTTTGAAACAGATTAGATTACTTTGTGCCTGCGGTGCTAAAGCAAACGAAGCCACCGGCAGCACTTACCTAATAAAAGCTTACATTATTTCCAAGCTTACAAAGTGCGAGTTGATAGCACAAAATCAATTTCTCATACGCTAGCCACCGTGAAAACATCGTAAACCACAGCACCTGACGGCAGTAAAGTGTAAAGTAGGCTTTACGTTATTACGAAATGAGGATTTCAACATGACTTTTGATCCGACCTGGCTTTACTTTGAAATGACGCCTACAAAGGCGAAGTAGGTAGGTTAATCCTGGTAGGTGTTTTCTAGTGATGAATAGTTGAGACGCCTTGTGCTTTCTTCTTCTTCTTTTAATTTGTGGCGTCTGTGGCTGAGTTTGCCACAATTTTGCCAATGTCAATGTCGGTTTAAAAGAGGGAGACCATAATGTAACAAGGTGATGCCACAGACGCCACAAATTAAAAGAAGAAGAAGTAACAAGGTGATGCCTTGTGCTTTATCCATGTTATTTAATGGCAACTGTTATTTTTTAACAATATTGCTAATGTCAAGTTATAAATCTACTGGACTGGACTCTGGACAATCCACACAGGCCACAGACAATCCACACAGCATCATCTAGCCCCGAGCTAAGCAGATTGTTTCTTGTTTTATGTTGCTTAGCTGGCTTGGTAAGCTTGTGTTATGAGTACTAGATGACTGGTATACTTAATGCAATACAATAACATAGATAGATATTTTTTACTAATCATAAAAAATACCCAGAACAAATATTTGCAGATCGTTCAATACATAGATAGATATTTTTTTATTATGCAAAAAAAATACCCAGAACACCCGGAACAAATATTTGCAGACCGTTCAAACATTTGTTCCAAGGCGCGAATCGAACCCGCAACCTCCTACGTCGCAGGCGGACCGACGTCGGCCGCGCCATCGGTCGTCAAAAAGTTATGTTTGATGATTTGTTTGTGAATGTCAATTTATTGTCGCATCAAACCCTGAGCATCAATCAAAATTTTGAAGGAAATAACGGGAATAATATATTTTTTTTTTTTCAAACAATTTTCAAGACAAACATTCATCACTTGACTTCTTTAGTTATGGCTTCTGTAAATCTACATCCCCTCCCATTCTAATCACTTACACCATGTGCCAAGACAACGAGTCATAATGGCATCCTACTGGTATTATAAATGCGAAAGTCTGTGTGTCTGTGTTTGTGTATGTTTTTACGTGACGACTTAACCGGTTGTGTTGAAATTTGGAATGTAGATGGCCTAAGTTCTAGAATAACACTTTTTATCCCGGTAAAATTGAATGTCTATGGACTAGCCTAAAAACTACAAAACTGCGGGTGAAGCCGCGCGGGTCAGCTCGTATTGTATAAACTGCCACCAAAACATAATAATAAATTTTAAATTTGACAGTCTTCTAATGTTCCCACTGCTGAAACGCTGGCTTACGCGCCTATGCGAGAGTGATAGGTTCTCTATCCACCGCGCATGGTGATCACGAATCTAAGCTTCGTTTTTTTTGCTAGAATCCCTTTCATAACAATAATAGAATAATTAAAATCGATCCTTCTTTATTACACCTTTAACCCTCAATCAAATCAATTCCGTTTAGAGCTCAATTATTAACAATCCCATTGGAATTACCAACTCGCATTGATTGATTAATAACGGTTCTGTGGGGTGATTACGTAAGCGGCCGCATTAAACGCATTTCTCACATTGTAATAATAAAAAATAGTTAGAAGTCTTTTTCTTATACCACATTGTTGGCAAAAGTGAGTTAATGAATCGCCCAATGGCTTCCATCATAACCCAACAACTTAAAGAAACCCGGGACCGACTGCTCATCGTGCCCACTGAAGCGTGGAAGCGCTCAGTATAAATTGCCACTGGCTGTCACCCATCCAAATGGGGGATATCTATAAAACTGTAATTTCAGCGGCTTTTTTTTAATGGCAATCTGTCTGTTCAGACTATATTGCCAGTGTCAAGTAATAATTGTCAACGTACACAAAAATAAACGAATTTTGAAATTTGACGAACAACATTTTGAAAGAAATGATGGCGTTCTTTCAAAGTTTTCTAGGAGAATCTTTGACCAAATTACAAACCAACATTGCCCTTCCATATCAATCACTTAGACTTGTGCCAAGACTGCGAGTCGTATTGGTTAAATTGCCACCAAATTTACAAAATAAAACTCAAAATAACACGAGAAAGACAATTAAAATGGGAGGACCATGTCGTACCGGCATAATGACCGAAGAAACCAAGGAACATAACTAGAAACTTCCATTCCCATTTCAGCGGCTTGCTAAGTATTTGGCTTTCCTTGTAATTCTTATGTCAATAAACAAAGACGATGATTTTGAAAGACACAGTCGTTTAAAGTATAAATGAGTTAGGAACCACATAAAAACCTCTCGCTTGTCAGCCGAGCACTCTTCTTTTTCTTCGTTTATGGCCTCTGTGGCTTATTTACCACAATTTTGCCAGTGTCAAGTGTATTAGTTTGATTGTCGCTTAGCAACATAAACAAACGAAATTTCGAAAAAAATGGTGACTTTTTCTTCAAAATTCCCTTGGAAAGTCTTTGATTAAATTACCAGCCAACATTACCGCTCCATTTCAATCACTTACACTTGTGCTAAGTAAACAAGTTCAATTGGATAAACTGCTACCTAATTTACGCAATAAAACTTAAAATAACACGAGAAAAATAATTAAAACATAAATAGAATTTCAAAAAATAAAATAAAATAGTTTCATAAAATACCTACTTACCTTACCTACCTCTCATACCTACTCGTACCTACTCCTTGCCTTCTATGTACCTACCTAATAATAAACCTCGGTCTGCCTTCACCTATTGTTATGCCCTAATGGGCTCACATTGTGATCCACGATTTGTATTTTCACCCCATGTACCTACCAATGTGATGACAATAAAAATATTGTATATTGAGTATTGAGTATTAAAATGGGAGGACCCATGTCGTTTTGACAAGATAGCCAAAGACAATAGCCGAGCACTTCGCATGCCATTAGGGATGTCAATTTTAACAAATAGTCACCTAATCCTCTCTAGAAAGCCTGGCGGACAGCCCTGAGGGTCTATACTCTTGCGGACTAATGCGATAGATCATGAAACTTTTCCGCGGTTCAGCTTATATGTCCGTGAATGCTTTTAACTTGTCACCGACATAAGTTAAGCTACGATATTGGCCACGATTATCGTTTGTCGCTTTTCACAGTAGACCCCACTCGCTCCGAGGTTGATGGTTGTTTTCGTTGGCGCGTCTTTGAAATGCATTTGAAATAGTTTATAGTGTTGTCCTACATTGTAGTCCAATCAAATAAAATCTTTATTTAGAACATAAATAAATATAGACGCAAAATAAAACGATGGTAGGCAAATGTAATAGTAGCGACTCGCCCCGGCTTCACGCGTATAGATGAGCCTTCCTCTTGAATAACTCTATCTATTGATAAATTAAAAATTGGGCATTTTTACACAGCGCCAATACAACCATAAACTAATCAAAACTTTTATACTATGGAAACCAGATTACTGATGGAAAACACACATTTTTTTACATAAAAACTCCAGATTATACGGTGAACGGTGAAGGTCACCTCAAAATGACAAGAGGATTTAAGTTTTCGCTAAATGTCAAATACGCATACACCCGAAGCAAATTTTGCAGATCATGCAAACATTTGTTACGCAGCGGTATTGAACTCACAACCTCTCGTTTCTTAACCGGGCACTCAGCGCGCCATCGAGGTCGTCACCGAGAATGATGATGAAATAAATATTTTGAGCTGATTAAAGGACCAGTTTTATAGTGGCCTAGGTCTTTGTAACACCATAGAAAAATTTAAAAAATATATAAGACTAACAGTAACAAACAATTTTATTTTTAAGTAGACAAACGAAGTTCTAGCGGAAAAATGTTTATTGTGTTGAGTTTCCTAAAACACTAGAGATCCGCCATGACAGATAGTAGCAATGATCACGTGACGCATCGTCACTTTGACAGTACATAATAACTCAGTTGTTCGTTAAACCCGCCATGTTGTTTTGCATTGCGTTGCACTCTTTCACAAAGATAAACTTACTTTAGATTATGAAAGAAGCCAAAATAAAACAAATAAACAGTGAAAAGTGTTTTTTTTAATGATTATCAAATTATCTAGGACAGAGGACCAGGTCCCGGCTCCATACTGAGTGAAACAACTCCTTTTATTATTGAATTTGAATTTGTCACATCCCTGGTGTTTTCTTTCAGCTGTCTGTTCCGCAAACATTATCTCATTCACTGTGCCATAACACAGCTTGGCATACTAACTGCATACCTAAGTGACTGGAAATGATGACACAACTATATTGTAATTGAGTTTTGAATGTTTTATTTTTACGATAGTGTGTTTTTTTTACTACTAACCACAGAAATCGGAATAAGCTACTAACCTACTAAATGGCAACCAAGCGTGTGACCCACCTGATGGTGAGCGGTTACCGCAGCCTATAGACGCTTGCAATACCATGGGTCTTTTTTAACGTTTTAATGATGTTTTAAAGTGTTGGGACAAAATATACGCTAAAGCTTTGACGCATTTTTTCTAAATCTTATTAACCGTATTTATCAGAAAATAAAAATTATTTATACGCAGAGAGATAAGCTTCAAATACGCTTCGAATAAATGAAAACAAAACTAAAAATGCCAATCGCATCATTTTTAAAACATTCTTGTTACGTTGAAATTAATTCACAAACGGTCCACAATATCATCTTGAAATACAACTCTAAAGTTAAATGTAAATTTCTTGCGGAAATGTTTGCCTCCGCTGAAACTATGTGTTTTTTTAGAATCGACCACTGCTATTAGACGGAATTTATAACTAATTCCCAATAAGATTTTCCTCTTAAGTAACTTAAGAGGAAGATTAGTACTAGTATTCCATCACTATTTATGAGAATAAAATAATACATGTTTTTAAGTAGCAGCCTCTCACTCAACAAAATTTTAAACGCCTAAAAAGATGACAAATACTCACCCTTGACGAAAGAAACTGATTTCTACTAGACTATGCTGATCATATTCGATGGAATTGCACCCTAACCACAATCCCGGATCAAATATGATTATGGCTAAGGAAAATTGCAGATACAAAAAAAAAAGGAGCGGCCACCGTCTCATGACGGCCGCAGATTCGTAAAGCTTCAGAGCTCTTCATATCTTCAAGATGCAGAATGCTGAATAAACTATGCAGTTTTGGGCACGTTTAAATGAAGAAAGTTTTTATTGCCAGACTGTCGAACTCTCGCGGTCGTTAAGCATTATACAACGCAGTAATAATATGGTACTAAGGCTCGTTATAGCACTATTTTGGAGGACTTAATTTATTTGTGGACGTCTATTGGCTGATATGATGAAGCATATCTGGAGGCAGGGCAGTGTCCCCGCCAAGACGTGCCAAGCGAAGCCCAATCTTTTGTTTTTTAATTACTAAACTAGAAGGTCAAATCAAGTGACATTGCGTCTCAATATACTTATATATACTTATATTTACTTTGTCCGAATATATACTTTGTCCGAATCAACAGCATGTCGAATTATTTATTTACTAACTTTAATTTAAAATATATTACGATTAATGGTTATCTTCTCTATAGTTGTTTTAAACAACTTTCATATCTTTCGACTTTTATTCTGTTTCAAAATCGATTTGAAGCGTGTTTCGCTTTCAACACGTGTTTTCGTCAAGCGTTGGAAAGAAAATTAAACTTCTTTACAACGCTTGACAAAAGAACACGTGCCGTGGAGAAACGTGTCAATATTTCCTCAGGATTCCTCGGCACGAAACACGTGTTTTGAACACGTTTTTCGCCTCTCCAACCTTTAGCTATTGACGATAAGGTTTATGTTTACGTTCGTCAAACATTTTTTTGTTACAAGACGGTCGAGTCGCTCGTCTGAAGTTTGTTTTTATGGGGTTCCCAATAAGTTTCCAGTAGGGCATTGATCCGTTGCATGCAACTCTTTATTGGCAGAACAGAAAGCACATAGGCAGAATATCTGGCACTGCAGGGATCCATTAAGACGAACTCTTACTGAAGAGTCCTGTCACCAGGTACTGCGTGACACTGAACTGCGCTCTAATTGTAGAGCAACATTTTTACACATAAGCAATTTCGTGCTTCGAAGGGCAAGTTAAGCTGTTGGTCCCGGCTTTTTACCAAAGTTGTTAGGCCGTGATGGAGGCCTACGGGTGGCCTCAACTCTGTCACCAGAGTTGGCCACTGACTTTTACGACTTACGTACCTAAGTAATCAATACTTCCCAAGAGTTACAGAAGTTGTTTCCAAGGTCGGAAGAAGCGGAACTTACACCATACGGTTACGATATTGTGTTCAGCTTATTATTACAACAATAACTAAGTTTCCCAAGATATTAGGCAAGATGAGAGGGAGACTGCAATATCCTCAATTGAATCCGGGCGGGATTCAATTGAGGCTAGTATGAGCGTTGTAGACATCTGTTTTCTTATGACGACACGGACAAGTCATTTGCCTGATGTTAGGCGCCATGTCTGACCATAATTTAGTGTCACTTGGTGCTTTAAGTCCTAAAGTTCTGGGCACTGTACTCCACTCGTCACTCCAAGACGAAGTTAGTCTTTTTACCCAGTAATTTTACTTGCTACAATGCCCTTTAAACGTAAACACAGCAATACACACCACTGCTTAGAGGTAGAGTATCTGGTCTGTGGTGGTACCAAATAAAACTGACTTTTGAGTCTTACCACCAGGCAGGTCCATTTCTCCACGGAAAGTTAAAAAGTACAGTTTTTTCGAAAAAGCTCCATTATCATCAAAACGGCCTACTTCACGATTTCCCAGATTATCATCATCATATCAGCCAATACCCTTCTGCTGGACATAGGCCTCCCCCAAAGAGCGCCATGACGACCGATCTTGAGCCTTCACCATCCACCGATTTTCCGCGACCGCTTTAATGTCACCGGTCCATCGAGTGCGGGGCCGTCCCAGTTTTCCAGTTCATGGTCGCCATTGGAGACCTTTATTCCTCAGTGGTTATCGGCTTAGCAAGCTATATGGCCTGCCCACTGCCACTTCAACTTATTTATTCTAAGTGCTATGTCGGTGACATTGGTTCTTCTACGGTACTTCATCGGAAATATACTGGTTGTTTTTCTAAAGTGCACCTTATTTCCAGGACTACAACGACGACATCAGACAGGAGCAGATGCTGGAGATGCAGATCCTGTCATCGGGCAGCGAGCAGCGCCGCATGTCTCCCCCCGAGTCGAGGAGCGGGAGCGAGGAGACACTGCCACTGAGAGATGATCACAAGCACAGGGTAAGGGATGAGCATCAGACAGGAATATAACTATGCCTATAATGTATATATAGGATGCTACAGCCGGTCTCACTTGCTCGCCACCGACCACAACACCATCGAAGCTGCTTTTTTTTCGTTCGTTCGTTCGTATGAGTCAGTGGCCAACTCTGGTGACAGAGTTTCTAGGCCGCCCGAAAGCCTCTGTCATGGCCTAACAACTTTGAAAAAGCCGGGCCCGACTGCATAACGTGCCCTCCGAAGCACGGGAGCGTTCAGTTGAAATTGCCACTGGCGGTCACCCATCCAAATGATGACCCCGCAGAACAGTGCTTAACTTCGCTGATCTGTTAAGAACAACTTAGCCAGCTACGTCACGAGCGCTCCATCAAAGCTAGAACATTGCTGCCATCAACCTAAAGTCCTTCTCCGTTATTTCAAGGAGTTGTGCTGGCTAGGGTCAGGTTAGCAGGGGGTCAATGCACAATACACCCCAATGCGGGACGTCAGTGCAGATCTTATACCCCCATTTAGAATTAAAATTAGAATTAGACAGTCGGTCTCTGACACAACAGCACAAGCTACTCTAAGCTTTAACAGTGCCGCGCAGAACTTAAAAACTTTAGCTTTGGGTGGTACTGCATCTATTATGGTCAGGCATGGTGCTTAACATCAGGCGGGCGACTTGATCCTCTTGTCACTTGCTGACATAAAAAAGCTTAAGCCCTAAGTATAGGTTAGGGAACTTATTAATAAATGTACTTTAAACCACTGTTAGCTAATGTGTTTCTTCCTATCTATACCTTTGTTCATTGACTTATGACAAGAAAAAACGCAATACTTAGCGGCTTGGAAGACGAGATCTCTAACACCACACACCAGCGCTTTTGTAACAATGATTATAATCTTCCAATAGTTGCATCACTAAACTTGCTGCAACTTCATTTGATATATTTCATCAAATATTTGCTTAATTCGTCAACACAAAGTCAATTCTGTGAATGTGTTACACAAAGTTTGTATTAAAAAAATAACGGATACATTCGAGGACTATGCCAAATGAATTGCCTAAGAAACTCACCATTTAAGTTATTTAAACGATATTTTATGGGGCGACCTGTTAAATAAGAGGATCTATCAATCTATCGAGAGAAGAAATAATTTTGGCGAGACCTGTGGCCTGTCAACTGAACACCCGCACAGGGGCCAATCTAGCCGTAGCCACAGAAGATTCAGTAGCATTATAACCAAAAGTTTCACTTGCTATCGGCTTGCAATAGTATTTCTGTATCCTTTTTCTCGCCTCAAAAGCCTCACCTAGTTTGTTTGGCACCTAAAGCATTATGATGAAGAGGGATCATCAAAAAAAAAGCTAGCCGAGTTTGTTGCCAGATTCTTCTAGGCTGAGGCGCGTGGAACTGGCTTAAATTTACCTAGTGATATGATTGAATAATAGTACATTATGGTACTAGTGTGTAACATTGGTGATTACCGCTGAGGCGCCATTGACACCCGAGCCGTAGGCGAGGATCTTAACATAGCCGAGGACGGTAATCATCAATACACACGTGTATCATACGACGTTTTTCAACACACAAAAAAAATCTATAACTCACTATTGAGTTATAGCAATGAAAAAGTCATAGTTTGATTATGGGTGTCATTCTTTGCCTAATTGAGATGACCATAGAGCCACTTTTTAAGCAAGTGTGTTGAAAAGCTATTTTTTACTTTACTTTACTCACTTTTCCTTCTTACTTATGTACGCAAGCAAGTGTGGTGTTTATCCTGGATAACACTATAAACACTAATAAGCAACGTAAATCAGCCTCTAAAGCCTGTGCTGTAAAGTTGATTTTGCAATGCAATCTGATTCGGAGTGAGATCTGCCACGTGACAAGCGACCGTCATTCAGCCGGGATTAGCGCGTCATTAATCAATCGAGTGCGGGTAGTTCGGTACTCGCACAATAGGGAGGGTAATGAAAGCGTTTGGAGGGTAATTACTACCATTTTGGCCGAATTGGCCGTTTTTTAAATGAATTAATGCCCTTATGTGTCATAAAATGACATATTAGATGGATAGATAAAAAATACTTCATTGTTCACCATAAAATAAAGTTATGACGTTAATATTATTATGGGCCTTCCTAAGTATAGGCTTTCCTTGTTAATCTTATTTTAACGAACGATGATAGATTTGAAAGACAATAGCTAGAGGTTTAAAGTACATTTATGAATAAGACCCTAAGCGTCTCGTACCGATTATTTATTATTTATTTATTAATAGTTTTACTCTTTTTACACTGAAAAAGTTATTGGGCCATGACAGAGGCCTTCAAGTGGCCAATTACTCCGTCACTAGAGCTGACCACTGACTCATACGACAAACTTACCTTTCTAAAGTAGCTTCTAAAAAAATACAAGTAATTTTTTTTTACGCACCAATATTATTATTTTGCGAGAGATCTAAATAAATCTTCTTATCTCCTACTTATTTCAACCTCGGCTCTCGGCTTATCTCCATGTTTCCATACCATAAACAGTGTTCATTGTGTGATTTAGGCACTACCACTTATTCTGCTAACTACTTACCTATCCTAAAAGAGCATTCGATCGATGTATTATGTATTAATAAAAAAAATATTTAAAAAAAAGACTGTAATATTTGCCGCCAAGCAGTAATGCTCGCATTGCTGTGTTCCGGTGTGAAGGGTATGGTTTCCGGTGAAATTACTGGCACATGAGGCTTTCGATCATAGCCTCAAGGTGGCAACCCGCGAGTGATACCTCTGGTATTGCAAGCGTCCATAGGCTGCGGTAACCGCTTACGATCTTGTGGGCCGTACGCTTGGTTGCCACTTCAGTTATATAAAAAAAAATAATATATATATATATATATATATATAGACCCCCAATTCTTCTAAACGCAGCTCATTTCTGTGAGGCGTGACACCTATTTAGGCCCCATTCAACTCGTAGAGATGAGGTCCTAGTCGGACGGAATACAATGACCCCAATAAAGGCACCACTTGACCCGACAGTAACCCAATCGTAAAAATATTGCGTTAGGTGACATCTGTATTCAATACCCAGAACCAATAGAGTATAAACATTTATATTACGCGTTTAAATGTTTTTTACGCTATTGCGAAGCGTAAAAAAGATTTCGTTTTTTTTCCGTAAACCTTTGAAATTTAATCGATTATTATAAGTAGGTATACTAGCTGCGCCTCGCGGTGTTATCCACTACTAAGCAGTTATTTTTGTTTTATCCCACGGAAACCAAATATTTTTCTGAGTTGGGAGTGCTACCTGCTATCTATCATCATCATCATGACAGCCTTCTAATGTTCCCACTGCTGGGACACTGGCCTACTCTCAGGCGAGAGTGATTGGGTCTTAATCCACCACGCGGACCCAATGCGGATTGGTGGATGGCACATGTCTTTCGAATTTTTAGTTCTTGGACATGCCGGTTTCCTCACGATGTTTTCCTTCACCGTATGAGAGCACTGGCATTGCGCACATAAATTTTTCGAACAGAAAAATCCATTGGTGCACGACCGGGTTTGAACCCACGACCTTAGGATCGAAAGGCGGGGTCATTACCACTAGACCTCCGGTGCTCTCTCTATCTCTGTCTCTATCTGCTATCTATGCATGTGCTTAATTTCAAGAAAAAAATCATGTACCTACCTGACATGACCATGTCAGTGCGAGCATAGTTGGTATCTTACCTGCTTTGTGCGTTATAATACTTGCTTACCTACACCTTAGCTAAGTCATCAGGTTTAAGTCTTGTACACAGAACTATATTTAAAACCGAGCGTGTAACATTTTGCGTATTTGTATTTTACACACAAATTTATTTTAGTGATGAGAAACATAAGCCGCACGAAAATAAATGATTTAAAATCATCGATAAACACGCGGCAAACCGATTCTAGGCACTAGCACACCACCACACCGCCCCCGGTTGGGAGCAGACAGTTTCGCGGCGAGTAAAGAGGTTCTCAGCCCTTACTTAGCCCGTTTTTTCGGCACGCGAGGTTCAGTACATGTTTTTTTATACTAGGTACTAAAGTGTGATTTCACCGGAAACCATACCCTTCGAACCGGAACACAGCAATGCGAGCATTACTGCTTGGCGGCAGAAATAGGTATGGTGGTATTCCTTCCCCGGACGAGCTCTATCACAGAGAACTCTTTTTTTTGTGTGTGGCGCACTAATAATCAAAATAATAAATAAAATAATAATAAATAAAATAAGACCCTGTTTTTTTGATAATATTATTGTAATTGTATGTTTCAGATGCCAGGAATCCAGCAATCGCCAGTGACCGCCCCAATGCCAGGCATCATCAACGGAGGGAACCGGGACTTCTCCCCGCCCGCCCCGACTCCGGCTCCTGAGCATCTCACTCATCATCAGGTAATATTATTTAATAATAATAAAACGTTCTGTTACATTAAAATTTACAAATGTAGATTAAATAATATTACTATTGGTAACAAAAATGGCCACCACTCAGCATATGCTATTATCAACCTAAAGTCCTTCTCCGTTATTTCAAGTAGTTGGCTGAGGTCAGGTTAGCAGGGGGTCAATGCACAATACACCCCAACGTGGGACGTCAGTGCTGGAGGGCGATTCTCGTGCCATAGATAGTCACATGTGATAATTTATCGTCAAAACTGTCAAAATTTCTATACATTTTATATTTATATCACATGTAAATATAAAATGTGGTCCGCCTGCGACGCAGGAGGTTGCAGGTTCCATTCCCGCCACGAGACAAATGTTTGTACGATCTGCAAATATTTGTTCCGGGTGTTCTGGGTATATTCCATGTAAAATAAAAAAATATATCTATGAATTGTATTGCATTAAATATATATCAGTCATCTAGTACCTATAATACAAGCTCTGCTTAACTTGGGGCTAGATGATGCTATGTGGATTGTCTAGCATTATTTATTTATTTATTTATCTATGCACGAGAATCGCCCTCTAGATCTTCTACCCCCATTTAGAATTAGATAAGACAGTTTGACCATAGCTCCTCAGTCATAATTGACAGTTTGTGATGGAGATCAATAGATATTGGTCGCTAACAGAGTTATGTGATCATGGGGCTGGTCTAATAGAACCTTTTCGCGTTGCAGCTGGCTGGCCACACCGGACACGGAGTGCTGGTGAGCGGAGGAGTTCTTCAACAACCCACCCACCATCTGCTCACACAGAACTCTCTTCTTGGTTAGTTTTTTACATAAATCACCTCTCTCTAGCCTCAATGGTTTGATGGAAGAAAACTCTTTTTAGGGTTAAGCTCGCCTTTGATATTTGAAATACATATAGTATTTTCTATAAGTTTTAATGTATTATTTGTGTGTACAATAAAGAATAAAGAAGATAAATCATTTTCTTTTTTAAACAAAAATATGTCTACCTAAAAACTTTTTGTTATCAAGATCTATTAGATCAGTACATAGAGTTTGGATACGTTTTTTTCATACCACCTAAGTGGCAACCAAGCGTACGGCCCGCTTGATGGTAAGCGGTCACCGTAGCCTATGTACGCTTGCAACATCAGAGATATCACTTGCGCGTTGCCTGAGACGTAGATCTAAAGTCTCATGTGCCTGGAATTTCACCGGAAAACATTAGAAATACTTCATTAATTTATTAAATCGTTGAAACTTAGTAATTTATCGGAAAAAAGAGTTCTTTCGCTTATTTTGAACCATAGGTTACTAAAAAAAACTGTGCTCGAAAAATGTAAGGACCACTTTTAAATTGCGAATATTGAGACCAATTTTGAAAAAAGAAAGCGATTTTTTTTGTCATGGCGTCTGATATTATTTGTGTCTTACAAAAAAATACAATATTTTCCATACTTTCGTTAAATTAAACACTTAAAAGCAAGCGTGGCTCAACAATATTTCCTCAGCTTTAGCATAATAAGTGCACTGTCAAGCTCGATAAATTACATAACTTGATGCATTAGACGCTTAGCAACCGAAGGGTGAGCGGGTTAACTTGCAAATTGTTTGAAACTTAAATTTGCGTAGGATTATACGCACCAACTTTATAAACAGTCGTTAACGGCTGACTGTGTAGGTATATACATTTTTGATTAATTAAATAATGTTTAGACAAGGTTCTTATGTTTATACAAATTGTTAGTAAATTATACTTAGGGAAGAGATTTTACAAAAGAAATGTTTTGGATAGCTAACGATTCATTTCACATTTTTATGGTGAAAAATCACTCCTTGATAATCAAGTAAACGCTGAAGGGGATTTGATCGCGATTGTGATGAGGTCTTATCCTTGGTCAACTAGATAACTATTTGTTAACTGTCACTTTATATGATTAAAAACTGACAGCGAGCGGTATGCTGTCAGTTTTAATCATTAACACTAACATTAACAGTTTTTTTTACACGTTTTAATCTCGGGATTATTTCCCTTGCTTGCATCATATTCTAGCGTCCGCCTTTTAACTAAAGGTTAAAACAACGGCTGTTTATATCTTGGTGCACATTAGTCTGTGTAAGTGCTTTGTGTAGAAACTGGAAAGTGCTCTTACCAGTTTGTGCAGTCACAGGGTAAATAGAAGCTTGTGCCGTTGTTTAACATAAAGTACTTATCGAAAGTTGTAGTGCCTTTTTAAGAGGAGTAAATGCGTTGGCAGGAAAACTATGGTCAAGAAGTGCAAGAGAAAGGGACTTGGCGATCTTTGGAGGAGGCTTATACCGCCAGAAGCGGTCCATATTAACGGGTTAGTCCCTGAGGGCCCCGATCCCGCAGGGACCCGGTCTTTAGAGACAAATTTCGATCAATTTTATGAGACGATCTTTTGTTTTTCATTGTTTTCAACTTGTACTGTTATTATACTCAATACTCAATTCATTTATTGCTCTCATATGGTTGGTTCATTTACAGTTGTTATATAATAGGTGGTAGTTTCACACATGAACCCTTTCAAAGGGTATGACAACATGGAAGTAGGACGAAGTTTAAATAAGTAGGAAGTAAGTTGATAAATTAAGTAGATAAATAAAAAAAGTTGTGAGCATTAATTCTCAGTAGGTCGAATACAAATACAACTACAAGTTAGTATCATAAAAAGTGCTTACACGTAACTTTACTTAATAATTATAAAATCTTACATTATTTTAACTGTATTTTAGTGTGGAAATAAAGCTTTTTTTTTTTTTTTTTTATTTAAATGCGTTACATTATTCCCCGGCTCGGGGAGGACCGAAGGGGTGTGTTGTGATCATAAACATACCGTCAGGGCAATATTGAACGATTATATCGTAACTTGATGACTTAGGTAGGACTCATCACGATAAACTCTGACAATCGAAAGCGTTGACGTATCGTCCAGCTTTCATTTTATATGAGATTTTTCAAAGAGCATAAAATGAATGACAGCAGAGTGCTTAGCACGAAAAACTCTTTTGACAATAGTTAATGTAAACGTATCGTCCAGCTATCAATTTGTATAAAATTTTTAACAGTGCCTCTCTAGTATAGTTCTCACAACGGATCTCGACCGTCGTGAAATTAGCCGTTTCGATGCGCAATGGAGCTTTTTCAAACTAAATTGTCTTTGCGCATCACAAACGGCTACCTTCACGGAAGCCTAGATCCGCTGTGCGAACTATACGTATGAACTACCTAAATTCCATACAAATTGACAGCTAGACGATACGTTTACGTTTACGACTGTCAAACGAGTTTTTCGTGCTATGCACTCAGATCTCTATATTCTTAAAACGCGGGTTGCGAAAGCGCGCGCTTAAAAGCGCCTTATGAACAAGCTCTTAACAATGCTGGTCTTGCGTCTTGTTACTTGCAGAGTAGTGCTACCGTCACTAATAGTATTGGGGTGTGTATAGGTGGACTAATAGTACTGGGGTGTGTATATGTGGACTAATAGTACTGGGGTATGTATAGGGGGACTAATAGTACTAGGGTGTGCGTTGATGGACTAATAGTACTGGGTATGTATATAGTACTAGAGTGTGTATATGCGGACTAATAGTACTGGAGTGTGTATAGGTGGACTAATATTACTGGGGTGTGTATAGGTGGACTAATATTACTGGGGTGTGTATAGGTGGACTAATATTACTGGCGTGTGTATAGGCGGACTAATAGTACTGGGGTGTGTATAGGTGGACTAATATTACTGGGGTGTGTATAGGCGGACTAATAGTACTGGGGTGTGTATAGGTGGACTAATATTACTGGGGTGTGTATAGGCGGACTAATAGTACTGGGGTGTGTTGTAGGTGGAGGCGACATCCTCGGCCTCAGCAGCCCCGTGCTGGGCGGCGTGCTGCACGCGCACCCTGCTCTGCGCGGCGTTAAACCCGCCGCAGTGCACGCGCTCGCCACGCAAGGTCGGTACGTCCTTACCTTTACAACGACCTTAGAAATCAAGTGCTTATGTTTTTTTTCCATCCATCTCCATCAAGCCGAAGACCGTGGCAGATGGAGGAAAACTATAGATAGTGTCCTTGCACGGAGTCACGATCCTCGACCATGGGGAACCGATTAAGAAGAGGATGTTTTTTTTTATTTAGAATAGGCAATTTTTTTTATTAAACTGGTGCGGCTTGGCTTACGTTTGACCACAATGTCATCTGACGTTAAGCGATGATGTGGTCTATGGTGGAGCACGCAAGGTAGTAAGTCGATTGTTGCCGAATTGCTGTCGATCGCTTGTCGGTCCTTTACACGCTTATGGCACGCACTGTAGGTGTGAAAGAGAGGATCAGACGCAACAACGATCGACAGCGATAGTTTTAATAGCCCTACGGATCAAGGAACAAAAATAAGAATAAGAATGAGAATTTGTTTATTTGACACACACAGTTAGGAGCAGTACAGTAAAGAGGCAAGAAAAAAATTAGCATAGTAGGATAATGCGATGAAGTTGATAAAATTAAAAATCAAACTTATAAAATGTATCGATTGTAAATAGAAATATATTTCCTTCGTATTCTCCTTTACGTTGACGTCGCACTTTTTTTATTTTAACTCGTATTATTAAAAGCGTGTGGCAGCCCTACACTTTATTAGGTAAGGTTGTCAGAAAAAATCACAAACATGTTTCATAATTCTTAGCATCACATGGCTCATATTTTTCTTCGTCGAGTTGCTCTCTGAAACTGGTTGAACATAATTTAGATATTTAAAATATTCATTCCATATTTCTTTCATCTTGGTTTTACCAATGAAATTGGCAAAGTGGTCTTGTAACTTTTTATGAATGCAAGATTCATATTCCGTAGGATCAATAAATAAATAAATATTGCTGGACAATCCACACATCATCATTTAGCCCAAAGCTAAGCAGAGCTTGTGTTCTATATACTTAATACAAATACAATACATAGATAGATATCTTTTATTAAACATAGGAAATATCCAGAACACCCGGAACAAATATTTGCAGATCGTACAAACTGTTGTTCCAAGGCGGGAATCGAACCCGCAACCTTCCGCGTCGCAGGCGGACCTACGCCCGCTGCGCCACATCGGCTGTCAGCCTACGTAGGGTTGTCAATATACGTAGGGTTGTCAAAATAGCCAAATCCGTTGATCAAATCGCCATGTCTTGCGTCAGGTGCGGTGGGTGCGGTCACGCGCAAGCGGCCGCTGCTGGGCGGCGCGCGGGCAGCTATGTCGCCGACTAAGCGCGCCGTGATGACCCTGCTAGCTAGGGCTAGGGCTGCCACGCACAAACACGCGCCAGCCTGGCCTGCACCGCATGAGTAAGTTTTATTTGTTTTGTTATTATTTTATTTATTAAAAAAATATTTTATTTTTCACACTGATAAATAATTTATTTTATGTATTAGGTACACTAAATTCTACTAAATTCGTGGACATTTTACCAAAAGCTGTGCGCAATATTTGCATACAATGTTTCAATAGTCGCATAGTTCTGAAACATTATCATACGCTAATGTACTCGTATTTCAGATACTTTAACTAAATTAATGTATAAAAACAGAGCTCCAATAGCGCCCCAGGGTGGACAACGATAATATCACATCGTACGCAGTTTATTTTTTATCCAAGTCTACGGAACAAAATGTTTCTCTTTTATTTTTACATTCGGAAAAAAAGGTTCACAACCGACCGTAATCCTATATTCGGTAGACACCCTCTAAGATTAAGCTCTTTCGTGCTTCGGAGGGCACGTTAAACTCTCTGTCCCGGCTATAACAGTCGAAAAGCCATTACGGCCTTCGGGCGGCCTGTATACTCTATCGCCAGAGTTGGACTTTCACTCACATACGTATATTAACAGAGCGGTGGCCGAGAAGTGGCTACAGAAACGTCGGTCGTCCGTTGGCGAGATGGGTAGACGACATATTGAAAGTCGCGGGCCGTAAGTGGATTACATTAGCACAGGATCGCGGTAGATGGCACAAACTAAGGGAGGCCTATACCCAGCAGTGGGTGAAGTCAGGCTGCGGATGATGATGATGATGATGACGTATATAAAATGCAATACCTACTAAAAAATCCAGTACGTTTTGAATGTGGGTCAAATTCAAATATTTAATCAATCACTTTAAAACGTCTTGATAGATAGTATGCGGACAAAACTGGGTGATAGATGGTAATAATCTGATAGAAGTTCTGCCACGGTCGCAGAGTCGCATCAATAATTTTGGCCCCAAAATAATAGAACACAAAGTTTTTAAGTTTTATGTCAGCAAGTGACAAGACAATCAAGGCGCCCACCTGATGTTAAGCACCACGCCTGACTATTACAGATGCAGTGCCACCCAAAACTTAAAGTTTTTAAATGTTTGCATGGCACTGCACTGCGCTTATCCCCTGAGACATTGTTGTTAAGTCTCTTTCGCCCAGTAATTTCACTTGCTACAGTGCCCTTCAAACCTAAACACAGTAATGCTTGCACACTACTGCTTGGAGGTAGAATATCTGACACTGCGGTAGTACCCACCAAGACGGACTCCTTGCTGAAGAGTCCTACCACCAGGTAAAGTCCCACTTGCTTACTTTTCTCTAGAAATTGGCTTCTAGGTAAAGTTTAACTTATTTAATTATTAATTTCTTTGTTACAGGCACACAACTCTTCTACCAATGATAAGAGATGATTTCGTAGCAGGCGTTGGTTTAAATATCAATTTAGCATAATCATAATTAATTAATAATCATAATAAAATAAGTAAATTGTAAAATTAGTCAAATTTTAATTATGGTAGTCATTCTAGTCATCTTGAGTTTAAAATAGATTGCAAAATGACCTTATGTCCGAATCTTGATGCACCAAATAATAATTAAATAATAAACCATTTTAATACTCTTCCTACGTGCTATTTCGAAAAAAATATTCAGTTAAGTACATAATTTACCTAGTTTGATTTCGTTTTTTTTTATACTCGACAACTTTGTTATAATATTTTAAAACACTAATAAAATATTAAATACCATTTTTAAATAATGGACCACAGTGTATTTATATTATATCCTATGCCTTTTAGACGAAATTGTTGTATAAAATATATTTATATCAATATTTATATGAATAGGTTTAAGTCAAATGTTTACAGACGATATAATTATCTTTAACATTATAATAAAACATAATTAAATATATTAAAATAATTACACTGAAGATTATAGGAGTATATTACTAGCTGATCAAATAAAATAACTTTATTAAATCTTTATAAAACTATTAAATTAATTGTCTAACTACACAGAAACCCCATTAAGCACCTAAGCATAATCAATAATTAATCGTTTCATAATATAAAAAATATTATGTACCTATTGTTTTAATTTTACTAAATTTATACAAAATTATGAAAGTCAAATTTAAATACAAAAAATTAAATGAATATAAAAATTTGTTGCTTGGTTTTTCACGAAAACAAAACATGTAAGTAATTGTTTTTGTTTTATGAGAAAATAATGTTAGTAAAGGTTTGATTACTTGTTTACACGAAAAAATACTATATGAAAAATGTCAATAAATATTACAGAACTTGCTTAAGTTGTCAAATATCGTGTGTTAAAATGTTTTTTTAAATGTAGTACTAAATAAAATGTAACCTAATTAAATGCTAATTATCAATTAAAATCTTGTTAAATTATCGCTTTTAGACCTCGTCTGTGTTTTGTGATATTATATAGGTAGATATAAATCGCTGTACCTATCCTGTTTTTAGCGAAAATTGTATGAAAATATTTGTTAATAATACATAATTATATAATAAGAAGCAATGTGTAATATTAAAATATTTTGGCAACAATAAGTTAGTAGGAACTCGCCTACTTAATTTATTCGTAATGGAACTCTGCTCGAGAATACAGTTAATAAAATTTTGTATAATTTTTGTATTTGAATATTTACCGACTATTCAGTAAATATTATTATTTTTTAAATAAGCTTCTTATCAGAGTTTCGTTTTATTTAAAATTGGTTAATTTTTTATTGTTTTTAGAGAATAATAAAATAAAATATTTATATTGAAAACCTTGGTAGGTAATTACAATTATTATTTAAATGTCAAGTTATTTTGTACAGTACCTACAATTATTTTGCATCAACGCAGTGTCGAAAAAACTATGAATATTACTTTATTATAAGATTTTATTATAATTATTTTAAATCTCAATTAACACCAACTTGTCGTAAAAATAATTCAAATCATTATTATGTATAATATATAACTATGTATAAACTGTCATAGTAAGTTTTATTTTACGTTTCTTATTTCATAACTTCAAATAGCTAATTACCTAATAATGATTTTGGAAAAATGATAACATAATTATTTATGTCGGAATTCTTACCCGTTTAGACTAATTTTAATTCATTGCAGTGGTATTTAAAAGAAAATTCATTAAAAACTTATAACTATAAGGCCTCGTTCGCACGAGTGTATTTTTACCGTGCGTTATAAATCCGCTCAAATAAACAAAGGTATTTCCAAATAGCTGTTCGCACATTCGCGTTTTTAAAACGCGACGTATATATATTATTTCGCGCATTGCGGTATTTTCAACGTTGGGCGTTAGACTTGACTTGGATATTTAACGCTCTAACATCGAAAGTCCGCCAAAACCGGGTTTATCCGCAACGGATAATTTACGCTCGTGTGAAAGAGCTCTAATTTGATTAAATCACCTAAAATTGACCTGGGTTATGAAATATGAAATTTTTGTCTATAGAATCCGCACTTTATCGATAAGAAATAATATTATTATAAGATTTTATTTACAAAATGTAATGTTAATTATAACTTAAATAAATAAAATTATTTGAAAAAAGATATTTTATTATTGCCTTAGTCTAAGTGCGCAATGCCAGTGCTCTCATACGGTGAAGGAAAACATCGGGCGTAAACCTGCATGTCCAAGAACAAAAAAAATGGTGTTTTTTTTATGGTATTTTACTAGTAAAATATCCGCATTGGTCCGCGTGGTGGTTTAAGACCCAATCACTCTCACTCAAGAGGCCATTGTCCCAACAGTGGGAACATTAGAAGGCTGTCATGATGAAGGCAGTATCAACGCGAGAAACTGACTATGAGTGAGTGGTTGCCAGTAAACAAGTACACGCTTCTTGAGCAAGTAAATAGTTCATCACCCATCGCTCACTCGCTGGCTGTAAGACAACTGCCTAAGTTCGTATGATTCAGTGGCCCATTCTTGACGGACTCCGTCAAAAGGCCATCTAATGTCTCTGTCATGGAATAAAACTCTGAAACAGCCAGGACACAGTGGAGTCAAAAATAGTAGAGTTCTTTGTGATAGAGCTCGCAAGCGCGAGCAAGCAGTAATGCTCGCATTACTGTGTTCCGGTTCGAAGAGTATGGTTTCCGGTGAAATTACAGGTACATGAGACTTTCCATCTAACGTTTCTAGGTGGCAACACGATACCTCTGATATTGCAAGCGCCCATAGGCTGCGGTAACTGCTTACCATGTTGTGGGCCGTACGCTTGGTTGCCACTTTAGTTGTATAAAAAAATTTAAAAAAAACATTTCTTTGAGAAATTTGGTCTGTAATTTTAGATGATTCGGACATCGTAAGATCTTAGTTCGAGTAGATAGGTAACTCGTAACTCTGGAAAGTTCCTTCCAGATAGTTCTCGAAATCGCAATATTACTCGCGTTGATATTCCAAAAGTGCACTAGAGAATATGGCTGGACTCACAATAAAAGCAGGGTTTTTTTCTATGTCAGCAAGTGACTAAACCTGGTGTTAAGCACCACGGCTAACCTTAACAGATGCAGTGCCACCCAAAGCTTAAGTGTTTAAGTTCTGCGTGGCACTGCACTAGATTCATCACCCCGAGACGTTGTTGTTAAGTCTCTTTTGCCCAGTAATTTCACTTGCTACAGTGCCCTTCAAACCTAAACACAGTAATGCTTGCACACTACTGCTTGGAGGTAGAATATCTGGCACTGCGGTGGTACCCACCAAGATGGACTCTTGCTGAAGAGGGTGTCGCTTGCTTGCCGCTCTTGACTGGAAGATTTTATCGAGAGTTTAAAGTTTCAGTGATTTTATTTAATAAATATTACAATTTAAAACGTGCAGTGCCACGCGAACACTTGAAAACTTTAAGCTTTGGGTGGCACTGCAACTGAAATAGTCAGGCGTGGTGCTTAACATTAGGTGGGCGCCTTGATTGTCTTGTCACTCGCTGACATAAACAAAACAAAAAAACTTTTTACAAGCTAGGTGAATTCACAAAAGGTCTAACGAAGCTATGTAGTAAAAGAACTGGCAACAGCACCGGCTGGGCTGACTCCTATCGTCTTTTAGCACTCTTTTAGCTTTATCAACATTTTATTGTTATGGACGCCGAACAGAGTAGAAGCACTTTTGTTCCAAGATTTTTTGCCATCTAACCGTCATTATTTCTGCCAGCTACCAAATCTGGCTACGAGATGGGACTAAACGAAAATAATCAGTTGGCATGTGTGTGCGCTGGGCGTTACTTAATTATTATTTTTTTATACAACTAAAGTGGCAACCAAGCGTACGGCCCACAAGGTGGTAAGCGGTTACCGCAGCCTATGAACGCTTGCAATGTAAGAAGCACTCGCAGATTGCCACGTTGAGGCTAAGATCGAAAGTAGATCGTGCCAGTAATTTCACCGGAAACCATACCCTTCACACCGGAACACAGCAATGCGAGCGTTTCTGCTTGGCGGCAGAAATAGGTATTTTTTTATTTTATTTTATTTTGTTCGGAAAACAAACAGTATAAAACACTAAATATTAAACAACTTAAACAACTAAACACCAATAATATGTTTTCGCATATAAAAGTCTAGTGTGACACACTTGTATGACAGAAAAACAACAAATATACCTACTGTAGATAACATTATTAATTAAAATAGCCTAAAGAGTTATTGTACCATCTTGAGATGGTACAATAACCAACTGTTAAATAGAACATGTTTAAATGTAGATGGCTTTGAATTGAACAAATCCAACTCAGGGAAACAAGCCAATTCATTATAGGAGTTTGCCGCGCAAACGAAGAATGAGTTTTCTCTATAATTTGATGCAGAATAAGGAACATAAAGAGAGAGAGCTGGTATTCTAACGCTTCTGGTCGGAACACGCAACTTTAACAAAGAGAGCAGATGTGGAGAATCAATCAGATTTTGCATGATTTTAACTGTAACACAGATGTCAGATATTGCCCTTCTCTCTTTAAGGGGTATCATATGGTGCCTTCTACATCTTGCATCATAATTGAGATCATGTACTTTGCACTTGTACTGAAGGAACTGCATAAATTTTACTGTATGATGGTATACCTTCCTTGGACGAGCTCTGTCACAGAGCACTCTAATAACCTTGTCACGATGTCTACGCGCTTATGCTAACCAGAGAGCACGTGTATTCTATTTCCCAGTAACCGGTTTGAAGCTTTCCGGTAACCGCCTTTCTATGGCTGCTGCAGTATAAGTTTTACAGCAGGTTCATTATCATAATGTCAGTCTGTAACTCCACCCTAAATTGAGATTCTCGTGAGTTCATATTGAATAGATGAGAGCTAGTTGCAAACTTTGATAACCGTCCATAGAATATAGACTAGATCCTCGTAGATACCAGTTTTCACAACGGAAACAAGAACGACTACTACTACGGAAGAGTAGTAGAGTTCTCTGTGATAGAGCTCGTCCGGGGAAGGACTACCACCATACCTATTTCTGCCGCCAAGCAGTAATGCTCGCATTGCTGTGTTCCGGTGTGAAGGGTATGGTTTCCGGTGAAATTACTGGCACATGAGGCTTTCGATCTTAGCCTCAAGGTGGCAACCCGCGAGTGATACTTCTGGTATTGCAAGCGTCCATAGGCTGCGGTAACCGCTTACCATCTTGTGGGCAGTACGCTTGGTTGCCACTTCAACTTTATAAAAAAAAAAAAAAATGAAATGGTGTTTATTTGCAATGCATGCAATGTTTGAAGTAAGGATCTCGAGGATAGAGAAAAGCTGTAGGAAGAATGACTCCATCACCATATGGAACGAATAGCTAGAAAGAGAGAGTTGTCTGTCCTTTGGGATCCACACTGTAGTGGTTCTCGCCCATAACTTATCCAATATTTGGCAGACGTGACCTGTCTAGCCCCATTTTACTGAAGTTTGTTCAACGTCTGCGATTTGTGTTTTGGAGAATTCACTAACTAATGCCAGCTCTTTCGGTAAAGGAAAAAAGCGTGAGGAAACCGGTATGTCGAAGGACTAAAAAAATGTTACCCATCACCAATCCGAATTGGATCCGCGTGGTTGATTAAGATTCATTCACTCTCTATGTACAAAATAAAATGCGTGGGAAATGAATAGTTTAGGTTTTTATTAATTTTAAAGTCACAGGTCACACCGCTTGAATCAAACTTCATAACAGGAAGGGCAAAATTATTGCCATAACACAATAATTTGCTTAACTTATAAAATGTTGCAAGTATTTAACTTAAAATTATTAATGTGCGCTCACACTACCACGATTACATTTCTGTATGTTTGGTTTGTTCCAAACATAATTGGGGCTTGAAAAAGTGAATGTATCGGAATTTATGTCATACATTAAACCTAGAGTCTTAACTAAATTGTCCCCACTCATATCTACCTTTTCAAATTGCTTTAGCTCATCTGGAATGTCATTTAAAACCTCTAATGAGTTTGAGCACCATTTGTGTAGAGAAAAACTACCTAACTTAAGGAGCTCTACCAACTGGAATTTTAGCTCATGAAGCTGCTCTACATTATCTGACCCTGCCAAAACATCATCAACATAGGTATTTTTAGCCATTGTTTGAGCAGCAAGTGGAAATTTTTCCTTGTAGCGATGAGCTAATTCAAGTAGGCATCGAGTGGTCAAGAATGTGGACGCTTTCAGTCCATAAGTGACAGTTTGAAGCTGTAAGCAGGTAATAGGCTTTTTGGGATCATCTCGCCAGAGTATATTTTGAAGGCATGTATGGTGGCTATTGATATTCACGTTGCGAAATGCCTTTTGAACGTCACAAATTAATGTGTAGATGTAGGTCCTGAATAATATTAGAATATCAAAAAGCTCACTCTGTACCACGGGGCCATTCAGCATGACGTCGTTGAGGGACACCTGGTTGCGGGACTTCATACTCCCGTCGAACACAACACGAAGTCGGGTTGTCTTACTTGCCTCGTTGATAACAGCGTGATGCGCTAGAAAGTAAACAGGATCACTATTAATATCATAATTCGCGATATCAACCTCCTTTGCATGTCCCAGCTCTACATACTGATCTATGAACAATTTATACTGCTCTAGTAACAAAGGGTTTTTTTTTAATCTTTTTTCTAACATTAGAAATCTTTGGTAGGCAACTGAAAATGAATCACCCAGTTGCAAGTCATCCAGAGGTGCGATGAGAGGCATATCAACATAGAAGTGACTATCTTTGAGATTCATTGAGTTCTGAAAACTTTCTTCAGCCTTTTGAAACTCATCGCAACTCGGCTTTGCAGTTTCAGGTATCTTTTCAGAAAGCCAAAATTTTTCCATTACATTTTCTAGTTTTATATGATCATGGATAGCAAAATTAGATACAATTTCACATGTTACATTACTTACTTCATTATTTTCCGACACTTTTTCAGGAATGTTGCCACCAATCACATAACCAAATAAGGTATTTTGTAAAACCGGACCATTATGAATTTTTATACAACCGTCTAGTAAAACATTGAAATAAATGTCTGCACCCAGTAACAAAGAAATTTCAGCTGGGATATTAAACTCATTGTCTGAAAGTTTTACATGTTTAGGTAAATTCCACCCGGATACATTTATAAATTGTTGGGGCAACAATGTAGTTATTTTGTCAACTACATGACATTTTAAATTTAATTTTACATTGTTGTGGCATGGAAGCACACTTATATTCACAAGCTTATCAATTTGTGTTGGTTTATTACCTATACCTATAATATTATGGTGTTGATTTATAGCAATCAACCCAAGTTTGTTTACAAGGTTTGTTGTAACAAAAGATGCCTGGCTGCCAGTGTCAAGAAGCGCTCTGACAGAAATTTTTTCACCATGTTTGTTTAGCAAATTCACTTTCACAGTCGGTAGCAATATGTTGTTGGAAACAGGGTTTGACAACAAAGTCACAGCGGGCTCAGTGAGGCTGGCCTGTTCTTCATGCAATAATGTGTTGTGCCCTAGTTTACATATTTTACATTTGAAATTTAACTTACATATTCCGCTGTGTGTTTTTAAACATATGGTACACAAATCATAGTCCCGCACAAATGATTGGCGGTCCGCTATTGCTGCCGTTTTGAACTCCGGACAGCTGAAAAGAGGATGGTCACCTTTGTTACAGTGTTTACACAATTTTTTGACATTTGAGGCAACATTGGTCACCTTAGATGGTGTAGATTTATAGAATCTACTTGTACTTTCATAGGAAGTACTTTTAGGGGGCAAACTATCCTCCAGCGCTATAGCGCGCTTTTCAAGAAAGTTCAAGAAATCAGCCATAGAAGGCATCTTTTCTAAGTCCCTATCTAATTGATAAGCCCTATTTGTTATTTGATCTAGTTTTCTTGTTAGAATGGAAATTAGCAACATGTCCCATACATGGATGGGTTGATCAAGATTTTTTAATGCGTGCAACTGTTGCTGCACTTCTGACACAAAAGACCTTATAGAGGCTGCAGTGCCTTTTTGCATTGTAGGTAAATCTAATAGAATGCTAATATGATTTCCTATTAACCGCGCTTTGTTATCAAAACGCTTTTCCAACAAGTCTAATGCTTCTCTGTAAGATTGATTTACTAGCGGCAAGTTGACAATGACTGCCAAAGCATCATCTGTTACATACTTTCTTAAATAGAACAACTTCTGAACATCTGATAGTGATCTGTTATTATCGATAACAGCCATAAATAAATCATAGAAAGGCTTGAATTTAGTAAAATCTTTGCCATCAAAAGGAGTTATATCAATATTAGGCAATTTACAAGTTGAAACATTGTGGCATTCCGAGACTGATTTTTTACCTATTTGCTTTAGAGAGGCATTGATTTTGGCTAGCACAGAATAATATTTTTCTTCTAATGGACCAACCTGTTCGTTGTCACTTTCGTCTATACTTAGTATATCCAACTGCACCGCCTCATAGCTCTTGAGCGCGCTGATGAGCTTGTCCTTACGCGCCTCCAGTATGTCCACAGTCGCAGACGCAAAACTGATAGGGTCGTTCACGAAAGTCTCAATACGCGTAATAGTAGCCTTGCACTGAGCACGAAGAAGACGATGTTTACGCAGTGTTTCCTTGGACTCCGCCATGGTGGACGAAACGTAACACGACGAATTGCTTATTAGATACGATTTACGAACACTCCACGCACTCTCTTATAACTTAAACCGCACTGTGTAGGTAGGTACGCAACGAATTTTGCAGAACTCGGAGAAGTTTGTTTGTTTACAAACAAACCTGACAGATAGTATGACGGACACGACGAATCAAGCAATATGGCCGCCGGCGGAAATGGCCGCGCTTCTGCTCCCAATGCTGCCAACACTCACGACTTGTAGAAACTTCATCCCTCTCAAAAATGAGTTGAGGGTGTTTGAAGATGCCAAACTTGATGATCAGAAAATCGTAAATCACACGATAACTCGATGATATTTAGCTGCTTCTGGATGATGCTTCTTCTGTTTTCGTTCTGCTATAGCCAGAACGAAGTTGCGGGCCTTGTACAACAGCCCAACGATGGCGACTTGTATTGCAAGCCGGTCTTTACGAACACTATTTTCGACGCTTTTTCGCGAAAACTGCTCGGCACTGATTCTATTAACTTTTCGAAGGACCACCGCACGCATGTACAAAATAAAATGCGTGGGAAATGAATAGTTTAGGTTTTTATTAATTTTAAAGTCACAGGTCACACCGCTTGAATCAAACTTCATAACAGGAAGGGCAAAATTATTGCCATAACACAATAATTTGCTTAACTTATAAAATGTTGCAAGTATTTAACTTAAAATTATTAATGTGCGCTCACACTACCACGATTACATTTCTGTATGTTTGGTTTGTTCCAAACACTCTATCAAGAGTAGGCTAATGTACCAGCAGTGGTAACATAAGAAGGCTGTAATGATGATGATGGATGAATGAGAATTCGTAGAGGAGGCAGTAATAGCGATATTTTTTATATCATATTCTTTACACTACATGCACCAAAGAATGAAAACTAAATTTTCTAAACATTTAACTTGTACTTGGAGTAGCTATCTACTCCAAGTACAAGTTAAATGTTTAGATAGTAATTTATATATTGGTTTCTGTGAGATGTTAACCTCTTTTGCTAATAAAGTTTTTAGAGTCCCTAATCTAGTTACACTAGAATCTGGTTTTGCGATAGGGCCGAAATATTATCGATAGAATTTTACGAGTTTCGATACCCCGTCTATAAAACCTGAAGGCGTTCTTTTGTCCTCTTTCTAAAGTGATGTAAAGATGCCGTGACAATACGTCCAAATGGCGTGACAGATGTATATTATTACTAGCTGTTGCCTGCGACTTCGTTTGCGTTGAACTCGGTAACCTTACTTTTTTCCGGGATAGAAAAGTAGCCTAGAAGTGTTCCTGGTTACATATAAGAATATGAACAAGAATAGGAATAAGAATTTGTTTATTTGACACACACAATTAGGAGAGCAGTACAGTAAAAAGGCAAGAAAAAAAAAGGTCAAAAACAAAAACAAATAAATTTATACACAAAAAAGAAAGAAAGACCTAGCGTATTAGTGACATAGTCTCTCCTTGTGAGTGCGGTCAAACAGGTCCAGTCTCAGCTTTATGCCACTCCCGAACATAGTAGGGAAGTGACGCTGGTTTTCAGACTGAGCCTTAACAGGGTGACGTCACGAGCGAAACAACATAATAAAACTAAAGGTAAATAGTAATAATCTATGTTCCTCCAAACCTAAGCACAGAATGTCACCTGAGTCTTTTATAATATATCATGATTGACATCAGATGATTACATAGCAGTACACAGTTATGGTATCGTAGTGTTACATAAAGATACTAAATCAAAGATTTTTTGCGCGTTATTATATAAACTTGCATGCCAATACTAAACTTAGCATGTTAATAACTGGATGTCATCCAAACACACATTTTATGGATCAGTCATGGTCAGTCATATCATAATGGAAGCCATCCAAACGGATGTGCCGTCATTATGCTATACTGAATCTATGCGGACGCTTTCGATAGTTTTATAGTCTTTCCTGATGAGTTTTCATATAGCAGAAAACTCACTTGTTACTAGAGTTCGTCCTCAACTTTGCCTTTTATTGCAATTTTTAAGACGCGCCTCATTGGTGAGCTCGCTGGACTGGGGCCATCGCGTTAATCTTGAACGGAAACGTTTAAGTTCCAGTGGTTTTCGTAATAGCTTTTCTAATTTCGAAAAAAAGAAATATATTACATCCTTGTTAGACTTAAAATATCTATGTAAAACTCATATTTGAATCATTACATAGTATAAAACAAAATGGCTTCCCGCCTTCTGTCTCTCTGTATGTAACATCTTTTAAACTACCCAACTAATTTTAACGCAGTATTCAATAATAGATTAAGAAATTAATAATATTTAGAGTGATTTAAGAAGAAAATTTATATGTATAGTTCACCCGTGTGAATCCGGGGTTGCTAGTAAAAACAAATAGTCACCCATCTGAATGGTGACCCCGCGAAACATTGCTTAAATTTGGTAACCTAACCAATGTACCCAGACTCTAGGGTAAACTACACATGCAGGGTAGCGATAAGAGAGGAAGTCCCGCCGGGGCACGGTCAGTTTCCGCGGAGTCACCGGTAGCCGGGAACAGGCATCGTACCGGGAAATAAGTATCGTTGGGTGCCACTTATCTGTTACATAAGTAAGCATGTCGTACAGATTATAATAATATTTTTTTAGGAAAAACAAAAAAAAACTTCAACCTACAAAAATGTTTCGGCAGATTGTGGTTGTACGTTACAACGTAGTTATTGAAACGTTTTTTATTTTTATTTTATTTTTATTATTACATATTTGGAAAACTAACAGTAAAAATCATGTGAGAATGGTAATACTTAAAAAATAGAACAGGATTTAACTAAACAGTTTTCACTAATAGTATTTATGATTTATTCATAAAGATTCAACAACAGATTTCGATAAAATTCATAATAGGCGGAGAAGTCGCGTAACAAACATACAAAAAAAAACATACTGTCGAATTGATAACCTCCTTCTTTGAAGTCGGTTGAAAATTTGTTTTACTAGAAATACCCAATCTAATATACTTAGTAGTAGTAGTAAGTCAGTAAGTTCGTATGAGTCAGTGGCCAACTCTGGTGACAGAGTTTCTAGGCCACCCGAAGGCCTAACAACATTGAAAAGTAGTAAAACTAATAGTAACTATTAAATAGACATAAAAAATAGTGCCATTTACCGACGCGAAATGGCTCTGCGTGGCATTTATGACCAAATCACTGTCGTATGAGAGTAGGCCAGTATATTCGCTGTGAAAGATAACTAATGTTTTATTGTTTTACATTATAATGACAGTCTTCTAATGAAGGTTGTCATTATGATGACTCTATCTATACTAATATTATGAAGAGAGAAGATTTATATTTTTGTTTGACTCAAAACCTACTGGTCCAATTTCAAAAATTATTTCACCATTAGAATGCTACGTTATTCCTGAGTAACATAGGTTATATTTATTACTAGCGACTCGCCCCGGCTTCGCACGGGTGCGGTTTCATTGCACCCGTGCGAAGCTGGGACGGACTGCTAGTCAATAATAAAACTACTGTATTGCAAGATAACCAAAAATTAAATAAATATTGGTGGACATTGGTTTGCCTTTATAATGTATTGGACACAAGCCATTGAGATTACAATTGAATAAGTTAAAATTGGTTAAAACTCATTACCACAGCGCCGCTGGGATGCAAAATTAACACGTTATTCGTATTGTACAGAAGCAAAACACAATTATAGATACAGTGACATGAATTATTGTAATCGCTTCGAGAACTAGTTGTGTACTGATTAAATTTCAAGAACTTTGCTGTTTTTGGCAATGGGATTATTTTAGTAAGATTATATAAGACCTGTGACATGTTTTACTACACTCATAATTATGATGCAATAAATGATACTGAATACTGAATACTGAGTGTATTTGTAAAGAACGTGAGTGGAAATCCGGGTAGCAAAACGAAATGAACTAAGATACGATGAGATCTACGTTTGGCAATGGATTAACCCGTTTTTATCCCTTCTCAAATTATTTTTATTAAGGTTGGTTTTTTTCTTTCCACTTTACTTTAGTGGATAACCTACTGCATTACCGCTGTACCACAGTTCTAAGGAACGAAGGTTTCGAAGGCGCACTTTGGCGCTTTCAACATAACATTTCCATTATGGAAACATTAATTACAATCTCGTCAGCCCGTGATTCCCACCTGCCCTGCCTGCCTTCGTCGAAGTGCGAAACGCAATTAATTGAAATATTTCGCCTCAGTTCACTTCAGTGGTATGCCAGAAATGAAATAACTTTGTACAGTTTTAAACTATTTTATTACAATTGTAAAAATACTACAAAATAATATTGATTTGTTTTTCTTCACTCGATAGTACCAACTTAAAGAACAAGTAAAACTGGGATTCAGTTCTACATTTATGCAAATGTAGAACTGAATCCCAATTTGATTCTAGATTTTTAAAGATACTGAATCGATTACAATGAGCAATATCCACCTTTGAAGTAGTCCGAACCTATTCGTTTAGGCAAACGAATAGGTTTTTAAAGACTTTTAAAAAGCACAGTACGAGTACGTGCACGTAGTACTAATATTTGGACGGTGATTTAGTGTCAAGAGTTGTCATTCGGTGACAACCATGGAAGTAATAAGTAGTATTGGTGACAACTCAATAGTTAGCCTTTACACCAACTTTAGACCTAACGGTTCTGTTAGAATTCAGTTGTCGACCAAGCTGTTAATTTTAAGGAGTCCTTTTTTTATCGTAAAACAATGTACCAACGTTGATTAACGATTAAAAAACCGTGGTTCAGTTACCACGTCATTTGGTATTATACTAAGCTCTATCTAGTAGCTCATTTGCACCTTTTACGTTTAAATGTTAAAGCCAGTCACCTCATTTACTAAGTTTACTTTCTAACCTTACCAAAAATTCTTTAACAGCTTCAATATCTAACGACATTTGATCCATTTTTGTATTTAAAGAATCTATAGCGCTTCTCGACTCCTCCACGTAGGTCCTAGTTTCTCCTTTCAGTTCTGTCACAGCATCATCTATATCGTCTAAGTGCTCTACGATATCATCGTCATTATGTTTGCCAGCGTTTGGTACACTCAACTCTGATTTGACAATGTTTTTACTTTTTACTATCGCCTCGTACATTTCGTCCATTTTATTCTTATAGGCTAAAAAACCTAACTCGTCTTCTAGTTGTTTCTTCTGCGATTGAGCTTTGTTAAAAATTGCATCTCTTATACTTGAGGTCAGCTCTTTTGAATGTCTCCATCTCGGCTTTCCAGGACACAGAACAATCACACCCATAACCTTACGGTTGTTTTTCAGAGTATCATTCACTTGTTTCGGCAGGATCTTGTTAAACATTTTATTGAAGACAAGCGTGTCTAATGTTCCTAAAAACTCTACTTGCTTTGCTAACCTCCTTATGTTCCCCAACACTTCCAAGTCGTTGATATCATTAACTGCAACACCGACTAACAGATTCATAAGTACTATAGCAGCTAAGATTAGAAAAACTAAGAATATAATTCTGACGATGATCAGAGACGTGGCTAGTTCTTTTGAGTGCGACTCGTCAAAGAGAGCTCCATAGTCGAACTCTGATGTCATCATTACGATGGTCTTGACGAAGGCTGCCCAGGGAGTTTCGAAGGGCATCTGTGAGCGGAACTGGATCATAAAGCTAAGGGAAAAGCCAATGACGAGAAACGCGAAGGTCAGGAGAATCTGTAAAAAAATAACAAGGTTTGTTGTTGTTAAATGGTTATATTATGGTAGGTAGTTTAAAAGAAGATTCAATCAATCTTCTGGAAAAGCGTGATTAAACTAGGCCTCATCTACGTTTACCATCAGGCGAGATTTAGGAGGCCAAACGCTATTCCATTTTTCATAAAAATAAAAAAAGTTTATTAGCTAGTGGAAAGGTAAATAAGATAGGTCTTGCAGACGTGGTTCTTTTTGTGCATTGCTTGCTCTTGCTACTTGCTCTAGTTAGCTCAGACTTCGGTATTCCTCCGAAGAAAACCTCTAGCAACTTTGTTACCTAACTGACCAGTAACTCATACAAACTATCAAACTATTAACAACAACAAAAAAATATTTTCCATGCAACGAAACAGATTTGAAAATTGAGAACAGTTGGTAATATTATCATGGAGAGTTCTTAGTAAAAGTTAAAAACAAATCGTACCTTTATAACGTTTGATGCCACTTTCCCAAACATGAGCACATAGTACCCCCAGTTGGGGAACCTTGAGAGTAGAAACATCATCTCCAGCCAGGAGAGAAGTAGAGCTAACGTGGCGACGTGACGAGGCCATTCAGCATCTTCTAGTGTAACTAAGACTACTGTGTAAGGCAGGGTTACAGCTAGAGCGAGGGATCCAAACTTCACCCATGTTTCCAGCTGATAGAAGTATCGATTGCTTTTTACGTTCATGTACAGTAGTTCCTGTGTAAATAAAATTGGCTATGATTCTGCGGCGACTAGGTTTAGAATACTAACGTTCGTCATTTTTACTCAAAGTATCAGTACAATAATGATAATTAATAAACTTATTAACTCACCTGAAGTATTACTAATGATATTGAAAAATAAACAAAATAGCTCCATATTGTAGAATCTAGCAAATCCGGAGGAGAA
This sequence comes from Colostygia pectinataria, assembly GCA_951394395.1. NCBI lineage: Eukaryota > Metazoa > Arthropoda > Insecta > Lepidoptera > Geometridae > Colostygia > Colostygia pectinataria. Next base: position 6,655,852 of record OX596370.1, on the reverse strand, counting down.
GTATTTGTATCTCGGTAGAAGAATACGGATATACTAAAAACAGTCAATGAAAATAGAAACATTCCGTAGAAAGTTATTATTGTATAGAAAAATGGCAATAAAGCCTTCCATTTAAGGTATAAAAAACTTTCCACCAGAGGATGAACCATTAGTCTTCTTTGTCCATGTCTATTACCAGTCTTCAAGAGAGCTTCTATCACTTTCATTTGTTCTAGCTCGCAAACTGACGGCATAAGAATCCCATAATCAACAGTAACCTCACACGAAGGATCCTGAAGATCTTGCCCGTTACTAGATATGTAAGAATCAAACACTTCTTCCATAAATTCAGTTGGCTTTGACAAATTGTGCACAATCATATCGATAGCTGTCCTTCTAAATTTCTTAGGACCGTCTGTGTGCCCTGATAAATCAGCTCCTTTCTTCAAAAGTATCGTTATAACGTCTCTACTGCCATGGTGACTGGCTGTATGGAGAGGATACCACCCCATACTGTTAACTTCATGGACTGTGGTCTTGTCATACTGGAGTAAAAGTTTAGCTATTTCTGTATTGTTTTTCACAGCTGCTATGTGTAATGGTGTGGCTGCTTTGTTTGGGCTGCAAGTAGTTCTGCAACGAATATCAGCGTTTTTTGATAAGAGAAGATCAACGCAGTCTAGGTGGTTATTTGATACAGCGAAATGTATAGGTGCAAAGCCTCTTCTATCTCCAGAGGTTAGGGAGTTAATTAAATCCGAAGTTATTGCTTCGTCGTATTCAAGTAGTTCTTTCAATATTCTTACGTGTCCATAGTCAGCTGCTACATGGAACACGGTCACTTCTCCTGGCAGAGTGATTTTTAAAGATGCACCTTCGTTCAATATTTTCTTTAAGCATTTGTGATGTCCATTTCTGATAGCTTTAAATAGTGCCGTTTCTCCATCTGAGTTCTGATAGTCAATTGCATCTTTTTGCTTAGCAACGTCTAGGATTTCTTTGAGTACATCAACATTGCCTAGTGCTGCTGCTGAATGAATAGGTGTCTCTCCGTCGTTGGCCTAAAAAAAAATGATACCATTCACTACACTCAAATTTGATTCTTATACCACGTGAACACAAAGCTGAATTTACCTTTAACGTTACGTCAGCTCCGGACTCCAAGGCTATGCATACGCCTGGAACCCAAGCAGCTTCGATGGCCGCTTGTAGGACTGTGTAACCGCCGCTGTTTTTCACGTCTACTATAGCTGACATGGGGTCTACGTTTTTGTAGTCGTAGTTTGCTAATATCTGTTTCAGTAACAAAATAACATTATTGCAACTTAATATCAAATATGTAATTTTCTACTAATCATTTGTAACTTGGCAAGCAGCAGGTAGGTAGATAAGTAACTAAGCAATTAAATAATGTCGATTTTTTAACCTAATTTTCCATGAACCCTATTAAACCAATTAGACGTCTTAAATAACGACAGTTATATCCAAGACTTACTCAGGTAAATATATAAAGTAAGAACCTGCAATTCGTCTTCCAGCTCCTTCTTCACACAGACATGTAGTGGGGTGAGACCAGCTTTGTTGAGTTTAGTGACGCCAGCACCAGCGTCAAGAAGCTCTTTGATCGCTTCCATACACTCTAGCTCAACAGCTGTGTGGAGTGGTGTGTCCATGTTGTTGAGACTCTTCGGCCGCATGGTATTAAAATGTCCCCCGACTTTGAGCAGCATTCTCATCACTTCCACGAAACTAAAAGTTTTTGTACATTGGTTACAAAAATACTCTCAGTTTTCACCAACACGCAGAAAAATAGTTTAGGGTTATAATCGGAGCGGAGCTGAGTCAACCAATAGAATGTCAAAATTACGTCTAATTGACGTGACGCAATTATAAGAGAATTATATTGGTTGGCTCGGCTTCGCTTCTCCGGTCATGATCATCCTACAGCCAGTCTTGATGTACATAAATAAATAAATAAATAAATAATGCTGGACAATCCACACAGCATCATCTAGCCCCAAGGTAAGCTGCTGTTAAACAGAGTTGTGTTTATGGGTACTAGATGACTGATATATACTTAATACAATACAATACATAGATAGATATTTTTTATTATATATAGAAAATACCCAGAACACCCGGGACAAATATTTGTGGATCGTACAAACATTTGACCCGAGGCGGGAATCGAACCCGCAACCTCCGCGTCGCAGGCGGACCTTCGCCCGCTGCGCCACATCAGTCATCGTCGTCGACATCATATTTAACTTTCAAAAAGCCTGCAAAAACCTTTCGCTGCAGTAAGGTTTTTATTAATATTATATTAGCCGTTCGTGTACCACTGCTAGGCAAAGGTCCATTACTGCACTTACATTATTATTACATTATTACAAAAATGCTGAAAGCTGCTGCTACTAACTAACTTTTTCCCATCAATCTCCTGGTCATAGTAATAGCCGTAGCCAGCAACATCTAACGGAGTTCGGCCTTCCATGTCAGGGATGTTGGGGTTAGCACCTGCGGCTAGGAGAAGCCGTGTGCAGTGCTTGCGAGCGCAGGAACTGGCCACATGCAATGGCGTCCAACCAGCTTGGAACAGGGGCAGCTGAAAGGTACAAATAATTAAGTCAATACAAATACAATTCAAGCTAAAAGGTACAATTAACCTGTTACCTGAAGTGCTCGTGACGTAGCTGGCTGAGTTGTTGATTACAGATCAACAAAATTAAGCACTGTTTTGCGTAGTTACCATATGGATTGCTGACCTACGGCTTTTTCAAAGTTGTTAGGCAAAAATGGAAACCTTCGGGCGGCCTATTAGCTCTGTCACAAGAGTTGGCCACTAACTTATACGAATAAAGTTGAATACAACTCACACTTCCTTTGATATCCTTGCAGTTATGGTCAATATTGTCTTTCCAGGTCTTTGGTAAAGACATCACGACTTCTCCGAGGTCGCAGCGCACCTTCGTCAGCTCTTTGATCTTGGGGCACAGCTTCCGGACATCCTCTTCTGTTTCTGAAGACATGCTCTCATCGTCGATCCTCTCTTGCATATCTGTGGATTGTTGAAAATATTCTGTTAATAATTCATCTCGTTCATAAATTGGCGGATGTGTTTTCATCAAGCAAACCTATGAAAAGAAAAAAAAAGGAATATTATTCACACAAGTAGACCTAAAAATTCGTGTTCTAGAACCAAGATCCAGCACATTATTTTGTAACCTATGTCTATAGAAAAAGATTATTTAATTTTCAAACCATGCTGGCTGGAAATTGCAACTTCTAGAAACACTACTGGCTTTTGACGTGACTTTCTTAATATTTTTGACATTTTTGTTACATCTGTGTTGTCATCTTGACATAGTGTTTTTCAGTTTCATAGTTTTATATTTTTCATTCAACTTCAACATTTTTTCAGCAAAAAATGGAAATTGCACAGAATTTTATGGCGAGTATTTCGACGTTTTCTTTAAAAACTTTTGTACCTTTATGTTGTATATTTAATTATGATACTTGCAGGGACCAGGAGCATCAGACACGATGATGAGGATAAATGAAAATGGAAATGTCGTAGGAACTATTATTGTTAACTGTGAAGGTAAATTAATTTATAACGTCATCAAATGACGAGACTAAAGGACGAGACGGTCAAGTTGTTCACCTGATGCTGAGCGTAGTGGACGCCTGACCATAAAAGTTGTTTCTTCTTCTTCTCAGTCGAACACTCTTGACAGAGTGGTTGTGGTTATGTAGGATTATATTGAGTAGCAGCTGTTGCAATACGTCTCTACTCAGCTCTGTTAGCAGCTTTCCGAGAGCATTCGGTCATGGTTGATTGAGTGATGGATTTTATGAGGTCAGACCATCGGGTGGGAGAACGTTGAAAAGTTGTTTAGGCACCCAAAAATTCAAGTTTCAAAGTTCTGCGTGGTGCTGCACCACGCCAGCCACCCCGAGACTTAATTAATAAGTCTCTTTCACCCAGTAATTAAGGGAGCGCTCGTGACGTAGCTGGCTAAGTTGTTCTTAACAGATCAACGAAGTTCAACACTGTTCCGCGGGGTCATCATTTGGATGGGTGAGCGCCAGTGGCAATTTCAACTGAGCGCTCCCGTGCTTCGATTAACGTGCGTTAAGCAGTCGGTCCCGGCTTTTTCAAAGTTGTTAGGCCATGACAGAGGCCTTCGGGCGGCCTAGAAACTCTGTCATCAGAGTTGGCCACTGACTCGTACGAACGAACGAACCCAGTAATTTCAACGCTGAACCATGCTATGCTTGCACAGCATGGTTCAGGGCTTTTTGAAAAAACCATAAAAACGTGTCAATAACCTTCACCCTCTGTTCTCGTCTTTCCACAATCTATTGAAATTTTTTTTTTAAGTTTGCGTCGGTTTTTTAACGGGGAAATTTTTTAACAGGGTTTCCGGAAACGACTACATTGGACAGTTTGACTGCAGCCACGTACTCTACGCATATGCGAGCTCTGTCTGCGCACGCATCGAATGCTCTTAAGGAAATTGTAAGTGCCTCGAATTCTTAGGTTATGGTTCATCATCATCATCATCATCATCATATCAGCCGATAGACGTCCACTGCTGGACATAGGCCTCCCCAAAGAGCGCCATGACGACCGATTTTGGGCCTTCACCATCCACCGACTTCCTGCGACCGCTTTAATGTCATCGGTCCATCGAGTGGGGGGCCGTCCTACTCTTCGTTTTCCAGTTCGTAGTCGCCACTCGAGAACCTTTATTCCCCAACGGTTATCGGTTCTGCGAGCTATATGGCCTGCCCATTGCCACTTCAACTTACTAATTCTAAGAGCTATGTCGGTGACCTTGGTTCTTCTACGGATTTAATCATTGCGGATTCGATCGCGTAGCGAAACTCTCAGCATAGCTCTTTCCATAGCTCGTTGGGCGACTTTGAGCTTTTGAACGAGACCTATGTTGTTAGCGACCACGTTTCAGTGCCATAAGTCATCACTGGCAACACGCACTGATTATAGACTTTCGTCTTGAGGCTCTGCGGTATCTGTGACGAGAAAATATGCCGTAACTTCCCGAACGCTGCCCATCCGAGTTGGATTCGTCGGCTGACCTCTTTATCGAAGTTGGACCTACCTAGCTGAATCACCTGTCCTAAATAGACGTAGTGGTCAACAACGTCGATGATATCGTTCCCAACATGTACCGGCACGGATGCAACATGAGCGTTTGACATGATATTTGTCTTGCCCATGTTCATTTTGAGACCCACCTGTTGAGAGACGGTATTGAGGTCTCTGAGCATAGTGCCAAGGTCTTCCAGCGACTCCGCCATGATGACTATATCATCGGCAAATCGAAGCCGAGTGATGTGTTCGCCATTGATGTTGATGTCATACCAGTTCCAGTGCAGAAGCATGGTTATGGTTAGCCTAGCATTATAGTTAGTGCTTAAAAGTAAATCTAAAATTTTAATAGCCAACTAGAGTTTTTTTTATACAACTGAAGTGGCAACAAAGCGTACGATGGTAAGCGGTTACCACAGCCTATGGACGCTTGCAATACCAGAGGTATCACTCGCGGGTTGCCACCTTGAGGCATAGATCGAAAGCCTCATGTGCCAGTAATTTCACCGGATACCATACCCTTCACTCCGGAACACAGCACTGCGAGCAATTACTGCTTTGTGGCAGAAATAGGTATGGTGGTAGTACTTCTCCGGACGTGTTCTATCACAAATAACTCTACTACTTTTAAAAGTGGTGGTCTGGTAGTAGCGAGCCTGTTTTCAGATCTCAAGCTAATTAATTATGATGATGAATATGTTAAAAGCCAAATTGTCAAATTTCAGGATGTGACAGACGAGCTGGTGGTACTTCGACTGGTGTCAAGGAAGACAGAGGCTGTCGTGGCTCCAGACGACGAGTTTCATCTAATTGTGGTGATGAGACGAACATGATGACTTCAAATTGAGAATGTAGGTACTTCACTACTTCATAGTACATCACCGGTTTAGCTAGTGTACTTTAATTATTAAAATCACTCCTAAATAAATGACTTGAGGTTTTTTCGTTTAGTAATTTTTGTTAAAAACATACTTATAATTTATACACTTTAGCTCCCAGTTATAGGACAAACTTTTAGCATATCTCACAAATGTTTATCCTAGATGGTAATCGACCTCACAATCTACAGCACAAAATGCATCTGTCCCTGAAACAAATTAAGCTGTAAGGCTTGTCTTGTGTTTTCCTCACCTTCGGGAAAGTCCAGGAGAATAGCCACCTGCTTAGCGTGACCTGCGTACGCGGCCAGGTGCAGAGGTGTTCTGCCGAGCCGGTCGATCCTCAGTTTCTCTGCTCCGAACTTTATAAGCAATGCCAGGGCATCTCCTCCGACAATAGCAGCGATGTGGCACGTGGAGACCAGGTCTAACCGGCAGGTGGCGTTGGGGTTAGCACCTGCGTTCAGAAGTCTGGAAAAATAGGGATACCCTAATTGTAGTCCATGGAAGACATCCTTTCAAATCTTTAGTCAGATCTTGGAAGACGCCTCAGGCTATAGTGTATCTGGTCCTGCTTGACTCTAACCCTATACTAAGGTACTACCTACCTGGATCGCTTTTAGAGATAAAGACTAAGGGTGAGTTGCACCATCTAATGTTAACGTCAAATTGTTAGACGACGATTGAACAATTTGACGTTAACGTTAGATGGTGCAACTCACCCTTAGATTAGTTGTTAGATTAGGTAATCTATCTGGGTTTCCACATATTATTCGTTTGGAGAATGACAGTAAATAATATATTTATTCAATAAAATCACAAGGATAATTTTGAAACGTCAAAGCTAGGTGAATTTACGCCAGATCCACGCGCCCCAGCCTAGAAGAATCTGACAACAAACTTTGCTGGGTTCCTTGCTTTGTTTTTGATTATAATACATAATAATCATTCACTCATCATTATTGAGGCTAATTACTATTCACTCCGTCACAAGAGTTGCCCATTTTATAAATCATAAGTTCGGATGAATCAGTGACAATGGTGTTTTAGTGATTGTAGCCATTGATTCGTGATTGCATCATCATGACAACCTTCAATGTTCCTACTGTTGGGACACTGGCCTACTCACGGGCGAGAGTGAATGGGTTTTAATCTACCATGTGGACCCAATGCGGATTGGTAGATGGTACAGTCTTTCGATTTTGTTTTAGTTCTTGGACATGCCGGTTTCCTTACGATGTTTCCTTCACCGTATGAGAGCACTGGCATGATTGCATAACAACCGTAATATGCTTATCAGATACTAGCGGCTTGTCCCGGCTTCGCACGGGTGCAATAAAAACTTAAGCACCCGTGCCATGCCGGGGCGGGTCGCTAGTCATTCATAAGGTAGGAGCCGACCGCACGTTTTAGCCGCGCGGCTACCTATTTCATAACTACACATGAACTCATGCACATGAACTCATGTGCACGCCCCTCTCTGGCCAGGGCGCGCTCGCGGCCTTTTTTAGTATTTTGTTTAGATTGACATTTTTATAATTCGTCATAACTTTTGAATGGAATGTCAATAGCTCAAACAGTTATCTACAGGTATTGAAACAGTCTTGAATATGAAATGATTTATTTGGATAAGGATTAATATAAAGGTATGGAATACATGGTCTGATTTTGGTCGGCATTTCTATCAACTTTTAAAATGTAAAAAAGTAGCTATAGTTACATAACCACAATAGTTGGACATATGGTATTGATGACTTTTTTGTAGATATCAATATGTTCTTTAATATTATAGAACATTTTTTTGTTCTATCATCAATAGTTTCCGCAGCGCATGCGATGAAAGACATTTTATGGCAATTTTTTCACACCTTGGATCACATTATTGAAGTTTTAGTAGGGATCCCTATTATTTTCTAAAATAAAATATAGCTTATGTTACTCAGGGATAATGTAGCATTCTAATGGTGAAAGAATTTTTGAAATCGAACCAGTAGTTTTTGAGTTTATTCGTAACAAACAAAAATAACAAAAATACAAACATACAAATCTTCTCTCTTTATAATATTAGTATAGATTACAAGTACCTACCCACCGCAACAACCAGACCCAAAACAAATATTTACAGGTTATGCAAATATTTGTCTCGCAGCTTCCCAGTCACCTGCCACAAAGGTCATCTTTATAGATATACCGATGACTCACAGCGGTCGTGGAAATTTGTGAGTGAAGTTGAAGGTTGCTCTAGATTGTTTTTTTTTAATTATTTACTGCTCACATGTACATTTGGTTGCATAAGGTGTTAATTAATACATTGGCAACAAGGGCGCTGCAACATTATATAAAATAAGATTATGATTTCAATATTTAGTACTAGCCTAGTTTATTTACATTAAGGTCATACTAATTAGAAATGCCTACAATATAATCAATTTCAACGTTGATATTTGGGATGCTGTTGGACAATGTTTGCATTTGTTTGCATTATCTGCAAGTGTTTGTTCCGTGTCTGGGTGTTTCTATCTATTAAAGTAAGTTCGTGTGAGTCAGTGGCCAAGATTTCAAGATTTCAAGATTTCAAGATATTTGCACAAATAAGTAAAAGGTCTTAAAAGTAATATGGCACATAGAACTTATTTGTCCTTTTCAGGCATTGCAAATTATATGTAGGCTATGCTGGGCGCTAAGCTGCTTACATAGTACCTAACTAATAGGTTAAAGAATAACTAAACAACTAACTAAAAACTCTGGTGACAGAGCTAAAAAATGTTTTTTTTTTTTTTTATACTATTAAAGTGGTAACCAAGCGTACGGCCCACTTGATGGTCAGCGGTTACCGTAGCCTATGTACGCATGCAACATCATAGATATCACTTGCGTGTTACCACGTGAGATGTTAGATGGAAAGTCTCATGTGCCTGTAATTTGTATTAAAACTACCTATGTATGTATGTATGTATGTAACCTATAATGTATTTTGTCAGTTATTTGGTTCCCATAGTACTTGCTTAGCTTAGTTTGTGGCTAATAGCTTTGTGTAAATGTCCACAATTATTTATTTATTTATTTATTTTGTAAGGGATATCTTTTACTTTGGCAGTAAAGTCTTGATGATATCTATTGGAATTATGCGTGGGCCAGTGCCCGGTTGAGAAGCGAGAAGTTATGGGTTTGATTCCCTCTCCGGGACAACCTGCAAATATTTGTTCCTGGTTTGGATGTGGTGGTCCGTACCTACTTACAGTTTCTGATACCCACGACATAGATTAGGAAATCCAAGTGTGGGGTCAGCAGGGCGATTACGCAACTCTGTAAAACTGTCAATAAACTGTCATATTCATACAAAATACGCCAGTTTCTGATTGAAACCAAGACGTGAAATCGCTGTAATTCCAGCGGCTTGCTAAGTATTGTCTTTGTTTGAACAAAGGTTAAATAATATAGATTTGAAAGACACATTAGCTAACCGAGGTTCAAAGTACGTATATGAATAAGGCCCTATTATAATACCCACTAATTGTATATTATGAAAATTGTGCGTTAATTTCTAGCATCATATAATGTACGTATTTATTAGATGGCCTTGTTTACATTGGAATGTGAGTTAAAATGTTGAGTACTACCTTCCTAACTATTAAAAGGACTCTAAGCATTTAGGACAAGCCCGTAAGGGTTTTTTAAAAGTTTATAATTATACATTTTGTTTTTTGTTAAGTTAAATAAATAAAAAATTTAAAAAATGTAACTACTAGCCGTCGCCCGCAACTTCGTTCGCGTGTAACACGGGAACCGTCCTTTTTCCGAAATAAAAAGTACACTATGTCCTATTCCCGGTTATTATCTATCTATGCTGTAAATTTAAGCCAAATCGGTTAAATTCCTTCCGATCCTAAGGTCGTGGGTTCGAATCCGTCGTTCACCAATGGATTTTTCGCTACGAAAAATTTATGTGCGCTATGCCAGTGCTCTCATCCGGTGAAGGAAAACATCGTGAGGAAACCGGCATGTCCAAGAACTAAAAATTCGAAAGACATGTGCCATCCACCAAGCCGCATTGGGTCCGCGTGGTGGATTAACACCCAATCACTCTCACCCAATCAATCACACTTTTGAGAGTAGGCCAGTGTCCCAGCAGTAGGAACATTAGAAGGCTGTCATGATGATGATGATGAGGGTCTGTTATCTTATGACGGTTTTGTAAAGATAAACCTGTTTTGTACCTTTCCACTTCTTCAAAGTGTTGTCCCTCGATAGCCTCAAGCAGTTCTGTGTTCAGTCTTCTCAGTCGCCTGTCGGTCCGTCTCCATTGCTTATTGCCAGAGCTCTCGTGGATAGGAGTGTTGGCCGTGGACGAGGCTGAGGATGGAGATCGCTCTGGCAGAGGTGGAATCGGTGGAGGATATAGTGGATGTCTGAAAATAGATTTTAGTAAAAATTTCTTTAGTAATACAGGGTTTTTCTTGCGCATAATATTCCATGAATAGGTTCCACACAAAAATAAATATATATCTACCTTTTTTATTTTTTTGTGTTAATAATCTCCGAGTAAAACAATAAAGTTTATCTGGTCAATAATTAGATATTCTTTCTTGATCTTGTTTTAGTTATCCTTCAAATTATTTATAACAATATTTTTATGAGTTTTTTGTGATGAGTTTGTCGGGGAAAAAACTATTACCGCACCTATTTCTGTCACCAAGCAGTAATTTATCGCTGTGTTGCGGTTCAATATAGTTTCCGGTGAAATTACAGACACATAAGACTAGATCTATGTCAACGGGGGCAACGCGCGAGTCATATCTCTGATGTTGCAAGCGTGCATAGTCTACGGTAACCGCTTAACATTGCGTAAGCAGTATGTATATGTAACTGTAGAACGGTCATCAAGCCCTTAGCACTAGTTAGACCCAACTGTTTTTGTGATGGTTTTTTTTTTTTTTATACCGGGTAGGTTTTTTTTCTTAGAAAACTATCGAACGCAAGATTTTTTGGTGTTGTATGCTCGATAGGTAAGGTATACGTACTGTGTTTCTAAATTAAGCCCAAAAGTAGGTCTTTTCAGCCGTAGACTGCTGTTTGGTTCACCATTGGCATGGCTAATTCCATTGTTGGCATGGTTCGTTCCAGAGTTGGCATGGTTCGTTCCAGAGTTGGCATGGTTCGTTCCAGAGTTGGCATGGTTGGTTTCACTGTCGGCATTGTTGGGTCCACTGTTGGTATAGGCGCTGAGCAGTGGACACAGATTTTCTCCTTCTTCAACGTCACCTCTTTCTACATCTAGAAGAATACGTTGTTATTTTGGATTCAGTCGGGCTAGCATAAGCACCGTAGGAAACATTACCGACAACCGACAACCGATAGTCGTCGATAGCGTAAACGCGCAGGTCCGCCTGTGACACAGAGGTTGCGGGTTCGATTCATTTGTCCCGAGGCGGGCCTCGGGACAAATGTTTGTACGATCTACAAATATTTGTGCCGGGTGTTCTGGTTATTTTCTATATATAATAAAAAATATCTATCTAAGCATTATATTGTATTAAATATATATCTGTCATCTAGTACCCATAATACAGCTCTGTTTAACAGCAGCTTACCTTGGGGCTAGATGATGCTGTGTGGATTTTCCAGCATTATTTATTTATTTTATTTATTTATTTACGCTGACAATTTATATTACTAAGGATACAAAGTTGTGTCACTTGTACCATCAATTGTACAAATCAATGGTACTACTGACACAAAGGCCAATGTATTTTTTAGACCGAGGTGGTCTAAAAAATCCCATATTTATATATATATAGTTTAGTGCTTAAAACGTAAAACCTAAAGGCGCTGTGAAAATCCCATACAAATTGGCAGCTGGACGATACGTTAACATTTACGATTGTCAAAACCATTATTCCGGATATGGTCTGTGGTGTCCAGTAACACACATCGAATCGTGTAAACAAAATATGTAAAATCAAATAGCTAATACACACGCGATAAGGGCAAGACGCAGTTTTGCTACTATTCTTATGAATTATACCTACTTAATTACTTGCCTTGAAAAAAACACGAAAATACTTCTTTGGTCCACATTGTACACTCTTTACTCCAATATAATAATCGGATGACGATATAGCTAGCTAAGTAATAAATTATAACACTTAAATAATAAGTAATAATCTTCATAAATTATGGCTTTCTAGCTACTTATCTCGCTAGTTTATCTAAGTTATTTAAATCTATCATTTTGTTCTGCTAAACATACACTGCAGATAAACATTAGATAATGACTACCGATTGTCAATTTTATTGCAACACACCAGGAAGCTTATTTGCTATGACATAGGAGATTCCTTACCAATAACGTGTGACTTAGTTCTATACGTGCCATGGTGTGAAATTGTAGAATGGTTTTCCGTATCTGTGTTGTTTCAATAGCAATAGTTTTGCTATCGATAGGTTGACTTTGATGTACGATCAGAAGAGCCCTAAATCATGGCTCGTCGACAGCAATTCCACGCAGATATCGTAACGAGCCGTTTGGTCATAGCGAATAAGGCTCCTGTTTGATTCAACCAGTAGTGTCATAGGAATATTTTCCCTCAGTTGAGTAACACAAGCACAAAGTTCCGTCTACTCTATCGCAAAGAAAAACATTGTTTATGGTGCTAAGACTGTAGTGTTAAAGAAAATTAAATCAACTGGTACTTTATAGAATCTACTGGTACTGTGTTTTTGTTTTTTAAAGTACTTTATTTAACATAAACACAGTAACATACTAACATAACTAAACACAGTATTAGTAGGTATCAATACACACGTGTATCATACGACGTTTTTCAACACACTTGTGAATAAAATAACAAAAAAAACTCATTATAAAAAATCAAAAAAAATCGATATCTCACTATTGAGTTATAGCAATGAAAAAGTCATAGTTTGATTATGGGTGTCATTCTGTGCCTAATAGCGATGACCATAGAGCCACTTTTTAAGCAAGTGTGTTGAAAATTATTTTGCATAATGGCTATAATGCATGAATAAACATTAAGTACTTACATAAAATTATAAACACTCTATAAAGCGCACATTTTTAATAGAAGGGGAATCTACTGGTACTGGATTCTGTGAGAAATAAATTCTATAGCACTACTGGTTGAGCGAAGCAGTGTCGGTCACCTCACGCAGGTATAATATTCCAAATGTCTATTCTATAGGCTACGAGGTCTTAACATTAGCCAACAAAATGAACCACAAATTTCAATACAAGCACTAACTAACTGAGTTAACGTTGGTATGAACTCGCGTTTATTTATTCTATGTATTTTCTTGGATATTTACTATGTGGCCTGATTTAAGAGTAACACCGTTGTGGTGTAATGGAACACAAATTTTCGTAAACATCATAACAAAGAAGGCAAACTAACTGAAGGTTAATAGACACTCTGCCTTACCATGACTAATCATGTCTAGTCACTATTGTTGTCATAACGCTAGTTGTATAATAGTGTGCAAGCATTACTGCCATGTGATTCTTTGATTAGGTTTAAAGTACATTGCAATTGAAATTACTGAGCGAATGACAATGTCTTAGGATGACGGGCGCATTGCATTGTCACGCAGAACTAAAAACTTAATATCTAAAAAAAAACATAAAATAAAATCATATAAACTTGTCCTATATTTTCTCTCTTACACTTGTTTTCAACCGAAATAAAACATGTTAAGGCGCAACCTTTCCATTAATTAGCACCTTGACGCTACTTTTTTAATACGTAAAATTGTTAAACTAAAATTGAAATTAGAATGCGTTTCGCGTAATTACAACGCTCAAAGAAAATCGTATAAATCTGTCCTGTATTTTTTCTCTTACACTTGTGTTCAACCTTAGGAAATAAAACATGTTAGGGCGCTACCTTTCCACTCGACGCTACTTTTTTAATTTGAATCGTAAAATTGTTAACCTTAAATTGAAATTAGAATGCGTTTCTCTGTTCCAGTTATTACAGCGCCCGCGCATTCCGAAACAAAAGAAAAGGGTTTTGATTATGCACTAAGAAACAAAAAAAGATGTATGCATGAAAAGAGTCCAAAGCCGTCAAAGAACGTGAATTTGGCCGATTGCCACAGTAGTAAAAATCATTTTAAAAAAAAAGAGTAGGTACCTACGCAGACTTTGCGGGCTATTAGTCGGTTGCGGGGCATTCCACATGTTTTGCATACACAAGTAAACGAAGCACACACAGAATGATGTAACCTACCTTTGTAAACCGACATTGCCACTATAATTCACACATTTCCAAAATAATACACTGTTCGCAAGCTTCCACTAATTATATTCACAGATAATAAATAAAAATACACAGACAGTACACACACGACTTATAAGAAGTAAGAACTGAACGATTGCTTATCTATTTACTCATGAAAATGGCATGTAGAGTTACGAAAATGATAGATAGAGCTGATCAAAGAGGTATTTAAAAAAACTTGCTTAGATTAGATAAATCAAAAATGCTGTTTATAGAATGTTATTGGTAAAAGCATCAATCTGCAGGTCATAAATCACTTGTTATTGTTATAAAAATTATTTTGTCACATATTTTTATTAGCTAACTAACATTATAATGTATTGTAATTTGACGACCGATGTGGCGTAGCGGGCGCAGGTCCACCTTCGACGCGGAGGTTGCGGGTTCGATTCCCGCCTCGGGTCAAATGTTTGTACGATCTACAAATATTTGTTCCGGGTGTTCTGGGTGTATTCTATATACAGGGTCATTCATTATCAACCTGACAAACTTAAGGGATAGGTTCCACACATAAAAAAAATAATATATGTACCTATAATTTTTTTTTTATGTATATTTTGTCTTAAAAATCCCAAGTAAACAAAAAAAAATCGATTACGTTTTTCCGCTCAATTATTATTTATCGTTGTTGAGAATCAAGTTAAGCGACGTAATAATGAAATATTCGAGTGTGCGCGCCCCGTAGCGGGTCAAGGACACGCGCAGGTCAAGGACGCGCGGGTTATTGACCCGCGGTTTATTGACGCGCGGGTTACTGACACGTGCCGAGCGCTGCCTTTTCAATTTCTAACAAGGATAACTAATTATTAAGCAGAATTACGTAATTTTTTTTTAATATAAAAAAACGTTTAGAAAAAAAAAAGTACAAGTATTTTTTTTTATGTGTGGAACCTACCCCTTAGTTTGTCAGGTTGATAATGAATGACCTTAAATAAATAAAAGTATCTATCTATGTACATAGATGAGATGTATTGTATTAAGTATATATCAGTCACCCATAACAGCTCTGTATAACAGCAGCTTACCTTGGGGCTAGATGATGCTGTGTGGATTGTCCAGCGTTATTTATTTATTTATTATTTTAATTGCACTATGATGCCATTACAGTGCCCAACAGAGTTCATGCAGGTACTTGACCTAAACTACCTTACTTTTAATGAATAACTATGTACTTGAAAGCATTAATTTATATGAAACTCAAAGTATGATGTACCTACCTAAAGTTATTATCTAAAAAAGTAGTTAATATTATTTTTATTCTATACATTTTCTATGTACTGATTGGCAAATTTTTTCTATGAAGTCACTGATCGAATAGTACACTTGCTTATTATTAAAACAGTTAAGTGCGAGCGAGATTAGCGCCCTAAGTGTTCCGTACTGTAAAAGTTAAAACAGCTTGGTAATTTTTTGTCTACATTCCGTAAATTATTTTAAAATCGATAGAAACCTTTTTCAGCTTCAGCTTTTTCTATTTGTAACACAAAGGCTTGTAGCATACCAAAAGACAATGCCTGAAATTGGCGTCTTTTTTTTTCGCGTCCATCAACCAAACCTTGTTTTTCCAGTACAGAATAGTGTAACAAACGAAACTTATTTAACATGCATGCTTATTTAACAGGCATATGAGTTAGAAGTATGTATGTATTTATTACGTTTCTAACCAAATATCTTTTTCAGATTTATGTTGATGGACGCGGAAAAAAAAACCGTGGGTGTGCAATTATTGGTTGGTAGGGAGGATGTACTTGGGATATTATGTTCGAAAACATTTAACAGCTATCTATTTTATGGTAACTTAACACTTATCGCGCATCTAAGGAAGATATTTGCTTAGAAACGTAATAAATAGATACAAACTTCTAACTCTTATATCTCATTTCGGACTGAGGATAGAGACATGCATGCTAAATAAGTTTCGTTTGTTACACTATTCTGTACTAGAAAAACAAGGATTGTTGATGGACGCGAAAAAAAAAAGACACCACCTTCCCTAGGGAATTCGGCATTGTCTTTTAAGAACTGTGAGTTTACTGTAAGTACGAGCTGACAGAGTTTTTTCCTTTGAGGTACGGAATCCTAAAAGATGTTTTACTCTTCTTGAACGCGACGTCAGAATTAGTATTTACTATCTTTTCCGGTAGATGATAAAAAATGGTAGCTCGATATCAAGTTCACCGATTTTCTTTGACTTAGTAATCCTGTGATTATGGTTACCTACGTATGTATTTTTATATGTACTTTGATTTAGTTTGTCAACGTCTGTACCTAAACTTTACACCCAATTTATTTCAAGAGTAGTAGAGCTCTCTGTGATAGAGCTCGTCCGGGAAAGGACTACCACCATACCTATTTCTGCCGCCAAGCAGTATTTCTCGCATTGCTGTGTTCCGGTGTGAAGAGTATGGTTTCCGGTGAAATTTCTGGCACATGAGGCTTTCGATCTTAGCCTCAAGGTGGCAACCTGCGAGTGATACCTCTGGTATTGCAAGCGTCCATAGGCTGCAATAACCGCTTACCATCTTGTGGGCCGTACGCTTGGTTGCCACTTCAGTTGTATAAAAAAAACAGACATGTATGCACGCAAACCAGCGCGATGACTTCAAATTTGCCGCCAAAATTCCGAGCGGCTCTGCGGATTGTCTTTGGCTATCTTGTCAAAACGACATGGGTCTTCCCATTTTAATTATTTTTCTCGTGTTATTTTAAGTTTTATTGCGTAAATTTGGTGGCAGTTTATCCAATTTAACTTGTTTACTTAGCACAAGTGTAAGTAATTGAAATGGAGGGGTAATGTTGGCTGGTAATTTAGTCAAAGACTTTCCAGGAGAATTTTGAAAGAAAAGTCATCGTTTCTTTCCAAATTTCGTTTGTTTACGTTGCTAAGCGACAATCAAACTATTACACTTGACACTGGCAAAATTGTGGCAAACTAGCCACAGAGGCCATAAAACAAAAGAAGAAGAAGAGCGGATCTGCGGCATATTTATCTATGTCAGTGTTGTGAATAATTAACAAATAAAGGTTCCTAGTACCTTTCTGTAAATTGTTTTAGTTACTCGAAGACGACTTTATATAAGTAATAAAAGATTAAGATTTTTCTCAACATATACGTAACTTGGTTGCAATCAATTGCACTGCCATTCAATCATAAACTCTTACAAAACAATGTCGGTTTATTGACTAGTTGCTGATTGAAATCGAATTGCAACACAGCTGCGTAATTGCCCAGGGACGTGCCTCACGTACCAATTGTGTTTTAAAACCATTCTTCTAGTACGGAACCAGAATCCAACTGTAAACTTGTATGGGTTTTTTCTTTTTTAGGCACGTGTAAAAAGTCCAATACAAATTCACAGCAGGACGAATACAATTTTCAAACGAGTTTTTCTTCTTTGGAAAATAATCGTATAAGGGCCATACACCATAATGCACACATAATGGTGCCACTAGTCATTCGGTCATCCTACATTTTGTTGGTCGCGTGACCCCCCTGATTACGTTAGTCTATCGCAGTCGATCGCTTGTTGTTGCGTCTGGCCGTCTCTTTCACACCTACAGCGCGTACCATATGCGTGTAAGGGATCTGCAAGCGATCGACAGCGATTTGACAGCGATAGACTTACCTAATAAGGGCATACGGCGCTACCATGGTGTCCTAAGTGAGATAGAGTAAGATGTATTCGTCGCCTATTTTAATACAAACATACTTACGTGTTTGGCGGGTTGATCACATGACAACCTCCATTGATCTCAAACTGTCTATCAACATAATTTTCACTAAAAATAGAATATTTAGCATGATTTATGAGTTTTATTAATTCCCAATATTTCGGCGCAGTTACATGCACCATGATCACGGGAAAACTCCCACACAAACCATGGTAAATATCCCGTTTTTAGTAAAAAAAAGTAAGTAAGTTCGTATGAGTCAGTGGCGAACTCTGGTGAGTTTCTAGGCCGCCCAAAGGCCTCTGTCATGGCCTAACAACTTTGAAAAAGCCGGGACCAACTGATTAACGTGCCCTCCGAAGCACGGAGCGCTCAGTTGAAATTTCCACTGGCGGTCACCCATCCAAATGATGACTACGCGGAACAGTACTTAACTTCGTTGATCTGTTATGAACAACTTAGCCAACTACGTTACGAGCGCTCCAAGTAAAAATTATATATAAATAGTAAAAATTATGTTAATAACCATGATAATTTTAAAACTATGTCTATCAACAGTTTGGCCATAGCTCTTCTGTCATAATAGAATTCTCTTAAATCATTTGAGATGGTGATCAGTGGAGATTGGTCGCTAACAGAGTAATGTGATCATGGGGCTGGACTGTACTGTTCTACATGTGTCACAAACGCGCCTGACATATCTGTGAGATCATGACGTTCATAATTTTTATCTTATGATAACATTCAAGAATATAGATTAGACTCAAAATCGGACGAATTTTGTTAGATAAAACTAACAGTCGTTAAATAAACACTTTTTAGTGGTTAAGAAGCCAGAAGTTGCCGGTTCGATTCCCCCTCTGGGACAAATGTTTGCATGCATCTGCAATTATTGTTTTTGTGGTCTGGCTGTTAGTATTAATTTACAAAAAAAAAAAATAAGTCAATAATACAGTCATTATCACTTATTACATAGTCTTGATAACACTCAAGATAGTTCTACGTCACAGTTTTATAGAACAAATGGGAGTTACCGGAATTTACTGTGTTTATGTTGTATCAATTAAGGTTGTTCGCCCATCTAAAAATCATCAAGTGATATGACTCGGCCACGCCACATAAACCTTAGAAGATATCTATTACTAACTCTACAATGAACTTACATTAAAATACCATAGCCATTATTCAAAACTTTACAAGCGTAGAGAGCGCGAGAGTAAGGTGCTACGATTTGTGCAAAATTTCAATCAATCTTACTAGTTGTACAAAGTAATATTAGTTGGCAATGGTCTTTACTTGCTTCCCATCATCATCATTGTGGCATATGGTCAATATAATAATAATAGCGTAATGCAAATGCCAGATAATGATTTTCTATTGTATACAAAAAGACATTTAATTGCTAAAAGTTTTTATAGATTGGACGAAGCTTTTGCTGCTATAGAACTTTTTACTGATGACCATGCTATTTGTTAAATTGTAACTTATTTTCTACATTGTTGACGATGCTATTGCAGATACTACTTCTGAATTTGTTTGTTATGTTAGTGACATTTTAATTTGTATTTTACATATTGTATTTTTAAGACAATTTAATTATTTCTATGATATCACTTAAACATACCTAATCATAATAATGTTTGTAATTTATGACGATCCAAGAACATGTAATTTGTCAAAGGAAATATATTGAAATTGAAAAAAATTGAAATTGAATAAAAATATTTTTATTTTCCCTTCCACAAAAGGTTTATTAAGTGGCGCTCGACTGAGCAACACGTTTGCCGTAGAACAAGTCGATTTTCCTGATGATGTCCCGTGGAGGGATGAAACACGTGTCATATTCTTTTGAGGTTAACTGTATTAACTGTGTGACCTCATTGGTTAAAAGGTTAAGCGGAATAGTACTAGAGATTTTTCGAGATATCTTGTAATGGATTTCCGTAAAGTTACGGCTGAATCTATCAATTGTACCTATGCAAGGTAGATGACATGTACTTAATCTAGTGTAAGAAGTACCTACTGGCATCGCTAGATGGCGGTGTGCTGTGGAAAAGATGCGGCGCGCAATACGCATGCTCGGCCGCGTTAACTAAGCAACAGGAAGAACGAAAATGTCAGGGAGTGTGATCTCTGACTCCGAATAATTGTGGTTTTGAAAATATATCATAAATAATATTGAACTGATAGTCTTGTCTTTGAACCCCCTCTAACACTAGATAAAGACCTGCCGATTCCATTTCAACGCAGTGACCTTTGAAGCCACATCTACGATTTGAGTCTTCCGATTGCAGTATGGTGAATCAGAGTCCTTGGTCAGATTCCTATCTCTTCTGCGATAGATTTATTTAGTTAGCTGTCCCATTAGGTACTAGGCGGCAAGTGCCTTTCTCCATCCACTTCTCTTGATACAAAGTATAGTCTCGCCAATCACTGTAGTACGTTTAAAAATTAATATTATTATTTCATATAAGGAATCAGTAAGATTTTCTATCTGCTCCACGTAATTTTTTGCACTTTCCACGTATTTCCTTTTTTGCTATAGATTTTAAAGTTTTATCTACTATTTTCTGGATTAAATCATCAATATCTTTATTTGTTTCATTGCTTGCTTCATTGTTTCTCGGAGCTACAGTGTCCGCATCTTTTATTGCTTTTAATATTTCATCCAACTTAGTCTTGCTTTGTTTCACTTCAGCTTTTTTCTCTTTCGTATCTATAAGATTTTGTACTTTAGTTGTCAAAATTTCTTGCATACGCCTGTTGAAATGATGCCAATCATTTTTATTCGGCTGAATTACCTTACATTCGCTATCAATCGCCCAAAGTGGCTCTGTGTTTGAAAATTTCAAAACCCAATCGAAACGCCTTTTGAAGAACAATGACTCCAACGTACACAGACATTTTACTTGTTTTTCTAACTGTCTCAAATTACCTTCGCGTGTCAGCGATTGTAAATCGTTTACTGCCACACCTATCATAAGATTCATCAGAACGATTGCTATAAAGATGAGAAAAATTAAGAAGATGATGCGAAACACCGCTGAATCTTTGTCATCGAATAAGTCTTTGTAATCAAATTCTGCGGTCATCATGACCATTGTTTTCACGAAGGCAGCTAAGAGACCTTCAAAAGGTTTGAAGGTGTGAAACTGGATCATAAAGATGATGGCAAAACACAGCAGCGGGAAAGATAAGCTTAGCAAAATCTGTAAACAAGAAATGTTTTGTATTAAGTAGTACAATTATTTGTTCGAATTACCTATGTAGTGTTTTAAAACTTCAAAATTAAATTCTCAAGAATTTTGTATTGTTAAGCCTAGTTTCAAAATATATAGTTAGTTTATAGTTTATATATCACTATCATACCATTTACTGACTGACTGACAATGCACTGCCTAAACCTAGAGAGCTGAATTTTAGACTGTGTTTAAAGATTGCAGTAGAATAAGTTAAATAGCATTATAAAAATACCTTTAGTATTTTGTAGGACACTTTTACCAGCATATGCATGTAGTACCCACATGTGGGTATCCACGACAGATAAATCATCATATATATCCAAGACAGAACTACTGTAAAGGACGCCAGGTCTCTGCACCACTGGGTGTCTGGAAAGTCCATAGTAACGATTATTGGCATCGCAGTACCAAGCGCCACTGAACTGAACTTCACCCATATTGTTACATCTAAAATCCTCGGCTTTTTATAGGTCCAAAAGAATATTTCCTGTAAATTAAACAGTGTTCAGCGTACATTGCAAAGGAAAGAATATATGTCAATGTAAAATAAAAGTTATCAAGTAAGATCGCATGAGTCAGAGGCCAACTAGCCAACAAGAGGAAAGAAAGAAGAAAATAAATTTATTCTGACACAGAACACGGCACGCAACACGACGGAGTTAATAGTTAAAACAACACGGCAACGGTACATGCTCGTGAGTTGTTTAATGCACCGCTGTCGTTGAGGACGCAGACTAAATAACAGATAATAATTTAATCAAAACACTTACTAGAATACAAACAAAGCAGACAGTCACATAGACAACAATCTTCCACGCGCTCGGGTTGTACAAAAAAGGTATCTCTCTCTTGAACCTTTGTATCTCTGTGATAAAAAACCGAAACTAGATACGCGTTCATGGACATGAAAAATAACGCGTAAACTGAAATATAAATATAAATAAACTTGGAAAGTTTTCTCCACTTTAAGTATAGAAAGCTTTCTACCAACGGGTGCGCCAGCAAGCGCCTTTGTCCATATCTGTTGCCGGTTTCTACAAGAGCTTCCAACACATCCATTTGCTTGGCTTTCAAACCATTTTTGATAATGGTACGAAGTCTAGGCATAAGTACACTGTAATCTACTGTGATCTT
The DNA here is from genome assembly GCA_951394395.1 of Colostygia pectinataria. NCBI lineage: Eukaryota > Metazoa > Arthropoda > Insecta > Lepidoptera > Geometridae > Colostygia > Colostygia pectinataria. Next base: position 6,633,534 of record OX596370.1, on the reverse strand, counting down.
GCAATCTGAGTCACATATGTTTTTACTACCGCTTTTGATGTAAAGATCAAAAATGTCTTCCAAAAATTCAGTTGGTCTAGTTGTATGGTACATGATCAAGCTAATTGCTGTTTCACCACGTTCATTTTTGAGGCTCAAGTCAGCTCCTTCTTTGAGTAAGGCTACGACCATATCTCTACTTCCATGAGTGATAGCTTCATGCAAGGCAAAACCTCTGATAATCGTATTGTTTTTAATGTAGCTGTAATCATAATTCAGAAGATCATAATTGTAACAAATGCTAAGGAATTCTGAGAAAAAAGTTGTGCGGTTAAATTTTGCAATATAGTTTATCAGTCTAGATGTTTCACGATCGTTTAATCGTCTTTCTTTTATAATGTGTTTGAAAAGACCTTCATAGTTTTTCAACACTGCGTACTCTAATGGAACCAACTGGTTAAAATTTGATAGTTTATGAAAGAGCAACTTTTTTAAATCATTATCATAATTCAGCATAAATAAAATTATTTCCATATTTCCAGTATAAATTGCTTCTGAAAAAGGTGTTTCTCCTCTATGGTTTTGTTGCTTCAACACACCACTATTATTATGTTTGGCAGCACAGAGAATCAGGTTCAGAATTTCCAGATTTCCAGCTTGTGCAGCTAAATGTATAGCAGTTTCTCCTAAATCATTCTGAAAATAAAGACCATGTTTGTAAAATCCTAAAATGTACAAAATCCAAAATACAAAATTCATTTATTAAAATAAGCATTTTTTTTTATACAACTGAAGTGGCAACCAAGCGTACAGCCCACAAGATGGTAAGCGGTTACCGCAGCCTATGGACGCTTTTAATACCAGAAGTATCACTCGCGGGTTGCCACCTTGAGGCTAAGATCGAAAGCCTCATGTGCCAGTAATTTCACCGGAAACCATACCCTTCACACCGGAACACAGCAATGCGAGCATTACTGCTTTGCGGCAGAAATAGGTATGGTTCTTAAGGTCGTTATGGTCGGTTATGGTCTTCCCCGGACGAGCTCTATCACAGAGAACTCTACTACTCTTAAACATGTGTTTCTCTTAAGCATGTTTACAAGTTAATGTGCAGCTCTGCCTTCTGTGTTAGTTTAACATATGTAATGAAGATAAGTACACTTCATTAATTTGAATTTTACCGCGTATGCAATTTGGTTATTTTTTATGATCTGTTGTCTGTGCTACTGTCAGATTTCTGCTACAACTGACACTGACGTGATCGGTGACACAGCCAGCTGTCATGTCAATATAGGAGAGAAGAAGAAGAGAACCTTCTGGAAGAAACACTGAAATAAATTATATAGTTTTGTAAAAGAAAAATAAGGGAAATAATAGCTTTATACGTTGTTTCTCTTTTCAGGTAAGATTGATGCAATTGATGCGTGATTTGTGAATGTAGGATAAGTTTGTTTAAAAATTGTGTTTGTACAAAATAAATCCACTCTTTTCAGAGCAACACAACGCTTTTATTTCACCGAAAACCAATAAGGATACAAATAACATTATACATATAAACTGTATTACAGAAAAACAGTGACTTCCCCATAACTGTGTTCACACAAAAGTATTTATTAGGAACAATGTAGTAGAGTTCTTTATGATAGAGCTCGTCTTGAGAAGTTTTACCATGTATGGTTGCCGGTGTAATTACTTCACATGAGACTTTCGATCTACTTCGTCTCGAAGCAACCCACGAATGATACCTGTTGCGAGTCTAAAATTTTATGTCATATGGTCAGTATGCTTGTTTGCACTCTGGGTGGTTTTTTATATATCATCATCATTTATTATCCCTCTCAAAAAAAAACTGGTTGCATAAAAAAGTTTTTTCTTCGTAAACTTAATTCACCTGAGCTTATTCACCACCAATTCATTTCACCAATTGAAGGTTTTAGAATAAGTACTAAACTTATTCTAAAACCTTCAATTGGTGAAATCCTATGACCGAAATATGAACACTGCAAAGTAGCTCATAGTAGGTCCAAGGTCTTTAAATGCATTTTGTAATCTTTAGAACTAAGTGTAAACATAAATATTTTGCAAGCTTCTTCGATTACTGTGATGGGACAAAGATGCATGGTCTCAAAATATTGGTTCCAGTTCTGTGTGATATAATGCCCTGACACTCATAGTTTCTATTAACCATAGCACAGACAACCCTAATGTGAGATCAGGTTTATGTATGTGAAAATTGGATGTATAAAAACGGCATGCACCTGGTTGAAAAAACTGTGACGATGATGGTTTCTGCTGTCTTTCGAACTCTCTTCTACGTGCTGGTGAGGTTCGAGCTTGACTGGTTTGTTCACTGCAAGCCTTAGAGTGGGTCTAAGAGCTGCGATTTCTGCTTCTACCTCTGGCGTTAAATACTTCTGCGACACTTTTTCCCGTAAATCTGGAAAAAATATTTTGAACGTAAAAATCCAGAAGGAGATGAAGTAATAGAAGTATCCGAGTAATTGCGAGTTAGAATATTCGTTTATCGATATAGTTGTGTAAAATAACAACTGCCTCTAAACGACTGACACATAGTCTGCTGCACCTACCAAGAATACTTAAAACCATCGTGGGGACCTTGACAGGTGATTGTCCTCGGAACAAGTCCAAACCCTGCCGATACTAAGAACTGGAGGATTTGCTTGAGGGTGATGTCTTAGCTCGTCTGGGCTGAGTATTCGTTGAGAGTTTGTTAGGGAAGTTATAACCTGGCATTGCTGATACCTTTAGGAAGGCCCAGGAGTACTGCTACGAAGCCGAGCGCTCCATTACATGCAGCGAGGTGTAGAGGAGTTCGTCCATATACGTCTACCCGATGGATGTCCGCACCAGCCTCAAGCAGCAATGTAAGAGTTTCGGCTTTCTCATCAGACAAGGATGCCATATGGACCGCAAAGATATCGTTGTCGTAACGGCAAGTTGCATTGCAGTTGGCTCCTTTTTGTAATAATCTATTAAATAACATTGGTATGGTAACATTTAAGAACCTTAAACGAGAATTATGTACATACCTTCTATTTCAAAGGTTTTTAATACTAATATAAAATTATAGCAAATGTATTTACAAAAAAATGTGTATGTGCAAAAAAAATATAATTAATAGAACTACGGCAATTAGTACTAATATAAAAAATCTGTCTGTTTCTAGGAAAAACACAAAATCACTTAGCTTTAGTGCAATATAGATACTTTTTAAAACCAGCTGTTATCGGTTGCCATAGTAGAAGCTTTGCTTAATTTGAGGTTAGATGGCGCTGTGTACAAATTTATGGTAACAATTAGGAACCTTAAAGGACTGCGGTACTAACCTGATAATTTCTTCAATGTTGTGGATCTCGATAGCATCAAGCAGGCGGTTGTTCAGCTCCCACAGCTGTGATAGCCTTTCAAGCTGATCATCATTACTTGGAGTGATACTTCGTGGCGACGAAGTATCAAAAGCTGTATCAATTCCATTTCCATTTTAGAAATTGAAATATGTGCCCTTATTTCCAAGCGTGTCGGTCAAAGAGAAAAACGGCTGCCATGGTAGACGTTCCCTCAGACCTTTCTCAGTAGTAGCAAGATATCTTTTCCACAATGGTTTACGTCACTGTTTACGACTGCTAATATTATATACGTTAATCAAAATCATTCTTTAAACCTCTGTTAGCTAACAGGGTCGTTAAACCTGTCGTCATATCACGTTATTTTCATTCGGTTTAGAGAGTGTTTCTTTTTTCTTGAATTGACTTATGAATGAGAAGGAAAAACAGATTATCTAATCATCTAGCCTGACTTTTTTTATGATTAAGTTTAAGAATGTTTGTAATTTTTTTTACCCCGTCCTATAGCAAAAAAAAGGATTATTGTTAATAAAACAACTCACCAATACGATTTGAATCCATATCAATGTGAATCATTGGTAAAGCTTTTAAAATATAAAACCTTCACTGTTATTACCTAAACAAGATTCAGTAATTAAGAACACTATTATGATGCACAATTTTATAAAATAGTTATAACATTTAAAAATAAGTATACCTAATGTATCGACTTATGTTTACAGGATATCTGAAGTATTTATTAATGGAACAAATACCTACTAAGTATGTATTTTTTCCTTATTTGTAAAATGCTTTGCGACTTAAAGAGTAGTAGAGTTCTCTGTGATAGAGCTCGCCCGGGGAAGGACTACCACCATATTTATTTCTGCCGCCAAGCAGTAATGCTCGCATTGCTGTGTTCCGGTGTGAAGGGTATGGTTTCCGGTAAAATTACTGGCACATGAGGCTTTCGATCTTAGCCTCAAGGTGGCAACCCGCGAGTGATACCTATGGTATTGCAAGCGTCCATAGGCTGCGGTAACCACTTACCGTCTTGTGGGCCGTACGCTTGGTTGCCACTTCAGTTGTATAAAGAAAAAAAAAAAAAAAGGACTTTGAGACTTGAGTTTTTTTACATAAAACTCATCTTCCTAATGTGTTTTCTAGGAGTTACCTGGTAGGTAGGGCTCTTGAGTAAGAGTCCGTCTTGGTTGGTACCACCGCAGTGCCAGATATTTTGCTTCCAAGCAATATTGTGCACGCATTACATTACTGGGTAAAAGAGACGTAACAACAATCTGGGTATGAAGGTACTTAGCTAATTTTAAAGGTTAGTAATAAAACCAAAAACTCTTAGTTTTAATTAGCTTTTTGTTTTAGTCTTAATACATAATTAAAAATGGTGTCTATTTTTGTCTCGATCGAGTCTATTTGTTTTTGTATCGCATCTATATCACGCTTCGATACACCATCACACCCTGTTGGCTCAACATTCTTTAACTTTGTTCTCTGAATCTGATAAAAAGCTAGTTTTTTATCAGCCTTTATAACCACATCTAGAACATGGTCAATTTTCTTGTGTAAATTTTCACATTCAACCTTATCATCAATCCTTTCCTTCTGAGATTGAGCTTTGTCAATGATAGCGTCTCTCACATGAGCTGGTATAGCTTTTGAGTAGCTCCAAGACGGCTCACACGGTCTCAATGATATTTTCGACAAGCTCCGAGCAAACTTCAATTTGTATTTTAGCTTCATCGGTAATATTTTCATAAAGAACTTAACGTTTACTAATGTTTCCAAAGATGCCAAAAACTCTACTTGCTTTTCCAACCGCATGATGTTTCCTTGAACTTCCAAGTCATTCAAGTCATTGACCGCTACGGCTACCATTAAGTTCATCAAGACAATAGCCGCTAGGATCAAAAAAATTAAAAATAGCAGTCGGATGATTATCATAGAAGTGTGCAAGCTTTTGGACTCTTTTTTGTCTACTAAATCATCGTAGTCAAACTCTGATGTCATCATCACCATTGTCTTGACGAAAGCGGCCCACGGATCTTCAAAAGGTATTTTTGATCGGTACTCGATCATGAAGCTCAGCGCAAATCCAATGACGAGAAATACGAAGGTTAAAAGAATCTGAAAATTAGAAAGTGTAAATTCAGATCAGAAATAATAATTGGTAAAATCAAACAAATATACCGATATTGGATACCGGATACGGGATACGGGATACCGCCAAAAACAGAGATAAGTGGAAAGACTTGGGGGAGACCTTTGCCCAGCAGTGGGAAAGTACCTATAGGTTAAAAAAAAATTAGCAAGTTTCATACCTTCAAAACCTTAGTCGACACCTTCCTGAACATAAGAACGTAATAGCCCCATTTTGGGAATCTTGAAAGAAGAAATGTCATCTGCAGCCACGACAGCAGTAGAGCGATGGTAGCAAAGTGTCTCGGCCAGTCTTCTTTAGTACTAAATATGATCTGAGGCAGAATGATGGCAAGCGCAATCGAACTGAATTTGACCCATGTTTCGAGTTGAAAGAAGTATCTTCTGCTAATATTCATGAAGAGAATTTCCTAAAAAATATTGTTATTCATTTACAGAACCAAAATAAAATTATTTACTTACCTACTAAATAATTACGATTACGATTACGATTAGCTCGTTGTGTCCCACGGCAGTTATCCCGGTCTTGTGCCAGACCCAAGAATATCCTAATAAATTACATAGGGTGTATGCAAAATACAATGAAACAGTTGAGCTAACTGAAAACCGTTACAAACGAGATAGCTCAACTGACCCAAATCACTGGCAGACGAAAGCGTTCCCAACATACAGGTAGTATAATACGTTGAACGGCAATGCTAATATTGCATGCACTTATGATAATGGTATTTATTTGGCGTATATACAAAGAACAAAGTTTAAATCTGCTTACATACCTGTGAAACAATTAAACTGATTGTGAAATACAGGACATATGCCCAAACTGTATAGTTCAACCATTCTGGTCTATCTGCGTTATCTTTATAATAAGGATATTGTGTGGAGTTGATAATTGCTTCTGTGCTATTAGCGGAGTCTCTGTAGAAATATACAGACAAAATGAAAATTGTCAAAGACATCACAAATAACCCATACAGCATTAGCATAGTGTAGAAGAATGGTAGTAAAGCTTCCCACTTTAAGCATAGAAAACTCTCTACAAACGGATGGATCAACAGTCGCTTCTGGTCATATTTGTTACCAGTCATCAGTATAGCTTCTACAACCTTCATTTCAACTTCATTCACACTTTTAGAGTTAATATGCTTATTTGGTACTAGTACTCCATAATCCACTGTCACTTCACAGCTTGGATCCTGGGGACACGTATTATTGCTGGTAATGTACGAATCAAATATTTCCTGAATGAATTCTGTCGGTTTCGATACATTGTTCATGATCAACTGTATAGCTGTTTGCCTGAATTCATTACCGTACGTACGGTATGTCACACCTGTGTACGCAGATATATCCGCCCCTTCTCGTAGAAGTAGTTTGATAACTCCTCTGTTTGCGTAGTAGCATGCTGTATGCAAAGCGTTCCATCCAAGCTGGTCTTCTGCATAAATAGCTGAATTGTTGTTCTTCAGAAACAGTTTCACTAGATCTATGTTATTCTTTCGGGCGGCTATATGCAGTGGAGTACAGCCTTTATAGATACCGCACGTTGCTTTCAGATTGATAAACGCATTTCGAGACAGAAGAAGCTTAACGCATTCAATGTGGCCTCTCACAGCTGCAAAATGTATAGGTCCGTATCCTCTTCTATCGTCCGCTGTTACGTGATTGACCATTGCTCGTGTGAGAGTGTAATTGAAGTCTAGAAGGAACTTGAGCATATCGTAATGTCCGTATTCAGCAGCTACGTGAAAAACATTTCTTTTGTCTGGTAACGTAGTTTCTATAGATGCTCCATGTTTGAGAAGCATCTTTGCACATTTGATGTTCCCTTTCCTGACCGCTTTGAAAAGAGCCGTTTCTCCTTTCTGGTTTGGTTTGTCTATTGCTTTTATAACTTTAGCAAAAACTAGTATTTCTTTAAGAATATCCAAATTTCCTAGGTCTGCTGCAGAATGTAGTGCAGTTTCACCATTGTATGACTGAAAAAAAATGCTCGCATTAATTTTAAAATTATTCACTGTAGATACTACATAGCTATCGTAGTTTTAAATAAACGTTTACTATTACATAAGTGAAGCTTGGTTGCCACTTCAGTGTTATGAAAAAACCTTACTCTAGAAATGATATTGGCACCAGCTTCCAAAGCAAGGCACACGCCTGGCAGCCAGTCAGAAAGGACAGAGGAGTGCAGCACGGTATATCCATCTTTGTCTCTTAAATCCACGATCAAAGCTGATGGAGACTGGTAGTACTGGAAGTCGGAATAGATGAATGCCTGGAAATATATTTAAAGATATAAAAAAAAACCGTAATTACAGAGGCCACCTTTACATAGATGCACGCTTAGATCTTTTAAACTTCGTCAATAGATAGAGTGATTCAAGAAAAAGGTTTATACGTATTGAGCAACCGTACGAAGCCGAGGCGGTTCGCTAGTAAATAATAACAAAAGAATAAAGATATATCTAATACCAGTCTTTTATTACTTCAGCACGCAACATGACTTTCGTACATTATTCATTCTTTGGCATGGTATTTATATCTACCTGCAAGTATTTCTTGAAATGTTTCTTGACGCAGACATAGTAGAGCTTCACGACAGCCAAGATCAGCTGGCAATACTATACCTGCAAGTGTTTCTTGAGTCGTTTCTTGACGCAGACATGCAGAGGCGTCAAACCTTCGCGGTTCAGGTTCGCCGGGCACGCCCCGCCCAGCAGCAGCAGTCCTATACTCTCCAAACTCTCTAGCTCCACAGCGGTGTGCAGCGGTGTGTAAAGGTTGATGCGTTTCCCGATAGGACGGCTGCGGCATTCGGTGGCAAGCAGCATCGTAACCACCTCTGCGAAGCCGTCGGGATGAAGGCTTGGCGGTGTGTTCCTACAGCCATGAACATCTTTATTACAGACTGTTTTATTTTATTTAAACCTTTGGATCACTTGTCTTAGAAGTTGGGTCACTACCACTAGACTACCAGCACACCCCGGACATTCTTGATAAAATGTATGAAGCAAACGTTTGCAAACACCACATGCATTGTTTGTGTACGTAATCTGTGCCGTTGTATGTATGAGTGTCATGGTTGGTCCCACCCAATTGTAGCAAGAGAAGATATCACACTTTCGCTCGCTCTGGCATGCGCGCGCTTGGACCTACACAAAATCAAAAAAACGCGTGCCTTAGCCCTTAGCTTCAATGCCGGCGAAAGGTGACGTGTGGTGCCGGCAAAGTTGCGACCGGGGTGGGGTAAGTAAAACCGGTGAGAGCTCGGGAGTGGCCATTCTGTACATTGCCAGTAAGTAGCTCGTATGAGCCAATGGCCAACTTTGGTGACGTCTACTAGACCGCTCAAAGGCCTCCGTCATGGCTTAACAACTTTGAAAAAGCATTCCGTCTATACTTACTCTACCCGGCCAACTGCTTATCGCTACCAGTGCAGTAGATTGTAGGTCATCATTATAAGCGAACAGCGGAATGGAACAGACTTTTCCAGTTTTTCAGCCCCTCGCCCATCAGCTCATACTTCACTTACTGTTTGTTCCCAGCCTGTGCATAGTACGCGGAGCCCGTAACATCCAGCGGTGTACGGCTGATGACGTCACGCAGACAGGGCTCCGCCCCCGCTGCCAGCAGCAGCCGCACGCACTGGTGCCGTGCGCTGCAGCTCGCGGCGTGCAGAGGCGTCCAGCCCGGTTGGAAGAACGGCAACTGTAGGCGTAAAGATCTTGGATCCCCTTTGCTTCTCTTTTGAGAGCTGGAAGGGGATTTCTGAGTAAAAAGTCCAGAAATCTCCTTCGCAAAGGATCATGGCATAGGATTTTGTTATCCTTTCTGAAGTAGGTACTGAAGCTGATTCAAGCTGGTTCAAGAGACATTATAATGTGGCGCTTGGTTTTCTATTTGTTTCGATATACTGAGTTGCGCTTCGATTACAACCAGCAACCTGTCAATAATATTCATACAAAAAATGCATTTTTTTGATTAAAACCCAGTGAAGTTGATTGCAACTGAATTACATACTTGCCCTTCAAGGGTCCACCGAGTTTGAACTGACGAAACAAGCACTGTAATATAAGCTCGTAGTAAGCTTACAGCTACAGTGTTACTTTTTCCCTCTAAACTAACTATTTGCTGATGCTGACTCTAAGCTATTATGACTTTTAAGTCATAATAGCTCTCTATCTTTTTCTATTCCACTGCCACTCAAAATCGTAGTCATGGCATTTTTTATGTTCCGCCTATGTCCAGCACCGGTGGTCTAGTGGTAGTGACCCCGCCTTCCGATCCTAAGGTCGTGGGTTCAAACCCGGTCGTACACCAATGGATTTTTTTTTTCGAAAAATTTAAGTGCGCAATGCCAGTGCTCTCATACGGTGAAGGAAAACATCATGAGGAAACCGGCATGTCCAAGAACTAAAAATTCGAACGACATGTGCCATCCACCAATCCGCACTGGGTCCGCGTGGTGGATTAAGACTCAATCACTCTCGCCCGAGAGTAGGACAGTGTCCCAACAGTGGGAACTTTAGAAGGCTGTCATGATCTTGATGATGATGTCTAGCATTAAAGATCTTCTGGTGCCTGATCACTTACCCGCTCAGAGATCTTGCTGCAGTTATGGTCGATGCCGTCTCGCCAGTCTTTGGGCACGGAGATCCTCATCTCGCCGAGTTCGCACCGCGTGTTCACGATATCCTTTAGGTAAGGGCTTAGCTTCTTCACTTCCTCCTCCACCTCTAGGGTCACCTCACCGTGCTCCAACTTCTTTTGTATTGCTGTTAGTAAATTCCACTTTAATGGCCTTATTCGTATAAGAAACTGTCATTTTAGCCGCTTGCTAATTATTTTCACTCCTTGTCATTTGTATTTCAATGAACAAAGACGATGATAGAATTTGAAAGACACATTAGCTAACAAAAGTTTGTAGTTCTTTTATAAATAAGAACTAAAGCTTTGGACAATCCTGAACAGCTAACTGCCCTGAGCACTTGATCTATGATGACATAGAAACAATAACAATTTAATAAGCTGCCCAAAGATTTTTAGTCTATAGTCAAAAAGGCTGCCTGAAGGCCTTAATTTTCAATCAAATTACATTTTCAAATCAAGTGTCTACTAATACTCGTACTTTGCTTATACAACCCACCTTCAGGAATATTCAGAAGTAAGCCCAGATGTCCGATGTGTCCCGCCCATGCGGCGACGTGTAGAGGCGTGCGTCCCATACGGTCCGTTCTGGGAATAACACGGAATCTTTGAAGAAGCCGTGATGTGTATGCATACAAGTCATTCGCTTCCCGGGTCACTTTTAGTAATAAGCTAGTACTTAGGTTAGACGGTTGTTGTGCTCCATACATCTCACTGGCGAACGTCGTTGAACTACACATACACGCAAAGAAAGCGTTTTTAGGAAATTTGCCCGTTTTTTACCATAGAACAAGCGAATGGTTGATCCTTATAGGGAAATTAATTTGCGTCGCTGTAGTATTCATTAGTCAGCATAAAGATGTGACCTAGTTGTAGTATTTCTTTGCATTACAAGTAGCTTTACCTGCTGCTAAAATTTGTGTTAGAATTAAAAAAAAAAATCGCAATCTTTCAGAATTTAACACCACACTAAATCCAAGAGTATCACTGTGACTACAGACCTATACTTTTCAGCGCCGTGTTGTAACAGTAATGGGAGTGCGTTGTCGCCGGTTAGCGCTGCGAAGTGGCAGACTGAGATGAAGTCTATATGGCACGTAGCATTGGGGTTGGCACCAGCTTCGAGTAGCCTATCAAGAATACAGAAAATAGATCAATTAATTAACAAAAACCCAACAATCAGTTATTTAAATAGTCCCATTCGTGGTATTAACAAGTTTTATGATGTGGCGCAAATAGCCGCCTACCGGAATCGCTGGAGAGAAGCCGTTCAGCCTAGCACAACTTTCTTTCTTTCTTTCACAACAAAGTCATCATTGTGATCACGATCTTCAGTCATGGAGTACCGATCACAGTGAGAGAAAGAGAAACATCATGGTTACCTTTGAACCTCCAGCACATTTCCCGTCTCTACAGCTTCGAGGAGCTGCGTGTTGAGTCTGCCGATGCGGCGGTGACTGCGCCGGTACAACTGCGGCAGAGACTCGATCTTCGAGAGGATCTGGTCGGTGCTTTGCGCGTTCACGCCCTGCATAGATGGATCCATGTCTATGCTGGAATTTACACAGGTTAGACACATTTATCGTGAAGTAAATAGAGTCAGGCATTTACATATGTAAATCGTATGAGTCAGTGGCCAACTCTGGTAGGCCGCCAGATATCAGATAATTTCGAGGACATGAATTGCTTAATCTGATCCACACAGGATCTTACACTTAGCACAGGATCGCGGTAGATGGCTCAAACTAAAGGAGGCAGATACCCAGCTGTGGATGATGATGATGATAATGATGAAACGCTTATTGGAACTGAATCCTGAATAGTTTACTGACAATCCTAATTCATTGCAAGGCCTGTTTTAAATTGTGTCAAATTCATAACGATTTTAAACAAATCCCTAAAGGTCTACTGTAGCTGATAAAAACGATAAATTGTGTCAGTTTTCGTAGTTCAGCTTTTAGGTCTGTTCTTTAGATCTTCTTAAATATAAAAATGAATTGCTGTGCATTAGTCTCTCTAAAACTCGAGAACGGCTGGACCGATTATGAACTTAATAATCAATGATAACTTATCACTGACTCGTGAGCTAAACCACTATAATTGACACAATTGTCTTGTCGATTTCAAGAAAAGCAGGTCCTCGGATTTCAACAATCGACCACCATTATGGTTCTAACTTGAGAGTTTCATTACCCACCGTACCACTGGGGGTATGGTCGAAGGTACGGTGGGTCAGAAGGGTTCGAGACACCATTCGAACAGAAACACAGATGTAACTCACAAGCCACTGATGGATACACTATGACTCCGGTTCCGAGGAGATGGGGGTGCTCTCAGCCTTGGCTCATGGCAGGTATCGTCCACTTCATCAAAGTTTTGCATTTCTTGGCCCTCAGTGATGCTATTGACGACAGTAGCTGAAAATTTAATGCTAAGCCTTTATCTAAGCATATTCCCAACTATGGCGATGGAGCTACTTACACTGCTTAGCTGTAAGTATTTTCGTACAAATCAGTAGCCATATCTGATAAAGTTTTAGGCCTCTTCTAGGCCTCTGTTAAATGTAAAACAGATCATTGCTAGTGTTGAGGCGGTGATGGTCCAAGGCGTAGTGGATACGTCGGTGACAACACTCAATAAGCCCAATAGACAAGATTTTTCAGGCTGATTCAACAAACAAGAGTACCGAGAACTATTATGCTTGCAGGTCGACCTCGATGAAATGGATTTTATCGAAAAGTATTGTCAAAGTCTCAAAAAAAAACGATCTTTTACCGACCGTTAGCTCGGTACCTCAACACGGCAAAGTTTCTGTTGTACGTAATGTAAAGTTCTTACCGTGTCGCACTTTCTTCTTCGTGCCCATAAATGCTGCTATTTGATCCATTTTCAATTTATTACTTTAATAAATATTTTTTTTAGTAAACAGATGTTTTCCTTCTACACCGCACAGCATCCTGCTGGTTGTGATTACTTTACATAGAATATTACTCGCATACCTACCCACTTTGTGTGAATCATTTTTCCTTGTATGTTTCACTTACGTACCTACTTAATATTACATTATTACTATTACTCGTTTTTTTTATTTTTTATATTTAGTGAAGAGTGTACATAAAGAAGAGTAAAGTTTTTGTGAGAGTTTGTTCTAGAATGTACTTGCCTGCCGCCAAGCAGTAATGTGTGTTCCGGTTCGAAAGGCTGGTGCATGTATGTATTATGTACGCTTAGATCTTTCAAAGTACGCAACAGATTTTCATCAAAGACAGATTGATTCGTGGAAGGTTTATACGTTAAGCCGTGTGAAGCCGGATCGTGTCGCTAGTAGAATATAAAAGTGATTGCATTATTTCACGCCCGTTATTAGGGTTTGAAGCTATGGATCGGAAAACAGGCGTAGGTTACTAGGCCACGACTGACGCCAGCAATAAAAGTATTTATTAAAAATTCAATAGGTATATTTTACAAGCCGTTGTCCGGCAAATGGCCCATCGGCATGGACCGGTGCGATCGGCATTTGCTAATATCATCTGCTACGCGCCGGTATTCCACCATGATGGCTTGCTAATTCACTCTGGAATGCTATTGGACTTGAACGGTTTAACTAGCGTGCTTTGCTATCCCATAACTTAGCTCTAAGTTTAAAAGTTCTTAAACGTTCAGCGGGGCACTGCCCTCACCAAAAATAAAATAAATTAAAAAGAGCTTTATTTATAGTTCTCACAACGGATCTCGGCCGTCGTGAAATTAGCCGTTTCGATGCGCAATGGAGCTTTTTCAAACTAAATTGTCTTTGCGCATCACAAACGGCTAACTTCACGGAAGCCTAGATCCGCTGTGCGAACTATACCTTTGGTCAGTTTGCACAAGAATATAAAGTGTCAAAGCAATCCTTAGAATAGATAGATAGCTCATGATTTTTTGCAAGTGCCAAAGTATAGCAAAAGAATCAAAAGTAATATTCGACCTATATTACTTTTTAATCGAGTTTTTCTATTCAAATTTAGAATTTTTTTAGGTAACAAATTTTGATTAAAGGTTTCTAAGCTTACAAATAAGGTACATTATGAATATTAGCTTGCAGTGTAAATATTACCATCACGCGATGTCCCGCCACTTCGACGTTTTAAAATTCATTCCACGAGACCACTTTGGTGGAGCTACGTGTTTGGAATGGCGATGATGCCCAGGATATAGTGATTGCTTCCCGAATCGACGGCAAATGAAAATGTGCTATCACCATCAATATGTGGTTGTAAATATTTAAAGGAAGAGGAATGGCCATCCCGCATTGTACGTCAGCTGGTAGGAACTAGAGAAACTTTGTGACAGCAATGTTAAATAATTGCCACTTTTTTTTTTATACAACTTAAGTCGCAACTAAGCGTACGGCCCACAAGATGGTAAGCGGTTACCGCAGCCTATGGACGCTTGCAATACCAGAGGTATCACTCGCGGGTTGCCACCTTGAGGCATAAATCAAAAGCCTCATGTGCCAGTAATTTCACCGGAAACCATACCCTTCACACCGGAACACAGCAATGCGAGCATTACTGCTTGGCGGCAGAAATAGGTATGGTGGTAGTCCTTCCCCGGACGAGCTCTACCACAAAGAACTCTACTACTCTGTAATAATACATAATGTAATAATACACCTGTAATAATATTACATTACAGGTGGCAATTATTAACATTGCTGTCATAAAGTTTCTCTAGTTTACACCCAGTTTCACAAACAATAAATATTTCATTTCATTTCATGAAAAATTATGTCTTCTCTCTAGCGAGAAAGGTCCACGCGGACCTTATGTGGAGGCGGAACTTTAAAACTTAAAGCTATGGATGAAACTGCATCTGTTCAGGTCAGATGTGGCGCTTAACATCAGGCAAATGGGGTTATTCCCATCTGATCATATGATCAGATTTTGGTTGCATCTGATCATAAGATAAGATAAGATAAGATCATCTAAAAAGTTCTCAATAGATCATTAATCAGATGCAACTGCATTATTGAAATAAATGTTATTCTAACGGATCCTGATATACAATACATTTTTTGTGTATACTTAAACAATAATTCATCTAAGTAACAAGCTTTTTCTATACGACTACTTTGTACTAAGTGTAGTTACTACCAACAGGGTTGAGAAAAATCAAACAAAACTATTTTGATTACAAAATAGAAAGAAAGAAAAAACTTTTATTTGTGACAGTAGATAGGTATAATAGGTCTCACGACGGAACTCGGCCGTCGTGAAATTAGCCGTTCCGATGCGCAATGGAGCTTTTTCAAACTAAATTGTCTTTGCGCATCACAAACGGCTAACTTCACGGAAGCCTAGATCCGCTGTGCGACCTACACATGAAACAAAAGGTTTAAAACTAAATAGTAGAAACACAACACAAACAAAATAATATAGTTAGGTATCTAATCTAATGTTTTATTATTTTTTTATTATTATTTTGTTTTTACGCCACCGTCCAATAACGTACTCGTCGATCCTGTCCATCCTAAGGTTGTCTGGAAGAGATCGCTCTTAGCGATAAGACCGCCCATTGTACTTCCGCTACTAGTTTTACGTTATATATTACTCCTATGTTTGTATTTCTTTATGTGTGGTGTGCAATAAAGTGTTTTCTATCTATCTATCTATCTAACTAAATAAAAAGACATGAAGTACAAATAACAAAAAAAAATATTAACCAAAACCCCAAAACTAAAAAAGAATGTGTGTGTCAAGGCACCCCACGTCACCCTATCCACACCACGTCACAAATAGATGGCTTGATCGTCTCGTCACTTATTGACATAAAAAGTATAGCTATTTATTTATAAAATAAATAACAGGTGCAGTACATAACAGGAAAAAGCCACTGACGTCATAAACAAAGAAGTGAAGTGAACTACAGGACAGAGGACCGAGGATCGAAGAATAAGTAAGATTGTATCTCTGTATTCCATTTAAAGTTTTGCTGCTGATCCGATATCCCCTTGAGGGTATAGTTCCTACTCTTGAAAGCGAAAACGATAATCGTGGCAAATATCGTTGTTATAAAATAATAAATAAATAATGCTGGACAATCCACACAGCATCATCTAGCCCAAGGGTAAGCTGCTGTTGACGAACTAGATGTCTGATATATATTTATTACAAAACAATAGTACCGTTATTAAACAAAATAAAATATTACATTACATTACAAAATACATATGAAACAGTTGAGCCATATAAAGACCGTTACAAACGACCTATAGATAGCTCAACTGATCCAAATCACTACCAGACGGAAGCGAACATGCAAATACAATACATAGATAGATATTTTTTATTATATATAGAAAATACCCAGAAGACCCGGAACAAATATTTGTAGATCGTACAAATATTTGACCCGAGGCGGGAACCGAACCCGTAACCTCCGCGTCGCAGGCGGACCTGCGCCCGCTGCGCCACATCGCTCGTCAAGTAGTTCAAGTTATGTCGATGACAACTAAGTTTAGAGCATTCACGGACATAGGCTGAACCACGGAAACGGTCACGATAAACCGCTTTTTCCGCAAGAGAAGACCCTCTGGCTGGACCTCTGTGTTCGAGTTCGTTATCATTGGAGTAAGATTAGATACCTATTTGATACTTTGGTATCGATATCGGATAGGTACATTAGCGTTGAGTAGCAAAAACCCCTGTATTTATTATATTGACGTCAATTTAATATGAAAATGAAAAATAAAACTTTACTGACTGATGCCGCGTTTCTCTTACTTACCTACTTATAATGTGCGAGCATCCGTTATCATTTGTCGATTTATTTTTGTATGAAAATGTATGAATTTTTCACACAGAAATTTTGTGACAGAGTGCTTATCACGAAAAACTCGTTTAACAATCGTAAATGTACCTAAACATATACATATTTTACTCTTTGAAACATAAGAGTAGTAGAGTTCTCTGTGATAGAGCTCGTCCGGGGAAGGACTACCACCATACCTATTTCTGCCGCCAAGCAGTAATGCTCGCATTGCTGTGTTCCGGTGTGAAGGGTATGGTTTCCGGTGAAGTTACTGGCGCATGAGGCTTTCGATCTAAGCGTCAAGGTGGCAACCCGCAAGTGGTACCTCTGGTATTGCAAGCGTCCATAGGCTGCGGTAACCGCTTACCATCTTGTGGGCCGTACGCTTGGTTGCCACTTCAGTTGTATAAAAAAATATATATATATCGTCCAGCTGTCAATTTGTATAGGATTTTTGACAGCGCCTCATTAGCGCGTTAAATGAACTGCCGAAATTCCATACAATCGACAGCTGGACGATACGTTAACGTTTAAGATTGTAAAAACGAGTTTTTCTAAGCACTCCGTTTTTAATAATATGGTCGGTATTTCGATATACTCACGCTTTTGTGTCGATACAATCACGATGCGACCGCGATACAGTAGGCATATCGATACCTTTTTTGTATCGAAGAGCTGTACCACTCTAGTTAAGTCCATGGCCTCACTGTTTCAAGTGACATCACTTACTTAGTAATCTACACAGATTTTGTATAACTCTCTATCATTTTTTCGAATATATTTTACTTCATTTTGGTAAATGGCGAAAAGTTATAACAATATTACAACCAAGAATGTTCCAGGAGTAAGAATAATAAAAATCATCTAGCCGTTGGTGTTGACTGTTCCTTCGCCTAATATAAATTACTAAACTTTCAGGAGTTTTGTGAAGACACTGCGAAAATAATAAGTCGTATCGAATCTATACACAGTGTTATTGGAACTATGTCTTTACGGAATGGTATTTAAATATAAACATTTGAATATAAATATCAGCAGACACAGCGCCATCTAGGCCCACACTAAACATAACTTGTACCTACTATAGAAGTATTTGAGTCTAGATGACCGGCGCTGTGTGAAATGTCTACTAGCATAATGATAGATGTGTGTAGGTACTTACCCGTGCAGATTCACTCGTTTTGGTTAGGTATATTTGTTCTTAGAACGTTAACCATCACACTAGGGGTATTATAATATTCCAAAAAATACTTCGCCTCAAGCGGGATTTGAATCTGGGTCGCGGGTGCTCTACCAATTGAGCTATCGAAATATATCTTGCATGCTCGAAATCATTCTTGGGATGTCTTCGGCTCGAAACGCCGATAGCTCCACCTACAGGGGAAACGTTGCAGTTATCTAAGCCTATTCAATGACTAATGTAGATATCACTCGCATTATATTTCTCACCGTTTAAACTTTCCCTGGACTCAGACCGATAGGTATTATGAGTAAAATTTGCCAAATTATATAATTGTATGTTATAGTGAAACGAACAGCATTTTATTATAGCTTTGACAAGTAACGTATGAAAAATTTTTATTTATTCATTCCCTCATTCTTCTGGTTAAGAAATAGCCAGTGCATTGTTCCAGGTTTTCACTAATAACGGTATATTTACCATAATTAGTGAGTTTTATTGATTCCCGATATTCCTTTTATATATTCAGTTCTTCTGAGATCATGGTGCATGTAACTCACAAATCATGGTAAATATCCCGTTTTTAGTGAAAATTCTGTTAATAACCATGATAGTTTTATAAACTATATTGTTCCAGGTGTTTTGAAATCGTACAGTGTGCCGGAGACGACGTCCCAATTGTTGACCAAGAAACTCCCACCCCTGAACAGTGCTATGCATCGAGCTCTCACTGAAATTGTACGGAAATAGTCAGATCTGTCAATCGGTGTCATCGGTGTGCTACGCAAACCGGCTGCAATCCGATTTCAATCAGCGAACTGTCAATAAGCTGACATATACAAAATATGTCAGTTTTTGTTTGAAATCAAGTGAAATCGATTGCAACCGAATTACTTCCACCCCTCAGATGCAACCACAAACTGATTATTTATGTTCCGGTGGAAATAACCCGTTTAAAATTACCAAACAAGACTCCGGATTCGCCCTCATTTGACACTGACACTATAATTTGTCATTGACACCAGGATATTCAAAACGAGTTGGTCGCGTACCGCATCGTGACGAAGAGTGTGGAGATCTCTGTGGCCGCTGGCGAGGAGTTCACAGCCGTTGTTATACACAAGGTGAAGAAACGCAAGCGGACTGGAACCAAGCTTTGACTCAATACATTCTTTAGGTAATCTTAATCTTAATCTTAATATATCAATACAATATGGTATAAACAAAATCCTCCCAGCCCCGCCGCGCCGGCGCCGGCGCCGTCTGTCTGTTGTATGTATAGTTCGCACGGCGGATCTAGGCTTCCGTGAAGTTAGACGTTTGTGATGCGCAAAGACAATTTAATTTGAAAAAGCTCCATTGCGCATCGAAACGGCTAATTTCACGACGGCTGAGATCCGTTGTGAGAACTATATCTATGTATGTACGAGATAGATAGATAGATAAATCTTTTAAAATACGCAAGGAATTTTAATGTGTTTTCAGCAATAGATAGAGTGATTTAATAGAAAGGTTTACACGTAGTAAGCACCCGTGTGAAGCCGGGGCGGTTTGCTTGTAGTATTCTAAAGGGAAAAGCTTGGACGCTTGTATGTTTGTGGGAGCATCACGCCCAAACGACACTGGAATGGCATAAAGGCTACTTTTTAACCCAGTTTCCCAGTGAGTTAAAAACTGTTTAGACGCGGGTAACACCGCGGAGCGCAACTAGTAATTTATAATAATTATTATTATGGAAAATAAATAAGGTATAATTTGTGCCGCTGGTGCTCTCCAGCTCATTAAAGAACCTAATTAAGTTCCTCAAAACCATAGATTTACCAGAAAATACTTAGGTAACATAAGCAGAATTCCTTGCATAAGGATCTTTTACCTCTAGGAAAGTATAGTAGTATCAACCCAAATCTTTTTTTATACAATTCAATGTTCTCCGGCAGACGTGTTGCTAGTGTAGCAACACGTCTGCCGGAGAACAAGTCGATGATCCTGAAGATGTCTCGTGGAGGGATGAAACACGTGTCGATATTTTTCTTTTGAGGTTAACTGTGGTAACTGTGTGACCTCATTAGTTAAAAGGTTAAGCGGAATAGTACTAGAGATTTTTCGTCTGTTTTTTATCTTGTAATGGATTTCCGCAAAGTCACACCTAAATCTATCAATTACATTTCAATTTTACCTGTTCAGTGTTTTATAATAATATCGCGCTAGATCAACTTCTGTGGCGTTGCGTTATTTATCTGCCGCCCTGACGCAAGAGCTTCGGGCATTTTTCGAATGCTACGAGGAACCGCTAGCCCGCTACGCGCGGCTACGTGACTACGATTCCGTAGCCAGATGGCACTTTCAAATGCTACGACGACCCGCTATCCCGCTACGCGCGGCTACGCGACTACGATTCCGTAGCCTAATCACAGGCCTAATGGCACTGCCTGCGTTAGTAGCAGCTAGTAGAGTCCGTTCGGAACCGTCATGAATCAATCCATTTTGATTTTTATGTCAACGACATAAAATAAGTAAGTCGTACGTGTCACGATGGTTCTTCTGTTTATAACTCAGGTAGCGGTTAATAGTCATGAACTCAATGAGTGAGTTGTTCAATTCAAAATTCGAATTTATCGAAGTTTTTCACTTTGTTTTTTTTTTGTTAAAAAATTTAAATACGAATAGAAAATGAGAGTAGTAGGTAGGTATAGTTATTCGATTCGATGCGCAATGGAGCTTTTACGCACTAAATTATCTTTGCGCATCACAAACGGCTAACTTCAACGATGGCCGAGATCCGCGAGAGAACTATACTCGTACCTAACTACTCTCATAATTTTTTTTTTATTTTATTTCATTTTATTAAATAACTAATAAATAATAAATAAATAATGCTGGACAATTCACACAGCATCATCTAGCCCCAGGTAAGCTGCTGTTAAACAGAGCTGTGTTATGGAGACTAGATGACTGATATATATTTAATACAATACAATACATAGATATATATATTTTTTTATTATATATAGAAAACACCCAGAACACCCGGAACAAATATTTGTAGATCGTACAAACATTTGACCCGAGGCGGGAATTGAACCCGCAACCTCCGCGTCGCAGGCGGACCTGCGCCCGCTGCGCCACATCGGTCGTCAAGCAAACGGATTATCAACAGATTTTCAAACTAAATCAAGCGGTGCAGCCGACGCGGGCTAGTGAACGCTAACCATAAGGCACAGAACAAAATATTTGTTGATTGATACAGTTAGTAGGTATTGTTCTCCAGTGAGAGTACCTACTGTCAACTTTGCACACTTTTTACGTACAATTAAGTTTTTGCAAAAATAATGCTTGCTTATCAATTACAGATTTAGCGTAAACTTCAAATAATGAAGATCATTAGTAATTTATTGAAAGACAGTCGGGACGAGTGGCTTGTCAGCACAGTAAGTTACCTTCTAAAGTGCGATTCACATTGGGTTAGTGACTGACTCCAAGTGAAGTCAGTGCTGACTTTCTCTGTTTACAAAGGGGTCGGGTCAGTGCTGACATTAGGTTTACATTAGGTCAGTAGCGGGTTAGCATTGACTTTGCTAACCGCGGAGCGCTCGTAAGTTGTTCTTCACAGATCAACGAAGTTAAGCACTGTTCCGCGGGGTCATCATTTGGATGGGTGACCGCCAGTGGAAATTTCAACTGAGCACTTCCGTGCTTCGGAGGGCACGTTAAGCAGTCGGTCCCGGCTTTTTCAAAGTTGTTAGGCCATGACGGAGGCCTTCGGGCAGCCTAGAAACTCTGTCACCAGAGTTGGCCACTGACTCATACGAACGAACGAATTGACTTTGCTCAAATTTAGGGTCAGCACTGACTTTGCTACCGACTCAATGTATATCATACATAACTACATGAAGTAGCAAACAAGTACAATCCCCAAAAACATTTTCATGTAAAATATTGCAAAGACCATTGCCATTATGGCTCGCAGTGTTAAAAAGTTATCAGATTTTATGTAGAGACAAGCTTCTGCTACAAGCCATAACTTCACAAGCTCTACATTTTAGTCAAAACATGTAGCTTGGCCGTTTCCGGTCCGATCGCCGTCGATTTATTGGTGGGGCGTGTAGAGTTAGAAGCATGGCTCTACATGAGAAATCATTACCTATCTATATAAATGAAATTAGCGTTTGGCCAAGCCACATATCAAAGGTGTGTTTGTTTTATTTATTTCAGACTTCAGTTATAAATCACGTTAATCCTATTGTGGACAGGATTATGGAAGATGATTCTGTGGAGGGTGTCGTGATGACTAATAAGGAAGGTATGTGCAGTGCACATGAACTAACAGCACAGGCTACAGTAGGGACCTAAGTTCGTATGAGTCAGTGACTTACTCTTGACTCTGGTGATGGAGTTAATAGGCTAGCCGAAGGCCTTCGTCATGGCCTAACTTTAAAAAGCTGGAACCGACTGCTTAATGTGCCCTCTGAAGCACGCAAGGGCTCAGTATACCTACTGTGCTCAACATCAGATGAAGGACTTGACCTTTTTGCTTGTCTCTTTGAATAGATATGTAATCGTGCAGGTCAAAACAGCTCTAAATTATTTTTTCTAGGAAACCCTGTTCTTACAAGCGTTAGCGTCACAAGCGCAACGAACTACGCTTTGAGCTTGCACCGCTATGGAATGCTGGCGCAGTCGTACGTCAAAGAACTGGTAAAGCTGGCAACGTCAACTTTAAACTTATTTCTTGACAACAGCGCCAGCGGTTGAGACATGATTGAGTCTCTCGAGGCCACAAACGCCACAAATTAAAGAAGAAGAAGAGTCTCTCGAGAAGAAGAGTCTCTCTGTAATCCGACCATATTTTGTCTCAGATCCTCCGTTGTCTTAATGTTTCAACACTATCGACATTGACATTGGCAAAATTGTGGCAAAATCAGCCACAGACGCCACAAATTAAAAGAAAAAGAAGAGAACCTCCTCCTGCTTTCCTCGCTGCCTTACCTAGGCCCTACTATTTTAAATAAATAATATTTTTCTTTTTTCTTTTCTTCACAGGATCCGTTTGACGAAGTGCTCGTAGTTCGCCTGAAGACGAAAAAGGTTGAGATGATGCTGGCTCCGGACCCTGAGTTCAATATCATCGTCGTGCAGCATGCTAGGCATAAAAAGAAGGACAAATCAAAAAATAAACATCAAGTAATGCATATACATGCATAGGCTACGGTAACCGCTGACCATCAAGTGGGCCGCACGCTTGGTTGCACTTTAGTGGTATAAAAAAAATACCTACCTGCTTACCATTGTAATTAAACACTGAATAGTCTGAACAATCAAGAATAATCTGTTTATTTTCTTTAAGCCTACTAGGTATATAGTTCTCTCGGCGGATCTAGGCTTCCGTAAATTTAGTCGTTTCGATGCGCAATGGAGCTTTTTATAACTAAATTATAGACAATAATAATGCGGATCACAAACGGCTAACTTCACGGAAGCCTAGTTAACTACCTACTTACAATTCGTATAAGTATTTAATATATCTGAGATAGGTACCTACCTACCAGTTTAGTGTTTATTATATTTTGCCAAAAGCGTGACCAAGCAAAGAAAGTCACTATGTTGGTAATAAATTATCGAATACGAATAATGACTTAGCCGGAAAGAAAACCCGTCGTCCCCATTAAAGTTGGCAGCACACTATCATTCATTCATAGAAACAAATCAATCTGTGTGCTGTGCTGTAAAGTAGTGCGTATTTTATTTTCTAAATTGTATTGTATGTTTCTCAAAAAAATATAAAGAATTTATTATTATTATTATTTACCTATGGCTGTGATTTGTTTGATTCATTCCATAGATAAAATAAAGCAAGCATGCATTCACTCACTCATTCATTCTTTTACGGACAGACTGGGACGGACGCTGCAGTTTGAAGCGTGTGAATTTAATTTTTCAATTTTACGTAAAAAAACAGTTTATGTGTAGTGAATTCAATATAATTAGACATCTTTAGTAAATCTAAGTACAATGGCTGATAAATACGACAATGGCTATAACAGCAGCGACTTTAAGAGAAATTCTCAGCAAGACGCGGGCAATGAGTCGCACCAAGATGGCGAAGATGGTGGAAAACTGAACGAAAAAGCCGGTGAATACATGAGGGATTTACTGTCCGAGAAAATCAAACTGACTAATGGAAAGTTCCCGATATCGACAAAACTTCTTGACCAAGGTAATGTAACAAATTTTCACTACGCCTTGGAATTCTGACTTGTAAATAAATCAATACATATAGGCGGCTATAGCTACAATAACTTTCGAAACAGGTACACAATCTACGCATTAACGATAACTCTTTGTTTCCACATTTTACCATAAGATAGCGGTAAAATAACATTCCATCAGCACAATTAGAGTGGGACATGACTGATGATTCAACATACAGCTCATTGACCCCATGGTATTTTGACATTGCACATTATGTTGTCTTGTGCTTTGTTGTTTCCAAAATATTTGGTTATATTTTGGTGGTTTCTCCATTATGGTTAAATAAACTTACCCGAGTGGCTATGATAGAGTCTATAGAAATTAGTATATTCGTTTTTTTATATCGCTGAGAGTAATATAAAAATCTAGTACCACTACACAGTTTATGTAGCACATGATTTGATTTTTTTAAATATATTTACAGAGGTTACCAAAGTACAGGCATCAGGGCGTGCCCCTGGCAGAGACAGCAAATACTTGGATGTGTACAGAGAAAAGCCGGCCAAGGTCTCCGTCAAAGTCCTTGTGCCCTTGAAGGAACATCCTAAGGTATGATTTTTATAAGTACTGTTCAATGTACATATTCCTTAAATCAATGTTGGTGTGCTAAGGGTCAATGAACTAGTTTATAGCTGTTAATAATATGCGAAAATCTTGCTAAGATAATATCCCAGATAAAGTAACATTGTACTTGTTTATACAGTTCAACTTTGTTGGTAAATTGCTCGGACCCAAAGGCAACACAATGAAGCAGCTACAAGAAGAGACTATGTGCAAAATGGCTGTTCTGGGCCGAGGATCCATGAGGGACAGGTAATACTACTAGCTAATAATAATACGGTCTGCAGATCTAGGCAATTGTGAAGTTATCCATTTGTGATGTGTAATGACTTCTCCATTGAAGTTTTGGATTTCAGTCCACAGTTTTATCAGATCAACCATGTTTCCATTTTGCCATTATCCTATCACTTGTGATGTTGTTTTTTTTTATTGTTATTTATGAATACAACTTAAAATATTGTATTCAATATTATTACAATCTAGCCTTACGTTTAGACTAGTGAGTAATTTTAAGTTGACCTTGTCTTATAAAATAACTTAGTTGCTAAGAATGTGTCCATTGGCACTTTTCTTACTGTCTCTATTTATTAAGGGGAACCACTTTGTTCATGACATTTACTTGAAGAACATAAAATAAACCCATGTGAAATAGGCCTAACCTAAAACTTATCCACAGACAAAAAGAAGAGGAGCTCCGCAACTCTCTGGACCCCAAGTACTCGCATCTGACAGATGAGTTGCATGTTGAGATTTCATCCATTGCACCCCCTGCAGAGGCTCATGCCAGGATCGCATATGCACTCGCCGAGGTCAAGAAGTACCTGATTCCCGACCCTGTTGATGGACCTGGCATGATGTGGGGCCAGCCTCCTATGGAGAGAGGTGAGGATGATAATAATGATTTATTATTAAATATGAACTAAGGATGATAGTTCGATTTGTTTTATTAGATAATTTAGTTACGGCTGTTAGTGTCTGGTTTAAAAGCTAGAAGTTGCAGCGCAGTAGGCTATGTTACAAAATGTTTACACAATCAGCAAATATTTGATCTTGGTCTGTGTGTTGAGTGTTGCGGTATCATAGTACTTTAGTTACCAATACCCACAGCTTAGTCCACTATGAGTGAACTCCTATGGTGGAGTCAGGACTATAAATAAATAAAGCTGGACAATCCACACAGCATCATCTAGCCCCAAGCTAAGCAGAGCTGTGTTATGCGTACTAGATGACTGATATATACCTAATACAATACAATACATTGTAGATCGTACAAACATTTGACCCGAGGCGGGAATCGAACCCGCAACCTCCGCGTCGTAGGCGGACCTACGCCCGCTGCGTCACATCGGCCGTCAAGTCTATGCATGTTATGTTATGTTGATGGTCCCACAGATATGATGCCTCCGTCGGGGCGGGGCGGGCACGGGCGCGGTCCTCCGCGCGCGCCCCCGCGCATGTCGGCGCCCCCGCCGATGTCGCGCATGCCCCCCAAAACCAAGGTCATCAGCATCTTGGACCGCGCGCGCTCCGCGATGGAATCCAACTACAGTTATGATGATTACGGCGCGCCTGAACCACCGGTAATTGCATATAATTTGATTATGCTAACTAGCTATCATTCTTACTAGCTTGTATGTATGTATGTACCTCCTCCTAAGATAGTAGGATGTAGTTGTTATAATATCATGGCCTATTTAATAATGGATGTTTTAATTCATGTTGAACATATTTTTTTTAAATAATTCGTTTTTTTAATAATTATTTTTAATAATTGCGAATCAACATTTTGTTTTTTTAAATTACAACACACGCACAGATATTAGTACTACGACACAGGTTACAGGAAATGCAATACATACAAGTAGCAAATTATGACTGTTGATTCGATTTATTATTATACAGATGCGTGCACCCCCGAGGCAGCAAGAGCAAGAGTTCTACTTCGACCGCGCTCCGGAGAGGTTCTACGAAGATGAGCCTTATTACAAGGAGGAGCCGCGTAATGACTACAAACAGGCCACGGCCCGCGAGGTAACGCATTGTTATAGTGCTTATGTACTTCAGAGGGCACGTTAAACTGTTGGTCCCGACCTTTTCTAAATTGTTAGATAAACTCCGTCAACAGAGTTGGCTGGTAACACATTGTTATAGCACTTTCGTGCTTTGGAAGACTAACCGCTCTGCTTTGGTCGAAGACTAGTAGTTGATGCTTTTTCATATAGCTAACCCACAAGTATCAAAACATAGAAAATGGACAACTTTATGTGCATTAGGAACTTGATATTTTAAAACGTTTTTCTGTTTGTGTTATACAAATAATTTTCAATATAATGGTTGAAAGACCTTACTAATTGTATTTATATTGTGTTGTAGGTGGGCACACGCCGCCCGCAAGCAGGGCCGCAGCGCCACCACGGCGGCGGCGGTCACCAGACATACGCAAGGGCGCAGCCCTACGGCCGCCCGCAGAAGTAAATATCGACAGATATTTGTAGCTATTCATAGCCTAGTTACTCCGTAGTAGCTTTTGCATAGCAATCTAACTATGTTTTATATACTTTGAAGAGACAGTAGCGGTTTCGGCTTGGCACACTGTACACGCAAGTGACTACATTATCACTCTAGCAAATCTATCCCGGCATGTTTTGAAACCAAGAAATCAAAGGTAATTGCATGAAAAGAGCCTCAGATTTACACTTCGTACTTCAACTGCATTGGTTCATTCAAAAGGCTCTTCAGGACTTCAAGTAGATCTCACCTAGCAGTGTGATTGAAGACAACCCGTATGACAAATGCAAAATGGTTTTACAGGTCTGGGACTAAGCAGCGCAACCAATAAACAAGTAAGTCCAACTCTGGTGGTCTAAAATATCATTAAAATATAAAACTTTACAAAACCAAGACCGAAAAACCAGACCTGTGCAAATTTATATACGACTAATATATTAATTTAAACTAATTTATATTAATTTTCCTCTGGACCAATATGTTGACGGTTGAAAAACTACTAACATGAATTGAAAAGATATAATTTATAAAGTTTTTATTTGTAAAAACAACTCGAGAAATGCTACCAACATACAAAATAATGTAAAATGCGTTCGCGCATTGATTATTACGTTCGAATAAGAACTAAAGATTTATTTTTAATTTCTATATAAATTGTGTTTAGGGTTAAGTTTTTCTAAAATTAGAAACTTAGATTTAAAATAACTTCAACATGTTTTATCTTTAAAAGTTGATTCATTATGATTAGATAGAAGTAGAGCTAGATTTTATAATAAAATACAAATCAACAAAAACTATTTTAAACATCTAAAAATGGCATCAGTACCATTAGCACCGTGAAACATGTTGAACAATAAAAATAGATGTATTAAATTTTTGTGTGACTATGTAATAAATAAACTGAAAATAAAAAAAATGGACTTTAATTTCAATAGTGATTTCGTCATGCGCCCCTGTTTTTTGTTAAATAAATGTAATATCTAATTATAATGAAAGATTAATTTAATAAAGTTAAATTATTATTTAAATTTAGTTAAGTGAGAGCTCAAAAAAACAAGCATTTCAAAAATAAATTAAATAATTTACATTGGTACTTATTAGACTGAAGTATTTTCTAATTACTCGGCTTTCATATTTTCAAAGAAACAAAAATGTAATTTCTACTATTGACTAGTTAATTTATATTAAAATTCAAATGCATCAACCAACATGCTCATAAACTAGAATCAAGCTTCTTGATAGGTGGATTATAATCCAAAAATTATGTACCTACCACTAAATGTAAATCTAGTAACATACAAAATGGAATAAACGACATTCTTATGAAATAATGTCAATCAAAAAAAGGGAAAATATTGGTCCATGAAATCAGATCAAAAGCATGAAACTACGATCCAAGCAGTATTAAACTTTGAAGAAAAATAAAACAGAAGACAAAAACCAAAATCAAATCCTTGGAAGCAACATGCAGAAGAAATTGTAGTAGGTACTTATCTGGTAAGCTGGTTTGCAATCACCATCACCTTTTTTTTTTATTAATTCACCGTTTTTGTGTTTTTTATTAACTACTGGGGATTCAAACTGCATATCCATCAGAGATAGCGAGGATGTGTTTGTTGGAACCGATAGAATCACTTCATTAAAGCTGTCAAAGCGAGACTAGGGTAAATGAAGTGATTCTATTGCATCCTAACTAACACATCCCTCGCTACGCAACACATGCTCGCACATCTCTGGTCGAAACGCAGCCTTAAGCGGAATGTGTAAGTGTGTGTACGGTGTGTGAGCTCTAGAGGGTTATTGGTGCGGTAGCGTAGCACGTACATATACCTGCTTACGTACACCAAACGCTACGCTCTTTCTTATGTCAGCTACAAGCTTTTTCAGAAATTAATTTTACTTTCAAGAGGCTTATATTCTTTTATAAAGGGTGTGGATTTACCCAGCACTCAACTTTCGTGCCCGACGTATGGAGTCTACGTTGACAGCAAACATCAAGGTAGCATAGCATCAGCTAAATAATGGTCTGACTACATTGTTGGACAGGTCCCAGGGTCTTGATTTTTCCATTTTTCTTTTTACAAAACTACTATTTTTTACCCATGTTCATGTTTATTAATTCCTATTTGAACATAGGGATGTCCTAGTGGTTCACCTGAAATTAAGGCCCGGCTGAGACGCTAAAGGTGCTGCACCGATTCCCGGGCAGGACAAATATTTGCATGATTTTTCCTGAGCTTCATGGTATAGGTACTTGACCCGAAACTTTAATGTGAGGTCAGCCACATAATCACATAACTCTACTAGAGACTATCTATATTGATCACCATCTCAAACTGTTTATTATTATGTGACAGAACAGCTAATGGTCAAACTGTCTTATTCAAACAGTTGAAATGGAGATTGGTCGATGACAGAGTTATATGATCATGGGGCTGGACTCTATTGTTCTAATAAAGAATGCCTTTTACAGGAACTATGGTTGCTTGTTTTTTAATAACATTTAGTTAGTACCTACAATGCTAACTTGCTTTTCATAACGTCATTCAATAAACAAAATCTCGTAAATAATGTGGTTTTATTTAAATGCGACAAGACTGAAAACTGGAAGTTTATGATTAAGTGTGTATGATGTATTAGATAGGTACATAGGTAGAAAATAATAAAGGTCTCTTTAGTGTACAAATTTTTATTGGTGACCTAAATAAAGATTAATTTAGTAAACATAAAATTAGATTACCAACATTTTCCTTACACACTACAACTTATAATAAAAGTAAGCAGGTACATACTTAAATAAAATAATTTCTCAAATAATTAATATAATTTGAAGCTGAAAATATAATCAAAACTAGAATCTTTTTACTAATTGAAATTGCTACTTCTGTGCATTTAAAATAATATGGGGCTTGTTCCATATTGCTTGATGTGTACTTGTATGGTTTTATACTTTAGGCCTAGCGCTACTATAGTAAATGTCTAGTAGGATAAACCGGTTAGACAATTTAACTGTTCCTGTCAGTCCTCATAAAGTGCAACAATTATATACGGTCATTCATTATCAACCTGACAAACTTAAGGGAAACTTTACTAACCAGGCATTAGCCTACTTGATCTAACTTGAATATAGTGATTAGGGTACTTAGTCTGATGTGTTTTGTATTACTATGAGAATAAATTCTCTGTCAGGTGCAATGAGAATCTCATGTCTTCTACTTCTCACCCGTAGGAAAGTTAGCTCATTTGTGGAGTCCTGGAAATTGTAAAATAATGCTAGTAAATGTATGATGGCCTATGTCTGCGGACAAGCTGATGTCTAAAGGAATTAGAATAATACAATTTATAAGTTGAAATGTAAAAAATTGGATGATGGACTCAATGGTGTGGTCGGTGAGTGCCTGGTTCAAAAGAGAGGTTGCTGGTTCTTCCGCTACAGAACTAATGATTTCATGACATCTTTATAGGTTGTAAGTTTTGAAACTGGTTCTGTACCTACACAACTTGGTTATTGGTAATGCTAAAGAAAACATCATGAGAAAACCTTTGCTAGGTGGAAAAAAAGGAGTAGGTCATGTGTCCCAATAGGGGAAACTATAAGTACAAGGTTGATCATCAAAATCATACCCACCATTTCACGAACAACATTCCTGGCTTTCTCAGTGAGCTGTCCAATCAATCCAGAATAGAGCACTGATGTAGCATTGTCCAAGGAACTTTTGATTGGAATCCCTGTAGAAAAGAAGACTGCTGTTGACAAATTACAAACTCACGCAGACCCGACTGAGTCATCTTATCTATGCATTAGGTCAGCGCGAGATTGGAAAGTTAAAGAAAGAATGCTTTCCTAACTTATTATCGACCAAACCTTCATGATTTACAATGACGACACCCATGACACCTTTGTGGGCCTGAATTCTCTTGATCGTATCTTCGACTTCAGTCGCCTGAAAGTGTAATATTCAGTACAGATAATGCAGTTTAATATTGGCGTAAGTAGTTCCATGAAAATCGTTAGTTTACCTACCATATTTCTGGCTAAAATTTGTTAAAAAAGTAGGTAATTAATTTAACGATCGGAGACGAACGGAAAGAAAGTGAAACTTGACTTGACTGTTGAAGTGTTGACTGAGTTCTTCTTCTTCTTCATTGGACTCTGTGGCTTATTTGTCACAATTTTGCCAGTGTCAAGTTAGTTTACTGACAGCTGTTTTTTGTTAAGGCAATCTGTCAGTTTTGACAGTCTCAAGTAATATGCGACGGGATGTCTGGATGCAGATTCCTTGGGGAGGACTAACAAAAAAAAAGCCCCGAGCTCCAAGCTAAGCAGAGCTTGTGATATGGGTAGGTAGGTACTAGATGACTGATATACTTTAGAGTAATAAATAAATAAATAAATAATGCTGGACAATCCACACAGCATCATCTAGCCCCAAGGTAAGCTGCTGTTAAACAGAGCTGTATTAATGGGTACTAGATGACTGATGTATATTTAACACAATACAATACATAGATAGTTTTTTTTTTTATTTATATAGAAAATACCCAGAACACTCGGAACAAATATTTGTAGATCGTACAAACATTTGTCCCGAGGCGGGAATCGAACCCGTAACCTCTGCGTCGCAGGCGGACCTGCGCCCGCTGCGCCACATCATACTCAACTTTAAACGGACACTAGGTACTCATCGCAACAAATGGGACAAAATGAGTATCCATACAAGTAATTTCTTCTTCTTTTCTTTTATGGCCTCTGTGGCTAGTTTGCCACAATTTTGCCAGTGTCAAGTGTAATATTTTTATTATCGCTTAGCAACGTAAACAAACGAAATTTGGAAAGAAACGATGACTTTTTTTTCAAAATTCTCTTGGAAAGTCTTTTGACTAAATTACCAACCAACATCACCCCTCCATTTCAATTACTTACACTTGTGCTAAGTAAACAAATTAAATTGGTTAAACTGCCACCAAATTTACGCAATAAAACTTAAATTAACACGAGAAAAATAATTAAAATGGGAAGACCCATGTCGTTTTGACAAGATAGCCAAAGACAATCCTTAAAAGTAATTTGTATGCTACAAAAGTTCCATGGTATTATGACGCAGGGTTGACAGCGACATACAATACATCATGTATGTCACTGTCATGTGATCATGTCATGTCAAATGCGTGCGCTCGCTACGCCCGCAGCGTAGTCAGCCAGCCAGCAGGTGTTTTAATTTGTAATTCTATTAACAAAAAATTCTGTTTAATACTGGGTGTTTACAATGGCAGATCAGTTATTAATTCACGATGATATCAAAATGTAAGTGTAATAAATGCTTAGCGTGTCATATTTTGTGTCGATAGCTAGCTGAGCTACCTATCTGCTCCACTATCTATAAATTACATATCTGATTTTATGATATTAACACTAATTATCGTCAATTCATGTAATTTAGGAGAACTCCTAATTTTGTCTTAGTTTTAAAATCAAAATATCCAGCCAGTATCCAGGGTTTGCTAACATAGTTAGCCATTATTTTATTATCATTGTTTCCTCTTGTGTTTTTTAAAGAACATTGTATCATAAGAGAAACATGAACACCTAGCCACCAAAGGCTGATGATGGTGAAGCAATATTAACTGTTTCATTGTGTTGTTTAAAACTTGTAATTATTATCACAGAATATTACAGCAATATTCAGTGCAGGCATTTAATGACATCAATTGTTTCTTTGCTGTGAAATAAACTAATACAGAATAGAACTTGCTTTTATTTGACTCAAGACAGTTTTTTTCCTTCAGACCTTTTTTATTGAAAGAACTTTGAGTATAGTGCTTGGTTTGTGTAAGAAAGAAGATTACAGCATATGGCTTTCAGGTACACAACTTCAGACAAGTTCTACTTGGAACCAACTATCGATCCCACTGAGATCTTAGTCATCGATCGGATAACTGGAGAAGCTTCTGTCAAAGGTAACAATGCAATATCTCTTAAAATTAAATTAAATGATATACCTATTGGCCTGAAATCTGATTGTACAGTAAAACTCTTGTCTGACACACATCTCAAAGTGCCTTATATTTATTCATCATCCATAGCCCAGCTTCACCTCAAAGCTAATGTTCACACTGCTGGGACACATGCCTACTCTCAAAAGAACTATATAGGGTCTTTATGCACATCTTGGTTGCCACTTCAGTAGTATATTATTAAGTAATATATTCTAAGTGCCATATTACTTTTAAGACCTTTTGTAACACTTATTTGTGCAAATAAATATCTTGAAATCTTGAAATCTATAAATAAAAACATGTTTTTTTTTTGTCAGCTAATATTTATATGTATTTAATGTAGCTTGTTGCATGGCACATGTTTTTTATTTTTAGTTCTTAAATATGCAGTGATGCAACATGTTTTCCTTCATTGTTGGAGAGCTCTGGCATTATACATAAATTTTCGGGTTGAAAATCTCGTTACAATTGGAACCCACAACCTTAACATCTGAAGCCGGGCTCACTACCACTAGACCACCAGAGCTTATAATCCGGTCTTTAAAATATAATCCACTCTTTAATCTCTTAATCTGGTCTAAAATTGGGCCATCAACTACATGACACTAAATTTTAAGCTTACTTAGGCTCGACTTAAGTTAATTTAATTTGTAATCCAATAACATAACATAAAAACACCCAACAGTCCAATACCTAGTCCTGACCACAAAATTACCTGTTTTACAAACACTATAAACAACGAAGAAATAAAATTGAGAGGAAGCAAATACTTGGGTCTCTAGAGAAGTCACACTAACCCACTTGCAAGGGCACTCATAGATAACCCGAGTACCACATGCCGCTTGAAAAGAAGCCACATCCTGGACAACCTCCAATAATGAGGGAAGAAGGACTAATGAGCCCGGATCCCAAACGCCAGAGAAACATCCAACTCATCCGCTTATAGACCACCAACTGATTGCGGATAATCAGAACAACAAAAAAAAAACACTATAATTAATACCACAACAATCAGACCAGAGGCCTTACTCTTGAACGCGATCTGTTGATCTGTTTTGGACAAATATTATGTCTAATGCCCGGTTTCTGAGGTCCATTTGACGTTGGTTTATCTATTTGATAAAACTATTGGTTCTATAACTTGTGTAAATGCGTTTCCGAGCAACATAGTGACAGTTAAACTTTGTTTGAACTAAGTTTAACATAACTGATCAATCTATACACCAATAGCGTGCAAAAACGAAAGCTTATTAGGAACTTGAGGGTCCAAGCTAGACTCTCATGTATTTTTTTTTTAATATATATCTATCTATGTATTGTATTGTATTAAATATATATCAGTCATCTAGTACCCATAATACAGCTATGTTTAACAGCAGCTTACTTTGAGGCTAGATGATGCTGTGTGGATTGTCCAGCATTATTTATTTATTTATATATTTTTTTTTTTCTGTGTTCATCTGCGATCAGTCTTCAGACTATGAGCAGGTTTGGTGTAGGCAGTGTTTTTTTTTTGAATAAATCTTTTATTGACGAATTAGACAAATAAAATGTATTTTAAGCTTGAATTTAAAAAAGTTCCATCTAGTGGTCAGATAAAGAACTAGTTATCGCTTCCATAGTTAACTAAAAGCTCGTTGCATGCTCTGAAACACAGCGTCAATGAACTGTAGTTTATCCTATGGATATCTTTATTGAATCCATAGCTATTGAGAGTTTATGTTAGATCTTCAGAAACCGGGCATAAGACATTTCATACATTTGACAGCAAACCTAGCGCCAAATTCAACCTTGTTTTCAAGAGTACCAAAATTTTGCAGCAGTAAATAGAAATTAGGATCGGATCGGCATTGTCATTAGATTCAAGAGTAACCTCCAACTAATATAATATGCAGTGCATGCACTGTGTTTCTACGTAGATATCTTACTATTTTAAAGGGGAAAGTTTGGATGTTTTTATGTTTCTGGGAGTATCACGTCAGATCGGCTGAACGGATCTCTATGAAATTTGCAACAGGTATAGATTATAGTCTGGAATAGCGTTTATGCTACTTTTTATTCCGTAAAAATATTCGGTTCCCTTTAGATAAATAACTGTTTAACTAAGGTAAAAAGGTATTTATAAATCGGCTTAGGCTTTGAATGGGTTCTTAAACTATACTAAAAACCTTCATCTTGAATCACTATCTATTGATAAAAACCGCATTAAAATCCGTTAAAAAAGATCTCAGCAAATCGACGTCGTGGCAGACCCAAAAAGAGATGGTGAGATGATCTCGACAACTTAAATAGAGCTTGGGCCTAACTGGCACAAAACCGAGATGACTGGAGAGATCAAGAGGTGGCCTTTGCCCAGCAGTGGGACACAACAGGCTAATCGTAATCGTAATCGTAATGGTAAAAAAGATCTAAGCTGACAGACGGGGTGAAGCGGTAAATAAAAATAATTTAAAGGTGATGGAAAACATCGCGCGGATACCGGAATGTCCAAGAACTAATTATTCGAAAGGCGTGTGCTCTGCCATCCACCAATCAACATCAGGTCCGCGTGGTGGAATGACCCACGCACTCTCGCCCGAGTAGGCCAGTGCCCCAACTACAGTAGGAACATAATATAAATTAATAAAGACTTTTTGATTATCTATTTTTATAATTTTTATGCAATGAATCAAGTACTTACTAGAAATTAATATTGAATTTTATTTAATTATTCATATATTATTTTTATTTTATTTTGACATTAAGCTATGATATTTTAATTTTCTATTAGAATTATTTATATTGCATGAATGATGTACCTACACTAAGTATTTAATATTTGCACGACAAATGGTCGAATACAGTGTTTCGAATATTACCTATGTAATAACTTTTTAAGAACCAATGCACCTGTATTCTGGCAAATAAATCAAATTTCATTTCATTTAATTTCATTTAAACATAGAAGCCTGTTATGTTAATAGTACAAGCTCTTGCTAGCTATTTTTTTATTATCTATAACATTTATTTCAGAATATGGCACAGTCAAGATTCCTATACCAGCAAATGCTTACCGGCCGATCTGTGGGTTTCTCGGATCAATCAAACTGATCTCTGGATTGTATCTTGTTGTGGTGAAATATAGAATATTGGTAAGCTAAATAACATAACACTGGTTTCTGTGACTTAACTGTCACTGTTATGCTACTGTCTATTTCCAGTAACGGCTTGTACAGTCAGCAAAGAAAGTGGTCTATCCCTTTTGACAAAAGTTTCTGTGAAATCCTATGACATTCAAATTAATCTTAGGGTAGTAGACCAAATTTTTGGCTGCATGTACATAAAACTGCGAATCGCGAT
Source organism: Colostygia pectinataria (assembly GCA_951394395.1). NCBI lineage: Eukaryota > Metazoa > Arthropoda > Insecta > Lepidoptera > Geometridae > Colostygia > Colostygia pectinataria. Next base: position 6,596,763 of record OX596370.1, on the reverse strand, counting down.
GCACGATTCCTTGTGACAAGGCATCTCTTCGACGAATGGTCACCCGAATCTTGGAAGGGAGACGCTTTGCCGCAGAAAATCGCATCGCAGCAACTCGTGTCGCAGTTTTCTGCGTTGCAATTTAGCATGGCGGGGTCATCATTTGGATGGGTGACTGCCAGTGGCAATTTCGACTGAGCGCTCCCGTGCTTCGAAGGGCACGTTATGCGGTCGGTCCCGACTTTTTCGTTAGGCCATGACAGAGGCCTTCGGGCGGCCTTAGACTCTGTCAACAGAGTTGGCTACGGCCATGACAGAGGCCTTCGGGCAGCCTAGAGACTGTCAACAGAGTTGGCCACTGACTCATTCGAACGAACGAACTAGCGATGGCGCCGATTCGAAGTTTTGTTTACCTACAAACTACAAACGAGTTTTTTGTGATAGAACACGTCCGGGGAAGTACTACCACCATACTTATTTCTGCCGCAAAGCAGTAATGCTCGCATTGCTGTGTTCCGGTGTGAAGGGTATGCCTCAAGGTGGCAACCCGCGAGTGATACTTCTGGTATTGCAAGCGTCCATAGGCTGCGGTAACCGCTTACCATATTGTGGGCCGTACGCTTGGTTGCCACTTCAGTTGTATAAAAAAAAAAACTGAGTAAAGAATAAATATTTTTCTTTCAGGTTGGCAAATTGAATGGCCATAACATTTTCCAGCTTGCCGGCACTGAGCTAGTGCCTTATGCTAGATCTACAACGCATCTTACAAATAAACAGGTAAACAAGTAAACTAGTAATTGGTCTAGTGCCCTACGTCACATTACAAGTTAAAAAAGCTTTAAAATGACATTATTTCAGATAGAAGATAACAGTATATATGAGCAGATGATACGCGCGGCTCTGGACGCGCCAGGCATCTACTTCTCGTATGGATATGATTTAACTCACACGCTACAACGACTGCACTCCGTCGCGCCTGAATTCCATAAGGTATAGACTTCTATGATGTAAACTATAGACTTCTTTATGGTATAGATTATAATATCCCAAAAAATATTTCGCCTCAAGCGCGATTTGAACCCGTAACCACCGCTTGATACGCCACCCGCGTAATCTGATATAAATAATGTCTTCGGCTCGAAGACATCCCAATGATTTTCGTCCAAGCGAGATATGTCTCGATAGCTCAATTGGTAGAGCACCCGCGTATCAAGCGGTGGTTGCGGGTTCAAATCCCGCTTGAGGCGAAATATTTTTTGGAATATGATAGGTAATCTTTAGTGTTCTCTTAGTGTGATGGTTAACACTTAAAAAAAAAACTAATTCTTTAAGGTATGTTATAGACTTTTGTAAGGTAAACTATAGACTTTCATAAAGTAAGTTATTATAGACATCCATAGGGTAAGTTAAGTAGTTATACACCTTTTATGCCCGGTATATAATACTTCTCGTCTTGACATGATCTTACTGACACGCTACAGCGTATGCACTCCGTCGCGCCTGAATTCCATAAGGTATGACTTCTATGATGTAAACTATAGACTTCTTTAAGGTATGTTATAGACTTTTGTAAGGTAAACTATAGACTTCTTTAAGGTATGTTATAGACTTTTTTAAGGTAAGCTATAGACTTTCATAGACTTTTCTTAGGTAAGTTATAGACTTCTTTAGGGTAGGTAAGTTATAAACTTCCTTGGTAAATTACAGACTTATACAGCAAGGTGTAGATTTCTAAGGTAAGTTAAAAAAAAAGCATTTATTCAGAACAATTACAATGAGGAAGTTATAAAGTAAAACGATGAGACTGCAAAAAGTAGTAAAACTGTGTAGCAGCCTCTCTCTCCTGACGTAGTTACAAGTTTTCTGGCTATGAAGTTACACTTCCTTAAGGTTTAATGACTTTCATATGGTTATTTATAGGCTTCCGTTTAGTTTCAACTGGGGTAGGCTTAAAGACTTCTATAATGTACAGATAACACGCGTGGCCTTCAATCTTTCAGCTAGTATTCCATACGTATAATTATACCAGGTGGTAGGACTCTTCAGCAAGAGTCCGTCTTGGTGGGTACCACCGCAGTGTCAGATATTCTACCTCCAAGTAGTAGTGTGCAAGCATTACTGTGTTTAGGTTTGAAGGGCTGTGTAGCAAGTGAAATTACTGGGCGAAAGAGACTTAACAACAATGTCTCGGAGTGATAAGCTCAGAGCAGTGCCACGCAAACACTTAAAAACTTTAAGCTTTGGGTGGCACTGCATCTGTAATAGTCAGGCGTGGTGCTTAACATCAGGTGGGTGCCTTGATTGTCCTGTCACTTGCTGACATACAAAATATCGGGGTTAATTACATTTGACGTCATGCTTCAGTGTTGTGTCACGTTGTTTCAGATGTCGTTAGCGAACCGTGCCGACGCAAGGTTCCTGTGGAATGGTCATCTGTTACGGGATTTCTCTCATCAGCAGTTCTCTAGATTCACACTACCCATTATCCAAGGATGTATCCTTTTATCAAATCATCTTATTTCTATACCTTGGCCACAGAATAGAGATTAGTTATACTTACCGAATTAATTCCTCATACCGCACTTAAGCGGGTGCGCTATGAGGAAGTACTTAGGTGCGCTGCAGCTAGGTGCGCCACGAGGAATACCTCGAAATTTTCGCAATAAGGTTCAAAATTCTGCAATTTTGGTCGATGCCACCAATCAGAGAACCAAGATGATCTGATTGGTGTTCAACCTTGGCAGTATTTGCTGTATTTTGTAGTTTTATTTTATTAAAAATATTATCAAACTCGCTTAAAATGTAAAAAGGAACGGAAGGAATTCCTTGAATCCTTTTTTGTATGGTGAAGACGTAATACTATACGAGACGACGTTAGTTTTAGTGATTCTTGGTGACTGTCATCATGCATATTTCCCCTTGACTCGCGGTACAGTTGTATCCATAAACAACGTGACAGTGAGCGGGCATCAGCTGACGTGGTCTCTCGTGTCGCGACGGTCCGTCGAACGCGCAGGGACCAGGCTTTTTATGAGAGGAGTCGACGTGCAGGTAATCACAATCTATATTCATTATCATACTATTAACCTATGTTAGCTAATGTCTTTTAAATAAATAATGCTGGACAATCCACACAGCGTCATATAGCCCCAAGCTAAGCAGAGCAAGTGTTATGGGTACTAGATGACTGATATACATAATACAATACAATATACATAGATAGATATTTTTTATTATACATAGAAAATACCCAGAATACCCGGAACAAATATTTTCAGATTGTACAAACATTTGTTCCGAGGCTGAAATCGAACCCGCAACCTCCTGCGTCGCAGGCGGATCTTCGCGTGATTGAATGTGTCTTTCAAAGCTGACATTGTCATTTGAATAACCAGGACATACATTCAATCAATTTGGTCGTCTACACTCCGACTATACCAGACTATACCGATTGACGACCGATGTGGCGCAGCGGGCGCAGGTCCGCCTGCGACTCAGAGGTTGCGGGTTCGATTCCCGCCTCGGAACAAATGTTTGTACGATCTACAAATATTTGTTCCGGGTGTTCTGGGTATTTTCTATATATAATAAAAAATATCTATCTATGTATTGTATTGTATTAAATATATATCAGTCATCTAGTACCCACAATACAGCTCTGTTTAACAGCAGCTTACTTTGGGGCTAGATGATGCTGTGTGGATTGTCCAGCATTATTTATTTATTTATTTATTTATACCGTCTTGGTTTAGGAAGTGCGGGTAAGTACTGGTTGTTCATTCTGGCTTCAATTTCGGGCAAAACTGTTGCCCGAGTCGCTGGGTGTTGCCATAGTGTCAGCCAGCCAGCATGACTGGAAATCCATTTCGGTTTTATGAAACTAGCATGACTGAAACACTGGCAAAATTGTGACAACTAAGCCACAGACGCCAAAGAAACAAGACGCCAGACAAAGGATGGAAGTGACTTCACAAACTGCTAATTCTAATTCTCAATGGGGAACTGACGTCCCGCATTGGGGTGTATTGTTCACAAACTGCTACATCGACCTTTACTTTTATGAAACAGCATTAAAAGGTTGTAAATACCACAGGGCAACGTAGCCAACTACGTAGAAACGGAGCAGATAGTCGAGAGGGGCGGTGAAAAGTCCTCATTCGTGCAGACACGAGGGTCTATACCACTCTTCTGGAGCCAGTACCCTGACATCAAGTACAAACCAAGCATGACGCTGGCGCATGAGGACCATGTAGCCGCTTATACTAAGCATCTGAGAGATCAACAGCAGAGATACGGCAACCAGGTTCTAGTTAACTTGGTAAGTACTGATCAATCACTCACTAATTACTGATCATTCACTCGCTAAGTACTGGTCAATCACTCACTAATTACTGGTCAATCACTCGCTAAGTACTGGTCGATCACTCACTAACTACTGTCAATCACTCACTAACTACTGTTCAAACACTCACTAACTACTGATAAAACACTCACTAATTACTGGTCAATCACTCCCTAACTACTGTCAATCACTCACTAACTACTGTCAATCACTCACTAACTACTGATCAAACACTCACTTATTACTGGTCAATCACTCACTAGTAACAACACGATCACTCACTAACAGGTATAGCCAATCACCTTATGGGCAATCGTTAACTGGTTATTGAATTCAGTAGTCTACATCTCACTACCTAAATTATTCACTGAGTAGTCAGCACATGTTTCACTAACTTAGTACAAAACTCAAGTAAGTACTTGTATCTTTATAACTCAGTACAAGAAAGTTGATAGATTCAGGCGTTACTTTGCGGAAATCTATTAATGACATTAAATAGACTAAAGATCTCTAGTACTAGACCGCTAAACTAGTTTTATTAGTTTAGTTAGCGGAATAGTACTATAGATTTGTTTCTAAATATTACGTGTCATAGATTTCCGCACTATAAAACTAGTTTAGCGGAATAGTACTAGAGATTTTTCGTCTATGAATTATCTTAACTACAAAAACTTAAAGTTTAAATTAGAACAATGGTGTGTTGTCAGATCGACCAGCGCGGGCGCGAGGAGGCTCTGGAGCGAGGGTACCGCGCCGCCGTGGCCGCGGCCGCGCTGCCCAACGTGCGCTACGAGCCCTTCGACTTCCACGCCGAGTGTCGCGGCATGCGCTACCACCGCCTGCAGGTCCTCATCGACAGGATCACGCACGAACAGGTAACATGCAACAACGAACAGGTAACATACAACAACGAACACGTAACATATAACAACGAACAGGTAACATAGAACAAAGTACAGGTAACATAGAACAACGAATAGGTAACATACAACATACGAGCAGGTAACATACAACAACGAACAGGTAACATACAACATACGAGCAAGTAATGTAAGTTATCGTCGTTATCCTACAGGATCAGAAAATATTGGGTTTTAAGATAAACATATATTATTGTTCAACTTTTAAAATCAGATACCCACGTCTCACGTCCACCCGCTAGGCGTTACTTTGAGGAAATGATTACTCATATTCATCATTCCTCTCCTATTTTAACTAAAGAAGACACAGTTCACACAGTTACATTCAAAATAAAAAAATATCGACACGTGTATTATCCCTTCACGAGACATCATCAGGACACATCAGGACATTTTTGGAAGAGTAGTAGAGTTCTCTGTGATAGAGCTCGTCCGGGGAAGGACTACCACCATACCTATTTCTGCCGCCAAGCAGTAATGCTCGCATTGCTGTGTGAAGGGTATGGTTTCCGGTGAAATTACTGGCACATGAGGCTTTCGATCTTAGCCTCAAGGTGGCAACCCGCGAGTGATACCTCTGGTATAGCAAGCGTCCATAGGCTGCGGTAACCGCTTACCATCTTGTAGGCCGTACGCTTGGTTGCCACTTAAGTTGTATAAAAAAAAAAAAAAAAACACATTGACTTGTTCTCCGGCAGACGTGTTGCTTCGTCGAGCGCTGCAGCCAAAGTCTAGTTTCGTTTACTTTGGCTCCAGCGCTCAAGTCGATTTGTCATAAAGCACGTGTCGATGAACTGTATCCTAATTAGTTAAAAAGTTAAGCAGAATATTACTACAATTTTTTTGTATTATTTTTATGTCACCTAGCTTGTAAAACATTCCGATAATGTTATTTGTTATTTTATTAAATGAATACAAAATACCTTTATTTGGAACCATAAGAATAAGAATAAGAATATTTTTATTGTAAAACTGTTATAAATGTAAGATGGTAAAATTAAAAATACAAAAATAGTCCAACAGTTTGCCCTTTTCGGACGTACAATATGCATAAAGTTTGTTTACACACAATAATACAATGTAGGTATAGTTCGCACAGCGGATCTAGGCTTCCGTGAAGTTAGCCGATTGTGATGCGCAAAGACAATTTAGTTTGAAAAAGCTCCATTGCGCATCGAAACGGCAAATTTCACTACGGCCGAGATCCGTTGTGAGACCGATCTAGGCTTCCGTGAAGTTAGCCGTTTGTGATGCGCAAAGACAATTTAGTTTGAAAAAGCTCCATTGCGCATCGAAACGGCTAATTTCACTACGGCCGAGATCCGTTGTGAGACCTATACCTAGTAGCACAGACAAAAATGGTACACTTAGTACTTATATTATTATAAAAATTAAATTTAAACACATTCATCAAAAAATTCTAATAAACTATAAAACACTTTTGAAATAAGCCACGTTTTTAATTTATTGCTTTTAATTATATCATAAACCCGTGGTCTCTGCCTACCCCTACGGGATACGGCGTGATTTTATGTATGTATGTATGTACATAGACATGAATGTTAGAGAAATTGTAATTTATTGTTTTTAATTATATCATAATATAGATATATCATATATGAGAGCACCGGTGGTCTAGTGGTAATGACCCCGCCTTCCGATCCCAAGGTCGTGGGTTCGAATCCGGTCGTGCACCAATGGATTTTTCTGTTCGAAAAATTTATGTGCGCAATGCCAGTGCTCTCATACGGTGAAGGAAAACATCGTGAGGAAACCGGCATCTTCAAGAACTAAAAATTCGAAAGACATGTACCATCCACCAATCCGCATTGGGTCCGCGTGGTGGATCAAGACCCAATCACTCTTGCTTGAGAGTAGGCCAGTGTCCCAGCAGTGGGATCATTAGAAGGCTGTCATGATGATAATATAATGATATGGAAACATAGTTAAACGATATCCGCAGGAGTTAAACTAAGTGTCGCAGCTATCAACTCTTATAACTTTGAATCCACAGACAGAGTTCGGCTACTTCCTATCCCGCGGCGGCACAGTCCTACTCCGTCAAAGTGGGGTCTTCCGCACAAACTGCGTAGACTGCCTCGACAGAACCAACGTGGTACAGAGCTTGCTGGCTAGACTACAGCTGACAGCGGTGTTGAAGCTCCTCGCTGTGGTGTCCGATGATACACCCCAACCTAATTTGGAGCACATATTCAACAATGTAAGCTAAATCAAACCTTATTTACTTCCAATAAATGTGTGTTGATTTTTAGCAAATGGATTGGATTATAAAGGACTACCACCATACCTATTTCTGCCGCCAAGCAGTAATGCTGTGTTCCGGTTTGAAGGGTATGGTTTCCGTTGAAATTACAGGCACATTCTTACATAGACTTTCCATCTAACGTCTCAGGGTGGTAACACGCAAGTGATATCTATGATGTTGCATGCGTACATAGGCTACGGTAACCGCTGACTATCAAGTGGGCCGTACGCTTGGTTGCCACTTTAGTGGTATACAAAAAAAAATCGTATTGAACTTTATTGATATCATTGGATAAATGCTACTTTGTACCATATATTATAATGTCTAAGGTTCAATTTCCCGCAGGTTTGGGCAGACCATGCGGACATGATTTCCACACAATACTCCGGAACGGGTGCATTGAAGACGGACTACACTCGCACAGGGAAAAGGACGCATTTGGGACTCATTCGAGATGGCATCAACTCTCTCACGAGATATTATAAGAACAATTTCAGCGACGGATACAGACAGGTGAGATATCTCACTACTTATTAATTACTAGCTCGTGGACGTAAAATATAGCCTATGTTACTCAGCTGTGAGCTGACCCGCGCGGTTTCACCCGCGGTTTTTCAGTTTTTATGCTATCCCACGGGAACAGTCAATTTATCCGGGATAAAAAGTAACAAAATAAAATAAAATGAGCCTTTATTTCTACATGCTTTGCTCATGACTAATGTTAAAATTTCTCTAACATTCATGTCTATGTACATACATACATACATAAAATCACGCCTGTATCCCGTAGGGGTAGGCAGAGACCACGGATTTCCACTTGCTACGATCCTGACACACCAGTTTTGCTTCATTTACTCTCATCACATTCTTCATACACGCTCGTCGGTTGAGGGTACTCCTGACCTGGCCTTTCTTTAGCACGTCTTCAATTTGATCGTAATACGTGCGTCGTCTATGTATATGTATATAGGTATTTTTTGATTAAAACCTACTTATAATAATATTTTATGTATCGCCATCAGTATAGTAATAGTAGTCGCCTCTTTGGCGTAGGCCTCCCCCATATTCTTCCACACTTCTCTGTTTCTGGCCTTTGACATCCAGTTTGGTCCCGCTTTCTTTATGAAAATGTCTTCCCACCTTTTTCCAGGTCGTAAAAAAAGTAGCCTATGTGTTATTCCAGATCTTAAACCATCTACATTTCAAATTTCATTACAATCGGTTAAGTCGTCACGGAGATACGTGGTAACAAACATTTGTTTTTGTTACATTTCAACGTTATTTTTTTAACGCTAACGTTATTTCTCAGGACACAATCGACCTGTTGCTAGGAAAGTACACTGTGTGCGAGGGAGAGAGCAATAACGTGCGGTGCCCGCTGCGCCGCGACAGAGACTGGAAGTATATCACTGTAAGTGAATTAGCTTGTGATGCAGCTGGCTAAGTTGTTTCTAACAGCTCAACGAAGTGAAGCACTGTTCCGCGTGCTCACCATTTGGATGGGTGACCGCCAGTGGCAATTTCAACTGAGCGCTCCCGTGCTTGAGGGCACGTTAAGCACGGTCCCGGCTTTTTCAAAGTTGTGATCATGACACAAGCGTACGGCCCACTTGATGGTAAGCGGTTACTGTAGCATGCAACATCATAGATATCACTTGACCCCTACTCACATCACAAATTAAGTATATAATTTAATTTTTAATTATATATTTTTTTATTAGGTAAGTAGTACTACATTCTGAGTTTCTTTTTAATTTTTTTTTCTATTTACCATGTTTGTATCTACCTACCTACTTTATTTTTATTACTTATCTAGTTGTTATTTTTTTTTGTATTTTTTTTTGTGTTAATAAATGTTTTTTTTTTTCTTTCTTTCTTTCACTTGCGTGTTACCAAACTGAGACGTTAGATGGAAAGTCTCATATGCCGGTAATTTCATCGGAAATCATGAGCGGAATAGCTCCTCAAAATGCAGTAAATTTCTCACTTTAGAAGTTTGTGCCTGCGAGGTCTTCTGTTCAAAGAACTTAGTACAGGTTTTTTTTTTCAGTTCCCGTCAGTGTTGCTAGTGGCGATGTCGATGTTCTGCGCAAGCGCGACCCTGCCGCAGCGGTACACGAGCGAAGTGTTGCTCTACCTCATGTTTTGGGGAGCGGCTGTGGGCGCCACTCTCACATTTATAATCAGGTGTGTAATAGTACATTATGGTACTAGTGTGTAACATTGGTGATTACCGCTGAGGCGCCATTGAGCCGAGGACGGTAATCATCAATACACACGTGTATCATACGACGTTTTTCAACACACTTGTGAATAAAATAACAAAAAAAAACTCATAATAAAATAACAAAAAAAAAATTATAACTCACTAGTGAGTTATAGCAATGAAAAAGTGATAGTTTGATTATGGATGTCATTCTGTGCCTAATTGCGATGACCATAGAGCCACTTTATAAGCAAGTTTGTTGAAAAGTACCTTATTAGACAGTTTAAGACAGAGATCAATTGAGATTGGTCGCTAACTGAGTTATGTGAGAAACCACAGGGCCTACTAATAGAATGTAAATACGGCAGTGCAACTAAGATACTATTTGTATTTGTAACAGATTGAAGGATAAGTCTGCAAAAGTTAATGTGTTTATATTTGTGTTATAATTGACCCTTTTAAATTTTGTTTTCCATAAATTACACTTACATTTCTCTATTAGTTTATATTCGTTTTATAGTCAATGAGTTGAAATTTTAATCATGTTCTCTGGTAAATTGTCTGCTTTAAATAAATAAACCGAAGAGAGTCAACAGTGAGTGCCTGTGACCTTTCTAAATAGGCTTTTTAATCCTAGTTCAGGGAACAGAGCTACTTAACGAATTTTACAATCCTATGTACCAGAAACACTGTTTTCTTAAAGTTTTTACTATTAAAGTGTTTGTTGTCCGACAGGCACGGCAAGGAGTTCTGCGACTGGCCGCGGCTGGACGCGGGCGGGCTCGCCGCGGCGCGCCAGCCGCCGCCTCTGCCTTCTTTATGATCCGCGACCTGCCGCTCGTAGTGATCGTGTGATCCTCTCCAGTGCTCCTGCCTGACACTACCAGCCACCTTGTCTCAACATGCCTACGACCTACGGTTGTTACAGCATGACACTACTTACCGAGCCTACGCATCACGTTTGTTCAGTACGACACTACTTCAGGAATCACTCTATCGCGTCCTGCCTGTTGCACTACGACACTATTACGTCCTAAGGTGGTTTTACGACACTACTTTAGTTATCTAACTATGCTATAACTACATCCTACGATTGTCGCACTACGACGTTACTTGAGCTGTCACACCAAACCTACGTCCAACGGTTGTTACAGTGCGACACCACTTTGGTTATCTCACCAAGCTGTAACAACGTTCTACCTAGCTGCCAGTCGCATTACGACATTTGTCTTTGTTACAGCATGACACTACTTTAGTTGTCTCACCAAGCTGTAACTACGTTCTACGGTTGTCATAGTTCACTACTTTAGTTGTATCATCAAAAAATATAATATTTAAATTAGCATTCCATTTTAGAATCAAACAAATAAAAATCAGTCATATTTTTCATTTGTGAAAAAAAGACCTGATAGACTCTTGACTTAAAATAGGTCTGTTCAAATATGTATTGAGCCACTTATAATATTGTTTTCATTTTGTTTTGTCAGCTGTCTGTATTTCTATGTTTTAAACAATTATAACATTATTGTGTAGGTGTGTAGCACGTGTTTGGATAAAAGCCATAATTTTTTTTTTTTTTTTTTATACAACTGAAGCGGCAACCAAGCGTACGGCCCACAAGATGGTAAGCGGTTACCGCAGCCTATGGACGCTTGCAATACCAGAGGTATCACTCGCGGGTTGCCACCTTGAGGCTAAGATCGAAAGCCTCATGTGCCAGTAATTTCACCGGAAACCATACCCTTCGCACCGGAACACAGCAATGCGAGCATTACTGCTTGGCGGCAGAAATAGGTATGGTGGTAGTCCTGCCCCGGACGAGCTCTATCACAGAGAACTCTACTACTCTTAAAAAAATTGCATTTTAAGTGGTGATAACACAGTTGTAGTAGGTAGGTATATTTGTTGCAATAACAAATTTTAGTGCAATGATTTATTGCTATGGACTGCTATAAATAGTGCGTCTATGTAAATAAATATTATGTATGGTCCTGCAATCTTTTAAGCTCTTAAATTATAATGGTGTTTTGTTAATCTGTATTTGTGGGTTTTATTATGGTGAGGGAAGTAGTTTTAGCATTTTACTCTAAATGTTTATTTCGCGGTTCAATCACGTTGTTACAGTTAAACTTATATTGAAATTTTGTATTAGGTACACTTATTATTAGTACTTTCTTATTCAAACTTTTTAACTTGAATTAGAACTACCTATTTTTTGAAATCGTGTGTGACGGACAGAGTAAATTTTTTCTTTGGATGAATAATGATGGTGCCTGACTGAAGTAATGTAATATTTTATTTTAGCGCCGGTTTTCAAAGGGGCTATTCTCACAAACATAGGGAAGGGACAAAAACATGCGATATCTGTTTCTATCATGTTTTTATTTAGCATTCCATTCTGAAATGTTCATTTGGTTGTTTCTACTAGTGCAGTAGCTAAGTTGGGATACGATTATTGCGAAGCGGCTGTAAATATTATATAGTTTTGTTAACTGAAATAACATTGCAAATGCATATTAATTTATTAACTACAAATTATTCAATCAAATGTTGTTTTTGTGTGTTTGAAAACCATAATCGATAAAATCATCGACATTATGGTTGATGGTTCCAAGGTTTTCTTATTTGTCTACTTATACTGTAAAGTCCTAAATGTAGTATAGCAAAATAGTTTGCAATGTTATTTCCGATACATGCTATTTAGTTAGATTTAATTATCTTATCTTTGTGAAATTGTGATGCCTCACTTATATATTTTAAAAAGATATGAATACAGTTATGTACGTACGTATTATATTTCAATAAATAGTCGATCTAAAGTAAGTATTGTATTTTTATTTATAACTAGCTGACCCGCGTGGTTTCACTCGCGTTATTTTGCTCGCAATTTTCCATATTTTCTCACCTTTCATATTGTTTAAACCTTTCCTGGACAAATATTTCAAAACAAAAATTAGCCAAATGTTCCAGCCGTTGTCGAGTTTTAGCGAGACTAACGCACAGAAATTATTTTTTTTATTTAAAAAATGAAAGCCTGAGTGATTCTAAACAGTATAAAAAGTTACATTTAAATAAAAGTTATTGTTAAGTATAATTATAACTGACTTACCTAGAGAGTGCAAGCATAAAACCGTGTGGACGTGTTACCGAATTTACATTAGTTTATTAGGTATTATTTACATTGTTATTAAAGTAGGTAATAAGTGAAATGTAGCGTACATTTTACGTTACTCTATGGCGTACACCGTCCGGTTCACTTGCTTTAAGCTTGTTGACGTGTGAATGAACCGGCCATGAACTAAACATTTATATTATATATTCAATGAACGTTATACCATACCACTACTAAAAATAAAATCGATTTTCATTCACTGAAAAAATATAATCGGTGCCTGCTCTTCCCTATTTGCAATTGTCCGACTGTCACAGTGACTGACATTTTCTGTCATTTCTAGCAGCGTTCGGAAACCTTTCTCACCGTGCTTGAAGAAAATTAGAAAATGTGTGTAAGCACTCTTGATGATGAAAAATACAAAAATTCTTGTATCAATATTTTATCTTATTAACACCACCATGGGTAAACTCTGTTTACCTACTGGTTTATTATTTTAGACTGCACTCATAGTTTTGAACATGGAAAATTGCTCGACTCAGATTTCAAAACGCATTACTTGCTTTTCTTTCGAGTTTCGTTTCGGACTTTCGGTCGGCAAAAACGCTGCCGCTGCGCGCGCTGTAGCAACTAGCAAGTGCTGTTTCGCGAATCTGCAACTCTATTGTCGCAGTTTATTTTTTGTCGTAAATATAAAAAAAATATGTGATGAAAACTTTAATAGAAAAAATAAATGCTTGCACGTACGATCGTTTTAAAGTTGCTATGAATATAAAAATTGGCTCGAGATGTGAGTGAAGTGCGAAGTTTTTTTGTGGGATTTTTTGCCTCGGCGCGGCGCCAGAATGTCTGACGAGCTAGAAGCTAGAATGTGGGATGATGGGGCATCCAGATATGAGTCCAGGAGTAGAGGTGCATACTTCGAGTCTGCATTCGCATCGTCGGAACACCTGGACAGGGCACCCTTGCTCTCAGAAGTAAGTAAAATATTTTATTTATTTTGTACACTATCAATAAGGGTTCCAGAATCCGCTATGGTCATCATTTTAGAAGACTAGTATTTCTTACAGAGTTAAGTACAAACGCAAATAATATTAAACACTAAATTACCATCTGATGATTATTTTATAAGTAGGTACCCACTTAACTATTTTTACAAGCATTTGAAGTAGGAAAAACTCAATTCTAAGAGTTCCTAGCTACATAAGTTGTGATAAAAATGTACTTATGCCAGACATCAAATAAATTTAGGTATTGATAGCAACACAACTATTGATACATTTATCTTTAGCAGAGTAGTTATCAGTTGTAGATAAACAGTTAGATAACTATAATTTTTATCAATATACCTACCTAGGCACACCAACAACCAATAAAATTAATGTTTATTTGTTAGACTTCTAATTATGCTAGAACGTAAGTCTAGACCAGACATTATATTATTTAGTTACCTTTATTTATCTTCGTAACTATTATTAGACTTTATCCAAGCTAACTCTTATCAAACTTCTTCCAGCTACATTATCTAAGAGTAGAAATTCATATCATAATTTATGAGATATGTATTTCTAAAAAACTCAACTGACCTACAATGAAAATGTCTGTCCGTAACTTGAACTCGAAAGAAACTTGAACAAAAAACGAAGTAAATAATCAGCTACCATAAAAATTTCATACAATTTGTTTTACCATCAAGTCCTGTCTTTTACTGTGATTATATAATAATGTATGTATGAATAGTACAAAATTTTGGCCCCAAACTTTGGAATTTATGTACCTAACCATGAAGGTTGGCTTACAGGTATCTTGAACATAAATTTTTAGCTGTGTGTTGATTGTTAATCAGTCAGTCAATAACAGTCAATACATTTAGATAATTTAAAGTAAATAAGTACTTTTTTTTTTATACAACTGAAGTAGTAAACAAGCGTACGACCCACAGGATGGTAAGCGGTTACCGCAGCCTATAAACACTTGCAATACCAGAGGTATCACTCGCGGGTTGCCACCTTGAGGCTAAGATCGAAAGCCTCATGTGCCAGTAATTTCACCGGAAACCATACCCTTCACACTGGAACACAGCAATGAGAGCATTACTGCTTGGTGGCAGAAATAGGTATGGTGGTAGTCCTTCCCCGGACAAGCTCTATCACAGAGAACTCTACTACTCTTAAAAGTACATTAATTATTAAATAAATTAATGAGGTAGCATGATAACCAGCTTTGTAAACCCATTAGGTACTTCTGCTTGATAGGAATCTACATTTGTAACAAACATTGCTAATGAATGGTATACAGCAAAAGCACAAAGGCAAATAAATTATTTAATTAGTTCCATTTCATATCTCTACAGCCAAAATGGTGTTGTTTATTAAGTTCAATGTTGGTAGGGATTCATATCCTGTGTCGCAAATGTTTTATCAGCTTATCACCAAATTGTATGTGTCAAGCTCTGTCGAGTTGTTGTGTTTTTAGGCAAAAATATGCTGTGTGTTTAGACCAACAGCTTATTATTTTGTGACAGTCTTCTAATGTTTTCCGTCACTGCGTCACTGTTTAAGAGCGATTTGGCCTCAGCAATAATATTTTTGAAATAGTGTTAAGTATCCATTGCATGCACAAGTTTTTTAAAAGTCAAATCCATTCTATGACCAGTTTCGAACCCACGACCTTAGGATCGGAAGGCAGCCACTAACTACAACTTAACAGTGCTCTTAGGCAATATTGAAATGATTTACACTTATATTTCGTACGAAATCGTGTTCGAAAAAGCGGTTTTAAGAAGGCTTTGTCGAGTCTGCATAAAATCGGTACAAATTATCACTCACTCTACATCTCGAGGAAAACCGAGGTTTTTTTTTTAAACTACTAAAGTGGTAACCAAGCGTACGGCCCACTTGATGGTCAGCGGTTACCGTAGCCTATGTACGCATGCAACATCATAGACATTACTTGCGTGTTACCACCTTACTGAGACTGTACCGAACCCTACCTCAAACGAGGAAAACTACCTCACCGTAAAAGCTAATAATGTAGATAGAAATATCGTAGAAATATCGTTGAAATGGCCACGTGATCGTCTAGTAGTAAAGGGTAGGACCTAACTTGTGTTCCGTATTAGTAACCTAAATTCTTTTTAAAAGTGATCAAGTCTTGTCTACTGCGATACATATTTTATAATTGTCTACTTCGATACCTATTTTATAATTGTCTACTGCGTTACCTACCTCGTCTAATATTGTACCTAAATACAGGAATGTCTACTGTGTTACCTATATTTATTTATTGTCTACTGTGTTACTTGCTTCGTAAAAATATCAAGCTAAAGTCTAATACTGAAAGTACGTCGAGATAACATACTTCAGGCTATCGTACCTCGGGCTATCGTACATCGGGCTAACATACCTTTTATATTATCAAGATGAACGAGGATGATGATTATAAATAGAAACGGCTATAAGGATCATAACATAATCCTTATAGGATCAGAGCACCGCCCCGCTCAGATCAATGGGCTCGTCTCCAAACTGGACACCCTCTTCCGTATCATGAAATATTATCATGGAAATTATCGTGGACATCCTAGTGACTTGGATGCCCATCAATAATTCTGGGAAACAGAAACTATATCTGTAAAACTCTACGAATTTCAACTTCAAGTCTGTCATGTATGTCTACAAGGGACAAGAGGGCTTTATCTTTTAGCAAGTCCAAGTCGAAGGTCCGTCAGTCTTTATTGCCTCTCCAGTAATCCTGCATCTAGAAATGCAACTTGGCACTTGGAGAGGTCCGTTCTAACTACCCTACCTACTTACCTGCCTGCCTACCTACCTACCTACCTACCTATCTATCTACCTACCTACCTATCTATCTATATAGGCTTTTTAGAAAGTTTTGGAAGAATAATTTAGTTTAGAACTTTCCAGAATAGCTTAGTTTTCTGACAGTGAAAATACTATAAAATCGGCGTTACTTAACCTTTGCAGAATGAACCAAATTCAAATATATAATTTGTGTTGTTAATGTCGTGGTAACTCCGGTCAGGACTTCGAAGAGGTAGCTCACCATCCGTGAACAGGTCTGGGTATTGCTGGTGGGACTTATACTGCCCATAAGTCCAACGTAAGATATACCAAGCGAACTTAACGTAGCTCACCAGTTGTACATAGACTGGATTATGGTTACACCGGTCGAGACTTTAGTAAGGTAGCTCACCATCCGTGAACAGGTCTGGATATTGCTGGGTGGGACTTATTCTGCCCAAGTCTGACGTAGGATAAACCAAGTGAACTTACCTCGTTCACCAGCTGTACAGTCTGGGTATCGCCACTAGGACTAAATACGTCCAAAAGCCAAAGAAGAATTTAATATTGGTAGAATTCAGTTCACTGTCTGCATTGATCTAAAACAACACAATTTAATATAATAAATTCAACATCAAGATCAAACCCAACCATTCCTTCAATTTAGGTAAATATTTAAAACCTTATAAAAATAGCCCTTAGTAATTACTGGTTATTTCAAATGTACAAATAAATAGTAATAAGCCAATATCGAGAATTTCACTGAAACTACGTCAATTCCGTATCCGGACTTTCTAGCTTACAAACTCTTCAAAGGGCACTGAATCGATTCACGCTTTTTGTATTTAAATCACAATTAGTCTACAGCTGATAATAATGTGTTTGAATCAAATATTTTGAGATTTTTTAGCCGATAATTTTCAATTTGTTATTTTTCACGACCTGACAGCCTGCCTACCAGAATTCCTGTCCCATCTTTCCTTTTGACATCTACCAACTTAGTACTATTTCTCTACAGCTGTCTAGTAATGAGTTTTGAATATAATGACAAATAAGATTTTAATGTTTGTTTGAAAACACTACTGATGTGTTTTAGAAATCTTAAACGCCCCAATAATAAATGTTAAAGGCCTCCTAAACTATGTTTGTGAATAGAACGAAACTAGGCATAGGCTGTTTCGTTACAAGACGTTAGATGGAAAGTCTCATGTGCCTGTAATTTCACCGGAAACTCTGACGAGCTCTATCACAAAGAACTCTATCATGTCCAAGAACTGACGGAATACATAATGCCATCCACCAATCCGCATTGGGTCCGCGTGGTAAGTTAAGACCTCCCGCTCGAGAGTAGGCCAGTGCCCCAGCAGTGGGAACATTAGAAGGCTGTCATGATTTGATTGCATAGGAGCTATGGACTTGCTACAGTCGTTAGCGCTAGACAAATTTTAGCCTACTAGCTGTTTCCCGCGACTTCGTTCGCGTAGAACTCGGGAGCCGTACTTTTTCCGGGACAAAAAGTAGCATCTAAGTCAGCGGGCGCGGAGGTTGCGGGTTCGATTCCCGCCTCGGGTCAAATGTTTGTACGATCTACAAATATTTGTTCCGGGTGTTCGGGATATTTTCTATACATAATAAAAAATATCTATCTATGTATTGTATTGTATATATCAGTCATCTAGTACCCATAACACAGCTCTGTTTAACAGCAGCTTACCTTGAGGCTAGATGATGCTGTGTGGATTGTCCAGCATTATTATTATTATTATATTCCTGGTCATTATCTATCTATATGTTTTAAATTTCAGACAAGTCTGTTCAGTGGTTGTTGAGTTATTGATTGAACAAACATGGAACCAAACATCCAAACTTTTTATAATAACAGTCCGTCCCAGCTTCGCACGGGTGCAATGAAACCGCACCCGTGCGAAGCCTGGGCCGGTCGCTAGTAATAAATATACCTTTTTTTTTTTTTTTTATACTACTAAAGTGGTAACCAAGCGTACGGCCCACTTGATGGTCAGCGGTTACCGTAGCCTATGTACGCATGCAACATCATAGATATCACTTGCGTGTTACCACCCTTAGACGTTAGATGGTAAGTCTCATGTGCCTGTAATTTCACCGGAAACCATACCCTTCGAACCGGAACACAGCAATGCGAGCATTACTGCTTGGCGGCAGAAATAGGTATGGTGGTAGTCCTTCCCCGGACGAGCTCTATCACAAAGAACTCTACTACTCTTGTTACTAGCTCATGTTACTCAGGGATAACGTAGCATTCTAATGGTGAAAGATTTTTTGAAATCGGACCAGTAGTTTTTAAAGATTATAATATCCCAAAAATTATTTTGCCTCAAGCGGGATTTGAACCCGCAACCACCGCTTGATACGCGGGCGCTCTACCAATTGAGCTATCGAGACATATCTCGCTTGGACGAAATAATCATTGGAAATAATAATTTTTGGGATATTATAATTTTTAGTATTCCCTTAGTGTGATGGTTAACACTATAAAAACAAAAATAACCAGTAGTTTTTAAGTTTATTCGTTACAAACAAAAATATAAGTTTTAAGAGTAGTAGAGTTATCTGTGATAGAGCTCTTCCGGGAAGGACTACCACCATACCTATTTCTGCCACCAAGCAGTAATGCTCTCATTGCTGTGTTCCAGTGTGAAGGGTATGGTTTCCGGTGAAATTACTGGCACATGAGGCTTTCGATCTTAGCCTCAAGGTGGCAACCCGCAAGTGATACCTCTGGTATGGCAAGCGTCCATAGGCTGCGGTAACCGCTTACCATCTTGTGGGCCGTACGCTTGGTTGCCACTTCAGTTGTATAAAAAAAAAAACTTTTCTCTTAATTATTAGTATAGATAATAAAGTGTGGTGCTACAGTAAGTTAAAGTTAGCTCATGGTAGACCTACAGATCTATGACATTGACACAGATTCTAAGCTCGGTTATTAGCATTACCAGCATTGCATTAAACGTTACGTAGCTAGCTGGCTAAGGTTGGATTCGACCAAACCCCAATAGACACTATTCTCCGAATAAATCGTAATTACTCTTTTTTTTTTTTTTTATACAACTGTAGTGGCAACCAAGCGTACGGCCCACAAGATGGTAAGCGGTTACCGCAGCCTATGGACGCTTGCAATACCAGAAGTATCACTCACGGGTTGCCACCCTGAGACGTAGATGGTAAGTCTCATGTGCCTGTAATTTCACCGGAAACCATACCCTTCGGACCGGAACACAGCAATGCAAACATTACTGCTTTGCGGCAGAAATAGGTATATACTCGCGAGTAAAATGACAGTTTACTTGTATCTTATCTTATCTTACTATTATTATAAATACGAAAGTCTGTGTGGGTGTTGTGTGTGTGTGTGTACATATATGTTTGTTACCACGTAACTCCATGACGACATAACCGATTGTGATGAAATTTAAAATGTAGATGACTTAAGTCCTGGAATTGTTATTCATCTTACTTTTTAGTCATATAAGCTACTTTTTATCCCGCAAAAATGTACTGTTCCTGTAGGATAGCATAAAAACTGCAAAAAACGCGGGTGAAGCCGCGCGGGTCGGATCGTATTTCTATAATATACCTATCTAGAATTAAAGTCGATCCCAAGACATCACTCCGCCCTCTCGATCGGAGTCGAAATCGATTAATCCTAGCCTATCACTTTTGCATTAATTATTCATGAGTTTGCATAATAAAACGTTATGGGCGTGCAGAGCTCTGACAAGACAACATGTAGCGGTGCAAATGGTCTCCCGGAGTGAACGTCGAAATGCGTAGTGGGATCATCATCTGCTGGACATCGGCAAATTTTAAAAAAAATTGGCTATCAAAGAGTGTCATGGCAATAGATCTTGAGTTTTCATTATACACCGATTTCTTGCGACCGCTTTTATGTCGTCGGTCGTCTGAGTGGTGTGATCACGCTCTAACTAATTGTTTGTTTGCCACCTTGGTGGTATAAAAAAAAAAAAAAAAACTTTCTTTATTCTGTCTAAAACTAAATTGTCCTTAAATTACTACAACAAAGTTTTGCATGGATCTTAGATAAATGAAACGCAATATTAATCACGCGTAATCACCCCGCAGACTGCAACGTTCTCTCCTGGCAGTTTTTAACGACATCGGACTACCCTCCTGCATACTGAAAAGTAAAAACTTAGTTTCGACAAAGCGTTTTCTGTTCTGTGCAATTTGTTACATTGTGATATTTTGCGTTGATATTCTGCCAAGATGAAGAGAGCTGTTGTAAGTAGAGATAGCGGCCAAATAACTTACGTAAGAGACAAACTGTGTTGCGGACAAAGGGAGGTGTTCTTTTGTTCGTAGATCTTTGGAAATTATTTGTGATTTTGTTGCTATTAATATTGTTGAACAATAGTTTACTAGCGTAGCGACCCGCCCCAGCTTCACACGGGTGCGTATAAACTTAAAACCTTCTTCTTGAACTCTATTAACGAAAACTACATTAATATCCGTTGCGTTGCTTGTTTTAGAAGCGCTCATGACGTAGCTGGCTAAGTAGTTCTTTACAGATCAACGAAGTTAAGCGTTGTTCGGCGTAGTCACCATTTCGATGGGTGACCGCCAGTGGCAAATTCAACTGAGCGCTTCCGTGCTGGGCACATTAAGACGTTCTCTGCTTTTTCAAAGTTTTTAGGCCTTCGGGCGGCCTTAAAACTCTGTCATCAGACTCACTCACTCGACCATACTCACCTATAAAGTTAGTCTCTCAAATCTATCATCATCTTTGTTCATTGACATAAGAATGACAAAGAAAGACACCTAAGAAAGCCGCTGAAATGTCAGCTTTTTTATAAATAATAAGGGCATACATTTTACGTTAGGTAACATACTTATGTTAAGTAATTTTACTCAGTAAATATTTATTGGAGTGGAATTATCGATTTCACGCGTCATTGAACAGCGCCAAAGGAATTAATTACTGAGATATTTGAGATGGGGAAAATATTGACAAGACCTACATCATAGCTGATATAGGTACCTACATAATATGTTTTAGTATTATATCAAACAACAGGTCTACTTTTGACACCCGATTAAATTCCAAATTGTGATTAGGATCGTTTTCTCATAATCCCTTGGAACATTTTTTATCGCTCTTGCGGTAATTGGTGCTAACAATGAGACTCACACATACAATGCAATACGCACTGTTGTAGACAGAAACTATGCATTGGCGATAATGACGCGTTTGTTTCATACATTTCATTGAGAGTGCCCGGGGTTTGTGCTTGTACTATCAGATAATTTAACAATACTGATGCATAATATTTTATGCATTGCATTTTTACTAGAAACACCCATATCCGGAACAAATGTTTGCAGATCACGCAAACATTCCCGCAGCGAATTAAACCTGCACCCTATCTCTGCTCGACTGCGCCACCGACGACGTCAATCAAAGAATTTTATCCGCAACATAATTTTAACAACTGCTGGATATACTTGTACCCTTAGAATAATAACACGGAGAATGATAATTTCATTCAAAATTGAATTCAAAAGTGTGTTCACAAAACAATTGATGTTTGCGTTAGCGGCATAAGCATTTATATTTCTGGTGTTACAGCAGCCTTTCACTACACAATACATATTTTTTTTAATTATAATCGTCTTAGACGTGCGCAAGATCACTTGACATTGACGACTGCCGCCCCACGCGTATCGGACCAAATGTGGAAAAGGCAGTCCTCACAAAAAAAAAATACGACTGACCAGCCGATGGACTTCAGGTGACAATTTGGTCCCCTTTTGAATGATTTCAATATGCGTGCGCGTACTTCTTTTCTACATGTTATTATTCTAAACTTGTACCTTAGTTTGTGCCTTCCACTTCGGCCGTGTGCCAGGCCACACAATACCTAGTCCTCGAGTTGTACCTCTGTATCTGTCCCCAGGAGACGTATACCGACGTGCCGGTGACTCCGCTGGCGGACGGCGATGAGCACTGCCACTGGAAGCAGGCGCAGCCGCCCAGCGCGATCCCACAGCTGGTGGTAGCTTTGGTGCTGTGCGGCTTCTTCATGGTAAGTGTATGGTCATCATGACAGCCTTTTGATGTTTCCACAACGCCACAAGCGTTGGTAGAAGCAGTTTCACATCCTACCCTTGGCTTGCATGTACATAAGGGAATTATGTGTTCTAGTTAGGCAGGTTATTTTAAGTTACAATCAGATGTGGTAGCTAGGAGTGCCTCGTCTAGATATCCATTCAAACTGTATCTCCCGAATTTAAAAAAAAACATATATAAAATAAATGTGTGCTATGAAAGTGTACAATAAATTGCCTAATACATCTAGGGATTTGCCATTCAATGTGTTTAAGAATAAGTTGACTAAGTGGCTAGATGAACACTGTTCTATGACATTAACAAAGTATAAATGATAATTGATCCAGAGGAATGTTTCTACTGGCCTGGCACTGACCTACTTTCAATAGTGATTGGGTTATAAATAATTGCATCGCTCGGACCCAATCCAGACTTGGTGATTGTCTTTCGAAAATTAAGTTTTAGGATACTTGGACTAAAATTCAAAAGTTGATGGGTCAGCAAAATTCCGTCTTGGGTACACCACAGATATCGCAAAGTACAAATATTTGTTTTTTTTTTGGTCCGTCATTACATGCATCATAGAACAGTGGTTCATGTAATGACTATCAAACTACTAGCAAATACGTTGAGGACGGTGTTGGTGCTGGCCCGCACCCTGCGCACCAGGGATGTGCCGCGCTTGCGCATGCTGCTGTAAAAGTCTACTCGCGCCTCAGCAAACACCCCCGATGCACTACAGAAACGGGGCCCCAACAGCACCCTGAACGCATTAATATACTGAACACGCAGAGCGTTGTACTGTTTTTGAGTATTCGCCCACAGACTGCTCGTGTAGAGTAGTAGAGTTCTCAGTGATAGAGCTCGTCCGGGGAAGGACTACCACCATACCTATTTCTGCCGCCAAGCAGTAATGCTCGCATTGCTGTGTTCCGGTGTGAAGGGTATGGTTTCCGGTGAAATTACTGGCACATGAGGCTTTCGATCTTAGCCTCAAGGTGGCAACCCGCGAGTGATACCTCTGGTATTGCAAGCGTTCATAGGCTGCGGTAACCGCTTACCATCTTGTGGGCCGTACGCTTGGTTGCCACTTTAAGTTGTATAAAAAAAAAAAAACTAGAATAAAAATGTCGGAAAAGAGTAATTTTTACATCAGTGGATCATTGATACAGGGAAAATAGATATCCGTGTCAAATATTCTGCTTCCAAGCAGCAGAAGCATTACCTGTGATTTGAATTTGTTTATTTAAATTAGCAAGTAAACTGGAAGAATGAGACGTAATAACTGTCTCGTGGTGAAGAGCGCAGTTAAGTCGTCCTTTCTAACAATGGTGATTCTAAGTCTTTCAACAGTCAGTATACCTTCCAAATACGTTAGCAACAACCAATAGGATGTTGATTCACTCATACACCACCAGTTATTCAGTGAGTAATTGTCAAAGTAAAAGTCAAAAATGATTTATTTCAATAAAATCACAAGGATCATTTTGAAACGTCTTAAAGCTAGGTGAATTTACGCCAGTTCCACGCGCTCCAGCCTAGAAGAATCTGGCAACAAACTCGGCTGGGTTCCTAGCTTATTTTTTTATGATCCCTTCTTCATAATAAAGCTTCAGTGTGCTGCCAATCGAACTACGTTCGTTCTGTCGTATGAGTCAGTGGCCAACTCTGGTGACAGAGTTTCTAGGCCGCCCGAAGGCCTCTGTCATGGCCTAACAACTTTGAAAAAGCCGGGACCGACTGTTTAACGAGCCCTCCGAAGCACGGGAGCGCTCAGATGAAATTGCCACTGGCGGCGGACACCCATCCAAATGATGACCCCGCGGAACAGTGCTTAACTTCGTTGATCTGTTAAGAACAACATAGCCAGCTACGTCACGAGCGCTCCAAATCGAACTAGGTGAGGCTCATGCCAAGAATATAAGCAGGTAAGTAAAAAAAGTGAAAAATTTAAGAGCCAAGTTCTTTAGCAATACACGCTACGCTTAATGAGTACACATTATTAAGTAATTCTAATAATCGAATAGGTATTAAACAAAAACAAGGATACAATAGCATAGACATTGCATTGGTGTTTAATTTGCAAATCCTTATAAGATTCCTATACCTACTTCGGCATTTAGAATAGGGACAGTCAACTCAGTTGTTACGCAGAAGTTTCGCGGCGAGTAAAGAGGTTACTCAGCCCTTACTTTTTATTTTATTGTGACAGCTCTACTAGAATATAAATAAATAAATAAATAAATAAGGCTGGACAATCCACACAGCATCATCTAGCCCCAAAGTAAGCTGCTGTTAAACAGAGCTGTATTATGGGTACTAGATGACTGATATATATTTAATACAATACAATACATAGATAGATATTTTTTATTATACAGAGTAATTTTTTTTAAAGGGACAGTATGGGGAAATCCAAATCTAAAGGAGATAGAGGAAAAGTGTCTAAGGAGACATTAGGTGTTTTTTTATGTAAACAAATTTGGCTCGTTCAAATTTGTGGTCAAGCGTGAGTTGTTCTTAAAAAATTATAAAGTTGGTCAATTTTTTTTTTGACGCGGATCGACTCTGTTTCATGCAAGGATTATTTCATTGTTTGGAAAGAAAAAAATCTGAACAGCAGAAGTTGGTCAAATTTAATGAAAACTAATCTTCATACAGTTGGTTTATTACTTGAGTAAATGTTCGATGTGGCCGCCGTCTTGTCTTATGCAGGTACGAGCACGCTTCAAGACACTTCTAGTTGCATT
This sequence comes from Colostygia pectinataria, assembly GCA_951394395.1. Lineage (NCBI taxonomy): Eukaryota > Metazoa > Arthropoda > Insecta > Lepidoptera > Geometridae > Colostygia > Colostygia pectinataria. Next base: position 6,571,282 of record OX596370.1, on the reverse strand, counting down.
TAACAGAGACTTATGGTGAATTGTGTTTAAAGTGTTGTAAACAGCATCTTTTAATTCTTGTACGGAGTTGTATCGGGATACATAAATTCGACCCTTAAGGTAACCCCATAAGAAAAAATCTAATGGCGTTAAGTCGGGCGATCGTGGGGGCCACTTTATCGGCCCATATGTACCCATCCAACGGTTTGGAAACTGCTCGTCCAAACATAGTTTACTTGCCCTACTGTTGTGGGCTGGTACACCATCTTGTTGGTAGATTATCTTACCAAAGTTCCTTAAGCTAATAGTCTCATCCACTAAATCTGCAGCCATGTTCAATATTTCCTGATATTTTTCACTATTTAGCGTTCCTTGGTAAATTTTGATAGCAAAAATTCTGTTATGTAATATCGCACACCAACAATTAAAAGAAAATCGGATTTGGTTGTGGGTTTCTGTAGTTCTTAGCGGATTTATTTTTGACCAGTAATGGTTATTTCTCCTGTTGTACATGCCATTGTTCGAAAAGTTGCATTCATCAGTCCAAATAATAAAATTAGGAAAACATCTATTTCTAATAGTCTGAGCCACATACCAATTACAGAAATGTAACCTGCGGTCTTTATCTCCAGGTAGTAACGCTTGTACAAGTCGACCTTCTATGTAACACTTGTATTTATGAGCCTTCAATATCTTCCTTACAGTTGATTTATGAATACCGATAGTTTCAGCTGCTTCCCGTAACGAAGCTTTTGGGTATGCTTCAAAATATCCCAATACGGCAATAGTTATAAACTCACTATTGACTATTGTCGGCCTTTTACGCTTAGGCTTGAAACAGCCTTCCTGTCTTAGGTTCTTTATTAAACTATCAAATATCTTGCGATTCGGTACTACACGGTCAGGATAGCGTTCTTGATACCACTTAAGTGCATTATCTCTACTGCGATAATTAAGAAAATACGCCTCAATCAAATCAACTTTATGTGAATTAGTTAACGCCATGATGAATAAAATTACAAGCATGAACTGATTGGAAACAAAATCACAGCTGCAGAAATAACTTACGTTCCAAATTTGAATTCTTTTTTTTATAATTTCAAGACTATCGGTTGCCATGATGTTTACGAAGATTAAAAAAAATGTTCTTCTCTTGAATCATCTGGAGCTCTTATCGATTATCAAAATTTAAAAATGGAATAATTTTAAATATTTTTTTACACGCCTAGGCACTTGTAACAATATTAAAAGGCGAATACTGCAACTGTATGAAGATTAGTTTTCAGTAAATTTGACCAACTTCTGCTGTTCAGATTTTTTTCTTTCCAAACAATGAAATAATCCTTACATGAAACAGAGTCGATCCGCGTCAAAAAAAAAATTGACCAACTTTATCATTTTTTAAGAACAACTCACGCTTGACCACAAATTTGAACGAGCCAAATTTGTTTACATAAAAAAACACCTAATGTCTCCTTAGACACTTTTCCTCTATCTCCTTTAGATTCGGATTTCCCCATACTGTCCCATTTAAAAAAATCACTCTGTATATAGAAAATACCCAGAACACCCGGAACAAATATTTGTAGATCGTACAAACATTTGTCCCGAGGCGGGAATCGTACCCGCAACCTCTGCGTCGCAGGCGGACCTACGCCCGCTGCGCCACATCGGTCGTCGAGACCACATCGTCGAGAATAGGCTATTATAAATGACGTTCTTAGGGTGCTGTTTGTGCTGTGGCAGAAGAGTAGAATTTGCATCCCTAAACCATCGCTACCACAAGCCGCCCACATTATGTCCAGTATGCTGACTGTTAAAAAACTCAGAATCACCACTGGTATTGTCATGGTCAGGCGTCACGCAAACATCAAGCGAACGACAATCGTCTCGTAGTCTGCTTACAAAGTGCTGCAAAGTGAAATAAAACCTGTTCTCTTTCTGCAGATATGCGAGCTGATCGGCGGGTACCTGGCCGGCAGTTTGTCTGTGATGTGCGACGCGGCGCACATGCTGAGCGACTGCGGGGGGTTCGCGTTAGCGCTGCTGGCCTTCCACTGCGCGAAGCGGCGCCCTGATGTACACATGTCTTATGGATATAAACGCGCTGGTAATTAATACAACACACACATGTTTTTTTTTATACCACTAAAGTGGCAACCAAGCGTACGGCCCACTTGATGGTCAGCGGTTACCGTGGCCTATGTACGCATGCAACATCATTGATATCACCACTCTGAGACGTTAGATGGAAAGTCTCATGTGCCTGTGATTTCACCGGAAACCATACCCTTCAAACAGGAACACAGCAATGCGAGCATTACTGCTTGGCGGCAGAAATAGGTATGGTAAATAGATACACATACACCTGTCTGACCCTAAAACTGCCCCCTAAAAGAAGATTATTAATTCGACTATCTATGTTTTTTTGTCTCTATGTCACGCAATTTCTCTGCCAATTATGAGTTGATTTTGATAATTATATTTTGTTTGATGGCCAATATTTTAGAGGGGGTCCCATATAAATTTTATCGAAATCGGTTCAGTACTTTAAGTTTAAATCATAATAAACGTGTCAATAACTACATCGCCTCTTATCACTGAAGGGCACTGTAGAAAATGAAATTACAGGGCGAAAGAAACTTGATAATTCTACGTCTTGGTGACAAGCGCAAAACAGTTCCACGCAGAACTTTAAAACTAAGCTATGATGACACAGTAACTGTAACGCGCAACACACACAGCGGGCGGGCGCGGGTCGGGTCAGATCCGCGATTTTTTTTAATTAGTATGGACGACAAGGATGACAACACACTGAACGCGGGAGTGCCGCGCGCGCACCCGACCCGCGCCGCGCCCGCGTTCCGTGTGTTGTCATCCTTGACGTCAGTACAAATACAACAAAAAACAACGCGGCACCGCGCCCGCGTTCTGTGTGTGTTGCGTTTAAATTAGAATTTAGAATTTATTTATTGCTTACATGTACATTTTTATACAGCTTAGATATAAATATTAGCCTAAGTAAGTACATGCACCCTGTATGGGCACTGCAGTTTAGTCGTGCATTTTTAAATTACAATTTATCCCTAACAATACAATTAATAAAATGAAAATTATGTTACCTACTTGTTTACATTCACATTACATTCTTTATATAAAATAAGTATATTCATAATGTCAGATAGCGAGGAGTTTCTTCGATCATTTTGCCGGTACGACATGTTCCTCCCATTTTAATTGTTTTTCTCGTGTTATTTTGAGTTTTATTGTGTAAATTTGGTGGTAGTTTAACCAATACGACTCGTAGTCTTGGCACAAGTGTAAATGATTGAAATGGAAGGGTGATGTTGGTTTGTAATTTGGTCGAAGATTCTCCTAGAAAATTTTGAAAGGACGCCATCATTTCTTTCAAAATGTTGTTCGTCAAATTCAAAATTCGAACTTGTTCGTCTTTGATGTATACGTCGACACTACTTGACACTGGCAATATTTCTAAACAGACAGACTGCCATTAAAAAAAAATGTCAGATAGCAAAAAATAAGTAATGAAGTTAAATAAATGAAACATATTTTAATTTATATTTTTCATATTTTAATTTTTCCTGTTTTATTATCCAGAGGTTCTCGGCGCTATGGTGTCCGTTCTCCTTATCTGGATCCTAACAGGCGTGTTCGTGTACGTGGCCGCGGTGCGTCTGCACACGGGCGAGTATCACATCGAGCCGGACATGATGATGATTGTGTCTGGATGTGGGGTCGCGTTCAACGTCATCTTAGCTGTGGTGCTGCACGGCTGCGCTTCTGACGTCGGTGAGCCTGTACTTGACAGAACACACACTCTCACAGTTCATGCACACATGCATGGTTCTCCTGTGAAACCCTTGCTTGAATCAATTCACACACCCACACCCTTACACACAATGTACTTGACAGAATACACACACTCTCACACAGTTCATGCACACATGCATGGTTCTCCTGTGAAACCCTGGCTTGAATCAATTCACACACCCACACCCTTACACACAATGTACTTGACAGAATACACACACTCTCACACAGTTCATGCACACATGCATGGTTCTCCTGTGAAACCCTGGCTTGAATCAATTCACACACCCACACCCTTACACACAATGTACTTGACAGAATACACACACTCTCACACAGTTCATGCACACATGCATGGTTCTCCTGTGAAACCCTGGCTTGAATCAATTCACACACCCACACCCTTACACACAATGTACTTGACAGAATACACACACTCTCACACAGTTCATGCACACATGCATGGTTCTCCTGTGAAACCCCGGCTTTAGAGCCTTGAGTTAACAGGAGAATCAATTCACACACCCACACACTTACACACAGTTACACATAAGTTATTATTACTCTCATGAAAATACTGCCATTATATGACTGGACATGTCTGCATAGTGTTACAATTGTACTGATTTATTGATTCCACGGAGCGAGGGTGGTGACCCGCAACACAAGTCTCGCACAAAGTAGGTTTTAATTTACTTCGTCTTACTTTTGTGTACCTAGATTTATGATAAACCTAGTGTAATTGATTATCATCATCAATATGACAGCCTTCTAATGTTCCCACTGCTGAGACACTGGCCTACTCTCGGGCTTGAGTGAGCGGATTAGTGGATGGCACATGTCTTTCGAATTTTTAGTTCTTGGACATGCTGGTTTACTCACGATGTTTTCCTTTACCGTATAACAGCTCTGGCATTGCGCACATAACTTTTTCGAATAAAAAAGCCCATTGGTGCACGATCGGATTTGAACCCACGACCTTATATCGATACTCTTTAAAAGATACTTTTTCATCGCAATTCCATAACAGTAACTTATTCCTCAGCCCACCACCACTCGCACGGCGGCGCTGCGTGTTCCGCCCACGTGCACTCCCACGCCCACGCCCACGCTCCCCCCGAGCCCCGCTTCCGTCTGTTCCGGCGCGAGAGGAAACAGAACGGCGCCCTCGTCAATGGCGACTACACCATGAAGGATCTGTCGAGCAATGAGGCTAACGTCGCGAATACACGGTAGTTTTTTTTTTTATACCACAAAATTAGCAACCAAAAAAAAAAAAACTAAAATTATTTATTTCAGTAGAATCACAAGGATCACTTTGAAACGTCTTACAAGCTAGGAAAATTTACACCAGTTCCAACGCGCCCATGCCGTAAAAGAACTGGCAACAACACCGGCTGGGCAAGCAAGCACACATAAAATTGATTTCGTAGCAAAATGTCAGACATTTATTCGGCAATTCTTAGCATGCAATTATCAAACCATGTAAATGGGAAAATTATGTGTATTTCAAATTTCTTCTAAGCAAACAACAAACACGCAAACACGCAACAATTTTCTTTTGGTATGTTTTCATCATCATAACATAGCCTTCTAATTTTCCTGGGACACTGGCCTACTCAATCTTTAGTTTCTTGGACACGCCGGTTTCCTCACGATGATTTCCTTTCTTTTCCACCGTACTATGAGAGCACTGACATTGCGCACCTCAACTTTTCGATCAGATTTAGGGATTTAGTTTGATTTAAATAATATTTGTTTTGACGACCGATGTGGCGCAGCGGGCGCAGGTCCGCCTGCGACGCGGAAGTTGCGGGTTCGATTCCCGCCTCGGGTCAAATGTTTGTACGATCTACAAATATTTGTTCCGGTAGTTCTGGGTATTTTCTATATATAATAAAAAAATATCTATCTATGTATTGTATTGTATTAAGTATATATCGGTCATCTAGTACCCATAATACAGCTCTGTTTAACAGCAGGTTACCTTGGGGCTAGATGCTGCTGTGTGGATTGTCCAGCATTATTTAATTATTTATTTGTTGCAGGAACATCAATCTAAGGGCAGCCCTAATCCACGTGATAGGAGATCTAATACAAAGCTGCGGCGTGCTACTCGCCTCGGTGCTTATCAAGTTTTATGTAAGTGCCATCTATCGATACTAACTAGAACTACGTGAAACTCTATTAGAGAATAGTTTAGCTTGACTAGTGCCCAGCTAGTGAATACAGATAGTGTATATCTAGTCAATGCAGAGTAAGTCTAGCTTAGCTAGTCAATGCAGAAATTAGAGTCTACCTTAGCTAATCAATGTTGAGACTTGAGTTTAGCTTAGCTAGTCAATGCAGAGACTAGTCTAGCTTGGCTAGTTAATGCAGAGATTAGAGTCTAGCTTAGCTAGTCAATGCAGTGACTTGTCTAGCTTGGCTAGTCAATGCAGAGATTAGAGTCTAGCTTAGCTAGTCAATGTTGAAATTGAGTTTAGCTTAGCTAGTTAATGCAGAGAATTGTCTAGCTTGGCTAGTCAATGCAGGGATTAGAGTCTAGCTTAGCTAGTCAATGCAGTGACTTGACTAGCTTGGCTAGTCAATGCAGAGACTTTTCTAGCTTAGCTAGTCAATGCAGAGACTAGAACACAGAACAGATATTAGTAACTACTACCATTATTTGCTTTTAGGAAGCTTGACTACCTAAGCAAGACTCTAGTCTCTGCATTGAATAGTTAAAATATTAATAATAATAATAATAATTCAGGCAACAAAAAAATAAATATTACAAAAATATTGGCCCATATTTATAAATACCTTACAGACTAACATACATATTAAATAATACGAGTGATCGTCGCTCCGATGTCACACGCGCGGTGTCGTTTGACAGGCGTCCGAAAGTTAAGCTAGACTCACTCTGCACTAGTCTCTGCATTGACTAGCTTAGCTAGACTAGTCTCTGCATTGACTAGCTTAGCTAGTCAAACTTCCTAGATGCAAATGATGGTAGTGATGACTAATAAATATTAATTTTATTAAAATTTATTAGCGGACCCGCCCCGGCTTAGAACGCTTTTTAAATCTCTTGAATTACTCTATCTATTGATGTAAACCGAATTAAAATCCATTGAGTAGTTTAAAAGATCTAAGCACATACATACTTGGGACAGACAGCAAAAGTAAGTTCGTATGAGTCAGTGGCCAACTCTAGTGACAGAGTTTCTAGGCCGCCCGAAGGACTCTGTCATGGCCTAACAACTTGAAAAAGCCGGGACCGATAGCGGAAAGCGCCATTATTTTACTATGTAACGATTTGTTTGTTCACAGCCTAACATGAAGATAATGGATCCTCTCTGCACATTCATATTCAGTGTGCTGGTACTACTCACGTCCGCGAGAGTAGTGCAGGATGCACTGTCGATGCTGATGCAAGCTGTACCCAAGCACTTCCGGTAGGTAGACTATCTGCCGCCAAGCAGTAATGCGTTCCGGTTTATAGGGTGTGGTTGCCGGTGAAATTACAGGCCCATTCGTCGAGACATAAAGCCGCTGGGAGAAGTAAATAATAAATAATGCTGCACAATCCACACAGCATCATCTAGCCCCAAGCTCAGAGCTTGTGTTATGGGTATTAGATGAATTATATACTTAATACAATGCAATACATAGATAGATATTTTTTATTATACATGGAAAATACCCAGAACCCCGGAATATATATTTGTAGTTCGTACAAACATTTGTCCCAAAGCGGGAATCGAACCTTCGTCCGCTGCGCCACCATGGGTCGTCAAAGTGAGTAAGTAAGTTTGTATGAGTCAGCCAACTCTGGTAACGGAGTTACTAGGCCGCCAGAAGGTCTTTGTCGTGCTCACTTCAAAAAGGGGCGAAAAGGGGATTAAATATAAAAAATATCAGTTATAGATAGTTAGAGTTATAGGTACTAGATGACTGGTATACTTAATAATACAATATCCATGTAGCTATTGTATTATTAAGTATATAGCAGAGCTTGTGTACACTTAGCTTGGGGCTAGATGATTAGCAAGTGTAATTACTGGGCGAAAGAGACTTAACAACAATGTCTCGGGGAGATAAGCGCAGTGCAGTGCCACGCAAACACTTAACTTAAAGCTTTGGGTGGCACTGCATCTGTAATAGTCAGGCGTGGTGCTTAACATCAGGTGGGCGCCTTGATTGTTCACTTGCTGACATAAAAAAGAAGATGATGCTGTGTTGATGTCCAGCAATTGTTTTGTTTTAGATACCGCGAGTGCGTGTCCGCACTGTCGACAGTGAGCGGCGTGAGGCACGTGCACTCGCTGCACGTGTGGGCGCTCTCCACGCACCACACCGTGCTCACAGCGCATCTCGCCATCGGTGAGTCTCTATAAACGCACGTCGAACGAGCCGGCCTCATATTCATATTCATATACAGGGTCATTCATTATCAACCTGACAAACTTAAGGGATAGGTTCCACACATAAAAATATATATATATGTACCCATATTTTTTTTTATGTATGTTTTGTCTTAAAAATCCCAAGTAAACAAAAAAAAACGATTAAGTTTTTCTGCTCAATTATTATTTATCATTGTTGGGAATCGAGTTAAGCGCCCCGTAGCGGGTCATTGACACGCGCAGGTCAAGGACACGCGGGTCACTGACACGTGCCGAGCACTGCCTTTTCGATTTCTAACAAGGAAAGCTAATTATTAAGCAGAATTACGTATTTTTTTTTTATATAAAAAAAAATGTTTTGAAAAAAAAGAACATTGGTTTTTTTTAAATCGTGTTAGTTACTAAATAAATAAATACTAAAATAAATACTTGTCGCTTTCCCTCTAGTCCTAAATTACCTATTTGTATTGTATTGTACAGATGAGCTGGGCGACGGAGACAGCATCCTGCGAGAGTGCCAGCGCATCGCCAGGAGTGACTTCAGCGTGCAATCAGCTACCTTCCAAGTAGAACGGTACTCACCCCGGATGCTCACGTGCACGCAATGCAGGGAGCAGCCCGCTATACATCCCCCCCACCCCACAACCCTCTCGCATTGAACGGAGAAAACATTTAACTACCCTCAATTTGGAAATTTGTAGGTTGTCGCGTGCAAACGTCAAAGACGCTATGATAAAAGAAAAAATATATAGACGCAATGCAGGGAGTAGCTCGCTATACATCCCCCCACAACCTTCTCGCATTGAACGAACAAAAACATTGAACTACCCTCAATTTGAAAACTTGTGGATTGTCGCGTCCAACGCGCTACGCTTTTTTGGAAAAAATCTTTATCCTCCAAAAATTTAACTATCTTTAATTATGAAGTTAGATTGTGATATTATGATTCATTTTTTTAAGTTTGAACTAATCTTAATTATGAAACTTGTAGAATGGGGAATTTCTAATGTCATGTCGCGTTTAAAAGCTTGAGGGACACAAATACCCTACATCACTCATTCTGTCTTTAAAAAGAGTGATTTATATTTAAAAAGATTGCAGTAAGATATAATTTAGATAGTGACGTTGACCACAGAATATATTATGCTATGACTTTTAAAACAGACGCGTTAGTACCAAATTGTTTCCATGGATTAAGTATTAGACGAAGAATTAAGTATTAAATTAGTGCCAATTTGTGTATCGTTTTAAAAATGGATGCTTAAATTATTTTGTATTGCTAAGTATTTATTTGTAAATTGATATTGGACATGTTAATAGATTTTTTATATAGGAAAAGATGGTATTAACTGTTTAAAAATGCATTTAATTTAATAATTACAATAAGATATAATTAGGAAAAAGTATTATAGATGGCGCTAAAACCAATAAAGCTCCATAATTGTCTATTGCGCCATACTGGTTTGCTAGTTTGTGATTGGTTGTATTGATATTGGCGCCAAAGTTCCAGTTCCAGTTCGTATGCTCAAAATAAGTATTTTTTCACTGTATTTTTATTTATTGGCATCAAAAGAAAAAATAGTAGTACTCAAATACGTAAAATTAGACGTGCATTAATGTAAATAGCACATTTCGCATGTATTTAATAGAACATCGTAATTCAGTTGTAATGTTTGTTATAATTGTCTCTTACACTCTTATTCATAATCAGTTGTCATTTTTAAACGCTCGATAAAGAGTCTGTCCTTGTTATTCTAACTTCAATAAAAAGAAACAAACAAGCAAGACATGTCTCAATGGCTCAATTGGTAGAGCACCCGCGTATCAAGTCGCTCGCAAAAACATATTTGGGATATTATTATAAACCTTAGTTGAAAGTCAGTTTAGGTTTTGGTTTATAAAATGTTTATACATAATTCTGAGATCTTTTCCCCGTAGTTCAATTACTTAGGTTGGAATCGACCAAACTCGAATAGACACTATTCTCCGAATAAAGATGTGCGAGGATGTGTAGCTAGGAAAGTGTTTTTTAGGAACCAATAGAATCACTTTATTAAAGCTGTCAGAGCGAGGCTAGGTAAACGAAGTGATTCTATTGGCTCCAAACAAAACACATCCTCGCACATCTCTGGTCAAAACGCTTGTCTGGTAGAAACGCAGCCTTATTCGCGAGTAAACTGACAGTTTAGTTTACTTGTATTTAACATTTCTTATTCTGCAGATTATTCCGGATCTTGGTCGAATCGAATCGAGCCTTAAATTGTATTACTAAGATATTGTAGAGATTATTAAGAATACTTACCATTTATTGAGTCCAATAGGAAAGCCGGAAGTCTACGTGTATTCCCAATGTCCCCATGATTATGACCCCATTAATGAGGACAGCGGGAAGTCAAAAAATAAGTTCCCGTTGTCCCCATTACGTTTTATCTTCAATGGGGACAGTGACTCAGTTACTTTTAACCGTGCCACTGTCCCCATTGACATTTATCTGAATTGAAACAGATTTAATTTCGCATAAAAATAAATCAAGTTGACTGACAACATATAACAAGTCAGAACCTAGAATATCTTTGGTATAATAAGTAGTTGCTATTGCATAATCTATTTTACAAATTGAACAGATGCATAGATTTACCAAAGTCTACATAGTGCCACGACACTATGAAATCCCAGTATGGACAGAAGCTAATTGGTATTATACAGGGTCATTCATTATCAACCTGACAAACTTAAGGGATAGGTTACACATAAAAAAAAATATATGTACCTATGTTTTTTTTTTTAAAAGTATCTTAAAAATCCCAAGTAAACAAAAATCGATTACGTTTTTCCGCTCAATTATTATTTATCATTGTTGGGAATCGAGTTAAGCGACGTAATAATTAAATATTAGAGTGTGCGCGCCCCGTAGCGGGTCAAGGACACGCGCAGGTCAAGGACGCGCTTTTTTTTATGTGTGGAACCTACCCCTTAAGTTTGTCAGGTTGATAATGAATGACCTTATATATGATAAGTTGTATTTTTAAGGATTTTGTACTTAATGTTAAGACTAAGGCTCTTTTTTATCACCCGATGACTAGGGGTGTTATAATTTTGTAGTGTTTGTCTGTGTGTCTGTCTGTTGCATAACTGAACGGGTGAACCGATTTTGATTGAGTTTTTATTTTGTTTAAGAAGTCCTAATCGAAAGTGGTGATTTAAGAAAATCTGCTCAGCAATTTGAGATCATCGCCTGTTTTCTAGAAGACGTTTAGGGTTTTTTTAAGAACATTTCTTGCTCAATAGTATGTTTTTGTGATAGGTTTTGTAGTCAATATTGCTTCTTACATTCCTGTTGTAGGTTTTAATGCCATAATTATAACCTTTTTTGACTGGGGAAAAAAGAGCGCGAAACGCGGAAAAGAGTGGGTTCGCTTTTTCACTCACCCCGAAGAAGATTCGATATTGAGTTGAAACATTGTTTTTGCCTTTTGCTTGCTCACTTTTTTCGCAAACTCCCCGTTGATAATAAAAATAAACTCGTGAAAGGCCCATAATATTTTCGTCGTAGAAAAAGATATAATAAGTAAATAAATAAAATACAAAAATAAATAAATAATAATGTATTTAGTTATAATGTAACCGCCAGTACAATAATGTTGTAAGAAATTGTTATAGTAATTATAAGTGCCACATACAGGCTGTAGAATTACGTTTTCATTGACTTGTAAATTTTGCTTCCAAAAACCTGTATATTATGTGTGGAATATGTATTTGTATGGTGATTCAATTAACACAGTTTGGATAATGTTTAATAATCAATCTTTGGTTAGGTTATAGTAAATTTTATATATATTTTTAGTATAAATTTTATAATTAATTTATTTAATAAATATAATTTATTTATAAATTTTATAATTAATAAATTTTATAATTAATTTATTATTATAATAAATTTTATATATAATTTTATATTTATAGTAAATTTTATATATATTTTTTATATATATTAGGTTATAGTAAATTTTATATAATAGTTATAGTAAATCTTTGGTTAGGTTACAGTAAATTACGATAATATGGAATACTGTTGATATAAAAATACGTGGCGATGACCATCAAACATAAATTCAAACTGCGTTAACTGAATCACAAACAAAAACTATTGTTAGTACGTACCTAGACTTCCGCGTATTTTTTTCGTAGAATACGGTCGCTTCCTTTGTGTTTTACATATTTGTTATAGTTAATAAGTAGTTCTTGGAATAAATAATTTAATACCCTTATTCATAAATACATTGTTATTTTAGCGGCGCGCCAAAGTACAATCTCCTTGTCATTCTTATGTCAATCAACAAAGGCGAGAGATTTTAACGCCATTTTAGCTAACAGAGGTTTAAGTATATTTATGAATAAAGGCCTCAGTGTTATTAAGAACACATGGAATTCTCTAGGCTTGTATTCCAAAGCGTAAATCGAGATTTTATCATCGTTATTATTATTATTTTTTAATTTAATGTTGTTGTTAAGCCATGACAGAGGCCTTCGGGCGGCCTAGAAACTCGGTCACCAGAGTTGGCCACTGACTCATACGAACTTAGTTACTTATCATCGTTATAAGACTTATAGATGCCACACGCGCTACGATAAATCGCTACGATCGGACTGTACCGTTCGAACTGTCGACAAATGTAGCAAATATCGCAACTCAACTTGTCGGTGGAAAAAGTTCAGAGCATTCACGGACACAAGCTCCACGCCAAGTCATTCTTAAAAATCTGAATGAAAACACGTATCTCACAAGTAATACATATTTATTCAATTAGATTATTAAGTGCGATTGCCAAGTCAATCTATTTATTTAAAACGTAAAAAAAAATATGTTGATATAGTCACTAAAGATGTTAGGTTAACTTATTACGTAATAACCTAAACCAAAAGGTCCCCTAAGGAGCTGAATAAATTAACCGACGTGGCAACCAAGCGTACGGCCCACAAGATGGTAAGCGGTTACCGCAGCCTATGGACGCTTGCAATACCAGAGGTATCACTCGCGGGTTGCCACCTTGAGGCTAAGATCGAAAGCCTCATGTGCCAGTAATTTCACCGGAAACCATACCCTTCACACCGGAACACAGCAATGCGAGCATTACTGCTTGGCGGCAGAAATAGGTATGGTGGTAGTCCTTCCCCAGACGAGCTCTATCACAGAGAACTCTACTACTCTTAATGTATTAGGTATTTAATGTATCTCACAAACTTTTTATGGTAGTATAACTGAATTGCGAGACTTTTTTTTTGTAGTTATGTTTTTGATGGCATTGCTTTTTTCCGCAAGAGAAGACCCTCTGATCGTAGCGATTTGTCGTCCATTAGGTATGCAAATCTATCAGAAAATCCATAATTGTCTCGATTTCGTTAGTTTTGTTCTAAATGACTTGTGATTTTTTTTCTTCAAATATCTAGTTAGTGGAAGATCGATTTGTACATTACACCTACTTTAATCAGGCTATGTACAAAATTAAAAATAATTAGCGCCAAATTGTAACCAAAAAGAAAGTATTTTTGTATTTAAAAGAACATAATGTAATTTGAGATAATGATATATTGAAGATGTTATTTTTATTTAGTTTTTGTTATTGTTGTAAATGCGTTTTCCGTCCCCCTGTTTGTATTTTGTTGTAAATTGTAATCCATTGTACTGAATATAATAATTACTGAAAAAATATTTTATTTTATTTTACATCCACCAATCCACATTGGGTTGGTGTGGTGGATTAAGACCCAATCACTCTCGCTCGAGAGTAGGCCACTGTCCTAAGAGTAGGAACAGAAGGCTGTCATGATGACTGCCTCTACCTCATTTCTGGACTAACCCGTAAAACAAATTAGGTACTTAGATGAAATAAAACAGCAAATTAACTATATCGATATTTTATTACCCGAAGGCGATTTCAACATATTTTAACATACATACATCATTACTCTATCCTAAAGGGGTATAACTGTAATTTGTATTTACTTACACCTCGGCGTAAAACTCTTGACCAATAATAATCTCAAATTTTCGGATGAGCAGAATTCGAACCCGCGTTTGCCTTGACCATTGCCCGAATATCAGCTCAGACGAAAATCTTGGAACTACTTATATTCCGTCTTATGCCCGGTTTTAGAGTTATAGTCAAGCCACCGAATGGTTAACAGCAAGAGCTCAGTTTTCAGTCTTATACCTTGAAGCGATGGTAACTATTTACTTACACAAAAGGTTAGCAATAACTATCGATAAAAAACCGGACTTAAGACATTTCTAAATTCTTAATTCTGATCTCGCCGAGTTGTAAGTAAAATTGATTCAGCACTTACCCCAGTATTTAAACATTTGTACGGAATAATATCACAAAAATGCAAACTTAATATATTATTTAAAGCTACGTAATGTTGTAGACAGTACACATTGAGTTGACGACAACCTGTATAAGGCATTTCTTAGATATACTACACAGCAATTAGGTATTATGGTTGTCGTTTATTATTTTAGATTCACAACAAATGGATTTATAATCTTTTTAAATACTAACTCAATGCCTTATTATTTATAATATCCTAGAACACAGGTTTTTAGATAGTTTCCACAAGTCTAAAGTCCGGTTTCCACCGCGAGCGGAACGGACTCCGTTGAACTCGCAAAAATAAACTGCATAGTTAAGTTGCCACCAACAAATAGTCGAGCGGTGTTGAAATTAACTCGCTCAGTTCTAGGGAGCGGAGCGGAGTCATTACGGAGTCCGCTCCGCTCCGGGCGAAACCCTTCTCCGGTGGAAACCGGGCTTAAGACAGTGAACGATATTTGAGTCACAGAACAGATATAGTACTACGTACTTGAGTGTGAATCGTGTAAGAAATTTATAAGCTATCGTAGTACTTATTAGTTCAATGGAATCGTGACTCAAGCATCGATTTGACATATTTTATTCTATAAAGAACGGTCAAAAACCGATACTTTAGTCACGATTCACACTCAATGAGAGGTTTTCGATTCGAGATTTAAAAAAAAGTAGTTCCGATTGCTTTGACAGATGGCGCTATCTGCACTACTGCCATACTGGGAAAGGTTATCAAAAAAAACAAGAAAAAAGTTGGTAACTCCGTTTTTGTTTCGTCTCGTGTCAAGCGGAAAGTTGTGGGTTCATGTCCTGCTTGATGCTAAATAATTTAACTCCAGTACGACCAAAGTTAATGTACTACGTAGTACGTACTATGACTTTGACACCAGCCAGAGGTATGACAGACAGTGACAGCAGGAGCAACCAATGTTGAATTCCCTACACATTCACCATAGCTCGCCAAACGTAATGCTTACATTCTCTTGGGCTCGCCAGTTGAGCTACCGCCATCTTAATAGACAGCTTTTTTTTAATAACTTGAGACGAAAACCCCTCATTATGGTTCTTAAATACGGCCCTTAGAGTATTTAAAACAGGAGCTATCAAGCTTAAAGCTTACGCATTCACCAGACGGGAATAATCCCATTACTGCATAGAAATTTTGTCGATTTGACAGCTCGTGTTAAAAGTGCTTTAGGACCAAAAGGCTTTTTCATACATAT
Source organism: Colostygia pectinataria (assembly GCA_951394395.1). NCBI lineage: Eukaryota > Metazoa > Arthropoda > Insecta > Lepidoptera > Geometridae > Colostygia > Colostygia pectinataria. The sequence goes on along the minus strand of OX596370.1, from coordinate 6,555,490 downwards.
CTACAGCATTGCCACTGTTATTTTATGTTGATAACAGCTGAATATTAGTTTTTTTATTCCACATTTATATTATGCTAGCTTAATAATTTCTCTATCTCGCTTTTTATATTAAATCGTTTGAAAATAGATTGCGTTAAATAAATACAAACATTATTTTTCTTTTTTAGTTTCTATTTTCACAAAAATATTTTACATAGATTTTGAGTTATGTGAGGTCTCTGATATTAATATTCATTATACATTAATTTACTGTCAATACGTCTTAATGCAGGCCTAAAATAAGGGCGCCCTTAATAATCGGCTCATAAGTCCAATTGGTATTACAAACGTCCATAAACTACGGTAACTACATACCGGGTAAAAAAAACGTTTATTTTTGAAAGTACTTCTGAAAGGTACCTACTTATAGCGTATTTTCTACTTTTATGTATTTATGGAAGGAAAGAAAGATAAACCATTTTAGAGAGTTATTTTAGATAGACCTCGTCCGGGCGAGTACTAACTATACTAACCAATTTATGCCGCCAAACAGTAATGGTTACCGGTGAATTTACTGGCACATGAGACTTGATCTAAGTCTCAGGGTGGCAACGCGGAAGTAATACCTATAGTAATAAGAGAGCCCATAAAATTAATATGCAATCACAGGTATTACTTTCAAACGTCTAAAGCTAGGTGAATTTATGCAAGTTCCACGTGCCCTAGCCTAGAAGAATCTGGCAACCTCGGCTGGGTTCCTAGTTTTTTTTTTTCGATGATCCCTCTTCATCATGACAGACTACGGTAATAGGTGGGATTATATGCCATTAAAGTGATATAAAAACATTGTTCAATCTCTCAGTTTTTGAGTTACAGCAGTGAGTAAAATCTTTTGAGTAATAATTCTGCTTCTGCTTCTTTTCTTTTATGGCCTCTGTGGCTAGTTTGCCACAATTTTGCCAGTGTCAAGTGTATTAGTTTGATTGTCGCTTAGCAACGTAAACAAACGAAATTTGGAAAGAAACGATGACTTTTCTTTCAAAATTCTCTTGGAAAGTCTTTGACTAAATTACCAACCAACATCACCCCTCCATTTCAATTACTTACACTTGTGCTAAGTAAACAAATTAAATTGGATAAACTGCCACCAAATTTACGCAACAAAACTTAAAATAACACGAGAAAAATAATTAAAATGGGAAGACCCATGTCGTTTTGACAAGATAGCCAAAGACAATCCCGAGTAATAATTTATCATTCATAATTGTAAGTCACGAAAAACTATTGACAATCCTATATGTTAACGTATCATCAAGCTGTCAATTTTTATGGGATTTTTTTTTCGTGCATAAAATGAGCTACCAAAATCCCATACAAATTCATATTCATTTACCTATTTCAATTACAATTTAATTACAATCGTGTCTGAAAAATATACAATATACAAATTAACAGCTGGACATTTTGCTATTGTCAATAGAGTTTTTAGTAATTCGCCTTTAGAACCATGCGTATGAACACGTTTTTGAGCCTAGTCAAAGATAATCTATTCACAGAAAGCACATCTTTGCAACTTATAGCTTGATTATCATTACTCTATTAAATTGTGCGTACATCTACTAAGCCTATAATATGACAGCATTCACTAATAATATCATTACATTAATATTATTATAATCTATTAATTGAACGAGCAACAGTTTCTTTTGTAAATATTATGCACTAACAGAAATTATTTTAGATGTTTTGAGATGATTATTAAGGCTATCTAAATAAATTTATTTTTATTTGCAAATAATGTCCTACTTCAGGACAATTAATAGCATGTTTAAATAATTAAAAAAAATGAGTATTCTAAAGAAGACATATTCTACGTTTGAAAAACACATTATAAATAAAATAATGCGTTTTTTATTTCTTTCTAAGTTAATTTATTTTAAAAAAATATTTAAACATGCTATTAATATATTGAAATATCGTTGAAAAACAATAAAAAATATTTATCTTTATCTATCAACACAGTATTCGACAAATATAATATTATAATTATAAATATTTTGCAGGAATTTATATCGTTAAAAACCTAATATAAATAATACATGTATAATAAATGTCATGGGGATAGAGCACCGGTGGTCTATAGAGCACCGGTGGTCTAGTGGTAGTGACCCCGCCTTCCAATCCTAAGGTCGTGGGTTCAAACCCGGTCGTGCACCTATGGATTTTTCTGTTCGAAAAATTTATGTGCGCAATGCCAGTGTTCTCATACGGTGAAGGAAAACATCGTGAGGAAACCGGCATGTCCAAGAACTAAAAATTCGAAAGACATGTGCCATCCACCAATCCGCATTGGGTCCGCGTGGTGGATTAAGACCTAATCACTCTCGCCTGAGAGTAGGCCAGTGTCTCAACAGTGGGAACATTAGAAGGCTGTCATGATGAATAAATGTCATGATCAGTGAATTTCTAACTACATCTTCAGGTCTAATACAGTTAATTATACATTACAGTTTAATAAAATAAACACATTTTTATTACAAACAATTTGTATAGAATGAAACATATAAAATAATTTAAATAAAATCAAAAAGAAATATAATCATGTTATTAAAGCAGTCAAAATTATACAATAAAATGAGATTCGTTTTTTTTATGATAAAAAATGTAATTTCATAATGTTCTATTGGCGGGTTGAGTTATGCTTACGTTACTACAATATACACATAATGTACTTACAATAAATAAAATATAATAATCTTATGCAAAAAAACACGATAATACTGAAAGTAAGTTTTATAAGAGTAGTAGAGTTCTTTGTGATAGAGCTCGTCCGGGGAAGGACTACCACCATACCTATTTCTGCCGCAAAGCAGTAATGTTTGCATTGCTGTGTTCCGGTCCGAAGGGTATGGTTTTCGGTGAAATTACACATGAGACTTACCATCTACGTCTCAGGGTGGCAACCCATGAGTGATACTTCTGGTATTGCAAGCGTCCATAGGCTGCGGTAACCGCTTACCATCTTGTGGGCCGTACGCTTGGTTGCCACTTCAGTTGTATAAAAAAAAAAAGTAAATTGCTATTTTCGAAACTAGCTTTTTCCCGAGGCTTTGTTCAGAAAATATTTTTTTTAGCTTTTGCCAGATTGTTTTTGTTCCTCGTATACGACAAAACTTTGCACGTTACTCAAATACAATCAGTATTTGAGTTAGCCTTTTTGATTTTATCAAAACAACAGTAATACAATTTGCTCTAAACCTTATCCAAATGAGTTTAAGGCGTGTTTTTGTTTATGGTTTAGCTAACTGTCATATAAAAAAAACATAAATTCGAATGATCACAAAATTATAAAAATCTAAAAATTTTAAACTTTTGCATAGGAATATAATAATACTGTGTTATTTAGTTTATCATACAAACAGCAAGGCAAGGAGTAAAAGCGATCATCCACCAGAGCGGTGCGGAGATGAGTCCACCAATAGAATCATGTCGAAATTGCGTAAAATTTCTGTGACGTACTTTCTTCACGATTCTATTGGCTGACTCAGCTCCGCTCCGCATATGTGGACAACCTCCTTGAAGCCAGGAGAAGAGCTAGCTTACAACAACTTTGAAAAGTCAAATAAAAAGGCGCTTCTAATTAATAATATACATAGCCGCCATCTCATAATGGGCGTTTAGGAATTTATTATAATTTAATTATTGCAATCATTATTTATTTTACACTACTATAGCTTATTAAAACGTTTTCTCACTCTAAATTGTGTATTTGAGATTTATTAACTACCATAGAGTAACGAATGTTCAAGTCGATTTTATGACACTTCTACAATATTTTATAGGCTTTTTGAGCCAAAACACACGCTCTAAGTATAAGCTACTTTACGACATCAGTAACAACATGGGCAACACTACTATTATTACCAAAGTAGGACGAAGAAGTCGTAGTAGTAGTAAGTAGTGGCGTCAACAAATACATTGTGTGAAAACTGCGATACAATCGCCAAGATAGTGTTGGCTGACACGGTTACGCTCCGCTTCAGTGGCTAATTGCCCTAAGTTTTGAACACTTATTATTTCGTAATAAAACTTCACGTACGTTCGTTTAACCATTGATTATGTGATGTTTTGCGCTCTCAAATTTCAAAAGTAGCGTGTGCATTGGCTCTTTTGAAATGGTTATTTAAGATCGACTTATCGGAGTAGGACTTAATGATATGTCTACCAAAACTACTCAATCACAGGATTCACCACATTCACACAGACTGCATGATCTTAATTCATAATAGTTACTTAGTGGCTAGTGAGTTTTGTTTATTACTATTCAGATATGAACGAAATATCTCTTACTAACGCGATACAGTGCCGTTCGAGAACAAAAACAAAACGATATCGCGTCTGCGCGCGATATGTCGTTCACATTGTAAAAAGCTTTTATGTACTTCAAGCGCATGTTTGAAGACTTTGAGACCGTCTTAAACTTAATACGGTGGCAAGTTAAGATGTCAACTCCTACAAGACTTGCGGGTTGATCACATGACTCTGTTAGCGACCAATATCCATTGATCTCCATCTCAAACTGTCTAATAAGATTGATGTCCCTAGCTGGGACTTAAGCTAGCATCCCATCGGGGGTGCGGATGGTGAGCGACCATGACGGTACCGACACCATTTTGGAGAAATAAATAAATAAATATAGCTGGACAATCCACACAGCATCATCTAGCCCCAAGGTAAGCTGCTGTTAAACAGATCTGTATTATGGGTACTAGATGACTGATATATCTTATTATATAAAAAAGAATCACTGTGCGTTAGTCTCGCTAAAACTCGAGAACTGCTGGACCGATTTGGCTAGTTTTGGTCTTGAAATGTTTGTAAAAGTTCAGGGAAGGTTTAAACGGTGAGAAAATATACAAGGTGTAAAAATTATGAAAAACCTTTAGGGGGTAGTCAGAGGTGCCTCCGCGTATCACAAGGACTCTACGCTAGCATCGTTCGTGCTTAGACATCTGTATTTCCACTAAACTTTACAATTAAGGCATGTTACAAAGACTAGTCTGACAGCTCGCTTGGGCTCGTTACATTATTATTTAAATAACCTATCGTGAACCTTTCATTAAAAAAAAATAGTTAAATCACACCACTCTCCTTCAAGAGTCGACATCAGGGTTGAGTAACTCGGCACCCATCCTCTGAGTCTTCATCAGGGTTGAGTGACACGGCGTATTTCTTCTCTCGCGTCGCGATATAATATGTGCCGTTTTAAAAATTAATTATTATCTAAACAAAATATTGTTTTCTGCATTTATATTTAATGTACTATGATTTTGTCATTGTCTTGTCATGTTACCAATCTGAAAAAAATAAATTATTTTAGGATTTAATTTGACACAACAAAATTTTAATTTGACTCATATAACCTGTCCCAAGTGATTTCTTTAAATAACTTTGTTAATTCTATATTTTTATCAACTCTTACATTTACCTATGCTTTTTTAACACATGTAGCACCAAACTACCTATAGTAGTAATATCAACCTTATGCCCCTCTGATAAGGTTGGATATTTCTATACTCAGCGCCATTAACTCAATTTTTACACAGTTCCATCAAGTCCTAAAATACCTATCATTAGTACTCGTAATACCGACCTTACGCCCCGCTGTTAGGGTTCAATACCGCGCGGTGGGCGACTGCGGCTGCCTCACGGCCACGCCCGCCAGTCTCTCGCAGACCGCCTCTAGCTGTGCGTCCAGCATCAGTGACGCTATCTGGTCATCTGTCAGCATTTCCACACTGTAAGAGAAAACTCTTTTTACACTTTCAGACTCGCATTATACACTTTAAGAACCGCATTATACACTTTAAAACCCGCATTACCCCTATACCCTTAATACCTGCATTATACACCTTAATACTAGCATAAGACAACACTTTTAGAATAGCATTTCACAATTTTTAGACCTGTATTTCACACTTTCAGACCCGCATTTCACATTTTCAGCTTCTAATTTTGCAATTTAAGACCAGCATTTCACACTATCAGATTAGACCCGCATTTTATTTTCAGAACTGCATATAACCAGTATTTTACACTTTTGGCCCTTCAGTTCACACTTTTAGATCCACGTTTTATATTTTCAGGTCCCCCAATTCACGCTTTTAGACTTCTAACTCCCACTTTTATACCCGCATTTAACACTTTCAGACCCGCATAACACAAATTCAGACCCGCATTCCACACTTTCAGACCCGCATTTCACACATTCAGACAGCAGCTGACATAATTGACCTTGTAAAGTAAATGAAGAAAGGAGCATACCTCGCTAAGCTATCGGTATCGGAGTACCGCTCGTCCGAGGCGGAGGAGGTGTCGTGCGCATGCGCGGGCGAGCGGCGCGCGCGCGGCGAGGAGGCGCGGCGCGGGGTGCGCGGCGCAGAGAGGGACCCGCGCCGCTCGCCGAATAGAGACAACCCTGAAACAGATAACAACCTTACTTACTTATTACCGGATCTTGAACCTGAACTTCACTTCAAATTGACTAGTGACCTGGACCTTGTAATTTCCGCCTTGAAATTAGTTCCGCTAGCCACGATTCCCGCTATGCTCGGATTTTAAAATACGCCCCTATGCTACAAATTTCTCAGTTCTATTGTGACCTCCGCCCAGAGATTGATTGCGACCGTGATCTTGGAAATGATAGCGACTACCTAAGTTTGATTGTGACCTTGACCTTGACCCGTACCTTGGAACATCTCCTTGACCTTCTCCCCAGTGTCATGCAGCAACGCGTCTAGACTCTGCCGCCTGCCCTGCTCGAGCTCGGCGCGGAGACACGCGCTGCGGTCCGCCGGACGGATGATGCGGCGGGGGGATGCGGCTGACACCTTCGACTCCATAGGACTTGGGGGGGAACCCTTCTCAGGCGTGGAACGGGGTCTTAAGGAACACTTCTCGAAGCTCACCTGGAAATAAGCACAAGAATTACCTCCTCTGGGCTATTTTACTCCTGTAATTGTTCGCGGCACAGTTTTCTAAACTTCTGCGAGACTTTAGCGAGAGTCTGCACCAAGACAGTCTCGCTAAAGAGTCCTACCACCTGGTGGAGTCGAACCACCTGGTATATATTTAGATGCAGTTACCTCCTCCGGGCTAGAATACTCGAGGTCGATCTCCGTCCAGGTGTCGCTGGTGTCGAGGCAGTGAGGGCGCGGCACGTCGACACGGCGCAGCCACTCGCGCACGTGCGCGTCCGAGCACAGCTCCTCGAGCTCGCGCGCGGGCGACGTGGAGGAGCTTGCGTTCTCGGGTATAGTCGAGCGGTCTACGTCTGGAATTATATATAAGGTCATTCATTGAAATCGAAAAGGCAGCGCTCGGCACGTGTCAGTGACCCGCGCGTCAATGAACCGCGGATCAATAACCCGCGCGTCCTTGACCTGCGCGTGTCAATGACCCGCTACGGGGCGCTTAACTCGATACCCAACAATGATAAGTCATAATTGAGCAGAAAAAAATAATCGTTTTTTTTTGTTAGCTTGATTTTTAGGACAAAATATACATAAAATAAATAATTTTAGGTACATATATTTTTTTTTTATGTGTGGAATCTATACCTTAAGTTTGTCAGGTTGATAATGAATGACCCTGTAGATATAGAAATTTCGCTCGCTCGGTGAATACTTTCTACTAGTAAATTAAATTCGTTGGGTCAGTGACCAACTGTTTTAAGAGGTATATTGACTATGAAGAAATCCCTCATGGCCTAGTTTTTGTAAAACAAGCAAATAACTAAGTTTTTCTCTAATCCCGGACCGCGCGTGCGTCAGAAGCGCCACTGTAGAGCGCACAGAAGTAGATAGCTACTTCTAAAGTAAAGCGCATTCCAATTTCAACTTAAATTCAACAACGTTACGTTTGAAATGAAAAGTCCACGCGTCGAGGTGCTAATTTATGACAATTTCCAACTTAGACAGCTACGTCACAAGCTCACAAGAACAGAAATTAGTTGTCACTACATTTTGATTGTCGATTGGCACCAAACTGAAGCTTTATGATGAAGAGAGATCATCAAAAAAAAGCTAGGAACCCAGCCGAGTTTGTTGCCAGATTTTTCTAGGCTGGGGCGCGTACGCGAACTGGCGTATTTACCTAGCTTTAATACATTCCAAAATGATCCTTGTGATATGATTGAATATCACAAGGATCATTTTGGATTTGTGATATGATATTTTTTACTTTACTTTACTAGTTCCATACCATTTCTAGTGGAGGTTCTCCTAGAGCGATGTCTGTGAATCTCGTCCGAGATCCTCTCGAGGTTCCTCAGAGCGGAGGAGTACTGCTGCTTCGTCTCCGAGACCTGCACCTCCAGGGTCTGGATCCGCGCCTTCTGGGACTCCAGAGCTGTGTTGATGCGCGCCTTCTCTTCGAAGTACGGCCTGGGGAGTTGTTATGGTATAGGAACTGTACACTAGACCCGTATTTAAGAAACCTAGAGTGTGAATCGTGACCTCGATTTGATAAAAGTATTATATGAAGAACTGTCAAAAATCTATGCTTGAGTTTCGTTCTTGAATACGGACCTAAGACTGAAGGTCTGGAGTTGAAAGAACAAACGTTGTTGTGTCAGCTTATATTCTTATCACTTTTTCGGGCATAATCCTTGCAATTGTTATAGCAAGTGCAATTGAAAGAGTTTAAGCATGATCTGTATGGCAGAAGTGGACGGGCTGGATTCGAACCTGCGTCTAATGGACCGGCAAACGCTAAAACCGCTAGGCCATCACGCGAACACCGGCTCGAATGCAAATATTGGATGCTAATGAACATAATAATAACATATTTATCAAATAATTAAGAATAGTTTGTAGTTCGAGAAGTTCAATTATATTTGTTCGACTTGCATAACAAGAATTCAAGACTATCAAGGTTATATTTAATTCAAGCACAATTGATTGATCAATCAAGGTCAGTCCAATCATGCAATGTAATTTATACTCGCATGCATTTGTCGACATTTAGGCCAACCATGAAACATAAATTTCGAAGTTTCGGGCCGAAGTTTCGTGCAATGCGTACCACGGATCATGTTAATTTCACGAAAAAGGCACGTGACAGTGACAAAAATTGTATGAAACTTCATGGTAACCGTTCATTTGGCTCTGATGAGTACAGTACTGAGAGACATTTTCATGGTAAACTAGCTTGTGGTTACCGGCCTGGCCAAGACGCATGTAGTGGGGGTTCGATTCTCAAAACATGCAACATTATCTACGTTCTATATGAACTTTGATATTCAAAAAACATGCGCAAATGAAACAAAATAGATTAAATCATGCATAGCAAACATAATTAGTGTTTTTAAAATAATCTTACCCCAAAGCCAAAAACAATTATATCATAATATTATAATGGTTTTTTGCATTTGCCCTAGATTCGATTGAACGACGTGCAGCCCCCATACCATGAACTCTTAGAGCGATTCAAATTAGGACCTAAACTGAATTGTCAAAAAAATTTGTACCATGAAATTAATAATTATTGAAGTCATGGTACAAATTTTTTTGACAATTTAGTTTACGTCCTAATTTGAATCGCTCTAAGAGTTCATGGTACGGGGGCTGTAAGGCTTATTGGCGATAATTCACTGGTTGAAGCCAACTTACAGAGCCTTGAACACAGGCGTCGAGTTGCCAGACTATCGGTATTCTACAAGATTCATTTTGGTGATTGTGCGCAGGATCTTTCCGACCTTATCCCTCCATCCCCTTTCTACCACCGGACTAATAGGCGTACGGCAGCGTACCACCCGTATCTGGTCTACATCCCACCATGCCGAACCAAACGCTTTTAATCTTCTTTTCTCATTAGCACGAGTAAAGAATGGAACTCGTTGCCGGGGTCTGTTTTTCCGGACCAATACAATTTAGGAGTCTTTAAGGCCAGAGTGAAAAGGTTCTTTCTAGGCAAGCGTGCTCCATCATCGACCACACCATCACTTACCATCAAGTGAGGTGGTGGTCAAACGCTTGCCTATAATCAATTTAAAAAAAAATGCTGATGTGGGGGTCCTTACGAAAGTTAAATGGTAGCTGGCTAAGTTGTTCCTAACAAATCAACGATTAAGCACTGTTCCGCGTAGTCACAATTTGGATGGGTGACCGCCAGTGGCAATTTCAACTGAGCGCTCCCGTGCTTCGGAGGGCACGTTAAGCAGTCGGTCCCGGCTTTTTCAAAGTTGTTAGGCCATGACAGAGGCCTTCGGGCGGCCTAAAAACTCTGTGTGAAAACTGAAATTATTGGGCGAATACGTCTCGAGGTGACGAGCGTAGTGCAGTGCCTCGCAGAACTTTGAACTATAATAAATTTAAGTAAACTAAGTTTTTACACTATACGACACAATATCGCTCTTCGTCCACGACACACCGCATACGACAGTAAAAACGAAAATGTCGTCCACGACCTACGGCTGTCGGGTCGTCTGTTGTGAAAACGCTCGAGGCTTAGCGTAGCCAAATCATGCAAAAATAGAGTATAAGAGTTATACAAAGCTTGCAACAGTATTTAAAGCATGCAAAAAGGACAAAAGATAATGCCCAGATTCATAAAATCAGTCTCTCCTTGTCATTCTTATATTAATCATACAATAATGACAAGAAAAGACAATAATCAGCAAGCTACTATAACGACAGTTTATTTTATGAATAAAGGCATTAGTGAGTAAGTCATGCAAAAAGGACAAAAGTTGTGTAAATAATGCAAAGGTAAATAAAGATCAGTACCAAACACGAGCTAGGTGCGTCGACCGGCGGCGGGCGCCCTGCGGAAAGTACAAACTCTGTGCAAACTAATCAAGCCGGTAGGGCATGTAAGTCTATCGCAGTCGATTGCTAGTTGTTGCACTAGCCGTCTCTTTCACACCTACAGCGTGTACGTGTAAAGGCCACATTGCCAGCTAGCGTACGAGAGCGCGATATTTTTGCTTCTGAAGTTTGTGGTGTCAATCAAAGTATGATGCTTGCACCTCACTTGGCTTATTTGCTCAAATATTTGCGTTATTTCGTCAATACAAAGTCAGCTCTGTGAAAGTAATAAACAAAGCTAAGATTGTATAAATGTGATAAAGAAAACATTTGAGCAAATATGCCAAGTGAAGTGCCAGCATGAAATATCGCTCCCTCGCAAGCCTGTTGGCTATGATGTGGCCTTTAGGATCGACAAACGTTCAATAGCGATAGACTTATATAATAACCTTACAGGTCTACTCTTGAAAGCGATAAAACGATAATCGTGCCTTTCGTCTCATCATTTGCTGATAAAAAAGTAGCTCAACTTATGTCGGTGACAACTTTTTGATGGCCTCGGGGTGGCGCGGTTTGCGAGTGTTGAGAAGCGAGAGATTAAGTAAGGGTTCGTGTACGGTCTAAGTACCGCACAGTTTTGCAATACAAGCATTTTTGTTTCATAGCGCGAAAACGGGCAACGCGAGTCAGGCCGCTACTAACACGCGACTCATCAACGTCTCTTCAACTAATTGTTAAATAAATGCAGTGTCAAACAAATCCACATCTTTACTTTTACTGATGTCCTACACAGTTCGATTACCGCCGCGGGGTATTTTTAATTTTTTTATTTATAACCACTTTCTATTACAAAGTATTTAATATTGTACCTTAGTAACCTACATAGGTTTTAAAAATGCTTGCATGAACTGCAAATATTCCTTCCTTTTTGTGGTAAGTATGTGTCTTATATAAGTTATCTGGTAAGAACAGGTAGATAGCGTAAAAAAATATCTAGCAATAATTATTTATTATTTAAAATTGAATTTAGACCATTCACGGATATAGGCTGAAGCACGAAAACTATCACGATATATCGTTTAGCAAGCAAGAGTAGACAAGAATTAGGGCGGGGCCACAGTGACCGCGGGCGCGGAGGCAAGAGAAAGTATCTAAATATAATGTGTATATTTCACTGATGGTTATTAACATAATTTTCAAGTATAAAATATTTCACTCTTCTTAACACATATACATAGTTTGTATAATAAAAAAACTCAAAACCGCGCGGCGTCCACTAGTCATTGATATTAAGTACAAGTGGTGCCATCTACATTTGAACGTGGAAATAATTGGATCGAGTTATGCAGAAAGTAGCCAAGTATTTTACAAAAATGGTCTTTGTTGTATTTGTGATGAACCGCGATGTCTTATAGCTGCATTTATAATGCAGTATTTTTGGGTAATGTAACACAATAAGGCTGTTTTCTGCATAACTCGACCCAATTGTGAAATGGCAATAAAACTTTTCAAAATCTTTCAGCATATAATTTTAAACAAAGCAAAATCTGTTAGGTAACTATAGAAAATTGTATTAGAGTACCTATAAAGTACATCTTAGTATTTCTAAGTTCTTGTTAGTATCTAGTTAAAAGCATTTCAGAAGTATCTGCTAAGCAAACCTACCTCTAAATACAAGCGTAGAAGAACTACGTCATAGAATTAAGAATCAAACCAAGAAACTCAAAATGCAGGTGAACTTATAATTTACAAAGCAGATTGTACAAAAAAGTCACATTAGTATAGTACGAGAGGATCTAGGCATTCGTGAAGTTAGCCGTTAGCGATGCACAAAGACAATATGGATCGAAAAAGATGCATTGCGCATTGAAACGCTAACTTCACGACTGCCTAGATCCACAGGCCATACTATACCTATGTAATTTCTGTTTTTATATCTACACTATAGGCAAATACTGGGATCTTACCTAGACTTCGCAATGTGCCGCTTAAGTCCGCTCTGTAGTTGTTGGACAAGAGCGGACGCCGCTCTGTGTGAAGCGGATTTCGTCCGGTGGATGGTGGTAGCGGACGCGCGGTCAGATTCCGCCTTGAAACATCGGATTTACAAGTTGACAAACGATATTAGCTTATTTCACGAGTTCACAAGGATTCGTAACTTGCCTATGAGAAACATAAAGTTGTCTATGTGAGACCAAAAGTTGTCAATGCGAAACATAAATTATGTAATTGCATACCTACCAGGTTAACTTAATGTATGGCGTATGGCTGAGCATCTTATGAGACTTTGTGAGACATAAGTTGACTATGCGAGACATAAAGTTGACTATGTGAGACATAAAGTTGTCTATGCGAGACATAAAGTTGACTATGTGAGACTATGCTTGAATATTACATGTCAACTTTAAACAGATCTCTTGACTATACAAATATCATAACACCAGATTGTCTCTTTCTACTGGCTTGATAAAGTAAGTAAGTTCGTACGAGTCAGTGGCCAGCTCTGCTGACGTTTTAGGCCGCTTGATAACGCCAAATTCCATCCTGTTTATAAGGGTACAAAAAGTCAGCAGTAAATTGTAATTGGAATTGGATCGGAATTGTCGTTGGGTTCAAGAGTAAGGCCCCCAAGATTCTTATGTGACTGTTGGGTATGTTAAGTTTAAAGCATTACCTGGTTAACTCTATGCGTGGCGTGGTTGAGCATCTCCTGCCAGGCGGGGTCGAGCGTGAGGCCGCCGTCCGAGCCCGCTGCCAGCCGCGCCAGGCCCTGCTCCGCGAGGTACACCATCTCGCGCGCGGCTGCGTGAGCGCTGTTCGCCTTGTCGTACGAGATGGTGGCTGTTTGCAACTCTTGTGATGTCTGGAATCATTCGGTTGGTAAACAATCGTTAATTCAATATTGGAGGATATTCCAAACAGCGGCATCTACGCCCAGGATAAGTAATGCTTGTGAGTCTTACAATGTATTTACAAAGTCACACACAATTCTATTTACTACGGTGCCCTTCTACATAACTTGGGGCATGCCTACCTACTGTATACCAACAATAAAGTTTTATTACCTTCTTTTCTTTATACTCACAATATTAGATCTAAATCTAGCTTCATAGTATGGGCGTGCTTTGTGCACGCTGGTGCCTAGCTTCTTGGTCAGTTGCTGGATGCGGAGGTGTCCCTCGGCGAGCAGGCGGCGGAACGCGAGCCGAGCCTCATCCAACTCAACCTCGAGCCGGTTGATCTCATCTGTGGCTGTGTTCAGGCGCTCTAGCTCTATCTGTAAAAGTTGGAGCAGCTTTGTTATTTTGTTATTGTATATTTTTAGCAGAAGACTAATGAGCCTGGGTTTCAAACGTGGAATCAATCAACTGATCTGCTTATATGCACATAGTTCACCAATACCTGAAAGAGGATATATGAAACAAAAGTAAAGGAAAGTATAAAATATATTTATTCAATCATATCACAAGGACCATTTTGAAATGTCTTAAAGCTAGGTAAATTTACGCCAGTTCCACGCGCCCCAGCCTAGAAGAATCTGGTAACAAACTCGGCTAAGTTCCTAGCTTTTTTTTTGATAATCCCTCTTGATCATAAAGCTTCAGTGTGGTGCCGAAAAAACGAAAGTCTGACATTTTACGCCGCAAGCATGATAATTTATAACACATTCATTGAAGTTTATTAAGTATGTTTGATATTTCTTATTTTATGTGTTACATACTTATTTTTTTTTTATCTGAAATAAATATTAATATTATTATTTGTGGATTTAGTAATTGCACCATGATTTTCCTGCTCTTAAAAAGCATTTATGTTATCGCACAGAAACCCTCAATAATTTTGAGATAAATATAATATAATAATAATAATAATGCTGGACAATCCACACAGCATATAAGTAAGATATGATGTAAAGATAACACAAACTTAACAATAGGTAGGTAGGTACCTAGCTTAAAAATAATAAATATTTTATTTAAGGCAAGTAAATTATATTAATAAATTTGTTTTATATTATAGTGTACCTATTTTATAATTGCAGATATTTTATCATTTCATTTGCAACTTGTAATACCTACCGAAATGTTTCTTGCAAAATAAAAGTTCATTGCTTACAAATAACAAAACAGCTGAGCTGAGAACTATCACACAAAAGCTATTGTTTCGCTAACTACAAAAAAACTATGAATTTAAGCTTCCATTCACATTTTTATGTGAAAATTTTATAAGTAATATTTATCTTACAAGTTTAATGATGCAGGTGTATTGATAGTTTTACTTTTATCTTCAAAATTATCGATTTACCTGTACTCGAGGATCCAAAGCTTCCGCGCATTCTGCTCCGCTATCGTTCATTGTACTTTATTCATCTTAGTTTCATAAACACACAATCATGAAAAGGATTTAATTATTTTGATGTACTTTATACAATAATCATCCCTATATGGAGTTTTAGCCGAAAATATAGATTTTTACAACGCGTAACCACCTACTTCAACACTACACCAAATCTTTGCACTACACAACACAGTACTTTTCAATTTCAAGGAAACCAACCAACTAACCACTAGTCATGGAAATGATTGCTATTTTAAAATCATTATCATATGATGATATTATAAAATTTTGTCACTGCTATTTCACATGCTATTTTTCACAGGCAATGATTTTCATTTTGACGGTCTAAAATAGAATAGAATAGAAAAATATTTATTTAACGCCACACAATTAACATAAAAATAAAAATGGCAATACAAATTAAAACTTAACAAAAAAAAAAAATATTAAATATGTCATTTGGTGAAAGCTACTAGTGCTATCTCTTCTTCTTCTTTTAATTTGTGGCGTCTGTGGCTGAGTTTGCCACAATTTTGCCAATGTCAATGTCGACAGGGTTGAAACTTGAAACACAATGAAACACTATATCCACTAGAACGTCCAGTGGCACTATAATACCACAAAAGTTTTTACCAGCATACGTCCATGGTACTAAAAGGCCACAAATCAATCCAATAAGAAACCTTAGTGGATTCTATTATGATTCAACTTTAGTCGATCAGGAACTTAGTCGATTATATTAATGTTGAACTACGATTCTTTTGATATACAACACTAGGCAAATAAGGAAGCGAATATTTTACCGTGATTTAATATGTTTTATGTGACGTCATGGCGGGTCGAATTTCACGTCCGGATTTAATTGCTTTGTTTTATTTCTTATTTTATGTCTAACTATTTATTTTATACCAAAAGAAAGCCAGATACGTCTGCTTTAATACAAAAATAATAACCGGTAGGTATCGTTTGTATAATTTAAACTCTAAGCTAAATAAAATAAAAAAAGTCATGAAAAAAATGAACGAACGGATGACGTACTTTGGTATATTATTATCATGTTGTCGCACTTGAGACGGCCTACAAGAAGAAGAAACACAAGGTTGACAATGGAAGATCTGAGACAGAAGATGGTCGGTTTATAGTGCTATCTCAGATTATTAGTGCTACAGAAGGTGATATATAATGAGTAAAGTCGCTCTCTACGCCATGATGATTGTTGGTTTTATATATATACAGTTTATATATATACAGCTGTTGTACGTTTCCCCCGCACAGCTGATTAGCGCATTTTTATTTTTTATTTGCAATCAATCATTATATCAAATTCTGTCAAAGTCAATAAAAGTGTCAAAGTGTTTAAAGTGTCAAAAGTTACGTTTTTTGACGTGGCAGAATGAATTTGCCTTGCACTGCCACAAACTAAGAGACAGCCACCAGAAAAAAAAAGAAAGTTAGTTGACGATTTCTTAGACAAAATAAATGCAAAACAGAACTTTACGGGCATGTAGGTTAAAATTAACCCGCACTAAAATTAAAGCTTAAAATTAACCCGCACTAAGATGCCAAGTTTGGTCAAAATAAATAAATAAAAATAAAATCTGTTTATTTCGAGTAACTTTTTTGACTCATAGAAGTAGGTAACAGTCAAAGGTCATTATCGTTTGACGACGTACGTATCGACAATGTATTTTTCTCTCTTTTCGCACGCCGTAAATAGGCATTTAGCGTGTCTCGCTCTCGCTCGGGACGGTTTTACCGACCGAATGCTCCTCACCAATCGAATCACCTGCTACAGACACGATTACTTCCGATTAAATCCGAACGCTCTTTGATATCATTTGCTGTGAAATATAGCTTAAATAGCAGTCATAGTAGTGCTCTGCACACGGAATGACGTGATGATTTTATTATTTGCTGTGATTTAGAGCAAATAGCAATGCACCTGACACGATGATTTCCGATGAATACCGAACAATCTGTGAAATCATTTTGCTGTGATTTAGAGCAGTGTGTGTGTAGGTAAGGAGCAGGTGTGACGTATGAAAACTTATTTCATATGATTTTGCACTGCTATCTATGATATGTTCCATGGCTACTAACCACAGCACACTTTTATCCTAGGAGGGAGTACGGACCAACCAGACCCTCGCCTAACTTGAGCACATACACTAGTATGATGCTTGAGCGCAGGGTTGGATTTAAGCCCGATGAAAACTGTAGTACAAAAACCATAAAATAGTAGTATTTCTAAGAAAATTGTAGTACACTTTATAAATTCATCTAAAACGTACTTATAATCATGAAAACCAACATTAACTTTGCCAATATTTTATCTATTTATCTTCTTCTTTTTTTGATTACTTTTTGAATAAAAAAAAAAAACACGGAATATAATGAGAATTTACTCAGACAAATTGTCTGAGCCTTTCACAGTATGGCAGTAGGGCAGCTAACGCCATCTGTCAAAGCAATCGGAACTACTTTTTTTTATCTCAAATCAAAACATCTCATTACGTGACGCATCTTGACTTTGACAGCTTTGATTTGGCTGTTTTGTTTGATTTGTCAAAATGACATTTCAGTATTTCACGCATGCTCTAGAGATTTTAATAGATATTACTAGAAAACTGACGTACCTATTATTGACAGGTTGCTGATAGAAATCAGATTACAACCGGAGAACGACATAATAACCCAGCTGTTCGTCGTTAATCTCGAATCGAAAACATCTCATTGAAACTGTAGTATTTTAGCGTACTACCCTTAGGTATGGGTAGTAAGTAGTACGAAGTATGAAATTGTAGTACAAATATTATAGTACTGTAGTACGAATCCCAGCCCTGCTTGAGCGAGCACCTCACCCCTCTCTTCCCACTCGTCTTCTCCACCACACACACAAACACACACACACACACGCACGCTCGTGGTGCCCACCAATCACTCATCAAGTCTTGCCAACTCACAGAAAACCCTACTGTTACATGATGAGTTAGGTCAGGCAGGACTTCAGGACGGACGGTATCAGTTTCATCAGTTTACAGTGAGATTTATACTATTGTGACGATTTTTTTCATTTTATTTAATCAACCTTAGGTACAACCTCACAGAAACAACCAATGCGATAAACTAGAAACTATTAGATCAAATTATTAAATGGCATAGATCACTGTAAGTACACAAACATGACAAATGACACTTGTCAAGTCAAATGATAATGACAATGACATTTAAGCGTATTTTGACATTAAAAAAACTAAAAAAATAACCTCAAAAATAGAGAAAACTCAGAAGCAAAGCAGTTCGTCAGACAGCGTGTATTTGTTTACTGTATTTTATTTAATTTTTGCCTTAGTATGCATAGATTGTAAAGGATACAACAATGCAGGTAGTTGAAGGGCACCCTGACCTTATCAAAACCATTGAAGATGGCGAAGAAGTTGAAGATTTATCTGAGGAATCTGATGAAGAAGTCGAGGTTAGTTCATTTATATTCGTGTCCTGTCCAATGTAAACAGTGAAATGTGTTAATTTAGAATTTGTTAGTTAATAAAATTGCATTTTAAATATTCCAGCATCAACCCTCCAAACAAAAGATCAAAAGGAAAGCAGATTTCAACCCAAAATTCCAGTTTGTTTCTTCAGTAGAAGAATACAACAAGGTAAACATTCTCTTCATGTAATTATCTTCTGCCTGCTGCCTGCAGCTTCCCTCGCGTGGAACCAGCTTAAAAATGTTTACTACTACATGTTTCTACAGTTCTCAATTTTTTTTATCCATGTACCTTTCATAAAAAAACGCATAATTTAATAAATTACATCATACAATTTCAATCAAATATCCCCAGTCAATATTGTCTATATACATTTGTTATTAACTTTAGAAAAATAAGCTCAAATAAGTGTTTTATGTGTAAGTATAGTTTTATATTATGCTTATTTGACAGAATCCCTGGGACAACCTACACAAATATATCCGGCGCAATGTAAAAAGGACCCTAGATGAGAGAATTGAGAGAAAGAGAGCACAGGTGAAAGTTGAAGGAAGTAAAGATGTTGACACTGACTCTGATGTTAATGGTGAGTTGATCACCGTCCCGTCGGACCTCCAAGCAATCTCTCTCATAAACGCATTTGTACATAAGTTCCAACAAGTCAACCTTTCTGCTTACAATCTATCTTTACAGCTTGTTCATATAAGCTGGGATATTTATAATACTTGAAAATTCCCAATTTTCTATATTGTTATAAAATTATAACTTACAACAGCTTTATGCTATGAATTCTCAGATGGTGATGAAGATGTCAATGAGCTAGAAATATCTGATGATGAACTTAAAAAGGATGAAATTAAAACAAAGGACAAGAAACTTAGTAAAAAGCAAAAATTAAAACAGGTTTGTAACAACAATAATTAAACTTATTTGCGCATGCATACTAAAATACATAACAAATTGAAGCTTTAATTGATGAGGTTTTTGTTTTTATCCAGTTATAAGTAATAATTTAATTTTTATTTTAACAATAAAAAACAGACGAAAAATCTCTAGTACTATTCCGCTTAACCTTTTAACTGATGAGGTCACACAGTTACCACAGTTAACCTCAAAAGAAAAATATCGACACGTGTTTCATCCCTCCACGGGACATCCTCAGGACCATCGACTTGTTCTCCGGCAGACATGTTACTCCAGCGCTCGACGGAGCAACACAACAATTCAAAGAACCAGATTCTTAAAGTACAAGCTTTGCTAAGTTTGAATCTAGATAGCGTTGTGTTTCAAATGTCTGCCATCCATATACGAGCTATTAGAAGACTAAAAACATCGGGTCCTGACATTGTTACTATAAGGATAAGATGGAACTGACATGGTCCATAAGGACAAAAGTTCCCTAAAAAATAGAAAAAAAAAATGTCTGCCAGTCATTTTATTGTTTACTAGCTGCCGCCCGCGGCTTCGTTCGCATGTAACTCGGGAACCTTACTTTTTTCCGGGATTAAAGTAGCCTATGCCGTATTCCAGGTCACTATCTACATATGACCTAGATGATAAAAAAGCTTGGGACGAATGTGCTCCAACTCTACTTGGAATCCATAACAATAGCAAGGGTCATGCCAAAAAAGTGATAGGAACCCAGCCGGTGTTGTTGCCAGTTCTTTTACGGCATGGGCGCGTTGGAACTGGTGTAAATTTTCCTAGCTTGTAAGACGTTTCAAAGTGATCCTTGTGATTCTACTGAATAAATAATTTTTGATTTTGATTTTGATTTTTTGATTTTATGTATTAAATTCCAACCAAATCGGTTGGTTGTCGAGTTATAGATTAACAAACTTCCAAACATACAATTATCCAAACTTTCGCATTTATAATATAAGTGTGATATGTAAATATGTTATTTCAGGAAATCAAGGAAGATGACATAGAAACCGGAGCCCGTGTAGAGTATGACTCGGATTTCTTTGAAGAACCGCCACCGTATGATGAAAATGCTTCATTCTACATGATGAACTTATCACGGCCACTGCTGAAGGCTATTGGGTCATTGAACTTTGTACATCCTACTCCGATCCAGGCCGCTACAATACCTATTGCTTTACTGGGTAAGTGAAGCGCTTGTGAGCTAACTGAGGGGGCATACAATAATTAGGTACGTCAGTTATTTTGCGACTAGTAAGTAGTAAGATCCACCAATCCGCATTGGGTCCGCGTGGTGGATTAAGACCCAATCACTCTCGCATGAGAGTAGGCCAGTGTCCCAACAGTGGGAACATTAGAAGGCTGTCATGATGAAGTAGTAAGATGTCGTGAGACTCCCAAAGTTTAGAACGCATTTTATGAATGAAAAACAAATTTAAAAAGTTGATGAACAAACATTGTTTGCCAAGAACTGTGGAAAACCTCATTCGGGCATTATGTTACACCATATATCTTTAGCTTTACAGTGGCCGATCTGCCTCCGCTTCGCACGGGTGCAATGGTAACTCATGCACCCATGCGAAGCCGGGGCGGGTCGCTAGTGATAAATATAGCCTTTTTTTTTTTTTTTATACAACTAAAGTGGCAACCAAGCGTACGGGCCACAAGATGGTAAGCGGTTACCGCAGCCTATGGACGCTTGCAATACCAGAGGTATCACTCGCGGGTTGCCACCTTGAGGCTAAGATCGAGAGCCTCATGTGCCAGTAATTTCACCGGAAACCATACCCTTCACACCGGAACACAGCAATGCGAGCATTACTGCTTGGCGGCAGAAATAAGTATGGTGGTAGTCCTTCCCCGGACAAGCTCTATCACAGAGAACTCTACTACTATATATATGTTCTCTAGCCTATGTTAGTCAGGGATTTTTATTTAAGTGGACTCCCTTTTCCGCATTTGGACGGGCATTTGGTCCGTTGTGCGTAGTCAGGGATATGTAGCATTCTAATGGTGAAACATTTTTTTGAAATTGAACCAGTAGTTTTTGAGTTCATTTGTAGCAAACAAAAATACAAATCTTTTTTTTTATATAATATTAGTATAGATATAGTCTTTTATAGATATTATATTATCTTCTTATTAGAGTTAGAGTTAGTTTTTTTTTTTTTTTTTTTTTTATACAACTGAAGTAGCAACCAAGCGTACGGCCCACAAGATGGTAAGCGGTTACCGCAGCCTATGGACGCTTGCTATACCAAAGGTATCACTCGCGGGTTGCCACCTTGAGACTAAGATCGAAAGCCTCATGTGCCAGTAATTTCACCGGAAACCATACCCTTCACACCGGAACACAGCAATGCGAGCATTACTGCTTGGCGGCAGAAATAGGTATGGTGGTAGTCCTTCCCCAGACGAGCTCTATCACAGAGAACTCTACTACTCTTACCATTAATATTATATATATCCCCCCTCCCCCCCCCATGAGGAGCTTGTCTGTCCTGAACCCTTTTTTTGTCGCCCTGGGTGCGCCCCTGCTTTTTTTGGTCTTGAAATGTTTGTAAAAGTTTAGGGAATGTTTAAACGATGAGAAAATATACTTGGTGTAAAAAAATTACGCGAGTGAAACCGTGCCGGATCTACTAGTATTAAATAAAGTCCCGCCGTCTGTCCCCATTTATGTACTCTTAGATCTTTTAAACTACGCAACAGATTTTAATGCGGTTTTCATCAATAGATAGCGCAATTCAAGAGGAAGGTCTGTCTATAGCACGTGCTAAGTCGGGGCAGGTCGCTGGTATTAATATATTTTGTAATGTAATCCCAGGTAAAGACGTATGCGCGTGCGCAGCTACCGGTACGGGCAAGACGGCCGCGTACATGCTGCCCATCCTAGAGAGGCTTCTGTACAAGGCGGCGGGCGGAGACAGGGTCACCCGCGTGCTGGTGCTAGTGCCCACGAGGGAACTAGGCGCTCAGGTATGTCAAAGAAAGAGTTTTTGTGATAGAGCTTGTCTGGGGAAGGACTACCACTATACCTATTTCTGCCGTCAAGCAGTATTGCTCGCATTGTTGTGTTCCGGTTCGAAGGGTATGGTTTCCGATGAAATTACAGGCACATGAGACTTTCCATCTAACGTTTCAGGGTTGTAACACGCAAGTGATATCTATTATGTTGCATGCGTACATGGGCTACGGTAACCGCTGATCATCAAGTGGGCCGTACGCTTGGTTGCCACTTTAGTGGTATAAAAAAAAAGGGTCAAGAGAGTTTTAATCAATAAATTTACAGGTTTACTTACTACATATTTAGAAAAAATAAACGGTTTTTGACACGTTTTTTAAGATTTTTTCATAAAGCGCTGAAACAATTTCGATTAAATTATATGGGACTGACACTGAAGTACCTGGCGTATCAAACAAAAAACAATATTCAATCGAAATAATAACCTTATTCAATCTCGATCTGTTGATCTGAGGGGTGATTGTGTAATTCGTTAATCGATTTCACTTGGTTTCAATCAAAAACTGACATATATATTAATCAATCAATCAATCAATACATTTATTGCTGTCATATGGTACATTATGTAGTTGTTACAGAATAAGTAGTATCACACATGAACCCTGTTATTAGGGTATTGCAACATGGAGAAAGGCCGAGGTTTATGCATTAGGTATTCATATTAAAAAAGTAGATAGATAGGTAAGTATGTCATGAATTGAATGATAATGTTGGTATCTAATAATAAATAAAATTGTTAGTGACGATTCATAATGATAGCTTATAAAATTAATATTCAAGCAAAACTGATCATTTGTTTATTTTTTTTTTGATTTGATTAATTTTAATATGTATCTAAATAATAACATAAATAATAATTGTCATGTCATGTCAGAGAATATGAATAATAATAGTAATGACAATATGACAGCTTACTGACAGTTTGCTGATTGAAATCGGATTGCAACCGAGTTGCGCAATTTGTGGCAAACTCAGCCACAGACGCCATAAATAAAAGAAGAAGAGTTGCGCAATCGAATGGGTTGATATAAGGTTTCATTCGACCAACATCTGCCCCCCGTTTGCGTAATTCGGTTGCAATCGATTTCACTTGGTTTCAATCAAAAACTGACGTATTTTGTATAAATGTGACAACTCTATCCAATCAAGAAGTGTGTGTGTGTGTGTCTGTGGGTGTGTTACATTGTGTTTGTTGTCAGGTTCATGCTGTGACACGGCAGTTGACTCAGTTCACAACTGTCACTGTTGGCCTCTCAGTTGGTGGATTGGATGTCAAATATCAGGTAACTAAAACATTTAAGAGTAGTAGAGTTCTCTGTGATAGAGCTCGTCCATGGAAGGACTACCACCATACCTATTTCTGCCGCCAAGCAGTAATGCTCGCATTGCTGTGTTCCGGTGTGAAGGGTATGGTTTCCGGTGCAATTACTGGCACTTGAGGCTTTCAATCTTAGCCTCAAGGTGGCAACCCGCGAGTGATACCTCTGGTATTGCAAGCGCCCATAGGCTGCGGTAACCGCTTACCATCTTGTGGGCCGTACGCTTGGTTGCCACTTCAGTTATTTAAAAAAAAAAAACTTCGAATTTTTAGTTCTTGTATATAGCACTGGCATTGGATACTGTTTTGTCTTTTAGACTTTGTCAGCGTTAAGTTTTTCATACACACTTCATTTACTTCATTCAGAAGCTGAATTTCGGGAATTACTTCCTAAGTGCATCCCTACATTTTATTAGCAATGTTTTTTGTTTTAATCAAGAAAATACAATAATTGTACAAAGAATATGTAATATAAAGGGAATATACTTGCCAAAATACGAGTTTAAAACTTAGCTTGGTAATTAGGGCTACTATAAAATTGTAATGTACATAAGAGAAATAAACATTTTTTAATTTAATAAAAAAAAAAATGTAATTTAATTTAATGTACCCTCCATTTCATGTTTCTAGTTTAGTTATGCTTATAGTTACGGCTGTGCGTTGAACTCTCAGTCAGTCACGAAAGCATAAATATTCTGTATATCGCACGAAACTTTTTAGAATACTTGATGAAAACCGCATTGAAATACGCAACGGATTTCAACGCGGTTTTCATCAACAGAAAGATTTCAAAAAGTTTATTCAAGGTTCATACGTGTAGTTTACGCACCCATAACCCGGGGCGGATCGCTGTCGGATGATAAATATAACTTGTTGTAGGAGAGCGTGTTGCGTCGCAACCCTGATATAGTCATAGCGACTCCGGGCCGGCTGATCGACCACGTGCGCAACACTATGTCGTTCGGACTGCACGCCATCGAAGTGCTGGTACTCGACGAGGCTGACAGGTGAGCAATAACAATATGCATTTACTGACTAAACCTATACTCCAGATATGAGTCAAATATAGCCATATGCCAATCCGCATTCAATCCGCGTGGTGGATTATATTTTTTTTATGTCATCAACTGACAAGACAATCAAGGCGCCCACCTGATGTTAAGCACCACGCCTGACTATTACAAATGCAGTGCCACCCAAAGCTTAAAGTTTTTAAGTGTTTGCGTGGCACTGCACTGCGCTTATCACCCCGAAACATTCTTGTTAAGTCTCTTTCGCCCAGTAATTTCACTTGCTACAGTGCCCTTCAAACCTAAACACAGTAATGCTAACACTACTGCTTGGAGGTAGAATATCTGACACTGCGGTGGTACCCACCAAGACGCACTCTTGCTGAAGAGTCCTACCACCAGGTAACCTAATATATATAGTGTGCATACTGACATAAAAATACAGTATGCACACTAGATACTACTGCGTCAACCAGACTAACCCACTGCAGCAAGGGATAGAGAAAACTGGAAAAAAGGGAGCCTTTGCCCTGCATTGGGACAAGACAATATAGGCTAAAAATAAATAGGTAATAAATATTTGTGCAATAAAGAATTAAATAATAAAAATAAATAATAAAGCGGGAGTGGTTGGGTCATAATTCCACTGTTGGGATACTGGCCTACTCTAGAGTAGGCTAGGTTCCCAGCAATATTAGAATAGGCATTTGATGATATTATTAAATTTTGTCACTGCTATTTCACAGGCAATGATTTTCATTTTGACGGCCTAAATTGTTCGCTCGTTTCGCACGCCATAAATAGGCAATTAGCGTGTCTCGCTCTCGCTCGGAACGGTTTTACCGACCGATGCTCCTCACGAATCACTGCTATTTCGATCGATGACTCCCGATGAAATCCGACCAATTTGCGATATAATTTTCTATGATTTATAGCAGTGCACACGATGAAATGACACGATGATTTCCGATGAAATCCGAACGATCTGTGATATATATAATTTGCTATGATTTATAGCAGTGCACACGATGAAGACACGATGATTTTCGATGAATACCGAACAATCTGTGAAATCATTTGCTGTGATTTATAGCAGTGTGTGACGTATAAAAACTTATTTCATATGATTTTCACTGCTACTTATGATATGTTCCATGCGTATATTAGAAGCCTGTTATGATGTATAATTGTTCCTCATTCCCCGCAGAATGCTGGACGAATACTTCGCAGAGCAGATGAAGGAAATCATCCGTCAGTGCTCTCCGAAGCGGCAGACCATGCTGTTCTCTGCCACCATGAGCGAGCAGGTGAAGGATCTCGCCGCTGTCTCCCTCAAGAAACCTGTCAAACTATTCGTTGACAGTAACAAAGATGTCGCCTTCAATTTGCGTCAGGAGTTTGTCAGGTAAATACGCCTTTTGTGAGTCCTTTGTGCCCATCGAGCACTAAACGAATAGATGATATTATGTCGTAAGGCTGGTAGGTCCCGGCTTTTTAAAGTTGTTAGGCCATGACAGAGGCCTTCGTGCGGCCTAGAAACTCTGTCACCAGAGTTGACCACTGACTCATACGAACGAACGAACGAACGAGGTCGCATACATTTTACACTCATACTTCTATGTTAGATATAAGATAAATGCAAGGCCTTCTACCAATCCTATCTTGGTGACTTTTGTCCATCAAATCCGTTGAGTAGGGCTTTGGTGTCCTGTAATTACAGGTTTTTATAAACCTTTTCAGGCACCAGACTCTCGCAATACAGGTTTACTGGACTTTTGTCTAGGTATTAAGCATCAAACTACTGTACCTACCTATTTTAAGACCAAATGGTGAGAGAAAATAAAAATATTTTATTAATATTATTATTAAATATAGGAAAAATGTTGGTCATCTAATTCTAAATATTATCATGGATTTGTCAATGATAGCATTCTAACGCTTGCTTGCTTTTGCCGAATTGTTTTCAAACTAAGTAAATCAGTAGTAGTATCCGCCAGTTGATTTTTGACATCGTCATCAGCACCATATCAGCCAATAGAATAGAATTCCACTGTCTATGTCCATCATAGGTTTTATTATTATTATTTTTTCCCTTTTGTCTTATCAATCTCTTTCGAGCTAAAGCACAAATTAAAAAAATAATAATAATAAATTAATTAAAATAAAATGAAATTTATATCAAAACCTGGATGAGACTAGCACATGACCAAGAGGTGTGGCACATACAAAGGGAGGCCTATACTCAGCGGTGGGTGAAATCGGGCTGTGGATGATGATGATGATATATCAAAACGCTGTCTCTTTCTACAGGATACGTCGCGAGCGCGAGTGCGACAGAGAGGCGATGCTGGCGGCTCTGGTCTGCCGCACGTTCCGCGACCGCGCGGTTATATTCGTGCAGACGAAGAAGCAGGCGCACAGATTGCACATCGCACTTGGACTGCTTGGCATAAAGGTAAGCGTCGCAGGCGGACCTGCGTCCGCTGCGCCACATCAGTCGTCCTCTAAATCCACGAAATGTGTGTTCCCAGGTGGCAGAACTAAATGGCAGAACTAAATGTGTGTTCCCAGGTGGCAGAACTCCACGGCGCACTGAACCAGCCGCAGCGCCTGGACTCGCTGAGGCGCTTCAGGGAGGAGCAGGTGGACGTGCTGGTGGCGACGGACGTGGCGGCGCGCGGACTCGACATCCCCGGAGTCAAGACCGTCATCAACTTCACCCTGCCAGCAACCCTCGAACATTATATACACAGGGTGAGTTTGTATACTTCAACAGATAGTACAAGTTCATACGTACTAAATGCAGGCTTCTTACTGCATTTAGTACGTATAGTATTCAACTGCACCCTGCCAGCAACCCTCGAACATTATATACACAGGGTGAGTTTGTATACTTCAACAGATAGTACAAGTTCATACGTACTAAATGCAGGCTTCTTACTGCATTTAGTACGTATAGTATTCAACTGCACCCTGCCAGCCACCCTGGAACATTATATACACAGGGTGAGTTTGTATACTTCAACAGATAGTACAAGTTCATACGTACTAAATGCAGGCTTCTTACTGCATTTAGTACGTATAGTATTCAACTGCACCCTGCCAGCCACCCTGGAACATTATATACACAGGGTGAGTTTGTATACTTCAACAGATAGTACAAGTTCATACGTACTAAATGCAGGCTTCTTACTGCATTTAGTACGTATAGTATTCAACTGCACCCTGCCAGCCACCCTGGAACATTATATACACAGGGTGAGTTTGTATACTTCAACAGATAGTACAAGTTCATACGTACTAAATGCAGGCTTCTTACTGCATTTAGTACGTATAGTATTCAACTGCACCCTGCCAGCCACCCTGGAACATTATATACACAGGGTGAGTTTGTATACTTCAACAGATAGTACAAGTTCATACGTACTAAATGCAGGCTTCTTACTGCATTTAGTACGTATAGTATTCAACTGCACCCTGCCAGCAACCCTCGAACATTATATACACAGGGTGAGTTTGTATACTTCAACAGATAGTACAAGTTCATACGTACTAAATGCAGGCTTCTTACTGCATTTAGTACGTATAGTATTCAACTGCACCCTGCCAGCAACCCTCGAACATTATATACACAGGGTGAGTTTGTATACTTCAACAGATAGTACAAGTTCATACGTACTAAATGCAGGCTTCTTACTGCATTTAGTACGTATAGTATTCAACTGCACCCTGCCAGCCACCCTCGAACATTATATACACAGGGTGAGTTTGTATACTTCAACAGATAGTACAAGTTCATACGTACTAAATGCAGGCTTCTTACTGCATTTAGTACGTATAGTATTCAACTGCACCCTGCCAGCCACCCTGGAACATTATATACACAGGGTGAGTTTGTATACTTCAACAGATAGTACAAGTTCATACGTACTAAATGCAGGCTTCTTACTGCATTTAGTACGTATAGTATTCAACTGCACCCTGCCAGCCACCCTCGAACATTATATACACAGGGTGAGTTTGTATACTTCAACAGATAGTACAAGTTCATACGTACTAAATGCAGGCTTCTTACTGCATTTAGTACGTATAGTATTCAACTGCACCCTGCCAGCAACCCTCGAACATTATATACACAGGGTGAGTTTGTATACTTCAACAGATAGTACAAGTTCATACGTACTAAATGCAGGCTTCTTACTGCATTTAGTACGTATAGTATTCAACTGCACCCTGCCAGCCACCCTGGAACATTATATACACAGGGTGAGTTTGTATACTTCAACAGATAGTACAAGTTCATACGTACTAAATGCAGGCTTCTTACTGCATTTAGTACGTATAGTATTCAACTGCACCCTGCCAGCCACCCTGGAACATTATATACACAGGGTGAGTTTGTATACTTCAACAGATAGTACAAGTTCATACGTACTAAATGCAGGCTTCTTACTGCATTTAGTACGTATAGTATTCAACTGCACCCTGCCAGCCACCCTGGAACATTATATACACAGGGTGAGTTTGTATACTTCAACAGATAGTACAAGTTCATACGTACTAAATGCAGGCTTCTTACTGCATTTAGTACGTATAGTATTCAACTGCACCCTGCCAGCCACCCTCGAACATTATATACACAGGGTGAGTTTGTATACTTCAACAGATAGTACAAGTTCATACGTACTAAATGCAGGCTTCTTACTGCATTTAGTACGTATAGTATTCAACTGCACCCTGCCAGCCACCCTGGAACATTATATACACAGGGTGAGTTTGTATACTTCAACAGATAGTACAAGTTCATACGTACTAAATGCAGGCTTCTTACTGCATTTAGTACGTATAGTATTCAACTGCACCCTGCCAGCCACCCTGGAACATTATATACACAGGGTGAGTTTGTATACTTCAACAGATAGTACAAGTTCATACGTACTAAATGCAGGCTTCTTACTGCATTTAGTACGTATAGTATTCAACTGCACCCTGCCAGCCACCCTGGAACATTATATACACAGGGTGAGTTTGTATACTTCAACAGATAGTACAAGTTCATACGTACTAAATGCAGGCTTCTTACTGCATTTAGTACGTATAGTATTCAACTGCACCCTGCCAGCCACCCTCGAACATTATATACACAGGGTGAGTTTGTATACTTCAACAGATAGTACAAGTTCATACGTACTAAATGCAGGCTTCTTACTGCATTTAGTACGTATAGTATTCAACTGCACCCTGCCAGCCACCCTGGAACATTATATACACAGGGTGAGTTTGTATACTTCAACAGATAGTACAAGTTCATACGTACTAAATGCAGGCTTCTTACTGCATTTAGTACGTATAGTATTCAACTGCACCCTGCCAGCCACCCTGGAACATTATATACACAGGGTGAGTTTGTATACTTCAACAGATAGTACAAGTTCATACGTACTAAATGCAGGCTTCTTACTGCATTTAGTACGTATAGTATTCAACTGCACCCTGCCAGCCACCCTGGAACATTATATACACAGGGTGAGTTTGTATACTTCAACAGATAGTACAAGTTCATACGTACTAAATGCAGGCTTCTTACTGCATTTAGTACGTATAGTATTCAACTGCACCCTGCCAGCCACCCTGGAACATTATATACACAGGGTGAGTTTGTATACTTCAACAGATAGTACAAGTTCATACGTACTAAATGCAGGCTTCTTACTGCATTTAGTACGTATAGTATTCAACTGCACCCTGCCAGCCACCCTCGAACATTATATACACAGGGTGAGTTTGTATACTTCAACAGATAGTACAAGTTCATACGTACTAAATGCAGGCTTCTTACTGCATTTAGTACGTATAGTATTCAACTGCACCCTGCCAGCCACCCTGGAACATTATATACACAGGGTGAGTTTGTATACTTCAACAGATAGTACAAGTTCATACGTACTAAATGCAGGCTTCTTACTGCATTTAGTACGTATAGTATTCAACTGCACCCTGCCAGCCACCCTGGAACATTATATACACAGGGTGAGTTTGTATACTTCAACAGATAGTACAAGTTCATACGTACTAAATGCAGGCTTCTTACTGCATTTAGTACGTATAGTATTCAACTGCACCCTGCCAGCCACCCTGGAACATTATATACACAGGGTGAGTTTGTATACTTCAACAGATAGTACAAGTTCATACGTACTAAATGCAGGCTTCTTACTGCATTTAGTACGTATAGTATTCAACTGCACCCTGCCAGCCACCCTGGAACATTATATACACAGGGTGAGTTTGTATACTTCAACAGATAGTACAAGTTCATACGTACTAAATGCAGGCTTCTTACTGCATTTAGTACGTATAGTATTCAACTGCACCCTGCCAGCCACCCTGGAACATTATATACACAGGGTGAGTTTGTATACTTCAACAGATAGTACAAGTTCATACGTACTAAATGCAGGCTTCTTACTGCATTTAGTACGTATAGTATTCAACTGCACCCTGCCAGCCACCCTGGAACATTATATACACAGGGTGAGTTTGTATACTTCAACAGATAGTACAAGTTCATACGTACTAAATGCAGGCTTCTTACTGCATTTAGTACGTATAGTATTCAACTGCACCCTGCCAGCCACCCTGGAACATTATATACACAGGGTGAGTTTGTATACTTCAACAGATAGTACAAGTTCATACGTACTAAATGCAGGCTTCTTACTGCATTTAGTACGTATAGTATTCAACTGCACCCTGCCAGCCACCCTGGAACATTATATACACAGGGTGAGTTTGTATACTTCAACAGATAGTACAAGTTCATACGTACTAAATGCAGGCTTCTTACTGCATTTAGTACGTATAGTATTCAACTGCACCCTGCCAGCCACCCTGGAACATTATATACACAGGGTGAGTTTGTATACTTCAACAGATAGTACAAGTTCATACGTACTAAATGCAGGCTTCTTACTGCATTTAGTACGTATAGTATTCAACTGCACCCTGCCAGCCACCCTGGAACATTATATACACAGGGTGAGTTTGTATACTTCAACAGATAGTACAAGTTCATACGTACTAAATGCAGGCTTCTTACTGCATTTAGTACGTATAGTATTCAACTGCACCCTGCCAGCCACCCTGGAACATTATATACACAGGGTGAGTTTGTATACTTCAACAGATAGTACAAGTTCATACGTACTAAATGCAGGCTTCTTACTGCATTTAGTACGTATAGTATTCAACTGCACCCTGCCAGCCACCCTGGAACATTATATACACAGGGTGAGTTTGTATAATAATAGGCTTAGATTCACACATAAATATTCGCATCATGCAAAAACAGGCAGCCATACACAGGCACCATAACTAGCAAAGTTCTTGGGGAATCAATCGATCAAATTTATTAAAAAATTTTAATGACAAGTTTCAAGTTTGTAAGTACCAGGAATACGATTTTTCATACAAACTTTTTTATCCCTTTTCACCCCCTTAGGGGTTGAATTTTAATTACACCCCTAAGGTTAAGACGGATATACTTTAAAAATGTCAAGTCTCTATGACGAGTGGTTTAGGCTGTGCGTTGTCACCGGTCAATCAGGACAAAGATTCTTATAATATGTATTGATTGATTGATTGATGAGGACACAGTTCACACCAGAGTTCCTGAAGATGTCCCGTGGAGGAATGAAACACGTGTCGATATCATTTCTTTTGAAGGTAACTGATGTGAACTGTGGGTCATCATTAGTCAGAAAGCTTAGCGGAGTAATGCTAGAGATATTTGTATCGATATTGTAATGAAATTTGGAATATAGAAGGCTAAAGTCCTTGAACAACTAAAATAACACATAGGCTACTACTTTTATCCCGAAAAATGTAAAAACGCTAGTGAAACCGCGCGGGTCAGCTCGTATAAAATGAATGTAATCCCCAGGTGGGTAGAACGGCGCGGGCGGGGCGCGGGGGAGTGTCGGTGTCGCTGGCGGGCGAGGCGGAGCGGCAGCTGGTGAAGGCGATAGTGAAGCGAGCCCAGCGACCTGTGCGCTCGCGCGCCGTGCCGCCCGACATCGTCGCCAAGTACCGCAACAAGCTGGCGAGGCTCGAGCCTGAGATAGGTAACTCTATTCGTGCGGGCCAACTCGGGTGACAGAGCTTCTAGGCCGCCCGGAGGCCTCTGTCGTGGCCTAACAACTTTGAAAAAGCCGGGACCGACACGTGCCCTCCGAAGCACGGGAGCGCTTACTTGAAATTGCCACTGGCGATCACCCATCATAATGGTGAGTAACGGAACAGTGCTTAACTTCGTTGATCTGTAAAGAACAACTTAGCCAGTTATGTCACGAGCGCTCCTGTACGATAGAAAGAGATAGAGTAAGAGAGCGCTGAGATAGGTAAGTGTTGCAGACTTTGCAAACCCCAGCAATGAAGCTTTCGAAAAATTAACGCAAGATAATCTGGTGCTCTTCAGCAAGAGTGCGTCTTGGTGGGTACCACCGCAGTGTCAGATATTCTACCTCCAAGCAGTAGTATTAGCATTACTGTGTTTAGGTTTGAAGGGCACTGTAGCAAGTGAAATTACTGGGCGAATGAGACTTAACAACAATGTCTCGGGGTGATAAGCGCAGTGCAGTGCCACGCGAACACTTAAAGACTTTAAGATTTGGGTGGCACTGCATCTGTTATAGTCAGGCGTGGTGCTTAACATCAGGCGGGCTTCTTGGTTGTCTTGTCACTTGCTGACATAAAGAAAAAGAAAAAAGGTGGGTCATCTAGTAAATAAATAATTCAGAGCCATCTATCCCCAAGCTAATCTAAAACATAATTCCAGCGACAATCCTTGACGAAGAGTACGCGGAACGGCAGATGAACAAGATGCAGAAGCAGACAGAGAAGCTGGAGGTGACCTTAAAGGAAGAAGCACCGAAGCACGAGATCAAGAGGCAGCACGATTGGTTCCAGACTAACAAGGAGAAGAGAGAGGAGAAGGATAGGCTGGCGCTTACGAAGCACAAGGGGAAAGGTAAGCTGTTGGTCTGATAACATTGTTTTAGAAGAATAATGGCACATAATTGAAATTGAAATACAGGGTCAATCATTATCAACCTGACAACGAGACATTGTTGTTAAGTCTCTTTCGCCCAGTAATTTCACTTGCTACAGTACCCTTCAAACCTAAACACAGTGCAGCTTGCACACTACTGCTTGGAGGTAGAATATCTGGCACTGGTGTTACCCACCAAGACGGACTCTTGCTGAAGAGTCCTACCACCAGGTACAACGTAAACGATGCTGTTGTATGTGTAAGTGTCATGGTTGTCCCTACCTAATTATAGCAAGAGCGAGATAGCAAACTTGCTCGCGCTGGCATGCGCGCGCTTGGACCTACACAAAATGAAAATAAACGCGTGCCCTTAGCTTCAGTACCGAAAGGTGCCGGCGAACTCGCGACCGGTGGGATAAGTGAAACCGGTGGCAGGTAAGGAGTGGCCGTTCTGTACGTAGTACTAATATTCATTCTGTGATGACCACCTTAAGGTTGAGATTCATTTGAACGTCATAGATTTCACAGAAACTTTTATCAAGATTAAAAAAAGTATGTAAGCTCGTATGAGTCAGCGGCCAACTCTGTCATCTAGGCCGCCCGAAGGCTTCTGTCATGGCCTAACAACTAGGAAAAAGTGATAGACCACTTTCTTTGCTGAGTGTACCACGCGAGCGAAGCAGTGCTGACTGTACCACGGGCAGTAGATAAATCTAACCTTTTTTTCATAGAACCGCATAAGCAGAAAGGCAAGAAACGCAAACACGACGACGGCGAGGACTCCGACGATGGCGGCCGTAAGAAGAAGAAGAAGTTCACCAAGCACAAGGTGAAGGACACTCCCGAAGAACGCGTTAATCATGAAATGGAGAAGGTACCTAAAGTTATTTATAAGCTTTTAATAAAACACTTACATTACGTTATAAATAATAAATAAATAAATAATGCTGGACAATGGAATCAATCAAAAAAAAAACAGGATCATCTAGCCCCAAGGTAAGCTGCTGTTAAACAGAGCTGTATTATATGGGTATGGGTACTAGATGACTGATATATACTTAATACAATACAATACATAGATAGATATTATTATATAGAAAATACCCAGAACACCCGGAACAAATATTTGTAGATCGTACAAAAATATGAGCCGAGGCGGGAATCGAACCCGCAACCTCCGCGTCGCAGGCGGACAAGCGCTCGTTGCGCCACATGGGTCATCGGTATAAGACTCGATGGACCGATGACACTGGATGGTGAAAGCTCAAAATCGGCCATCACCGCACTCCTTCTGTTCGTTTTTTTTAGCTAATCAGCTGATATGTCGATGATGATGATGATTATAATACTAGCGACCCGCCCGGGCTTCGCACTAAACTATTTATTTAGTGTAAATCAAAAACTACTTCCTTCCTCTTGAATCGCTTTCTACTGATAAAAACCGCATTGACCGCGTGTTACGCGTAGTTAAAAATATCTAGTTGTACATAATACAGACGAGCAGAGCGAGCGACTTCTAAACTATGTGAGGACTTGCGAAAAGAACTAAAAAAAAAAAAATTTAATTCCAGGTGGCACTCCTACAATCTCGCGTGGCGAAACGCAACAAGAAGCAGCGTAGAATCCGCGCTGTAGACGATGACGACACCCGCCCGCAAAATCCTAACAAACCTCCCAAATTCCGGAAG
This sequence comes from Colostygia pectinataria, assembly GCA_951394395.1. Taxonomy (NCBI): domain Eukaryota; kingdom Metazoa; phylum Arthropoda; class Insecta; order Lepidoptera; family Geometridae; genus Colostygia; species Colostygia pectinataria. The sequence goes on along the minus strand of OX596370.1, from coordinate 6,519,860 downwards.
AAACAGAGCAACTTCACCAACGACTTAGTCGACACTTCCCGGACAACCGCTAAGAGACTCCGGTACGACGCGAACCAAGCCCAGAAAGGCAAGGCGCCAGGATTCAAAGGTCCCGGTCTGGGAAAGGGAAAAGGATCGGTGAAAGGTAAAGGGAAACCGATGGGCGGCAAACCTAAAGGAAAAACGTTTGGGAAACCACAGGCGCCTAAGAAAGCGGGACGGAGGAAATAAATGATCGTTTTGTAATGTGATGTTTTATTTAGTTCATTTACAGAAAAAAATTAAAAATTTGTAACGTCTTCCATTCTAGGTCGATTACGGTCACGGTGGCGCGGCGGTGTTGACTGTTTTTTCCATGGAACTAATATCTACTACCGTACAACGTTTTTCCTGTTTTGTAAAGAGAAAAGCTTCGTTTCTGTACTTTGACGTGATACTTTACTTGTGATAAACAGGTGGTCTATTTAGATCTCAGACACAGAATTTAGATAGCGCATTTTGAATAGCACAGACCATAATAATATTTATTAATAAGAACAAGGTCTTTCGATTCGAAATATTTATATTACTGACAAATAAAGGACAGCAAGATATGCTATGCCTCAAGTAGCTCAAAAGTCGTCAACATCAGCCAATCCGCATGCATTTTTCTCCAGTGCTTTTTATATTTTGAAATACGCGGTACACTAATTTGAACAATATTTACTATAACGATGATGATCGAATGAACTAAATAAATTATGCTGTTCGGTCTGTTGGGGACGCGCCGCGGCGCCGTGCGTGAGGCGCTTTGCATGGGAAGCTTTACAGTATAAGCAACAAGAAGTTCATCATAGACAAGCCAAATAAACCAAACCATAGACATAGAATTAAGCAAGCGTCGCGTTCTTTCAAGCGGATGTTGTTTATGGTCAGACATTTTTCTTTGGAAATTGAAGACGTAAATAAATTAGAAAAATACAATATTTTCATCGTATTTTTACAATTTTATTGTACATTTCGTACACCTCTTGATATGTGCCTGCTAAGACATCAATCTACCATGTGATAAATGTTCTGCGGAAACGAAATTGGTGAAGTTTTTTTTCGTCCAATATAGCGGGAAATCTACGTAGCGACGCGACTATCGTGAAAATCCGTAGCGTGGACTTCTAGGAGTGTCGTAACAGTCGTGCTATGTGTTCAAATAGATTTTTGTAGTTGGATCGTGATAAGTTTATTGAAATTGACAATGTCGGAGGAAATGGCGGGTTCTGATAACGCGACTGGGGATGATGCTACTGTACAGAGTGAAGGTGCCACGGTGGAAACTGTTGCTGAGGCGGCCGAGGTGCCTCCGGAGCAGCCGATTGAAGCTCTAGCCGAGAATCCAGAAGAGTTGCTAGCAGTCCCAGAAGGTAATATGAAACTTTGGCACATAACCTATTATCTAATTTGTTGACACACTTTTGTACCGTTCCTACCATATTTCTATTCTAATAACCTTTCATTACAATAGTAACGTCGCAATTCACTATCAGTCATTATTTTAACTGTTAAATCTAAGTAGTTACTTTAGAAAACTCTAAATTCTAAGGATAAGTGTTTGGATTACATTTGCAAAGAAACTTGTTTATGTAAATGTAATGTTCATTGTAGTGATGAACAAGTCTGCCGTTTATTGCGTTTGTAGTTTGTGGCTTAGTCTGTTAGTGTATTTTTTTTCTATCGGACAATGTCTGATGTCACATCGGAGATATACTTTTATTATTATTATTATTATTATGCTATAAGGTTAATATTAGAATAAAAGTTACAAACTTTATTATCCTATGCGGGTTTATTTGGAAAGTAGCCCAGTTTCAGCTTTCTCTATGAATGCCAACAAAATTTTTCATGCGCTCATGGCTCATTCATATTACTTGGAAATATAAAACATTTGTTCTTCTTCCCGATCTTGTAAATAAATCTAGATTAAAGATAATAACTAAATTTACAGTAGCTATCATGTGTCACTGGTATTTATGATAAAATTTAAAAGGACTTAAAGTAATAGTTTGTATGAGTTATTGGTTTGTCTTGTGGCAATCTCTAGCCTCAATTTAATGATCATTATCTTGCCTAATGTAATTCTATAGCCAGTTAATGAGGAGTTATAGTATATTATTATTACAGCTCTAGTTTTATGAACACTCATCATTGTCATGTCAGCCAATAGCAAATCAAAGCTTTCACTATTCAAAGTATTCCTGCAACTGCTTTAATTTAATTGGTACATCAAATGGGTGGCCTTACTTCTAAATTAAAATGAATAATTGCATATAAAATAATATTTACATCTTTCAATTTGCACAAGATTTTACATTTGTAATATTATTGTAACATGAACCAAAATCATATGACATTTTTTTATGTAAAACAATAAAACTGCACCCGTGTGAAGCTGGGGCGGGTTGCTAGTAATAAATATGCCTAAGTTACTCAGGGATAATATAGCATTTTAGTGGTAAAATATTTTTTTAAATCAGACCAGTAGTTTTTGAGTATATTTGTATCAAACAAAAATACAAACTTAAAAATTCGAATCTTTCTTCTTTATAATATTAGTATATAAAATAAAGCTAGTTAATTTGGTACACTATATCAGTTGTAATGTTGTACACAATAACTAAATCTGATTTACTAAATTGTTGTAATTAGGATGCAGGTTTTTTATTAAAAATTATGCATTGGTATTATGTGAATTATTACATAGTTCAAGATAAAGCATTTCCAAATGAATTACCATTATGATAGAGTCCGAAGGGGAGAGTCGCTGTGACCTCGCTAAACAGGCTCACTAGAGTCCTAGTGCGGGGAACAGAGTTCCCTCAGGTGCTATTAAGAACAGGTTTTGTAAAATCTTATTATTTAAGCAATATTACTATCTGCACTGCCAAATGTTTTTATGGAACAAAAAAAAATGAATGTGCACAAAGGTATTTGCGCTGATGGTGCGGGTTGGCCCGTACATTTACAACAGCCCCGAATCTATAGATTGTGATATTATAGCTGTAACAGGATGTTGGATGATAGTGAAGGCTCAAGTTATTTGAGTCCTTACCATCATCGACTTGGTTTTCACTGTTAGGGAAAGCCTATGTCCAACAATGGATGTCCTTATTATAGGTATATTTTTTTTACCTACAAATGAAATAGAATTACAACAATTTTCAAATGAACCAATCATAAAAAAGTTGAAATAAATCAAGTTGGTTGTTCACATATCATAAATTGTTGAAATTGTTGAAGTTTTTGTATGAATTTGTTTAGAAATGTTCTTATTGTCTTGGCTTTCACGGAAAGCTCCATACGAATTATCTTTGGGTTAGCATAGTTTTATATATTTTTCTGCTAAACATAAATCTAGATATAATTTTATTTAGAGCATTTGTCTCACCGTGAGCAACTGGCCATGGTAAAAGACAATACTATTTAAAAATAGCAGTATTGGCATTGACTATTTGTCATAATTACAGAATCATCACCACCAGATCCTGTCAAGTTGGAACCGGACCCTGAACCAGAACCAGAACCAACCACAAAAGAAGAACCATTAAAAGAAATTGATGTCAAAAATGAAGTTGACGAGACAGAAGTACCACTAATGGAGATAAAGGATGAATTTGAAGCGACAGACAACATGGCATATCCCGATGATAATGTTAAGAGAGGCATCAAACGCAGAGCATCGGATGCTTTTGATGATGATGTGGAATTCAAAGGGTTTGAGAAAATTGAAGATTTTCCACAATTGGAGTACAGCCTTATATTGGGTGAGTATTCGAGTAACCTTATCCTAGGTGTAGTAAACTGACTATTATTGACTCATGATGAGTAGTAGTGGTTTAAGAGTACTTGTGGTTAAACATATAGAAAAATGTAAAATTAAATTGTAAATTGTTTGTAACCTTCATTTACTCCCCCCCCCCCTCCCCCACTTATTTAATCTGTGCTTAGATTACCTATTATATTGTAAATGTCAGGAAACAGGGGAAAAATAGATTTGCTTGGCTCAAAATTTTACCGATCGACATTTTTCACACCGATCACTCTCTCACCCGACTTCTTATCGTCGTGCAAAGGAGGAACTTGAGAACGTGACGTTGGCGAAATTGTGGTCATCCCCACAAAGGCCACATAACCAGGAATTGAATTGAGTACTTGTGGTAGACTCCGCAATCCATTTCTAAGATTGTGGTTGTGTTTCGAAACCAGCTTGCCCCAAATAACTATTCTAATCGATAAATTCTTATGCTTAGTGTATGCAACAGTAAAGAAAACACTAGAATGCCCAAGATCTAGAATTTGAAAGGCTTGTGCCAACAACTCGCATTGTGGGCACAATAACTCACGATCGAGAGTAGGCCAGTGAACCAGCGATAGTGCGAACTTATGGAAGACTAACCATGACTATGACCAGAACCAGAATTCACTATGACCCAGAACCAGAACCAACCAGAACTTCACCTTTTAATCACACTTTCACACTTTACACTAAATTACACTATCACACTAATCACACTAACCCATTAATATTAAAAATGCGAAAATTTGGATGGTTGTTTGTACCTCTATAACTCGACAACCACTGAACCGATTTGACCGAAATTTAAAACATAGATAGATAAGGAAAAAGTACAGTTGCCGAGTTCCACGCAAACGAAGTCGCGGGCTAGTGATATTTTTCAAGAAAAAATTTAAATTCACTTTACTTCTTGTTCTTTTTGTAATACTAATGTTTATTTCATGATCCAAGCATCAAACAACACAATAAAAACTCTAAAATGAAGGTTATAGATATCCTTGAATTATTGATATCAAGACTCATATCAACTACTTTAATGGTATAAGTGTAGAGCGGTTTTTAATATGCATTTTATGATTGTTTTTCAATAAAGATTTTTTTGTGTCCTATACTCTCACACCATTACAGATGCCTTCGGGCGGCCTAGAAACTCTGTCACCAGAGTTGGCCACTGACTCATACGAACTTACTTACTTCGAATATTAGGATTATACCCACCTGTCACCTAGTTTTGTGCTTGAGGGGACAGATCGCACAAAAAGGTGCTGTCACCCTGTTTGCAATAAGGTGACGCACTCTTAATTTTTATTAAACTTTGATCTGTCATTCTTTCGGTAACACGAGGTGAGCACATATGCACAAGTTTGGATGCATGAATGTATGTTTGTTTGTTTTGTTAATTATAGTAATAATAAATGTTTTTTTTTATACTACTAAAGTAACCAAGCGTACGGCCCACTTGATGGTCAGCGGTTACCGTAGCCTATGTACGCTTGCAACATCATAGATATCACTTGCGTTTTACCACCCTGATACCTTAGATGGTAAGTCTCATGTGCCTGTAATTTCAAATAAATAATAAATGTGAAAGTAGCGTCATCAAGGTAGATACTCTTTTGTAACAAAAAGATAAAACTAATATAATTTCAGAGCGCCTGGAAGCAGAGGTGAAAGCAGCCAGCAAGGGTTTCATCCCCGTGAGGACCGTGATGGCTACCCCCTCCGCTCCCGCGCGCGCCACAAAACGAGCCCGTAAGGATACTGGTGAGCAGGGTTGGATTTAAGCCCGATGAAAACTGTAGTACAAAAACCATAAAATATTAGTATTTCTAAGAAAACTGTAGTACACTTTATAAATTCATCTAAAACGTACATAAAATCATTAAAACCAACATTGACTTAACATTGACCAATATTTTCTCGTTTTTCTTTTTTATTATTACTTTTTCAATTAAAAAGTTTCCAACATTATCCAAAAATTGATCCAAAAACTACAAAAAAAACACGGGATATAAGGTCAACGCGGTAGAGCGGTTCTAATCTGTTATTGTAGTTGACAATGACATTGAAAAATGACAAAGTTTATTCAGACAGAAAAAGAAGCAAACCTTACCAACCCATTACAGACGCCACAAATTAAAAGAAGAAGAACTATTTCTTAATTTTTGGTGATGAAACTGTACTATTTTAGCGTACTACCCTTAGGTATGGGTAGTAAGTAGTACGAAGCATGAAATTGTAGTACAAATACTACTACTGTAGTACGAATTCCAACCCTGATGGTGATGCTCACCAGTGCATCATTTGCTATAGAACTTACGACACGAACAGATATTAGCCGCGTAGAATGGCCACTTGTTACCTCCCACCGGTTTTACCTACCACTTTTTTTTTTATACAACTGAAGTGGCAACCAAGCGTACGGCCCACAAGATGGTAAGCGATAACCGCAGCCTATGCACGCTTGCAATACCAGAGGTATCACTCGCGGGTTGCCACCTTGAGGCTAAGATCGAAAGCCTCATGTGCCAGTAATTTCACCGGAAACCATACCCTTCACACCGGAACACAGCAATGCGAGCATTACTGCTTGGCGGCAGAAATAGGTGTGGTGGTAGTCCTACCCCAGATGAGCTCTATCACAGAGAACTCTACTACTCTTAAAACCTTCACCCCGGTCGCGTGTTTGCTTTTCGCCGGCACCGAACCTATGGGGTTATTAGGCACGCGTTTATTTTGTTTTGTGTAGGTCTAAGCGCGTGCATGCCAGTACGAGCGAAAGTGTCGAGAGCGCCTATGAAAGTGCCCACGAACCCGCGATCGGGTTTAGATAAGTCGGATCGGTAGTTTAGTGTCTATTTAGTATGTAGTAAATCTATCTTAAACTTAAAGAACACAGGTGGTCTAGTGGTAGTGACCCCGCCTTCCGATCCTAAGGTCGTGGGTTCGAATCCGGTCGTGCACCAATGGATTTTTCGCTACGAAAAATGTATGTGCGCAATGCCAGTGCTCTCATACGGTGAAGGAAAACATCGTGAGGAAACCGGCACTAAAAATTCGAAAGACATGTGCCATCCACCAATCTGCATTGGGTCCGCGTGGTGGATCAAGACCCAATCACTCTTGCTTGAGAGTATGCCAGCCAGTGTCCCAGCAGTGGGAACATTAGAAGCTGTTATGATGATGATGATGACATCTATCTTTCTGGTATCTTTTCTGTACCTATAGTATAGTATTTATTTTGTTTCTAGACGGATCAAGACCATCGTCAGCGCTGTCGTCGAGATCTGAAGATGATGTAAGTATAGTTCGCACAGCGGATCTAGGCTTCCGTGAAGTTAGCCGTTTGTGATGCGTAAAGACAAGTTTGAAAAAGCTCTATTGCGCATCTAAACGGCTAATTTCACTACGGCCGAGATCCGTCGTGAGACCTATAACTGTTAAAATTCAAACCATTAAAAAATGTGTTTCCAAAGTTACACTCATTTTGAGATTGAGCGCCCGGGCAAGAACTTTTTTTTAACAGTAATTTCCAGAGTTATAATGGGTTGTACCGCAGCGAGAATCAAACCAGCAACTTTACGTATCTCAACCGGGCCTGATTGCTTAATTATTTTTCTGGTCTTACTAATTTCAACTTTCATGTATCTGAGTACTGATAAGTTACACTAATTTAATAATAATTAATGTAACTATGTATTACCTTCCCGTCTAGTAATCATCATTTAATTTATTAATTAAGGTGGTTACTAAAAATTAAACTTAAAAAAAATAATTTAGGTAATTATTACATTTTAGAGAGTGTTGTGAGGCCATGACAGAGGTCTACAGAGTCAGTGGGCAAATCTGGTGACTATGTCACTAGATTTGCCCACTGACTTATACGAACTTACATACGTAGAAAGTTCTGTTTTTAAATGAGTATTTGAAAAGATCCTCTCAAACACTTAGTAAAAACAGTTTGAATTTAAATTAAATTTAAATCTTTAGTACAAACGAGCTGACCCGCGCGGCTTCACCCACGTTTTTGCAGTTTTTATGCTACAGGAACAGTATTTTTTTCCGGGATAAAAGTAGCCTATGTGTTATTCCAGGACTTAAGCCATCTACATTCCAAATTTCATCACAATCGGTTAAGTCGTCACGGAGATACGTGGTAACTAACATCCACACTTACACACACACAGACTTTCGCATTTATAATATTATAGTAGGATAATAATTGAATAATTACAAATACACCTAGCGTAGCGTAATGAGTTTAATACTATTTTTTTTTATTTTAATTTTAATTTATTTTAATATTATTTATGTAACTTGTTTAGTATTTGCACACCAGTTAAACTGGTAAAAATATGTGAAACTTTATTTTGTGTGACATCTACTGTAACTACCATATTCTAATAATATATTTGTTAATGCTGCACGGATAACCTACTAACGGTAGCCATCGCGGAAACATATCACCGTGCTCAACAATAAACCGGTATTTATAATAACAGATTTAGTAGCTTTGGCTAATTCTCGCGCGCTGTCACAAAGCCTGTAAAGGGCCGGTCGCGCCGCCTGTGTATGCGTATGCGTAAGCGTAGACGTGCGTGTACCATGACGTTGCAATGTATGAAACTGTATGTGACATGGTACACCGCTTGCGTGACAGCTCTCAAGGCGAACACGCGCGTGGCTACGTCTATGTGCTGCATATTCATCCGGTGTGCCGTGGCCTTAAGTGTATGAACTGAAATCAAAAAGTATGGTATTAAAAACAGAAATAAAACTCAAGAAAAAGTAGGAGTGTGTGTGCTTCCAGCGGATAATTTATGAAATGCAGAGTTACAGAGGGCTTTTAAAAGCTAGTTTTGTCTGAGAAGGTGGCGGTAGAAATGCTAGTAACTTACAATTAGAGCGAGTCTTACACATTTCCTTACTGACGATTGCCCGATTGATTATTTGTATTTTTTGTGAATATTAGCGATGTGAAAGCGGCGAGGCGAGGTAGTTAGTTAGCGAACTGGCAACGTCGCACGTACGTTTTCCAGAGACCCGTCAACGGTGAGGCAACGGCAACGTCGCATCTCGCTCGCATAACTCTTATTTTGTTAGTAATAAAGTGCATTTGCAGGTGAACCCTGCAGCGTCGCCGGCGGGGCGCGGGCGGCGCACCACCAGCGAGATGGGGTCCCCGCTGTTCCGCGTGCCCATCGAGCTCGGCTGGAAGCGCGAGCTGGTGTTCCGCGCCGCGTTGGACGCGCACTCGCGCCGCAACGCTGATATATACTACTACACGCCGCATGGGAAGAAGCTGCGATCTATGAGAGAGGTAATACAGCTTAATTACAAATCGCTGAGATATAGTGTGGTGCGGTACTGGCCAATCGTGAAGTTAAACGATTTTTGACACTTTCACAGTATTCAAAGTCAAAACATAACTTGTACTTAACTGTATTCAATAAATGCTGCTCCATTGCCCCTCCAAGTCCCGTAGTCACAATTAAAAGTGACTACACACGCAACAAACATTGACTAAGCTTAACTTGTATGAATATGTATTTGAATAAATAATGCTGGACAATCCACACAGCATCATCTAGCCCCAAGCTAAGCAGAACTTGTGTTATGGGTACTAGATGACTGATATTATACATAATACAATACATAGATAGATATTTTTTAGTTATACATCGAAAGTACCCAGAACACCCGGAACAAATATTTACAGATCGTACAAACATTTCTCCCGAGGCGGGAATCGAACCCACAACCTCCACGTCGTAGTCATTTAAAATGTGCATAGCAATGGAGCCGCGCACAGGTTCAAAATTTACAAAAAGTTTAATGTTTCAGGTGGGCGAGCATTTGTCTGGTACCGGCCTGACTTTAGACAACTTCACCTTTTTTAAGGAACCGCTAGGATTGGATGACCCGGAGAAAGAAATCATCAGGTAATAAAACATATCTCAGGTGCCTTTAGAACGCCAGGATGTGTCCTCGCACATCCTAATTATTATAATATTATTGGTCAGTTAACAAGTAATTATCGCGCAACATCAGACAAATATCTTGACCACTACGTTACTTGCTGACTTAAAAAAGTACTTAACTATTATTAAATACTAGCGACCCGCCCCGGCTTTGCACTGGTGCTTAGATTATACCTTCCACTTCAGACACTCTATCAACAATAATGAACTATAATAAAAATCCTTTGCATAGTTTAAAATAACGAAACGTACATACATACATGTAGAGGGACAAACGGCGGGAAACATCAGTACATATTTGGTAGCCATTCTGAATCGAGCAATACTTACGTGAATTAAAATATTATTTCAGAGATGCAAAGCTGGTGGGCGGTTACCGTCGAGTGGAGTCGCCCATAGCGTCCCCGGCGCCGGTCACCATCGACGGCAAACGGACTCCAAAGCCGAAACAGCCCAAAGGCGTAAGCCCTGAACCTGCTACACCTAAATCTCCGCCTGCTAAGCTGAAGGTATACTGCTCGAATTAGCATCATCACAGTTTTACGCACTGCTTTAGCCCAGCATGTGCAGTATGTCATCACTGGATGATGACATACGGCACTGGGTAGTGGTCGCTAGCTATTGATCTCATTCACATGCTCAAAGTTGAACACAGGCTATAAAAGGAACTCAGCATTTCTGTGTGATAAAATCCGAAAATTTACCGTCCGAGCCACGTTTTATAAAAGAGACTCAGTCTCACTTGGAAGCAGAACAGTAGAATTTGATCACGTTTATTTATCTCCAACCTAGCCCCGATATTTTACCATACTGTTTACATTTGCAGGTGAAATCATTGGGGTCTCGGGTATCCGGTCCGGGCGTAGCGGCGCCCGCTAAGAAGAAGCCTTCCCCCGCGCCCGCGTCCCCCGCCGCCCCCGCGCCCGCCACGCCTGACAACAACAACACTGCCGCCTGGAAGAAACCCAGGTATGATACGAGAAACCGGTCATACGGGACTCATTCACCATCATTGAGTATTTTCAAGCTTTGACAATACTCAATGATGATGAAAGAGTTTTACTCTTGAATCCAATGACAATTCCGATCCAATCCCAGTTTAAATCTAAGTCTAATTTACTGCTGACAAATTTTTGTTATCTTGAATACAAGGTTGATATTGACCCTAGGGTTTGCTTGAGTGCACGAAATGTCATATTCCAATACTTCGATTCGATCGATTTGAATTGCGTTCAAGAATAGGACCCCTGATTGCCGGTAAAACCAATATTACTGTCGCACCAAATGATGACTGATAGACAAGGACAGATATCTAATAGCGATCGATGGTAATTGCGCCCTGATTGCCGGTAAAACTGATATTACTGTCGCACTGAATGATAACTGATAAACAGGGACAAAGATCGTATTCAGAATAATGCTTTTGACAGTAATATTGAATTATCTAAAAAAAAAGCCGACCAATGTGGCGCAGCGGGCGCAGGTCCGCCTGCGACGCAGAGGTTGCGGGTTCGATTCCCGCCTCGGAACAAATGTTCGTACGATCTACAAATATTTGTTCCGGGTGTTCTGGGTATTTTCTATATATAATAAAAAATATCTATCTATGTATTGTATTGTATTAAATATATATCAGTCATCTAGTACCCATAATACAGCTCTGTTTAACAGCAGCTTACTTTGGGGCTAGATGATGCTGTGTGGATTGTCCAGCATTATTTATTCATTTATTTAAAGCTAAGGGATAAAGTCACGACGTAAGGGTATTTGATTGCTAGATTTTATCACAATTAGATACAAAAAATTGTGTGTTTGTTTGTTACTACACGAACACGTAACGGCTGAACGGTTTAGTATTTCTATAACTGGTATAAGAAAATACATAGACTAAACTGTTATTTACTTATTTATCTCTTGGTCAATTCACAAAGGGCAATAGTTTAAGTAGTATTTATAAACAACGTCTATTTACCGTTTTTTAGGAATAATAAGATCGCTTTACTTTTACCAATTTATGTTTTCTATTTTATTGTGAAATATTTTATAACAAATACGTTTGAAAGTTTGATACATTCCTAATGTTTTTAAGTTGTTTTGTTAGATTTTAAGCTAGTGTTGAGTATACTGTACTATATCTTTTACAAAGTGTTATGAACACTAGTAAAATGCTGTTGATTATTGTACTTATCTAAATGTAATGTACTATATTTTTAGTTATAATCCATACATATAATAATTATTACGTTCTTACATATTAAAATAGGTAACTCCCATTTATTATATAGGACTGTGACGTCATAGAACTAAAACTAATTTATTATTTTAAGAAATGTATTGTTTTGTAAGCCATTTGTTGACTATATGTTACTATTACCCTGTGACGTCATAGCCTTCATTCTTTCTTCTCACTCCTCTCGTCAACTCTGAGGGCATTATTCATAAAAGTACTTAGAATCTCTGTTAGCTAATATATTTCAAATCTATCGTCTTCTTAATTGAGGTTAAAATAATTTATAGTTCATTGACATAAGAATGACAAAAAAAGACAATACTTAGCAAGCTGTTGACATAGCAGTTGTTAATGTATAAGGGGCATAAATGTATTCTAAAGTGTTTTTTTTATTCCACTAAATTGGCAAATAAGCACACGGCCCACTTGATGGTAAGCAGTTACCGTAGTCTGTACGCATGCAACATCAAATGTGCAAGCAATTATGTATGGATTATAACATGTATCCACCTAACACTGGGAGGGCCGACTGACTAGAGCAGTCGGCCCTCCTTGCGGATACTGAGCCGTCGCGAGTGTAGTGTGTGCGGGCAGGGCGCCCACGGCGTCTGCGGGCCCCCCAGAGACCCCGGCCCCGCAAGCGCCGGCCCCGCAAGCTCCGGCCCCGCAAGCGCCGGCCCCGCAACCCCCGATCCCGCAAGCAGTGACCCCGCAACCCCCGACGCCGGTGCATGTGCCAATGCCGAGACTGGTGACTCCGCCGCCGCTGCAGTCGAAACCTCCACCGCTCATCCCCTCGCCAGATGTACAGGTATTTGTGTATCGATGTGCTAAGCTTATTCTATATTAGCGACCGGACCACGGCTTCGCACGGGTGTGAAAGTAAAGTAAAAAATATATTTATTCAATCATATAATAAAGATCATTTTAAAACGTCTCAAGGCTAGGTGAATTTACGCCAGTTCCAGGCGCCCCTGCCTAGAAGAATCTGGCAACAAACTCGGCTGGGTTCCTAGATTTTTTTGATGACCCCTTTTCAGTGCTTAAGTCACATATAAACCTTCCTCTTGAATCACTATCTTTTATTAAAAACCCCAAAATCCGTTGTTTAGTTTTAAAGATCTAAACATAGATAGGGACGTGGAAGCGACTTTATTTTATGCTATTTAAAGAAGTAAGTTTGTGTGAGTCAGTGGCCAACTTTGGTGGCAAAGGTTTTAGAAGGCCTCTGTCATGGCATAACAAGCCTAGCTTATCCTGTAATAGCTTCATGCATTTTATTTTATAAAATGAAACACCGGCATACGCTACGCAATAGAATTGATATCCACCATGACAGCTTTCTAATTTTCCCATTGCTGGAACACTGATCTACTCTCAAGCGAGAGTGATTAGGTCATAATCCAGCATGCGGACACAATGCGAATGGTGGATGGCACATATCTCAAGAATTTTAGTTCTTGGAATGCCGGGTTTCTCACATGTTTTCTTTCACCGTTTGAGAGCACTGGCTTTGCGTATGTAAATTTTTCTCTTAGAATATGTATGGTATATGATGACCAATGTGGCGTGGCGGGTGAAGGTCCGCCTGCGACGCGAAGGTTGCGGGTTCGATTCCCGCCTCGGGACAAATGTTTGTACGATCTGCAAATATTCGGATGTTCTGGGTAATTTTCTATGTTTATCTAATAACAAAAAAACTATCTATGTATTGTATTGTATTAAGTATACCAGTCATCTAGTCTAGTACCCATAACACAAGCTCTGCTTAGCTTGGGGCTAGATGATGCGGTGTGGATTGTCCAATATTTATTATTACTTTAATTACTTACTCCATAATTACTCGGAGGTCACTGTTTTTCTGTAATGCAGTTTATATATTAAACTAACACAGAAGGCAGAGCTGCACATTTACTTGTAAACATGCTTTTATTTGATTAAATGAATGTTGTATTTGTAATATATATTTGTCAGTCGCCGCGGCAACTGGTGCAGCCATGTTCGATGTCATGCGGGCCGGGTGTTCCCTCTCTGTCGTGCGGCGCCTGTCTCTGTCTGTACCACCCCGCCTGCGCCGGGTTCAAGCACGCGCCGCCTCCCGCGCGGTTCCTATGCAAGGTACAGCTTGTCACATCATTCAACTATAAATACATTGAATCTTCTGCGTTCACCTTAGTGCATCGTACATGCATTGATTGGCACTACCACTAGGTAAGAAAGAAGAAAGAAAGAAAAATCATTTATTAACACCTAACTCACACAAAAAAACTAGATAAGTAATAAAAATAAAGTAGGTAGGTAAGTACAAACATGGTAAATAAAAAAAAATAAGAAGAAACTCAGAATGTAGGTACTACGTACCTAATTTAAAAAAAATAGGTACCTGTCATCACTAGATGACTGATTCGGCGAGACGGTACTGTTAGTGGCGCAGCCTTCAGGATAACTTTATAACAATCTTTGCGTTAGGCGGACCTACAATAACATTGCGCAATACAATTGATCGTCTATGGTAGAAGGTATTGTAGAAGTATTGAAGATTGCGCAATGATAGAACGAAAGTTTGAGATAAAATATGACAAAGCCTGGCGAACAACTGCCCAGGATCGCAAATCCTGGAGGAATGGGAGGGAGGCCTTTGCCCAACACTGGGATCCAGTAGGCTAACAGTAACAGTAACAGTAACTATGTATAGTTCGCTCGGAGGATCAGGCATTCGATGAAGTTACCCGTTTTTATGAGCAGTGAAGCTTTTTCGAACCAAATAGTCTTTGTGCATCACATTTAGCTAACTTCACGATAGCCGATAGATAAAACTTAGTTACTATATAAACTCATACATTATATAAAATAAATAAAACTACTAACGTCAGACTAAATAATACTTAGCGTAAACTAGATAATTGTACGTAGGTTCCCACGATTCAGGCTTAGCCTAGTGTGGGGATCATAAGCATTTGATAGCATCTGTTATAAAATAAATAAATAAGATATCACACTATTTTTGTAACAGCTTCTGCATGTGTAGTTCCCACAACGGATCTCGGCCGTCGTGAAATTAGCCGTTTCGATGCGCAATGGAGCTTTTTCAAACTATATTGTCTTTGCGCATCACAAACGGCTAACTTCACGGAAGCCTAGATCCGCTGTGTGAACTATACATACCAGTTTTGGATACCCCATTGTTGTACTTACCTACCTAGTTGTATGTGTTCTTTTTATGATGTATTATGCAGTAATAAACACTTTTCATTTTTAAAATAAAAAAATATTTTTTGCCCCAACATGGAAAAAGTAACATAGTTAACATAAAACAATAAAAGTAGACTAAGGCCATAAGAGTAAGTTCAGCAGATGCTGCGTGCAGTGGGTACACCCAGCGCTGATTTTCAATTTACCCCACTCGGATAGATTGTCACCGAGATTCGAACCAGTGGGTCACATTATAGGTATGTACTCGTAGTAGATTCGCGTAGTATAAAAATGTGTCATTGTTTACCTACCTTTTTTTTTTTTTTTATACAACTGAAGTGGCAACCAAGCGTACGGCCCACAAGATGGTAAGCGGTTACCGCAGCCTATGGACGCTTGCAATACCAGAGGTATCACTCGTGGGTTTCCACCTTGAGGCTAAGATCGAAAGCCTCATGTGCCAGTAATTTCACCGGAAACCATACCCTTCACACCGGAACACAGCAATGCGAGCATTACTGCTTGGCGGCAGAAATAGGTATGGTGGTAGTCCTTCCCCGGACGAGATCTATCACAGAGAACTCTACTACTCTACCTCTACCTACCTGTTTTATTTTTTATTGATCCTTAGAGAAAATTATTTTTTCGGTCTGTTCTACTTGTGTGTGTTTTTTTTTTATGTCTGCAAGTGAACAATCAAGGCGCCCACCTGATGTTAAGCACCACGCCTGACTATTACAGATGCAGTGCCACCCAAAGCTTAAAGTTTTCAAGTGTTTGCGTGGCACTGCACTGCGCTTATCACCCCGAGACATTGTTGTTAAGTCTCTTTCGCCCAGTAATTTTACTTGCTACAGTGCCCTTCAAACCTAAACACAGTGCAGCTTGCACACTACTGCTTGGAGGTAGAATATCTGGCACTGCGATGGTACCCACCAAGATGGACTCTAGCTGAAGATTCCTACTACCAGGTGTCAAATAAAAGCATTTAATTTCATTGTTTGTTGTTAGAACTGTCGCAAATCGTCGTCTCCCCCACGCGACCCGCCTCCGCTGACGCACAAGTCCGGCGTGACGACGTCGTGCGTGCCGCCCGCGGGCCCGCTGCCGACACCGCGCAGGCTGCCCGCGCCCAGCCACAGCGCGCACAAGCCTGGCGACAAGCGAGTACTGCTCAGAATGAAGGTATACTACAGATCCACTAATCTCGCCTGACGCATAGAACAGTTATTCCTACTACGTACAGAATGGCCACTTCCTACCTCTCACCGGTTTTACTTACCCCACCCCGGTCGCGAGTTTGCCGGCACCACACGGCACCTTTTCCCGGCACTGAACCTACACATATTTTGATTATGTGTAGGTCAAGCGCGCGCATGTTAGCGCGAGCGTAGGCGTGCTATCTCGCTCTTGCTATAATTGGGTGGGGCCAACCATGACACTCACACATACAACAGCACCGTTTACGTACACAAACAGATATTAAAAAAGGTACGCACAGATATTATGTTCAGTATTGTTGTTGGGACACTGGCATCTTCGAGAGAGAGATAAAATCACAACGTAGACAGCTACGTAGATAACGGTTCCGTAGAAAAAACTGATCGCTTGGCTCTTTCACACCTACATTGCGTACCATAAGCATGTAAGGGATCGACAGCGTTTCGACAGCTGGCGCTGGTGAGCGTACTTTACTATTCATCGAAAAAAGTCTTGTTTACCGCTCTCATGCAAGACGAGCAGAACCGTTCGTTCCTAGGAGAACTATCGTCAAGTCAGGACGCGGCAACAAAGCCGCAGAACGACCAGCGAAAAGCCTGGAGGAGCCGCCTACCCAGGAAGGCAGACGCCAAAAAGGCTGAGCCCAGCGACCCGGGAATCGTAGTTCCCGCGAGTAGATGCCAGGGTTTATACCCTAGGCCCTTACCAGCAGCTCACTACGAGAGCAGTAGAAGACCCGGATTGATTGATTGTTCGTTCGTTTCTCGTCTAAACTAGCCTCCGCTATTCCAGGTGTCAGGCGGCGGCGCGGACGGCGAGCGCGTGTGGGCGGTGGCGCCCCCGGCCCGCTTGCCCCCGGGGCGCGCCGCCCCCGCGCCCCCCGCGCCCCCGCGGCTGGTGCTGCCGCAGTCGCTGGCGATCATCAACGGCCGCCGGTTCATTATAGTGCCGCGCCCCGCGCCGCTGCCCAACGCGCAGCCGCAAGCAGCAGCCAAGTAACCCGCGTAACATAGAATAGAATAGAAATCTCTTTATTGTACATGCACCGTAACTCCATAACAGTTTAAATATACTTAGCGTAGTACAATGGGCGGTCTTATCGCTGTAAGCAATTACTTACAGACATTCTTTACATTATTAAAATCAATATGTTCCATTTTTCTCCTACAAAAAATTACTCGCCGTATCGGACGTGGACAGGTAGCTTTAAGCACCCGCGCAAAGCCGGGGCGGATCACTTGTTGTAACTTGCTTTTTATTTTTTCAGATAATACCAGCCTGTATCGGAAATCACGGAGACAGATACCCAATGATAACTATATCAGTTGAATATATAGTCACATTTTAAACATGGCATAACTTAGTAACTATGTACAAAATTAGTGATAGTAGTAGAATTAGAAATAAGGTACATACTGACCCATTTGAGCTAAAATTTCTTAAATTAATGTCTGTTATAGATTTTTGATCACAAGTAAAATTTGATATTCAAAGCTATTTTATTAGCATTTTTGAAGCCGAATATTACTCTGTGAGCTTGATATGCTGAAAACTAAATCTTACTACTATTATAAATGTGAAAGTTTGTATGTTTGTTATTCAATCACGCCATCACAGCTGAACGTATTTTTATGAAATTCTGCACAGATATAGATAGTCTGGAACAGCACATCGGCTACTAGTTATCCACGCGAACGAAGACGCGGGCAACAGCTAGTTGTATCTAAATACATTATTGTATAGTGGTCATAGTAAATCTTATTATTACATCCAATTAAAATTATATAAAGTTATAAAAATGGTTTTATAACTTTATATAATTTTAATCTATTATAACTTTATATAAGGTTATTGGATCAATTTATAAATTTAGTATCAACCATGAATACTTGAACCAAAGTCCCTTTAAAAATATTAACGACCTTGGTGGTGCGATAGGCGAGTGCCCGGTTAAAAAGCGAGAGGTTGCGGGTTCGATTCCCACTGCAGGACAAATGTGAGCATCTTTCAATTATTGTTCCTGGTCTGATTGTTGTTGTACTATAGTACTCTAAGTTTCTTATACCCACGACGATATATTAATAATGTTGGACAATCCACACAGCATCATCTAGCCCCAAGCTAAGCAGAGCTTGTGTTATTGGTACTAGATGACTGATATACTTAATACAATACATAGATAGATATTTTGGATTGTACATATAAAGTACAAAAGACACTGAACAAATATTTGCAGATCGTACAAACATTTGTCCCAAGGCGGAAATCGAACCCGCAACCTCCTGCGTCGCAAGAAAACCTCCCGTCGCGCCACGTCGGTCGTCATAACTATGTATGGGTGTGTTATACACATTACTTATGTATTCGTGCTAGTAACTATCGTAGGTAGGTAAAATTGTATAGATTTTTAATGTTTGTTATGTTAGTTTTACACTTTCACAAATTATTTTGAAAAAAACTATTGTATGTCGCTCTGAAGGTAGGTTTTTTAAGGGCCATAAACTTATAAAGTAGATTTTGCTTGTCGAATTGTAATCAAATCCGGCCCGAGTCGAAATGAATAAACTATTTGTCGAATAGAGTCGAATCTCGATATTAGTGCATTTCGATATGATTCAGACCGTTTTTTAGCGTTTCTCGAGTAAGTATATAATTAGCGAATAAATTTAAACTACTTCAGGGTGGACTTAAAACCAGTGCGGAGTTTCCAATATTAAATTCAATATGTTTATTAATATAAGCAATGTTTTCTAGCAAATTTATTGTATACTTTTACTGTGAAGGTGCTTTATTTTAATGTTATTTATCCTTAGCTAAGGGAATGTATCAAACGTAAATGTTAATAAAATTGTATAGAACAAAACCGTTTAAAACCTTTTATGAATTCGCTGACGTTAATGTGATGACGAACTTATAATACTTTATCAAGACATAATAAGTGCTTAGAAATAACTTTACTTAAAACTATAACAAGTTAACACTCGTCATAAAAGTAGAGTCAATTTATTATATTAATATATTTCTCATGAATGAAATAGTTGTTTTTCCTACTGATTATGAAGACCAATGCTATTTACCTTTTAAATTAATCTTATGCCTGACCACTATTTCGCTTGATGTGAATCAATATGTATAACCTATTTACTGGCACGTTTTTTAAATCTTGTTTACAACTTGTAACACTTGTTTTTGACATTTATGCTGACGTTTCGAAGCTATTAAGAAGCTCTTCAGTTCGCCGAGCAACCGTCGAACGCGGTCGCGGGCAGTGCTCATGAAGAACTTCTTAATAGCTTCGAAACGTCAGCATAAATGATAAAACTAGTGGTAAATAGCCATCTATCATCAGTAGAAAAAAAAATCATTATTCGTTTCAAGATGAAAACACGGTGTTACATAATGTCTATACAATCCCGAAGGGGGGGAGGGGGTTTATACAGGTCTTGGCGAACAATGTTTCGAAGTTTTTAATCCTATAAATTTTTCAAATTTCGATGTTTTTCTTTCATGAAAACTACAGAAGGAGCTCGGATGATCAGCTGTTATTGTTTGACCTGAGTGAAAAACATTGAAATTTTAAAAGTCGTAGAACAAACATTGTTCGTCAAAGACCTGTAAAATACCCCCCCCCCCCCCCCCCCCCCCTTCGGAATTGTATAGACATTATGTAACACCGTGTATATTAACATCTAGAAAGCTTATTAACATTAGCATCCATGTATACAACAGTGAAGAGAAGCGGCGCACGCGCGTGACTAACGGAGCCCCGGCGCCGGCGGCGAGTCCCCCCATGGCGGCCGTGTCCCCGCGCCGCCGCGGCCGGCCCCGCGCCGACGCCAAGGACGACCTCGACCACTTCACGCCCTTCTGCGACCGCGCCAGGGGGACCAACATCCTTGTACAGGTAACCTACTTTCTAAGCTCCTATGAGTCAGTAGCCAACTCGCGCTCCCGTGCTTCGGAGGGCATGCTAAGCAGTCGGTCCCGGCTTTTTCAAAGTTCTTAGGCCATGACAGAGGTCTTCGGGCGGCCTGGAAACTCCACCAGAGATGACCACTGACTTATACTAATTTACCTACTCTAGTAGCCAACTCTGGTGGCAGAGTTTCTAGTCCGCCCGAAGGCGTCTGTCATTGCTTAACAATTTAGAAAAAGCTGGGACCGACTGCTTAACGTGTGAAGCGCTCAGTTGAAATTACCACTGGCAGTCACCCATCCAAATGGTGACTACGCGGAACAGTGCTTTACTTCGTTCGTTTACTTCGTTATTAAATTAATAATAATTTAAATTGATACACAAAATCAAATCAATAGTTATAAAATATAAGTAAAATATATAAATATATAAGTGTTGTGTTGTGGTTGTGCGCAGATCTTCCAGTACGTGGGCATGCGCGAGCTAGCCATGTGCGCGCGCGTGTGCCGCGCCTGGCGCGACCTCGCCGCCGCGCCGCCGCTCTGGAGGCACGTGAGGATGAAGAACTCACAGGTACTACCTACTATCTACTACCTACTACCTACTACCTACTACCTACTTACAATCTACATAAACAAGTATGTATTTTGTGCCAGTGGCCGCCTTTTTTGTGACGGAGGGGAAGCGTGAAGACCGCGGCGCGGACAAGCCACCTCCGCCGGCCGCAAATGTTACCTTTTAATCCTATACATTTATATGGGATTACAAAATATAATAATTTCACGATAACACTATTCCGCCTGGTTCGCCTGCGACGCAGGAGGTTGCTGGTTCGATTCCCGCCTTAGTACAAAAATTTGTACGTTCTGCAAATATGTTTCGGGTGTTCTAGGTTTTTTCTATGTATAATAATTTATTTATATTTGATAGATAGATCTAATTGAAATCCCCGGCTTGTGTTACAGGTGAACGACTGGGGTGGGTTGTGTGGGGCGCTCAAACGGCACGGCACCAAATGGCTTGACCTCCGCAAGATGCTCCTGCCGCAAAACGACATCATCTTTTGGGATCAATTCGCGCAGCACATTGCCAAAGTCGACACATTAGAAAGGTATAAATGAAAGGAAATACATTTATTTGACACACAAACAAACACAGAACGATAAAAAAAAAATGCTAACACATAAACTTAATCTTATGTACCTAAATAAAATTAACAATTGACATTGCCTAATAGGGTCAGTCTTTATGAATGTGACAAACTTATAGAATAGATACACATAAAAAAAAAACAAATACGATTTTTTTTAAATCTTAGTCTGACATTTTGACACAAACCCCCACCTTAGTCGCGAGTTTATTTTGATTTTGTGTAGGTCCAATCGCGCATGACAGCGCGAGCGAAAGTGCGCTATCTCACTCTTGCTATAATTGGGTGAGGCCAACCATGACACTCACACATACAATGGCACCGTTTACGGATGTGGTGATTGAGACGCATTTGCTTCATACAATTTATTGAGTGTCCGGGGTGTGGCTAAATCTTAGTTTCTTAAGTTTTACAAAAGTTGTGTAACCTTTTATTGCAAATAATAGGTCTTTACCTATGAAGTTGCCGTTTTGTATGGAATAAGTGAAAGTACTTATTTTTTTTTTTTATTATTCAAAGTAATCACCTATGCAATCGACGCATCTTTGCCAACGCATTGGCAGTTTATTGATGCCCTTTTTGTAAAAATCTGCTGGACGGGAGACAACAAACTCTTCAAAGGCATTTTGTTCTGCCTCTCGGGAATTGAATTTTTTACCCACTAAAAATTTGTCTAAATTTTGAAAAAAGTAATAGTCGGGAGGTGCAAGTTCTGGTGAGTATGGCGGATGAGGGAGAGCTTCCAACCCCTGCTCTTGCAGCTCGGAGACTGTCTGTTGTGCAGTATGGGGAAGCTAATAAATAGAGAATGGTTGATACGATGCATGGGCTGGCTGGCTGGCAGGCTGGAGATGTGCCGGTGTCCGGCGCGCGCGGTGGAGGCGGCGGCGGCGCGACTGCCGGCGCTGGTGGCGCTGTGCGCGCTGGCCATCAGGGACGCGGCGCTCGACCCCGCGCCGCTCGCCGCGCCTCACCAGCTGCGAGACCTGCGCCTCAAGTCCATGCAGGGGCTGGCGCTCACATCCAACCTCACGCCCTTGGCCAACCTCAAGCATCTGCAGCACCTATCGCTCACCTCTATCAAGGTATGCCCCACACTGACCCGACACGACCCGACCCGCGCACGCGCACGCGTTCACTGTCTTGTCATCCTTGTCGTCCGCAACCCGCGCCCGCTCTCTGTGTGTTTTGCGCTTTAAATAAGCGCCATTCATCAATCATTTTTAAGAGTAGTAGAGTTCTCTGTGATAGAGCTCGTCCGGGGAAGGACTACCACCATACCTATTTCTGCCGCCAAGCAGTAATGCTCGCATTGCTGTGTTCCGGTGTGAAGGGTATGGTTTCCGGTGAAATTACTGGCACATGAGACTTTCGATCTTAGGCTCAAGGTGGCAACCCGCGAGTGATACCTCTGGTATTGCAAGCGTCCATAGGCTGCGGTAACCGCTTACCATCTTGTGGGCCGTACGCTTGGTTGCCACTTCAGTTGTATAAAAAAATAAAAAACTCCGAGTAAAACGTTGTTATTCTCGAGTAAACTGACAGTTTCTTTGTATTTGACATTTCTTATTCCGCGGAATAATTATTCCAGATGTTGGTCGAATCCACCCTTAAACAGCTAACCAATTGAAATAAAATAGCGTTTGTTTCGTTCTAGTATTTATAGTCGCAGTGAGATTTCAAAGCTTAATTATGTTCATTTATCCCCACTTCAAAAGGAACTGGGCTGGAGAGCTTGCGACGTGGTCGGCGAGCTGCCGAACCTGGAATCGCTGGAGCTCGGCGAGTGCACGTTCCGCGAGGAGTTCGGTTCGGTTCTCGCGCGGCTCTCGCGGCTAAAGCGGCTGCGCCTCGAGCGCGGCACTGCGCACTGCGCTGCGCCGGCGTTACTGCGCTCCCTGGCACGCCTGCCGAACCTGACGAGGCTAGAGCTCGTCAACATAGATGTCAAGGTAGGTTCATTTATAACTAAATTTCGTCCGAGCCATCGCTTGCGTGGTGCCTAGATATAAAGTAGCCTATATATTCCAGTCGTCACAGCGTGTTTGAGCCACAAACATACAAATATCCAAACTTTATTTTATTATTTTACATTTATAAATTCGTTCGTTCGTTCGTATGAGTCAGTGGCCAACTCTAGTGACAGAGTTTCTAGGCCGTCCGAAGGCTTCTGTCATGGCCTAACAACTTTGAAAAAGCCGGGACCGACTGCTTAACGTGCCCTCCGAAGCACGGGAGCGCTCAGTTGAAATTGCCACTGGCGGTCACGCATCTAAATGATGACCCCGCGGAACAGTGCTTAACTTCGATGATCTGTTAAGAACAACTTAGCCAGCTACGTCACGCTCCACACTTCCGTCACGATTTACATAAGTGAGATAAGAATATGGTTTAAAGTTTCTTAATATCCCAAATTCGCCTCTAGGAAAGGAATTTCGGAAATTCCTTAGTACACCCGAGAGGAATATACCGTCCAAGTTTCTAGTTCCAGCAGTTTAGGCTATGCGTTATGCCAGTATGTCTCCAAGCCTTTTGTAATTTATGTTTGTAATAATAGTTAGTCTAAGTAAAGATTATTCAAGTATTGTAGTACACCCCAACCAATCTTCCATTCAATTTAGGCTCCTCTCCATACCAAAGTTGCCTGGAAGAGACAGCTTCTTTAGCGATAAAACCACCCATTGTACATTCAATTTTAGTTACATTACTATTCTTTATTTGTGTAATTTAGTTTGTAATGTGTACAATAAAGTATTTTCATTCATTAATTATTTCATTTCGTTACAGGTCGGTTTTGACGACGCGCTCGCGGAATGTAAAAACATTCAAAGACTACTCATAATACCTACCTACGTCTCGCAATCTGCAACCACGAATAAACAGGTAACAAACTATTATTTGAAACAAGTATTCCTCGTCTTAATAATGTGTACTCATCAAGCGTAGCGTGTATTGCTAAGAACTTGGCTCTTATATATATATTTTTTTCCTTTTTTTTTACATATCTACTTATATTGGCATGAGACTCACCTAGTTCGATTGGCACCACACTGAAGTTTTTTTTTATACCACTAAAGCGTACGGCCCACTTGATGGTAAGCGGTTACCGTACCCTATGAACGCTTGCAACATCAAAGATATCACTTGCGTGTTAACATCCTTAACATTAATCTAATCGTAATCGTAATGCTAGCGTAATGTTTAGCTACGCGTACCAGTTACGCCAATATAGCTTGAACTTAAACTTTAGATAATCTGTCACGCTCGCAGGTGCTAAGCGGCGTGCTTCGACTGAAGGAGACACTGACGCACCTGATGTGGGGCGTCACGATCGAACTGCTGCGCGTCACCGAGCTGTTCATAGACCAGTGCTCGGCCGGCGGCGGCGGGCAGGCCAAGCGCGAGCTCGGCGAGTGTATACCGGTCCTTAAGCCGGTGCCGGGCTGCCGGCTGCCCATGGACCATCAGCTGGTCGCTGGACCTCCGCAGGTAACGGTGCCAGGTTTCTGATAAAGAGGGATCATCTAGCCATCTAGAACCCAGAGTTTGTTGCCAGATTCTTGTCTTGGCGCTTGAAACTGGCGTAAATTCGCCAATGATTTGTATAGTTAAACACTGTCTCCATTTGGATGGGTCCCCGCCAGTGGCAATTTCAACTGAGCGCTTCCGTGCAGCGGACGACACGTTAAGCAGTCGGTCTCGTATTTTTCCTAGTTGTTGACGGAGACCTTCGGGCGGCCTATTAACTATAAAAATCATAATAAATAATGCTGGACAATCCACACAGCATCATCACATCACATTTAGTGCATCATCTAGCCCCAAACTAAGCAAAGCTTGTGTTATGAGTACTAGATGACTGATATACTTAATACAATACAATACAGATAGATATTTTTTTATTATTTATAGAAAATTCTCAGAACACCCGGAACAAATATTTGCAGATCGTACAAACATTTTCCCAAGGCGGGAATCGAACCCGTAACCTCCTGCGTCGCACTTCGCCCGCCGCGCCACATCGGTTGTCAACTCCGTCTCCAGAGTTGCCAACTGACTCAGCGTGATTCTAACCTAATCTATGGTGTTGACAGGTTGAAATCCTCCCCCTGCCCACGCTCCAGCGGCTGCTCTCGGCTCAGCTGCCGAACACCAAACTGAAACTCCTGCGCATCCCCTTCCACGCAACATGGCGGCAGTCGCTAGCAGACTTCCAGTAACAGCACACAAAACTGTAACATTTGTCATTTCCGAGAGTTTTCGACATAATACACACTAGACTGGCTGATACCACTGCGAAGTGGTGTTATATACACTGTAAAGTGGCGATATATACACTGTAAAGTGGCGTTATATACACTGTAAGCTATATAAATTGTCAAGTGACTGAATGCAAATTGTAAAGTGGCCGGATGATACACTAAATGTGGCGTTATGTACATTGTAAAGTGGCCTGATTCACATTGGAAAGTTGCGAACTATGCTTTGTAAAGTGGTGTAATATAAGTGACATGGAATACAGAGGAATATGTACTGTAAAATAGTGGTTGAATGATTATGTTTGCAATAAACATTTATCAAGGGCAATTATATTGTGTGGAAAAATACATGGCCGCGTTATAGGAAATTAACCACTTAGTAAAACACGTCCAAAATGCTTGGACACTATAAAGTGAGAGATAATAAAAGTTAACAAAATGATCGTAATTTATGGGTGATATAGATGTTATAGGGGCGATTTGCCTCTATGCTTTTATTAGTAACACCAATCTGAGGAAATTAAAAGAAAAGATATATTTATTTTTATATAGTTCATAAAAATATATCAGTAACTGCTATTATTCGTACAGAATTCTCTAACATTTTAATGAATACTATATTAACTTTAGAAATAGCAATAATGTAGGTTCTAATATAGATGAAAGTTCGGTAATTTTGTTAATACTTTTCTGTTTGTTTAGTCATTATGATGGGCCTTTTTAACAATAAAGTTCCATATCTGTAGCTTTTTGATTTTTTGACTACTAATGTATAATAATATATAAAAATGTTTATCAAATCTTTCACTTTATCTACAGATAGAGCTAGAGGATTTATTTACGAGATATGAGCTAACAACCCACTATATTATAGTAATGTCTGATTTAAAAATAGCATAAGGTATTTGAGAGAAGCCAGCGATAAAACCATAGCATAATAATAGTTAGATACATCACAACCAGAGTGCAAAAACACATCGAAATGTTGTCTTATAGAACGTATTCTAAGTAATATCAAATAACTAGAGTGAATAATAATAATCTGTGGTACAGTCCGGTTCAGAACCGAGAGGTCGCGGGTTCGTTTCCCGAGACAAATGTTTGTATGATATGCAATTATTTCTTCCAGATCCGTTGTAGTACCAAATTCTAGGGTAGGATCAAATTCTAGGGTATGATCGAAACTTTGTGTTTATTTGTTCATAAAAACCAGCCTTGGGCGATACAGTTGCACTTTGATTGTCATGTATATTATAAAGTTGATTTATCTATTAGCAATGAAGTTATATTATTAATGAGACAATGTTATGACCTGTAGCAAAAATAAAATAGATTTTAAAAAGGACCGTGTATAAATATGATTAAGTTAGCAATAGTGGACAGTGCCTATAGTTGAAACTTGTTTAAAAACTTTAATGTTATACAAGGTCTTTGTTACACTGGTTAATATCACCTAGCGCCCGTCCCGGCTTCGCACCGGTGCTATACGTGTTGACATTCCTCTGAATCACCATCTTTTGATGAAACTGCATTAAAAGCTTATTTAAAAAGATCTAAGCGTACTTAGGGAGGTACAGGTGACAAGAAGCGAATTTGTTTTATACTATGTAAAGATATTGTGAAAAGGTTTGTATTTTTTAGTTTATGTTGTACAGAGTTCTGGGCAAAGATTACATTCACTTACCTAGAAACTCAACTATGTACAGGGCAACACTCGGACGTAAACTGAGTGTAAATGAAACTATTAAAACATTTGGGATTATGTCTCGATTAACTTTCACTAAAATAATAGAGTTTGAAGTTGTACAGAGGTTTCGGTTTTACGGTAATCTTTTCCCAGAAATGACTGACGTTTTGATTCATAAATAGTTTCAAATGTTGAGGATTGAAATTATGTGGCAATGTTTGCACTATTTTACATTAATAATATTTTTAAATATCAATATAACAATATCTACTGCCAACTCTTCAAGTACAATGCACGTCGATTGGATCAGTTAATGGCTATGAAAAACGATTGGAATAAGTAACAATTTTTTTAGAAGTTTTTGGAGAACATCTTGCTTAATTTATTACTGTTTCTAAACTAGGTAATTTACTTGCATTTTAATAAATATAAGTAGTTTTTCTAATGCACTACATCTGAGACCTGTAGGCCCTATTATGAGCAGTTTCATAGGTCATGTTGGCCCCAGAAACCATAACCAAAATTTCGATCTCGAAAAAGATTTTCATAAATCTTTCCTCTATGTAATAGTTTTATATTTTTATCTTTAAAAACTTAGCCCTAAAAAAACGACCATTGTTCCACTGCTGGGATTGGGATACAGAAAATAACGATACCAAATATCAATATGAAAGCCACGCACATTACAACCCATGCATATCCTGGCTTGTCAATGGCAATCTTTTAACTGGTATGGGGTTATTTACAGTGCATCCTGTAGTGCGTAAGATGAAAATACTAAGATTATGTACAAATTCACGGCTTGTGATTTAAGACTTTGACTACAGACTACACTTAAGTCATTTAAAATGTAGTACGGTAAAACGGTACGTTTATATACTACAGTTGAACGAAGCAATAATAAAAATAAATTTTAATGACACTAAGAGTAAACTTTCCGATTGTTTTATCCTGCTCTCGACTCAATGGCGTCACGTAGTAATTTACATTGTAAATTGGTTAAATTTTCCTTCCGTGACCCGTTTACTTGTTAACTAAAAAAGCATAGCTTTTTAGTATAATTTAGACGAAATGTCTATTCTTTATAATCTCTTTTAAATGATGCTTCTTGTATGTTTTATTTAGTTAATTTTGGCGGGATCGCCCTTGAAACGGTATATTTTTATGTAAAAATTGTGCATATATTTACATTTACTCCCCTTTTGTGCGGGAAAGTGAAATACTCTGTGAACTTTGGTTTGGAGTATTTTTATTTCTTGTGATTTGTTGCAATGGGGTGATCTAAAATATATTAGGTTAATTATGTAGATAAGACAAATTGGATAAGCACTGGTGACTGTTCAATAAATGGTTACCCTAAAATTTTGTTTCATTTTGTACTTATTTTTAATTAGTTTATTTACACCTGTGGACCTGTAGATTGCAAGGATAGACTATTTTATACAAAGGACCTATTTCACTATATTCATAAGCTGCCTGCTCAGAGAAATAAACAGATTATTCTCAATGTATTTGCCTGCCTGCAGGTTAGCTTTATATAGCAGAGACCGTATCTGAGAGCTTATCTCGAAAACTCTTGACAATCGTAGAGTTAACGTATCGTCCAGCAGTCAATTTATATATTACTAGAATTCCGGAAGCCGGGGCAGGTCGCTAGTAATAAATATAGCCTATGTTACTCAGGGTTAACGTAGCATTCTAATGGTGAAAGAATTTTTGAAATCGGACCAGTAGTTTTTGAGTTTATTCGTAACAAACAAAAATACAATTTTTTCCTCTTTATAATATTAGTATAGATATAGATGGGATATTTTACTGCGCCTTCTCGTGCAAATTATCCCATACTAAAAGACAGCTCGGTTGTCAAACGAGTTGTTCGTGATTCGCCCTTTGTCTCTCTGTCCGCGTTCGGCGCGACAATTAATAATTGGTTAAACGGCAATTAGTAGCCTACTTGACACGCATGGTGAGTAAGGAATAATAAAAGATTATCAATTTATATTTTTTTTATTTTATAGCTAAATAACTTCAGATACATTTCTTATACTAAGAGGAATATAAAATAAATATGTTTTACAAATAAAATAAAAACAGTCATCCAATTTTTCTTACACGCTACAGGATGATACGATGAAATGAAATGGATTTTCTTACAATATTTTATGTCTACAATTTTATGACAAAAAATCTCAAGTTACCATTGTTAACACTTTCGAAATCTTTATCTGATTGCTATATTTTTAATATAGTAACGACTTTCCTGTAAACGTTGCATTCTAGTTTCGAGGGAACATCCCTAATTAGTAAACAAGTGAGACTTTATTCAATATTCGGATGTGCCTAGTTGAAGACACAAGTACCTACGGCACACCTTATCTGGGACGTAAAAAACGATGAAAAGTCCCTAGGTGTTCTATGTAAAGATGGGATGTCAAGTTGAGGAAGGAACATGTTTTAAGATAGAAGATCTAGTTGGGCGAGACACGTGTTTAATTTTCGTGTCCATGTCCAGTTGATCGTGGCACGTGTCTAGTTGGGCGTGACACGTGTCCAATGAATCCTGGCATATGTCTAGATGAACGTGTCCAAATGGTCATGGCATATGTCTAGATGGACGTGACACGTGTCCAACTAGTGACGGCACGTGGCTAGATTGACGTGACACATGTCTAGTTGAACTCGAAACGTGTTCAGCTGATGGTGGCACATGTCTAGTTCCACTCGACACGTGTCCAGCTGATGGTGGCACGTGTCTAGTTGGGCGTGGCGTCGGGGTGCCTCTCGAGCAGCATGGCGACGCCCTGCCCGCCGGCGGCGCACGCGGAGATGACGCCGAGCTGGCCGTCCTCTCGCACCAGTCGGTTGGCCGTGTGCATCGCCAGGCGCACCTGGGAACCAAATAAATATATAATAAAACTAGTGGATCTGCCCCGGCTACGCACGGGTACTATAAACTTTCCTCTTGAATTACTTTATCTAATGATGAAAATCGCATTAAAATCCGTTCCGCCTTTCAAAAGATACAGACTTCATTTTATACTAATATGGACCACAGATCAGAAAATAAGGACAATGTAAAGATATGCATAATATATTAAAAAACAGAGCACTGGTGGTCTAGTGGTAGTGACCTTCTAATCATAAGGTCGTGGGTTCGAAACCGGTCGCGCATCAATGGATTTTTCTATTAGAATAAATTATGTTCGCAATGTCAGTGCTCTCATACGGTGAAGGAATACATCGTGAGCAAATCGACATATTCAAAAACTAAGAATTCGAAACACTGCCATCCACAAATCCGTATATGGTCCGCGTGGTGGATCACTCTCGCTCGAGAGTAGACCAGTGTCCCAGCAGTAGGAAAATTAGAAGGATGGTGATGATGATGTATTTATTCAGTAAATGAGTTTTTAGAAAATTAGGTTCTTATTCGTTCACATTATTTGACATTTATTTTCCTTCTACATGTATTCTTATTATAATTTTTTAATTTAAGTAATCATATTTCCAATATTTGTTGTGTAAACTTAAAACAAAACTTCGCATACTAAAATAGTTGAATTTATGAAACACTATACTAAGAACTTATTTGTATACACCCTTAATCTTTGAATAAATCATTCATTCATTCATTTTAATATAATATGTCTGGCTTATTTTCAGTAATAGAAGCGACTTGCAACCTGCAGTATTCAAGAGCGCGTTATTTACTTGCTGAGCCCTTGTCAAAGGTATAGTTCTCTCGGCGGATCTAGGCTTCCGTGAAGTTAGCTGTTTGTGATGCGCAAAGACAATTTAGTTAGAAAAAGCTCCATTGCGCATCGAAACGGCTAACTTCACGGAAGCCTAGATCCGCCGAGAGAACTATAATACTTACACCAGTAGCAGCGAAGGGATGTCCAATAGATAGAGAGCCTCCCCACTTGTTCCATTTGTCGAGGTCCGGAGAGCCAACCTGAAACAATCATTTATATCATACTCGTGGTTTTGCAGTTTTATGCTATCACAGTCAACAATGAAAAATTTACACAATTTTAAATTTTCCTGCTATAAAAAGTAGTTTGTGTTATTAATTTTATGTATAAAAATGAATTGCTGCGCGTTAGGCTCGCTAAAACTGGAGAACGGCTGGACCGATTTGGCTAATTTTGGTCTTGAAATGTTAGTTAAAGTTCAGGGAAGGTTTGAACGGTGAGAAAATATACAGGGATGTAAAAATTTGCTATAAAAAAAATAACGCGACTGAAACCGCGCCTGGTCTACTAGTCTAAACTATAATTATATTTCTGTGCTAAATTAAGTAATCCAGGGGCCGATTGCATAATAAAGTACAACTTAATATAATGAACGTTTTTCCATACAAAATCACTAGTTAATACTAGAGTAGTTCTACCTGGTGGTAGGCCTCTTCAGCAAGAGTCCATCTTGGTGGGTACCACCGCAGTGTCAGATATTCTACCTCCAAGCAGTAGTGTTAGCATTACTGTGTTTAGGTTTGAAGGGCACTGTAGCAAGTGAAATTACTGGGCGAAAGAGACTTAACAACAATGTCTCGGGGTGATAAGCACAGTGCAGTGCCACGCAAACACTTAATAACTTTAAGCTTTGGGTGGCACTGCATCTGTAATAGTCAGGCGTGGTGCTTAACATCAGGTGGGCGCCTTGATTGTCTTGTCACTTGCCGACACACTTTCAAAAATGTTTATATACTTTTTACTAGTGAACTTGTATTTTAATGTGTGCTCCTGGTGTGATTGAGTATCAAACATAATTATTATTATGTTACCTTTCCCTTGCGACCGAGATACGTCTGTCCGAACCAATCCGAGTCCATCGCCTTCAGGTTGGCTAAGATTTGACCCTGAAAGTAAATTAAAAGGTCACTTTGGTGGTGGTTTTTTTTTAATGTATGAAGCAAACGCGTCGCAATCACCACATACATGGTTTGTGTACGTAAACGGTGCCTTTGTATGTGTGAGTGCCATGGCCGGCCCCACCTAATTATAGCAAGAGCGAGATAGCACACTTTTGCTCGCGCTTGGACCTACACAGAATCAAAATAAACGCGTGCCTTAGTCCTTAGCTTCAGTGCCGCCTGGCGAAAGGTGCCGTGCGGTGCCGGAAAACTCACTCTCAAGGTGGGGTAAGTAAAACCGGTGGGAGGTATAGAGTGGCAAACTCACTCTCAAGGTGGGGTAGTAAAACCGGTGGGAGGTATAGAGTGGCAAACTCACTCTCGAGGTGGGGTAAGTAAAACCGGTGGCAGGTATAGAGTGGCAAACTCACTCTCGAGGTGGGGTAAGTAAAACCGGTGGCAGGTATAGAGTGGCAAACTCACTCTCGAGGTGGGGTAAGTAAAACCGGTGGCAGGTATAGAGTGGCAAACTCACTCTCGAGGTGGGGTAAGTAAAACCGGTGGCAGGTATAGAGTGGCAAACTCACTCTCGAGGTGGGGTAAGTAAAACCGGTGGCAGGTATAGAGTGGCAAACTCACTCTCGAGGTGGGGTAAGTAAAACCGGTGGGAGGTATAGAGTGGCAAACTCACTCTCGAGGTGGGGTAAGTAAAACCGGTGGGAGGTATAGAGTGGCAAACTCACTCTCAAGGTGGGGTAAGTAAAACCGGTGGGAGGTATAGAGTGGCAAACTCACTCTCGAGGTGGGGTAAGTAAAACCGGTGGGAGGTCTAGAGTGGCAAACTCACTCTCGAGGTGGGGTAAGTAAAACCGGTGGGAGGTATAGAGTGGCAAACTCACTCTCGAGGTGGGGTAAGTAAAACCGGTGGGAGGTATAGAGTGGCAAACTCACTCTCGAGGTGGGGTAAGTAAAACCGGTGGGAGGTATAGAGTGGCAAACTCACTCTCGGGGTGGGGTAAGTAAAACCGGTGGGAGGTATAGAGTGGCCATTCTGTACGTAGTACTAATATCTGTTCTGTGAGCATGGTGTTTTGTTTGCATCATAACTAAAATGTTAAAATATTATGTTACAGTTAAAAGAAGAAATAAAATGTTTTTAGTAGAGGTCTTACAGCGAATGCCTCGTGGATCTCCCAAGTGTCGATGTCGCTAAGCTGCAGACCAGCTTTCTCCAGGATCTTGGGGATGCCGTACGCGGGCCCAAGCAGCAGCTGGTCCACGGGGTCCTACAACCAAAAAAAAAATCAAAGTGATTCTCGTGATTTTATTAAACAGTTTTATTAACTTTTGGCTTTACATTCGGGTTTAAGACATTTATTTCTCAAAAGACCGAGAAACATGTAAATTAAATCTAAGTATATTATGTGTGTGCTTGAAGTTGCAAATAAATGACTTATCTATCTACATTAAGTAACATTACATAACCTTCAGATAATAATAATAAAATTCAATGTGCAATAAATATATTATGATACTGTTATGTGATTGCAATTTGAATTACATAAGTAGCACAAATAAATGAATGAATGACTGATAAGACTTATTAACTATGTTTCGGGATGACAAGCGCAGTGCAGTGCCACGCAGAACCTGAAAACATGCCCTCCGAAGCATGGGAGCGCTGTTGAAATTATTACTGGCGGTCACCCATCCAAATGGTCAGTACGCGGAACTGTGCTTAACTTTGTTTATCTGTTTGAAAAACTCCGAAAACACTAATTTTTCAATTTGTAGTAACAGTTTAAAAATTATGAGCTCAAGCCTGTTTCCTTGGTTCTGAACCCCCCCCCCCCCCCCCTCCCTGTTTGTAAAGAGGAGAAAATCAACCTCACCAGAGTCAATCACCCTGCACTGCATACCAATTACAGTTAGAGAATTGAGCTACCACCCAAATATTACCAGCTAAGAACCTAAGAAATAAAATTATGATTTAAGTTAATAAGTAAATGTTTGTATGTAGTAATTATGTACCTATATTTTTGCAGAATAAACTATTCTTATTATATTAACCTGTGCGACGTAAGTGAAGTCGCGAAGGTACGCTTTAGGCTTGAAGCCGAGCTCCTTAGCCTTCGCCTCCGACATCACCAGGCAGGCAGATGCACCGTCAGTCTGCAAACAAACAAACAACTATATTATTATATCTTTACATAGTCACACTATCACACTTTATTCACACTAATCACATCAATCTATTATCTATTATCTGATCACACTAATATTATAAATACGAATGTTTGGATGTTTCACGCGAAAGAAGTCGCGGGCAAAAGCTAGTATAAAATAAAGTCGCTTCCCGCCGTCTCTGTCCTAATGCATGTGTAAGCTTAGATATTTTAAACTATGCAACGGATTTTAATGCAGTTTTCATCAATAAATAGAGTGTTATAAGAGAAAGGCAGGTTTGCACCCGTGCGAAGCCGGAGCGGTTCGTTAGTTCTAATATAACAAACAGGAATAAAATTAGGATTTGATTTAGGAGATAGGCTTATATATTGGTCCGGCTACCGGATCGGCATTGCCAGTGTGGTCCTTTGCACCAGATACCGGTACCATTTTTTTTTATATACAACTGAAGTGGCAACCAATCGTCGCGCCCACAAGATGGTAAGCAGTTACCGCAGCCTATGGACGCTTGCAATACCAGAAATAGGTATGGTGGTAGTACTTCCACGGACG
Organism: Colostygia pectinataria; assembly: GCA_951394395.1. Taxonomy (NCBI): domain Eukaryota; kingdom Metazoa; phylum Arthropoda; class Insecta; order Lepidoptera; family Geometridae; genus Colostygia; species Colostygia pectinataria. The sequence continues at coordinate 6,484,804 of OX596370.1, read as the reverse complement.
TGTTCTATCACAAAGAACTCTACTACTCTTTAAATGTGGTCCTTTGCATCAGATACCGGTACCAATGTGGTCCTTCGCACCAGATACCGGTACCAATGTGGTCCTTCGCACCAGATACCGGTACCAATGTGGCCCTTTGCACCAGATACCGGTACCAATGTGGTCCCTCAGTGCTCACCAGGAAGGATGCGTTAGCGGCGGTGACGGTGCCATGCGGCTTGATGAAGGCCGGCTTCAGCTTGGCGAGCTGCTCCGGTGTCGACACGCGGATGCCGTTGTCCTTCTCGACGAGAGCTTCCTTGCCGTCCACTGCATATACAAACGTTATTGGGGTTTCATAAAAAGGACTTTGGTTTGGCACCCCCGAGACACTCAATAAAATGTATGAAGCCACACGCATAGTTTGTGTACGTATGCGGTGCTGTTGTATGTGTGAGTGTCATGGTTGGCGCTCGCCAATTATAGCAAAAGCGGGATAGCACACTTTCGCTCGCGTTTTGACCTACACATTAATCAAATAAACGCGTTATTGGTAAGGAAGGAGTCTTCTATGTCATAGCGAATTACGCCTCTAGTCCGATTTCAAAAACTCTTTCACAATTACAATGCTACATTATGCAGTTTGTAGTGATTATATCTCACCTTTGACGGGGATCAAATCGGTGAAGTAGCCCTTGGCCTGGGCCTCGTGAGCCAGCTTGTGGGACCTCAGCGCGTAGTCGTCTTGCTCCTAAACAACCATATTATTAATGAACACTCACTCTCGCTCGAGAGTAGACTATCGCAGCAGTGGGAACACTGCTGGGAGTCCTGACAGACGTCAGGAATGTTACCTGTCTGGTGGCTCCAAACGCGGCCGCCAGTCGGTCCGCGGAGTGGCCCATCGTCTCTCCGGAAGAAAACTCCGCAACCGCCGGTAGCTATAACCAAATTCATTTTAGTGACAAATGGCTATAAATGTTAATAATTTTTGTGACATACTGAGATATTTTACCTTCCAACAATGTAGTGTGACATATTGGTGGTACGAGTATGTGGTTCATAGTCTCACCTCAGGAGCAAAGAAGTCCGGTCGGATGGTAGCTAGCAGCGACAGCCGCTGCGCAGGAGTCTTGGCTCGGTTCACGCGGAGGAGCAGAGAGCGCATCTTGCGCGAGTGTCGGATCGGCACGTCCGACATAAACTCCACGCCGCCCGCGACTATGATGTCGTACGCGCCGGCTGCTATCATCCCGATACCTGACGCAACAGGCTTGTAAAACAATTGCACAATAAAGAGGTTATGAGTCCAAAAAGTAAATAAGTTCGTATGAGTCAGTGGCCAACTCTGGTGACAGAGTTTCTAAGCCGCCCGAAAGCCTCTGTCATGGCCTGACAACTTCGAAGAAGCCGGGACCGACTGCTTAACGTGCCCGGGCACGGGAGCGCTCAGTTGAAATTGCCTCTGGCGGTCACCCATCCACATGATAACTACGCGGAACAGTGCCTAACTTCGTTGATCTGATTAGAACAAGTTAGCCAGCTACGTCACGAGCGCTCCAGGGCCCAGAAGAAATACCAGTGCGAATTATATCACACGATTCAATGATTCACGCAACCTTTGATGTGTATGGGGCGACTTAGGCTCCTTTGAAGACTCGGTTGAGATGGCCCAACCAGCTTGCCCGAGATCGGAGCGGCAGCTAGTTATTGGTACCAGTAGTGATGGCCTGGGACAATAGTGATTACTATCAGACTACCGGTAGTGATAGCCAGGGATATAGTGATTATTACAAGTAGTGATGGTTTCATGTATAGTGTTGTAACACATACCAGTAGTGATGGCCAGGGATATAGTGATTAATACAAGTAGTGATGGTTTCATGTAGTGTTGTAACACATACCAGTAGTGATGTGATTAATACAAGTAGTGATGGTTTCATGTAGTGTTGTAACACATACCAGTAGTGATGGCCAGGGATATAGTGATTAATACAAGTAGTTATGGTTTCATGTATAGTGTTGTAACACATACCAGTAGTGATGGCCTGGTTGGAAGAGATACAGGCCATAGTGACAGTGTGCGCCGGCGTGCGGTCACTGAACCCGGCAGCTAGAGCTGCCTCGCGGCCAATGTTAGAGGTCTTCACTTCCTGGATGACTGTACCGTAAACTATGTAGTCGATCAGATCTTTGGATATACCAGTCTTTTGGAGAAGGCCCCTGTAAGAGATTATTATGTCAGTGGCCAATTTTGATGGTAAAGCAATAGGCAGTCAAATTTTTTGGTTGTACCCTTTATCCCTGATCAGTTGGTGATGAATTCTGGCATTTGGGCCAACTCTGGCAATCGAGTTAATAGGGTATAACAGTTACTGGCAAACATCTTAAGTCTTAACAGTCATGATTCAAAGGCCATATTGTTTAAATCCTCACTTACAGCAGGGAATGTCTGGCCAGCTCATGGGGCATCATCTTGGCGTAGTCAGTGAAGGATACAAGGAAGGGTGTCCGGACTCCGTCCACAAGTACCACATTGTGGCCTGTCTTGTCTTTTAATGTCTTCTTCTGTTGCAGTGCTGCCCCAACACTGAGGGCTCGCCGAGCGCTGTCTAAAAGGTAAACAAATAATAAATAACATATAATGCTAGACAATCTACACAACACCATCAAACTAAATTCAATGCCCTTATTCATAAAAACACTTGTCATTTTGGAAGTTGTACAATCTTACATCATCATTCTCAGTGACAGATTTAAAAACCATTTTAGCTAACAGAGGTTATAGTATGATTATGAATAAGGGCCAAGCTTAACCTCACTGACTTGAATCTAAAAGATATTTTTATTTTATTTTAATAAAGTTTTTTTATGACAGCCTTTAATGCTATTATTGCTGGGCCACTACTAGCCTACTCTCGAGTGAAAATCATTAGATCTTGATCCACAATGTGGACCCAATTAATTTACGTTTAATAATAAGATTTTTACATTCTAGGATCTAAATTTACACTGGAATTTGTAATAGATAAGATAAATAAAATAAATTGAACTTTTAAAATTAAAAAACTATAAGTTTTGGTTAGTCTTTACTAAACTTGGACAAGTAAATAATATGTAACGCAAGGTGAATGAGAAATATCCCAATGAAATCTATTTCTAGATCAAGTTGACAGGAATCTAAGGAAACTATTTACTTCCATTCATATCTTGGCACTGCAATATATATGGGAAACCAACTAGGTACATCTAATGCCAATTATTGAAAAGTCCAAAGTTTACATTTCCTAAACATTCCATGATAGGTAACCAAAAAAAATTATTAATACAAGATTTAAAAATCTAAGCCACTACAAATTTTACCTATTGCTAGAATTATGTTTTCATAATCATAATTATGTTTTCAACAGAAAAAGTACCTGTAGAGAGCTAAAACAAAATTAAAAGTTTCTTACCAAACTTTGCTGTAGAACTAATGTGAGACACTTTGGCTAATGACTTGGCAACGTGGGATGCCATGGCTGTGTATTATCACTCTAAAACTGGACGATAAGTACACAAAATATTGCTAAAACAAATAGATACCGCAAATAAATGAACTACAAATAAATAAAATCGAACAACTCTCAAGAAAGTTGGACTATGACCCTCCCTCCTTCTTTCTTCCTCTTCCTAAAACTAATCTATATAATCAATGACCAATGAGTAAGTAGGGACTAGGGATGGATTGGATGGATGTGAAAAAATATTTGTTTTGATTTTATATCGATTAATCGAAAACAGTAAGAAATACAATTTAAAAAGAAGTAGTAGGTAAGTAACCTACAAGTTGCTTTTGTTTTGGTATGTTATTCCACCCGAGGCAACCGCTATGTTAAAAATATATATTATGGCCCTCGCGATGCAGGCTCAGCCTAGTGTGAAGAACATAAGATAATGCTTTGTATGTATGTGTCTCTGTCAATATAGATTTGTAAATTTTCATATTTTTCATTTTCAAACCCCCGGAGAATTTTGAACCATTTTTATTGGAAACTATTTTTAAATAACGTGGTTCACCATTTAATGTTCCTTCCTACAGTTGGGCCACTAGACTACTTCCGAGTGAGAGTGATTGGGTCATTCATAATCATTGGATACGTATCGATGTAATATCAATGCAGACAAACTTACGTACTTATGCGCGTGCATAAGTACCTACGTACGCAAAAAACATTTAAATAATAATCATATAAACAAAAACTAGTTTGTCTGCATTGATCTTTATGTATTGACGATTTACGTTTAGGTACTTAGATCTTGATAAATAATATTTTTGAAAAAACTTTTGAATAATACACATAGGTATAAACAAAAACTAGTTTGTCTAAAATTCCGGCATAAGCACGCGCATAAGCCGGAATTTAAGTTGTTTTTCAATACCGACTTAGAAGAATATTCATGAGTACCTACTGAATCGAGATAATATCGATAGTTTGATCTGGGCATCCCTACCCAACTGTTCTATCAGCAGAACCAATGTTGCCAGCTCGGTGATGGTGTATTCTTCTGTGATGATGATGATGTGTGTGGGTATAGTTCTCTCGGCGGATCTAGGCTTCCGTGAAGTTAGCCGTTTCGATGTGCAATGGAGCTTTTTCTAACTAAATTGTCTTTGCGCATCACAAACGGCTAAGTTCACGGAAGCCTAGATCCGCCGAGTGAACTAGGTATACACTAAGTAAAGGTAGGTAGTGTACATTTTGATTTTTTCCCCAGAGTGCCGTGGCAAACGATGTTGAGCCTTTCCCATTTGCGACCGATTTAATGTCATCCATCCATCCGGTCCATCGAATAGAGGAATGTCTGACACTTCGTTTTCCATTTCTCGGTCGCCTCTCGAGAACCTTTCTTCCCCAGCGGTCATCGGCGAGCTAATAAGTCATCACTGGCAGCACGATTGGTTTTTAGATTTATTATAATAAAACTACGAATCTCAATCAACCAAATGAATACATAGGTATTTGCTCTTTAAAATATTAGTCTAGATATCTGTGTATTTTACTACGTATTTTTTGCATTTATGCACGTAAAGTAACAACAAGAAAAATTAAACTGCTTCTGAAAATACCATATTGTATTAGCGAAGTAGCGAGACGCTGCTGTTTACTGAGCGAACTCTGCACTCAAGGAACATAACTATCCTCTGCCTGCACTGCTCGTAAAGGCTTATTACATTACACGATTCGTCGGCACGATGAGCCGTGACGACAGATCGGACGTTCTGCAATATACTGAGGCTGACCTGGGAAGTGCAATTAAAATGCATGAAGATTTTTTGGTCGATCATGCAGCATGATGATTCACGTAAATGCATGATCATCTAGGGACCGTAATAGGCAGGTGTTACACCGCGGCCGCGCGCGGGCGACTGTCGACGAGCGAGTTGTCTGTCGCCAGTAAACAAATATACCTAACACGTAACAAAAGCCAGTCTGCGCCGAGTCATTTTGTTTTAAAAAGTTTATCGCCCATCGCCTGTCGCTCGCGGTGTGACAACTGCTTATAAGACTAGGTATAGTTCGCACAGCGGATCTAGGCTTCCGTGAAGTTAGCCGTTTGTGATGCGCAAAGACAATTTAGTTTGAAAATCCATTGCGCATCGAAACGGCTAATTTCACGACGGCCGAGATCTGTTGTGAGAACTATACTTTGAGCTACTTTAGGTGATGAAAAAACGTGAGCAAAACTGAGGGCGCGAAAGTTGGGATTTGATTAGAATAAAAAAAGTATATTGACTCAATCTTTACTGTCAAATAGTAGATTCTTAAAATTAAAAATAGCAAATTGTATACTGACCAGTAAAATCACATCACACTACAACTACCCAGTTGGAAAAAAAACATCATATTCGATTAATAATGGTCCGTAATTCGTAAAACGAAACGTTTTATGTTGTAGGACTCTTCAGCAAGAGTTTGTCCTGTTGGATACCAGTGCCACAGTGCCAGATAAGACTGCCTCCAAGCAGTAGCGTGCCAGCATTACTGTTGAGATCAGACATAGTTAGATGCAAGCGTTTTTACACCAGGGCAAACGATTTGACCATCCCACTTAAAAAACTTTTTATATAAAATGTTTACATAATAAAAATAATATTGTGGTTTTACTAAAGCGCAAAACGAAATAATTCCAGCTGAAATAAATATAGAGGGCCTAAACCTTTAAGCTTCCACTTAATAATTAGGCACCACTCCATCCTCCGGGGTAGGAAGACATAGGACGAGGTAATCAATCATATTAGTAGCAGCATCGTCCCGGTCATAGCCTATGTACAACAGCTCAGGTGATGTGGTAGGTAATAGAACAGTTATAAGAGGCTTGTCTAATATACTGGGCATGTCTTTATACTCAGGCTCCAGGCCAAGCGCAGAAGCGGCACAGGCGAGTTGGATCTCGGGGGACTGGCCAGCTGCCTTGGTGGTTTGCAGTGCCTCTAATGCAGCCGCTCGCTTGCTCTCATCAAATTGCAGGATCAGCCCGTATTGGTAATCGGATACTTTCTGGTTGAGGGGGGGGCGCCATGGGACCTCCTTGCGCTCTTCCTTGAAGCGGCCCATTTTCTTGTCGATCTGGCGCGCAAGTGCATCCTCCTGTGAAGTGTTAGAGATTTAGTTATCTAATATCATCAAGCACTAAACCAATAGGGGAGAAATGTTAAACTGATCAGAGCATACCAATGCTTGCTTGCACTGAAACAGTACAGCACTAATATCTGTAGGGGTTACAAATGGGTTCCCACCATTGCTCCCTCGCACTGGCGTTTTAACTGTGTTCGATAACCAACTCTTTTTTTTTTTTAATAATTTAAAACCTATACGTGAGAACCTGTAATTGGCTCTCCATAGCTACTCAAGTGTATATTTAAATGTAAAAGCTGTTGGATTTCCTAAATAAATAAAACTCATTTGTAATGACATATTTGAAAACGTAATGAAGTTTCAGTACGTCGGGTCGGGCCGATGGTTTTAAAATACCCCTGTTGATATGCGTGTACCTCTCCGTTTATTATTATCGATAGGTTTCGTACTATCGATTCGATATTAATAGTTGCTTGCCCACCTCGTTGTGATGTTTGACGTTGGATTGGCCAATCAAAGCGCTGCGATCGCTGTTACTTTGGCGTATTGGTTTTTCAAGCAATATTATATCACATAGATAGATTTCCTCTTTTCTCCTTTCACATTCCATGGTTAAATGCTCAATGGGTATAGGCTGGATACATTTTAATAGTTTCTTTTTAAATACCCACTAATAATATAAATGCGAATGTTTGGATGATTATAATAAATAATACTGGACAATCCACAGCATCTTCTAGCCCCAAGCTAAGCATAGCTTGTGTTAATGGTACTAGATGACTGATATACATAATACAATGCAATACATAGATAGATTTTTTTATATAGTGCAGGCTGCACTGTGTTTAGGTTTGAATGGCACTACAGCAAATGAAATTACTGGGCGCAAGAGACTTAACATCTCCGGTGATGAGTGCAGTCCAGTATTATGCAAACTTTGGGTGGCACTGCAGCTGTTATGGTCAGGCGTGGCGCTTAACATCAGGCGAGCGAGCGACTTGACGGTCTGGTCACTTGCTGACATCCTTTGACTATATACTTGTCTATAGAAATCTTTGCCTTATAAAAATGTATTGCTGTGCGTTAGTCTCGCTAAAACACGACAACGGCTGGCACTATTTGGCTAATTTTGGTCTTGAAATATTTGTAAATGTCCAGGAAAGGTTTAAACTTTGAGAAATTATGGAAAAATTGCCAAAATAAATAACGCTAGTAAACCGCGCGCGTCAGTTAGTATTAAATAAAATGGCATTTTTGTTACATTCACCGAATGAAAAATGAAAAATGATTCCCAGGTGCGGCAGTACCTCAACGAAGTCCTGGGTGGAGCGCAGACTCTCTCGTAGATACTTGTAGATGGCCTCGGCCGCGATCTGCCGCGCGTTCTTCTTGTTGAGGGCGGTGGCGTCGCGCGAGTGCGCGCCCACTGACGCACGGTACGTGAAGCTGCGCAGGTGGGGGGGGCCGCAGTCCCCCACAAGAGTATACTCCGGCCCGGAGAGTTTGTACTCCTCGCAGTACTCCTGAACATAAATAAGGGTCTTATACATTTCGCGACGAAACGATAATGACAAGGAAAGATGATACATATTAGAGTTTCGATTATGTTATGTCATGTCATGTCATGTTGTTATTTTATGTTATGTTATGACAAGTCAAGCAAACGGATAGAGTCCGAAACACCGACCTGCGTTCAAAGACTCAAATCGTGGATGTGGCTTTGAAGGTAGCTATGCTGAAGTGGAATCGGGCTGGTCATGTCAGCCGCATGCCAAGTGAGCTGTGGGCAAGGGTAGCCACCGAGTGGCGCCCTGACCCAGCGAAAAAGCAACGCGGAAGACCAAAAGGAAGATAACGGGATGAACTAGACAAACTTCCTAATAGACTGGCGCAATGTAGCCCAGGATCGAGAAGTCTGGAGAGAATGGGGGAGGCCTTTGCCCAGCAGTGGGATATGAATGGCTGACATAACATAATAATAAAAGTTATGTATAGTTATATTGTTATATCTATTTAAATAAATATGTTATTGGGTAGGTGTATGACGTATGTATGTTTATATGTAGGTATTATTTTGTATGTTAGGTCAGTTTATTGTTTAATAAGTAAGTTTTTGCTTTGTTTATCATGAAATATTAAATTGTTTTTGTGTACTACCGACACATTTTGTTATCTATAATACACCAAAGGTTATCTGGAAGATAATGCTTACTAGCAATAAGTTCGCTTTTGTACCAATTTATGTTATGACCTATCACTATCCACACCTTTAGCAACGCCACGTAGCTGTGCGCGTCGGGCGCGGAAGCAGTCCCCGGTGCCCCAGCTCCTGAGCCGAGCGCCGCCCCCGCCCCGAGCCCCCAGGGCGGCGGCACCGCGTGTCCAGCGCGCGACAGCTGAGCCAGCAACGCGTTAGCTGCCTCCTGCTTGGCCTCTTTCTTGGAGCGCGCGGACGCGGTCACTGACTCGCCGCATAGCGTGCAGCGGTACTCGAACAGGACCTGGTGGTGTGGTCCTGACTGGAAGCACAATTTGATTATAAGCATCTACATATATAAGGTCATTCATTATCAACCTGACAAACTTAAGGGCCTCCCCCTTCCACACATAAATTAGTTATTCTTGTTAGAAATCGAAAAGGCATCGCTCGGCACGTGTCAGTGACCCGCGCGTCAATTAACCGCGGGTCAATAACCCGCGCGTCCTTGATCTGCGCGTGTCCTTGACCCGCTACGGGGCGCGCACACTCGAATATTTCATAATTACGCCGCTTAACTCGATTCCCAACAATGATAAATAATAATTGAGCAGAAAAATGTAATCGATTTTTTTTGTTTACTTGGGATTTTTGAGACAAAATATACATAAAAAAAAAATTATAGAACATATCCCTTAAGTTTGTCAGGTTGATAATGAATGACCCTGTACATAGAAAAAACAGTCGCTTCCCGCTGTCTGTCCCTCTGTATGTGTATGTATTTTCTTATAAACCGCCTAGGTGGCACACAAGCATACAGCCTACCTAGATGTTAAGCTGCCGTTTAATGCTGTTGCCATTGCTTTAAAAAATTTGAACTCCCTTTTTGATAACTATGCAACTAATTTTAATACGGTTTTTATCAATAGATGAGTAAGTAAGTTTGTATGAGTCAGTGGCCAACTCTGGTGACAGAGTGAGAAAGAATAAGTGATGAGTTTAGCCTGTTTTTATATTGGATGACAGCGATAAAGTATGTAAATGTGCCATCATCGCAATGCCTAGTGTGGACTTAAGAAATATAATTTCATCATGCACTGGAAACTCACCTGTGAGATGCACTCATACTCTGGCACCATGCCAAGTTTCACCGCTAACTCCTGCAGCACTGCTGCAGCGGTTTTCATCTTGAACAGTATTTATCCTGCAATTTTGTTTATTATAATAAATGTTTTTTATAATAATAGCCTATATATTACTCAGCATTCTAATGGTCAAAACATTCACAAGTCAAGATGCATCATGATCATTGGCTAATAGCTGACATGGCGGACCTCTAGTGTTCCCGTTTGAGGAAACCCAACACAATAAACATTTTTCCTTTGAACTTTGTCTACTTAAAAATAAAATTGTTTGTTACTGTTATTCTTATATTTTTTTTCCAATTTTTCTATGATGTGACAAAGACTTAGGCCACTATGAAATTGGTCCTTTTCTCTTTATATTTTATTTTATTGATATTATTAGTATTTTAATGAAGTAAGAGATATTTAGAGCTCAACATTCTTATCTATCTGCTCGCATTTAAAACTGAGGTATTTCGACGACTTTAATCAGGGCAGGCGGTTAGACCTTGCAAAGTTGCAAACGGCTTGTCTGTGTTGCTTTGCCTACCTGTAATATTCGCAAGTAAACTAAGTAGCTTCACTAATTTCTTGTTCAGTTCGCACCACTTTACCGGTTCCATTCAAGATCACTTCAACATGGCCAGAGTAATGAATGTACAGTAATAGGTAATTGTATCTACTTACCAACTATGACCCTGAACCTGAAGAAGCTGGATACTAGATGGAAGGAAGGAAATAAATCAATCAAAGCACGCATGCGAAATGAGAAAAATATCGATCTGAAAATTCATCAAAATAAACACAAGAAAACAAAGCATCAGTGTTGCCGTTTTTTATTAGGAGAAAATGCTAAAATATATAAACAAGTAAGTTAAATTTTTTCGTCACAATAATTTAGTTTTAATTTGTATTGTTATTTTTATGTTTATTGTGTCATCATCATCATCATCATCATGATAGCCTTCTAATGTTCCCACAGCTGGGACACTGGCCTACTCTCCAGCGAGAGTGATTGGGTCTTAATCCACCACTTGGATTGGGTTGGCTTATTGTGTGGCGCAAAAAATATATTTTACTATTCTATTCTATTCTATTCTAAAAAAGTGCTAAAATCAAAACTTTAACATTATCTAGCTGCGTCTGCGATTTTACACGCAAGACACAAAAAAACTGTACTAATAATCTACTGTAGTAGGTACACAAGTGAAATAAAATAGTTCAGTTTTAATTTGTATTGTTATTTTTAAGTTTATTGTGTGGCGCAAAATAAATATTTTTCTATTCTATTCTATTCTGAATTGTGTTCACGCCATTGAAATCCATTCACCCGTTTCAGCGCTGAATGCTATAATTAACAAAACTTTTCTGCAAAAAATGGGTTTTTGCTGTCTACTAGGGTATATTTCTTTATTTTAACATCGAAAATGAAAGTAATAAACAGGTTAAAATACTAAATTTTCAAGACAGGGGTGGTTTAGTAGGTGGTTGGATTGTGAAGGATAGAGGGATGTTGCTTGGATTAAAAGTTGAGTGTCGTTTGGGAAGATGGCTGTAACAAATAAAAGAAAAGTATGCGTAAAAAAGAACCAATTTCATAGTGGCCTAGGTCTTAGTAACACCATAGAGAAATTGGAAAAAAATATAAAACTAACATTATAATACAATTTTATGTTTATGTAGACAAACAAAGTTCTTTAGGAAAAATGTTTGTTGTGTTGAGTTTCTTATAACAGGAACACTGGAGGTCCGCCATGACAGCTATTAGCCAATGATCGTAACGCATCTAGACTTTGACAGTACCTAATAACCCAGTTGTTCGTTAAACCCGCCATGTTGTTTTGCATTGTGTTGCACTCCTTCACAAAGATAAACTTACTTAGGATTGTGAAAGAAGCTAAAATAAATTAAATAAACAGCTTAAAATGGTTTCTTTATTGAATATCTATATATCTAGACCCCTACAAAGGACCTAGGTCCGGCTCCATACACCGAGAAACAACTCCTTTAGCATATTTTTTTTTAAAATGGCAACAGTTCAATTAAAAAAAATTGTTAACATGCTTATCGTGACAGAAACATGATTTGAACGTAGAGAGGTGTTCTAAAGTAAAAGTGGTAAAAGTGAGCGGCGGCGCGGCTAAGGATAGATATATTCCTTGGGCGCGGCTGCGCGGCGTCCTCGTCGCGTCAGTCGAAAGTATAGGTCTCACGGCTTCCGTGAAGTTAGCCGTTTAAGATATAGGTATATATGCGTCAGTCGAGAATACTGATAAAAAATCTCGACTAAATAGACTAAACCGTAGTACTAATATCTATTCTATGACTAAACCACAGACGAAACTGAGAAACTAGACGATTACCTAATAGATTAAATACCTGGTTTCTTGTGGTACCTTAATTAGACTACGAGCACAAAATCATGACCAGACCATGTTAGGCCATGACCTTTGACTATTTGGCCATGACAGAGGCCTTCGGGCGGCCTAAGAACTCTGTCACCAGAGTTGGCCACTGACTCATACGAAGTTATCTACTTTTTTTACTACAATATCGTGCAAAGAAACTCATCGAAATGCTGTAGGTTATATTAGTGATCTGGCTGGTCTGGTTGGTCCAGTTTGGATGGCGGCGTCCACCAAGTTGGAACAGTAGCAAAACAAAACAGGCAAAAATAAACGCACACAAAAATGAGGGTAGATCCAAATTCAAATACGCGATTGAATTTTATTGAAACTGCCATTTTGCTGGGAACCACACCACTGCTCACCACGTTGCAAATCATTTCCAAATAATAGCCAAATTTATATATTTCCTTAGTTCAATGATATTCACTGCTGCCGTATAACCCAGGGTGAGTCCTAAAACAAAGTTCACATTTTGATTTTAATATTTCTGTGTAACTTAATTAACATACATTTTTACGCAAATTTTACGTAAAATTTGGTGATCGGTTGTGGCTTCTGGCCTATCTAACTGGCACCGCAAAGAGTAAAATAAAGATGGGTGGCACCGACAGCGATAGCTTTCCCAACCCTCAGAAGAACAAAAGCGTAACCCACCAGCAGTCACCCATGCGAATTGTAATTTATATAAGTAGCTAAGATCATTGTGAAATATTATCTTGAATCCGTTCATTTAGTGATAACATTATATTTTCATTACTGATTACTGAACATAAATCTACTAACGAACAAACCTATCCCAATAGTCAAAGCTATCACATCTTACTTTTGCTAGCAGAATGAATATCCACATAGCAATCCTGTCGCTATGCCTGGTGTCCTGCTTGGGGCAGTTCATGGATGAGATGCAGCAGTTCGAGGGTGAATGCCTCGGAGAGGATAAGTTCCCCTGCATGGGGGGAGGGTGCATTCTGCAGTCGCAGTACTGCGACGGCGTCGTCAACTGCGAAGATGGAACTGATGAGAGTTTCTGTGGTAAATACCTAATATATAACACTAGCAACCCGCCTCGGCTTTGCACGGGTGCTCTATACCTTCTTCTTGAATTACTGTATCTATATGTACCTACCTACTAAATAAAAAATTTAAGTGTAGGTACCTACGTAAATATATACATAAAAACAGACTTTAATTTATCCTATGTGTAGGTACCTAAAGTGATTCATTTTCATTCAGTCAAGCTGCTGGCTCGCCTCCACATTGCACTAGGATTATTTTTGTCGTAGCTATACCTACATCTGATTTTTATATAGTCTGCTACCTACCTTCTTAGGGTCATGGGTTCAATTAAATTAATTCTAAAACATATGTTGGTACTTACGTATGTAGTTCATTTGTATAGGCGGAGATGAATATCCTAAGAAACTGGCTTGTCCAAAAACTAAAAACTTAAAAAAACCCATCTTCCCCAGTGGGCCACCAACCTGACATAAAGTTGTGCAACGAGACCCATCACTTCATGTGTCTGGATCAAAAGAAGTGTATCTTCAACCAGTGGATTTGCAACAACGAAACGGACTGTGATGACGGCAGTGATGAAGTCAACTGTACTTCCTCAGTGGTTACTACAAATGTGAGATTTTTTGCTAATTAATATCGATAGCTACAAAGCATCTCGGAGATAGAGCTATAAGTTAAATTATTTCTGTATCTCATATTATTTTCATGTTTATTTATTATTTACCGATGCTTTATGATTTAGGGTTTCAATAATGTTCCAGGCTAGTCATTTTTACCTTTGTTGTAATGTTCTACAGGATACCTGCAAAGGCTTTAGATGCCGTGATGGCAAATGCATTTCCAGTTTATGGGTCTGTGATGGCAAGTATGATTGCGACGACAAGAGCGACGAAGACACTCAGGAATTATGCTGTAAGTACATACGTTCCTGCCTATCCTAATAGTCTTGCTGGGTTAATCATAATCTGATTGGCAGATTAGGTACTAAAGGTAGGTACAGACCCGGTAGTTAGGTAGACTACTGCGATGAGCATAAGAGGCAGGAAAACAAGTGAGATTTCGTGTCAGACGATGGGATCAGTGAAATTATTAGTTCCAGGTCTCAATGTCGTGGTACTATTATGGTCCTTGTAGTTTCTGATACCCACGCTAGGGAATAAGTGACTGTTGGGTGTTTTAAATACACTATTAAAGATCTGTTTCTTCTAGGGCAAGCTCTACGTCCACACATGATCCTCGATGGCTCGTTCTGCCAGGAGCTCCCTGCTATCGGAGACAGGAACTACAAATGTGTGGACTCGTCCTACTGCCTGCCGGCCGCCATGATGTGTGATGGGATGAAAGACTGCAGAGATGGTAGTGACGAAGGACCGTTCTGTAAAAACTGTAAGTGATTATTCCCTGAGCTATCATTGTTTCTACTTACTTATTTTATCCTGCAACAAATTAATATGATCATGTCATTTTCCGAAATTAATTATGGCACTTTTTGAGATCGTTTCGCCACCTTCATCTAAGATAAGTAGGTACTTCGGCATATAACTCGCAAACTGAGTTGCAAAGTATTCGTACAATCAGTGGCCAACTTTGGTGACGGAGTTACATAATTTGACAACGGGAAGTTATTTTTTGACATCCCACTGTCCCCATGGGTTAAAATCATGGGGACATCGGGAATACACGTGCGTGACCTCCGTCGGCATCGTGGCCTATCGGTGTAAAAGTTGCCACTGGCAGTTACCCATTCAAATGGTGACCCCGGAGAACAGAAGGTATAGTTCGCACAGCGGATCTAGGCTTCCGTGAAGTTAGCCGTTTGTGATGCGCAAAGACAATTTAGTTTGAAAAAGCTCCATTGCGCATCGAAACGGCTAATTTCACGACGGCCGAGATCCGTTGTGAGAACTATACATGGTTTCGTTGATCTGAAAAATTAGCCAGCGAGCTTCATTCAAACATTACTCACCAAGGATGGCGAGTGCTTTTTACGAATAAGTATGTAGGTAGGTAGGTACATGTAATGTAACCTTTTTGGTGGTATTTATTGAGGTTTAAATAGCTTGACAAATATTTTGACAGTTACGGTGCCGCCACTTTATCACATTATTGAAGTGATTCAAATGAACAGCTTTAATGAAATAGATAATTAAGTCAGTTCATTGGTTCACTTCCATACAACGCCACAAGCGCAGGTCGGAAGAAGACTACTACATCGGGGCATTCCGATTTATAGATCAGCATTTTTCCAAACTTAGTAATAGTATTTTTTAATATAGTATTTGGAATGACGCCTTCGTTTTCTGAACCGGTGTAGTTCGAAAGTGCATGACATATGTGTTAGCAATCATATTTTTTTACTTATTGCGAAATAATGATATCCAACGAAACCAACATACCTAATCTTGCTAAAGGTCTTCAACACACTTCATGCCTTTTGTTTAACCCTATTAATTTTGATTTTCTGTGTGCTGAAAAATTATGTTACAAACCAGGATCATAACTGTATTTTAGAATACAATGATTTTTTTTTGTTTATTAAAATATGTATGATTTTTAAGGAATAAAAAAAATGATAGATTTTAGAGACAGTGGTATTGCTAAATGCTTTCATTAGCAATCCTGCCTGGATTGCTAATGAAAGCATTTAGCAATCCTGCCTGCTCATAGTCAGTCAGCCAGTCTGAAAGGAAATCAGTCTTGGATATTTTTTTGTCTAATGGTGAAACCACAAGCAATATTATGTTCGTCAAGTTTGTTGTGACGCTTGTGACGAAGTTAATAATAAACCAGTACAAAGTTGGTATTTTTTTCATTTACGCCACGCGGGCGCATCGCGGAACTGGGCGTATCCTATCCTATCCTACAAATATTATAAATGCAAAAGTCTGTGTGTGTGTGTATGTTTGTTACCACGTATCTCCGTGACGACTTATCTAATTAGCATGAAATTTGGAATGTAAATAGCTTAAGTCCTGGAATAACACATAAGCAACTTTTTATCACGAAAAAATGTAGGTAGGTACTGTTCCATAAGGATAGCATAAAAACTGCAAAACGCGGGTCAGCTTTTATTCACATAACTTTTAAGACGTTTCAAGTGATCCTTACGAATCTTTTGAACTTTTTTTTTTCTATAAAAGCTATCCCTTAAAATTTAAGTAAACAAAACAAATATTAATTAACTTAGACACAACTGATTAAAAAAATAATTAGTAACGCACGTTTCGTAAAATGAGCATTTCCAGTCAACTTTCGATCATGTTTTCTATGGAATAACAAAGTCTTGCATATTTCCAAAAATGCGATTAAAATAATCACTATTTTAAAATTTAAGTGTACTTACCTGTACCTACTAAGAAAAACAGCATGATAGTTCAATATTTTTGGAAAAAAGAAAGTCCAAAAAACGCGTATTTTCCCAATTTTACGCTTGTTATTTCTGCTAAATTAGAGAGTTTACACTACAAATACACCTACTAAATTACAGTTTAAGTTTTTATTAACTAGACACAACAAAAAAAATTGTGTAATAGCATTGATTTTTTTTTACATCTTATAGTTTTAATCATATCGCCGGAAGCACCGATTCTCAAACCGCGCTGAGCGCATATGGAGGGAGGACGTATCGCTTCTCGTCGCGCGCGCTATTATTAGACTATACATTCAGGCGAACCTATATCGAATCTTGGAAAGGCCTCACCTCCTAAAATTTTACCTGGTCACACCGGTTAGTCAATCAATCAGTCACTTAGAAGATTGGGAATCAGTCAGTCAAGAATTGATGTGATGCTGATGATGACTGACACTCACTGTCATTCTATTTGAATTCTATTAGAATGACAGTGAGTGTTTCTAAGCTGGCTGTCAGACTGCCCGTGCAGCTGCCCTGCATTAAAAAAAAAACAAAGTAATCGGAGAATTTGGAGAACCGGCTGTCTGTTTTTGTGTGTATTATGAAAAATTACCAAGAATTCAGGAAAAATGACCAGTTCAGCGATGTGTAGAGCATGTTTATCAAGCAAATTTGGAACGTATCGCTTAGGAGGTACTGGACTTCAAGAAAAATTCGAAACACTTACAAAAATCAAGGTTTGCATATTTAATTTTTGTTACAGTAAAATAATTTTAAGTTTTTTAAAATTTATTTTGGGTGTGATTATTATTTTCTAATGAACAGAACCATGTCTCCAGAGTTCTAGGCTATGTAATTTTTATTTGATCTACCTTCAAATAAAATAATGTTTTTAAAGGACTAGATATTTTCAGTTTACCACAGGAGATGGACAACCTGATAATTTATGCTACTTATGCTGTGCACTCCTGCAGAAATTCCATAGATTTGTTGTCATGGCGCAATGTTCAGACCGAGTGCTTAGTCATTTTCTTGAGTTAGGCATACAGGTAAGTTTCATTTTTAACCTTGAGAGCGCTACAGTTGATAATAAATATAGGCTATATAAGAATACAGTTTTTATATGATATAATTAGGCACAATTTCATTTGTTTCATTTGCACTTCTGTAGAAGTTCTTTGTGCTGAAAAGATTAATCAATCAGGTAAATAAAAACTTATATTGTTTTTTTTTTAATTGTTATTTCATTTGTTTTAGATGACAAAGCACACAGTTTCTCAACTGAACATAAGGAAACCAAACTTTATTGTATCACATTTAAAATCCATATCCATAAATATTACTCCGAAGACCCCTGTAGTGAATGAAGTTAAAAAAGAAGTAATTGAATTTAACAAAAACACTTACGCTGAAATTGTTCAGATGAATGATATTTTGAGAGATTTTGAACAGTTTCCATCTAATGAAAATGCAAAGATTGTAAAGGTTGAAGATGAAAATTTTGACATTCCGGTTAATATAGAACAAGGAACCATTACAAATAAACATTACATGGATAGTAATAATACGATGGATATAAAACAAGAAGTCACCATAATGAGCCAGCAAAACAAAGATATCAAGAGTGCTATAAACTTAGAACCAACTATAGATGATGATTGCAACATTTTAGACAATACTTCCATTAAATTAGAACTATCTTCTAATGATGATCATAAAGAAGAAGATTGTGTCATTTTAGAGTGTAATAATCAGACCATAGATATAGAAGAAATTGAGGATTGTGTTATATTAGAGTGTAAAGATCAGCCCATAGTTATAGAAGAGATTGATTCAGATGTTTGTTCGGAAAATGAAGAAATACCTCTAGTACTAGATGTGAAACATAACATATTAAAAAGGTCGCATCCTTTGGCCAGTGTAGCCTTGGCAGCTTCCCTAACAGTTAGAAACAATAAAAAACCAGTATTAAATAATGTAATAAAAGACAAATTCGAGCAAGGTCCAATCAAGGAACAGGTTGATTCTATTAAACAACAGCATATGAATATGAATGGTATTTCAAGAGATGATCCATCAGAACAAAAGAATGCTATATGGTCTAGCTTTTCAAAACAACAAAATACTAAAGAATATACTGCAGAATCAAAGAACACCAAAACCAGTTCACAAATCAGTCAATCTTTGGGCCCCTCTCAGCTTCAACCATGTGACTTTGGAATACAAAAAGCAAGTTCAGATGATGATGAGCCAGAAATAGATACAGAGATACAACCCAGCTCACTGTTTAAACATTGTTCAGATTATATAAAGCAGACTCCATGTAAAGTTGGTAATAAATCCCGCCCCTCTCAGCTACAACCATGTGACTTTGGAATACAAAAAGCAAG
This sequence comes from Colostygia pectinataria, assembly GCA_951394395.1. Lineage (NCBI taxonomy): Eukaryota > Metazoa > Arthropoda > Insecta > Lepidoptera > Geometridae > Colostygia > Colostygia pectinataria. The sequence goes on along the minus strand of OX596370.1, from coordinate 6,465,717 downwards.
TTCAGATGATGATGAGCCAGAATTAGATACAGAGATACAACCCAGCTCACTGTTTAAACATTGTTCAGACTATGAAAAACAGACCCCATGGAAAGGTGGAAACAAATCCCGCCCCTCTCGGCTTCAACCTTGTGACTTTGAAATACAAAAAGAACGAAACAAAAAAAGAAAAAAAGAAAATAGATTTATTCATAAACAAAAACAGACAAAAGCAGGTACAAATGATGATGAGCCAAAAATAGATACAGAAATGCAACTTAGCTCACTGTTTAAACGTTATTCAGACTACGAAAAACAGTCCCGTACAGTGTGTAATGGTGGAAATAGATCAGATCGCTCCCGGCTTCATTCATGTGACTTTGGAATGCACCAAGCATGTTCACACGAAAACGAGCCAACAACATTTGTACCATTTGGTTTCGGAACCCAGATGTATAACATTGGCAGTTCAAACTCTGAATCAGAAAAATCTTCCTCAGCAAAGAAAAAGGGACGAAAGAGAAAAGAGTATTTTCTGCCTCAAGATGCCAATAATTATCAGTACTACTTTTGTGAAGACTGCTTCAGCTCATTTAACAGCATTCGTAGACTTAAACGACACATAAAAAGAATACACCCTGATAAAAAAACATATGTTTGTAGCCAATGTGACAAAATCTATAGTTCGAACAAAAACTTGAAGGAACATTTGAGTTTAAACCATCCTGTTAAAATGTATCACTGTGATAAATGCAAAAAGAAGTATCAATCGTTGAAGTATTTTTTACTACATAAAAAACAGGTACATTCTGAGCCGATAAAGATATATTCGTGTGATACATGCCGCAAAAAATATGTTCAACATTTAAGTTTTAAGTACCATATTTTATTTGTCCATCCGCCTCCTAGAAGTAAGCGTTTAGATCTGTTTTAAAGCTTGTTAGCAGCTATTGATAGGTTTGAGTCAATTTAGCTACCTCAGAGGCGCTTTGGGCCGGTCGGAAAGTAAGAGGTTATAGGTCTGATTCCGGCTGCGGGACAAATGTTAGCATCTTCAAATACTTGTTAGTGGTCTGGCCCAGACCATGTGTTGTAGCCCCATGGTACTCTTAGATAATACCAAAAACCAAATCTTAGTGTGAACTTAAAACTATTCAGGTAACTGTTGTGTTATGTGTTGATAAAATCACTAAATATTATTATTTACAAACACAACCTCCATTATTATATGTTGATTTATTCATTTTGATTTGCTACAAGGATATTTTAATATCTACGCTGATAGAGATAGATATAAAGAATAATAATATATGTAAATAAAACTGTACTGTATATATGAAACTTTGTTATTTTTTGGCCGTAGCTTTTAATTTGTATAATCCATCCATACATACTAATATTGAAAATTCGAAAGAACTCTAAAAACTCTAAGAAAGTCTGTTATGCTTCACGACTAAACCGCTGAACCGATTGTGATGAAATTAGTTTCGCAGATAGTTTAAAGTCTGAAGAAGGACACATGCTACTTTTTATGTAGGTATGTACCACGCGAGCGATTCCGCGTGCGGTAGTTTATAGTTATGTATAAACTTGCATAGAGCCGACACTTCAAAAGTGTTTTAATAATGTTCTTACACAGTCAAGGGCTTTTGGCATAGTGGGTATGAAGACGACTAACTTATGCAATGTTCTGCGAGGTGCCTGTGGAATTTAATAGCTTTTCAGAGAGCACCGTGCCTATCATAGAGTAACTTGAATACGGGTGCTTATATCAGCTGTTGGCATGGCAGAGGCTTTGGGCGCTATACTCGAGTTGGTAACTAGATACAGAAGTTCCTTATTATCTGGTGGGTACTTTTCTACTTCTACACAGCGTTATTAGCTCTAAAAGTAGCAACTTTATATTAGGGAAAGTATTTAGTTAGAATGGTGAAATCGGCTCTTATATACGTATAAGAGCCGATTTCACCATTCTAACTTTAGAAATCTACTTTATTTATTCAAATTTTTTACAGTACGTTGTTTCGGATGTATGTTTTTAATTCTGTTATAAAGTAAACTCTGTTTTGTTAGAATGGTGAAATCGGGTCATACTTTAGAAAAAACTTTTTTTTTAAATGAATGCTAGAAGTTTGCAGTACGTCGTCGTTTCAGGTTTTTTTTGTAAACATTTTTCGCATTTTACAAAAGGCAAAAAGAAAATTTCTTTACTTTCAGGGAAAACGATGTGCAAGAACAACAATTGTATCAGCAACGATACAGCCTGTTCACCGGATCGCTACGGGCCGATCTGCCTCTGCCTACCCTCAGCTACGCGCGCGTACAACTACATGACGCATCGCTGCGATGACGTGGACGAGTGCCAGTTGGAACGGCCGCAGTGTTCGCATAGATGTATCAACGCCGATGGACATTTCCGATGTGAATGTGATGAGGGGTTCAAAAAGGATGAGTTTGGGTACCTTTGTTATGCTAAAGGTGAGATCATCATAAAGTTGCATTTAACTACCGTGAAAATTCAGTGTGATAGAGCTTGTCCGGGGAAGTATTGATCCGCCATACATTACATATTCCTGCCGCCAACCAGTAATGCTCGATTACTGTGTTTCGGTTCAGAGACTCGAAGTGTATGGTTTCCGGTGAAATTACAGGCACATGAGACTTTCAATCTACGTCTCGCGTGCGTGATATCTCTGATTCTGTTATAAAGTATATAACTAAATAAATAATGCTAGACAATCCACACAGCATCATCTAGCCCCAAGGTAAGCTGCTGTTAAACCGAGCTGTGTTATGGGTACTAGATAACTGATATATACTTAATACAATACAATACATAGATTGTTATCAAATATTTGTAGAACGTACAAACATTTGACCCGAGGCGAGAATCGAACTCGCAACCTCCACGTCGCAGGCTGACCTGCGCCCGCTGCGCCACATCGGTCGTCCGTCATATCTTTGAACACTCGACATAATAATTATTATTAACTTGAATTGAACTACGATATTTGGCATCATTATCGTTGTTCCTTTAAAGACACCACACCACTTGTGAAACACCACAACTGTATTATGTTGTATAGGCTTAGGCACTTGAGAAATGGCGAAGATTTAGAGCCTTATTCATAAACGTTCTTCAAACCTGTTTTAGCTAATGTATCTTTCAAATCTAATAAATAAATAAATAAATAATGCTGGACAATCCACACAGCATCATCTATCCCCAAGGTAAGCTGCTGTTAAACAGAGCTGTGTTTATGGGTACTAGATGATTGATATATACTTAATACAATACAATACATAGATAGATATTTTTATTATGTATAGAAAATAACCAGAACACCCGGAACAAATATTTGTAGATCGTACAAACATTTGTCCCGAGGCGGGAATCGAACCCGCAACCTCTGCGTCGCAGGCGGACCTGCGCCCGCTGCGCCACATCGGTCGTCATCGTTTGTCAATTGACCTAAGAATGACAAGAAAGACAATACTGCTGCTTAAATAAAAGTTTTTTTATGAAAAAGCGCATTAGACTTTACTTTTGTAATTTCTCAGGACCTGAAGCAATGCTGTTCTTCACCACTCGGAATGAGATCAAGTTCCTTAAAGTGAAATCGAAGCAGTTGGTGACAGTCGCTACTGGGATCAAACAGGTAGAATTTCGAAAGAATAGAATATTACAGAGGGCGGCACTATCGCTAACAGCGACCTCTACCAGGCAACCAACAAGGCTTTGTAGCCTGGCTTAGCAAGAGCCCTTAAATATTTTTTTTTGATTCAGGTCAGCAACGCAATAAGTATATCTAGGCACATCTAGGTGAGACTACAATTTACATATTCCATATAAAAAAACCGTCAAAAAAGTTGTAATGTCGATTCCAAATAATTATGATTGCCTGAACGACCGATTGTTAAAACATTAAACTTCACAGACCTATGAATCGCTTGTGACCTAGATGACTAAGAAGTTGATTGTATTGTTATTGTAAGAAGAAGATTGTAAGAGTAGTAGAGTTCTCTGTGATAGAGCTCGTCCGGGGAAGGACTACCACCATACCTATTTCTGCCGCAAAGCTGTAATGCTCGCATTGCTGTGTTCCGGTGTGAAGGGTATGGTTTCCAGTGAAATTACTGGCACATGAAGTTTTCGATCTATGCCTCAAGGTGGCAACCCGCGAGTGATACCTCTGGTATTGCAAGCGTCCATAGGCTGCGGTAACCGCTTACCATCTTGTGGGCCGTACGCTTGGTTGCCACTTCAGTTGTATAAAAAAAAAAAAAGTTGTTGTTCATAACAGATCAACGAGGTTAAGCACTGTTCCGCGTTGTCATTAGAATGGGTGACCGCCAGTGGCTATTTCAACTGAGCGCTTAGCGTCCTGGCTTTATCAGTTGTTAGGTCTTAACGGTAGATTCCCAACTGCAGTGCCAGATATTCTACCTCCAAGCAGTAGTGTTCAAGCATTACTGCGTTTAGGTTTGAAGGGCACTGTAGCAAGTGAAATTACTGGGCGAAAGAGACTTAACAACAACGTCTCGGGGTGATGAGCGCAGTGCAGTGCCACGCAGAAATATAACACAACACAGACAGCGTCTTGAGAGTCTTGTCACTTGTTGACATACAAAAAAATATATATATTGATCAGCTCGCAGAGAGTAAAACCAACTTTTATGACGTGGTGCAAATGGCCGCCAACCGGAATCGCTGGAGACAAGCCGTTCAGTCTAGCACAACAAAGTCGTCATTGTGATCACGATCTTTAGTCATGACGTACCCGACCACAGAAAGAGAGTTCTTAACGGGGGCCTTCGGGCGGCCTATTATATCCGTCATCAGAGTTGGCCACTAAGTAAGTAAGTTCGTATGAGTCAGTGGCCAACTCTGATGACAGAATTTCTAGGCCGCCCGAAGTCCTCTGTCATGGCCTAACAACTATAAAATAGCCGGGACCGACTGCTTAACGTGCCTTCCGAAGCACGGGAGCGCTCAGTTGATATTGCCACTGGCGGTCACCCATCCGAATGATGATTACGCGGAACAGTGCTTAACTTCGTTGATCTGCTAAGAACAACTTAGCCAGCTACGTCACGAGCGCACCAAAGTTAGCCACTAAGGGTGAGTTGCACCATCTAACGTTAACGTCAAATTGTTCAATCGTCGTCGAACAATTTGACGTTAACGTTAGATGGTGCAACTCACCATAAGTAATGTTACCTACTTACTTACAGGCCCATGGAGTATCATACGACGGGAAGTACCTTTACTGGGTGGAAACTGCTCAAGGTCATCAGTCCATCGTGAGAGCACATCTCGAAGATATCGAGGGCACTAAGGAGGTTCGTATCAGGAGGTGCTCAGAGAATGACTTCTTGTATTCGCAGGTCGCTAACAGTAAGCGTCGATTATAGGTACATCATGACAGCCTTCTAATGTTCCCACTGTTAGGACACTGGCCTACTCTCGGGCGAGAGTAATTGGGTCTTAATCCACCACGCGGACCCAATGCGGATTGGTGGTTGGTACATGTCTTTCGAATTTTTAGTTTTTGGACATGCCGGTTTTTCAAAGGTTTTCCTTCACCGTATGAGAGCACTGGCATTGCGCACATAAATGTTTCGAACAGAAAAAACCATTGGTGCACGACCGGGTTTGAACCCACGACCTTAGAATCGGAAGGCGGGGTCACTACCACTAGACCACCAGTGCTCTAAATGTACATGTTGGGTATTAAATAAATGAAATAACTCTAGTACTATTCCGTTTAACTTTCTAACTAATGAGGACACACAGTTCACACTAGCTACACTCAAAAGAAATAAATGACACGTGTTTCACCCCTCCACGGAACATCCACAGGACAGATCGACTGGTTCTTCGGCTAATTTGTTGGTTTCAAGCGTTGGAGCCAAAGTACTATCACTTTGGCTGCCAACGGCTCTAACTTTTTTTTGTAATGGAAAAAGTCACAGGACGGCCATTTTGTTCGCTGCAGTTACACCCAATGATTTTTAAAGTTCTGCGTGGCACTGCCCAGCGCTCCCCGAGACGTATTTATTTACCCCGAGACGTAAATAAAGAGAATCGTGGAATTTTCACCTTTTTTACTGTATCCCTGCATATGATAAAATTAAGTCCTGCCGTCTGATAACGACTTTTTTATATTTTTTAAGGTTCTAGTCGGTCTAGGATTAGAGGACCCGGGTGACATATCGATCGACTGGTTGGGCGGTAATTTCTACTTTAGTGACGCAGGCCGTGGGTCCATTTCTGCGTGCCGCCTCGACGGGGCCGTCTGCGCCGCCGTGCCCACTCAGGCGAAGCACCCGAAATACCTCGCACTGGATCCTAGAAATGGGTGAGGGTTGAGCTGAATTGCACTTTTTTGGGTCGTAGCAAAAGTAATCTATCTATACTATACTAAATATTATAAAGAGGAAAGATTTGTATTTTTGTTTGTTACGAATAATCTCAAAAACTACTCGTCCGATTTCAAAAATTGTTTCACTATTAGAATGCTACATTATCCCTGAGTAACATAGGCTATATTTATTACTAGCGACCCGCCCCGGCTTTGCACGGGTGCGGTTTCATTGTATCCGCTCGAAGCTGGCACGGACTGCTAGTATTATATAAATCTTCGCTCGCGTGGAACTTAGGAACCGTACTTTTTTCTGGGATAAAAAGTAGCCTATGTTCTATCCCCGGTCATTATCTATGTTTTAAATTTCAGCCAAATCGATTCAGTGGTTGTCGAGAGTAACAAACATCCAAACCTTCACATTTATAATATTATATTAGTGTGATAGTGTGATTAGTGTGATGAGATTATGTGATATTAGTGTGATAGTGTGATGATTAGTGTGAAGTGTGATAGCTGTAGCCGCATTAGTGTGATGTTGAAGAAATCCACCCCTACTACTAAAAGTGGAGCGCTCGTGACGTAGCTGGCTAAGTGGTTCTTAACAGATCAACGAAGTTAAGCTTTTTTCCGCGTATTTATCATTTAGATGGGTGACCGGGTGGCAAATTCAACTGAGCGCTCCCGTGCTTCAGAGGGCACGTTAAGCAGTCGGTCCCGACTGCTGCCCGGCCATGACATAGGCCTTCGGGCGACCTAGAAACTCTGTCACCAGAGTTGGCCACTGGCTCATACTAACTTACCCCTAGTAATGTATATTTGTTTACAGTAAAATGTACTGGGCCGATTGGTTGGAGCGCGCTGTGATAATGTCAGCCAACATGGACGGCTCCAACCCTGAGGTCCTGGTGGACGGGCTGGAGGCCTTCGCCACTGGACTAGCGGTCGACATCCCTAACGAGAGACTATACTATGTCGAGAAGACGGTTAAAGTCGTTATGATCAATGGAAAAACTGTCTATGTAAGTAAATAAAATAAATAATGCTGGATAATCCACACAGCATCATCTAGCCCTAAGGTCAGCAGAGCTTGTGTTATGGGTACTAGATGACTGATATACTTAATACAATACATACATAGATATTTTTTATTAAGTATACAAATAAAGAACCCAGAGCATCGGAAAAAAAAACTGCAGATCGTACAAACACTTGTTCCAAGATGGGAATCGAAACCGCACCCTTTACGTCGCAAGCGGACCTTCGCCCGCTGCGTCACAACGTTCTTCAAAGTATAGCAGACTTCAAAACATAAGGAAGTTATTAATTTGACCGTATTTTTTCGAGAGTTCTTTGCCAATTTATGATTTTTTTTCGTTTGATAGGTATAATAGTCATAATAATACTCATAATAATAGTCATAATAGTATTTATTGATAATAGTAATTACAGGTCAATTGTTTCTAATTTAGGTACATTCTATACCTCTTTTATAATACTTAAAAAAAATTACATAAAAATAAATTACCAGAATAATATTAATTAATTATATGTTATAGAAATTAAGTATCAAATAAAAATGGACAGGTTGGTCCCCAAGGGGTGTAAGGCGTTACCTTGCCGTAACACAGTTTTTACTTGCACGAAGGTATCGATCTACATACTTGGTACCTCTGCATTTACGCAGTTTTGGGCTTAGTTTTTATTTTGTATTTATTTACTGGTACCCTTAGAACATGTCTAAGTGTACCTTTTAGTAGGTAGTCTTTTGAAAATAAAATCTTATCTTATCTTATCATAATTATAATATATTACAAAAGGTTATTATTGCAAAAAGCGCTAAAACAATTACGATAAAATTTATATATAAAATTTACCTCTGAAGTTTTTTTTTTCTTTTTTTATTTACTTGAAGTATGGTATCATGGTATTAGGTTTTACCATTTGTTTTAAATGTCTCACACACTTCGTCGTTGACCGACGTCGTTTTACCTACCAAACAAAAAAATAATAATCAAATTAAATTCATAATTGGCATAAAATAAAAATATACAATTGAATTGATAACCTCTTTGATAACGTCTTTTAAAAATGTAATTATGTTGCAGCCCCTATTCGAAGAGCCGTTCCACCATCCGTACGCGATCGCAGTATTCGAGAACACGGTGTTCTGGAGCGACTGGACCTCCAACAGTATACAGAGCACAGACAAACTGCACGGCAGCCAGCAGAAGAGGAACGTTCTACTCTCTATGGACACACCTGTGTTTGGTAACTATTTATTAATCAACAAATCTTTACTAATATTATAAAACGGAAAGATTTGTATTTTGGTTTGTAACGAATAAGATCAAAAATTACTGGTCCTATTTCAAAAATTCTTTCAACATTAGAATGCTACATTATCCCTAAGTAACATAGGCTATATTTATTACTAGCTACCCGCCCCGGCTTCGCAAAGGTGCGGTTTTATTGTACCCGTGCGAAGCTGGGGCAGATACGCTAGTAGTTTTTATAAACCTTTGTTAGGATTATAAAAACTACTAGCGTATCTTTATTTTTTCTTTATTTATAAATATAATTGATAGATTCAGGCGTTACTTCGCGGATATCCAATCATCATCATGACAGCCTTCTAATGTTCCCACTGCTGGGACACTGGCCTTCTCACAGGCGAAAGTGATTGGGTCTTAATCCACCACGCGGACCCAATGCGGATTGGTGGATGGCACATGTCTTTCGAATTTTTAGTTCTTGGACATGCCGGTTTCCTCGCGATGTTTTCCTTCACCGTATGAGAGCACTGGCATTGCGCACATAATTTTTCGAACAGAAAAATCCATTGGTGCACGACCGGGTTTGAACCCACGACCTTAGGATCGAAAGGCGGGGTCACTACCACTAGACCACCGGTGCTCACATAAGATATCCAATATAAGATAAAAAAACAGATGAAAAATCTCTAGTACTATTCCGCTTAACTTTTTAACTAATGAAATCACACAGTTAACCTCAAAAAATAATATCGACACGTGTTTCACTCCTCAACGGGACATCATCAGGACCATCGACTTGTTCTCCGGCAGACGTGTTGCTCCGTCGACCTGTGTGACATTATTAGTTATAAAGTTAAGCGGATTAGTACTACAGATTTTTCATCTGTTTTTTTATCTTCTCGTCATCTCGTAGGTAATAGCTGAAAATCAGTGTTTGCTCCTTGACCAATATTATCGCTGAGCTATAACCTATTTAAAGCCAAAAAACTTTGGCTCCAGCTCTCGACGGAGCAACACGTCTGGCGGAGAACAAGTCGATGATCCTGAAGATGTCTCGTGGAGGGATGCAACACGTGTCGATATTTTTCTTTTGAGGTTAACTGTGGTAATTGTGTGACCTCATTAGTTAAAAGGTTAAACGGAATAGTACTAGAGATTTTTCGTCTGTTTTTTATCTTGTAATGGATTTCCGCAAAGTAACGCCTGAATCTATCAATTATTACCTATTTGTCAACTGCAACACACACGTGCTTTTAGGTTTTATATACCTAGGTATAGTTCTCACGGCGTATCTCGGCCGTCGTGAAATTAGCCGTTTCGATGCGCAATGGAGCTTTTTCAAACTAAATTGTCTTTGCGCATCACAAACGGCTAACTTTACGGAAGCCTAGATCCGCTGTGCGAACTATACATACATAGGTAGGTGCCTAGCTTGTTTTTACGAGGTCAATGTTTAGGGCAAATATTACATTCCTACCTGATTTAGGTCAGTGTTAAGAAACTGTATGGTTTACCTTTTTGCACTTTAAAATACGTGTGTTTTGAAGATACAAATAAATTATTTATCTATCTATCTATCTTAGGTTTCATAAATGTTCATGTCCAGGAATGCACATCTACCACCCGGCTATGATGCGAAGCACCAACAATCCATGCGCGCAGCACAACTGCTCGCATCTCTGCTTCGTAACTTCGAACGCTACTTCGGTGTGTGCGTGTCCACATGGGATGGAGTTGAATGGAAACAGATGCACTCGTAAGTACCTTTCATCATGACAGCCTTCTAATGTTCCCACTACTGGGACACTAGCCTACTCTCGGGCGAGAGTGATTTGGTCTTAATCCGCCACGCGGACCCAATTTGGTCTTTGGAATTTTAGTTCTTGGACATTACGGTTTCCTCACGATGTTTTCCTTCACCGGATACGAGCACTGGCATTGCTTACATACATTTTTTGAATAGAAAAATCCATTGGTGCACGACCGGGTTCGAACCCACGACCTTAGGATTGGAAGGCGGGGTCACTACCACTAGACCACCGGTGCTCTTAAGTACCTTCACCATCTATTAAGTAAGTCATGTGCTCTTGACGAAGCTGACTTAAGTTTTTCTTTAAGATCAACGAAGTTAAGCACTGGTTAGGTACTCGCTACATGAGTGACAAAGTTGCAATTTCAACTGAGAGCTCCCGTTCTTAGGAGGGCACGTTATGTAGTCGGTCCCGGCTTTTTCAGATAGGCCATGATAGAGGCCTTCGGGCGGCCTAAAACTCACCAGAGGCGACCACTGACTCATACGAACTTCATTTATTGAAGACTCTAGTCTAGTAGGGTCTAGTAGGCCTATGTCTGCGGACAAGCTGATGTCTGAAGGAATTAGATTAATATAATTTATAAGTTGAAATGTAAAAAATGTAATTCAGCAATAAAGGCTATATCTATCTATCTAGTCTAGTAGAATGGCCCGGGTAGTAAGCCACGGGTTTCATCACGATGCTTTCCTTCACCGTTATTAAAGAAGAATATTGGTCACGGTCACGGTCGAGTTTCGAATCTGCGACCTCTGGATCGGATGGCTCAGATGGTCGGAACCCATCTGAGCCATCACGGCAGCAGTCGTTCAAACTTAAGGGTTCTCAAAATCTTATAAAAAGCGGCCCTTGTCAGAATTAACATTTAAATACTTTAAACTCTAACCCGTTGTGATACAATCTATTTTCAGACGTGGCAGTCTACCGCCCTGAGTACCTGATAGTGAGTGGCGCGCAACTCTTCACGAGGATAGAGTACAACTCGCTCGGCAACCCAGAGACCCACGCCACTCATTTCGATATAGGACGCGTGCAAGCCATGGCTTATGATAGCTTGAGAGGTGGGCATTTCCCATGAATAGTCATTTTCCTATAATTTCTTGTTTGTATCCCAATATATCATGTTTGTCCCCCCAATATACCCTAAACAGGTCTTGTAAAAACCGTAAAAAATTCCGTTTGTACCTCTAAAATGCACTGTTGGTCGCTTACTGTAGAACAATGTATTCACCCCCAAAATTGGCGTGAAAACTGAGAAGACAAACAAATAATTTTATCAAAAAGATAAACAGTAAAGAACTCTTTACGAGGATAGAGTACAACTCGCTCGGCAACCCTGATACCCACGCCACTCATTTCGATATAAGACGGGTGCAAGCCATGGCTTATGATAACTTGAGAGGTGGGCATTTCCTATAGTCATTTCATAAATTCTTGTTTGTACCCCAATGTATCAGTTTTGCCAGGTTGTATTCAGTTTGTACCCTCATTTTAAAGATCAAGATTAGTGTAATTTTTTTATAATTTATGGTAAAAATCCGGAGTAAATCAATAATGCTTATACGGTTAATTATTAGTTCTGTTACCTTTTAACATCCTTTGTCAATCAATTAGAGCCAATTCGGCCGAGTGACAGTCGCCGCAATGCATTGTATGATTGCCTCCTTAGTCAGCTGATCTACATATTTGGCAATGGTTATGCAATAAGTCTTTAAAATTCAATGAAAAATTGATTGCAACAAAAAAGATGGAGTGACTTCAAACGAATATTTACGACCCATAAATAAGGGCATGTCAATTCGCAGTTAATAATGAACAACCCTGTATAATTCATTGACAGCGTTCTAATGTTCCCACTGCTGGGACACTGGCCTACTCTCTAGCGAGAGTGGGAACTTAATCCACCACGCGGACCCAATGCGGATTGGTGGATCGCAGATGTCGACAAGACAATCAAGCAACCTCATGTTTAGCACCACGCCTGACTATTACAGATGCAGTGCCACCCAAAGCCTAAAGTTTTTAAGTATTTGCGTGGCACTGCACTGCGCTTATCACCCCGAGACATTGTTGTTAAGTCTCTTTCGCCCAGTAATTTCACTTGCTACAGTGCCCTTCAAACCTAAACACAGTGCAGCTTGCACATTACTGCTTGGAGGTAGAATGTCTGACATGTCGATTTCTTCACGATGTTATATTGTATAGCTGTATAATAGGCATAATAGGCGGTAGAGCACCGGTGGTCTAGTGGTAGTGACCCCGCCTTCCAATCCTAAGGTCGTGGGTTCAAACCCGGTCGTGCACCTATGGATTTCTCTGTTTCGAAAAATTTATGTGCGCAATGCCAGTGCTCTCATACGGTGAAGGAAAACATCGTGAGGAAACCGGCATGTCCAAGAACTAAAAAATCGAAAGACATGTGCCATCCACTAATCCGCATTGGGTCCTCGTGCATTAAGACCTAATCACTCTCGCCTGAGAGTAGGACAGTGTCCCAACAGTGGGAACATTAGAAGGCTGTCATGATGATGATAATAGGCATGATGACCAATAATCATTAAAATCACTCTTCACCTTATGAAAAAGGATTCAAGGAATTCAAAAACCATATTTCTTTTACATTAGATGCGAGATTAATATTTTTAATATGATAAAACTACAAAATACAGCAATCCGCCATAAAAGGTTAAACACCGATCAGGAGCATCTTAGTTCTCTGATTGGTGGCATCAAAAAATTGCAGAATTTTGAACCTTAATGCAAAAATTTTACATGACTTAATGACGTCACCGCTGTCAATCCGCTACTCAACTCGTTTTGGCGTGAATTTTTTTATAAAAATTTAAATCAAATTTTTTTACTACTAAACCATTAATATCTGAAATAATAAGTTATTTTTTGCCTAAAGTCGATACTTCTGAATACAATAGAACAGTTTTTCAAAATCAGTCATCATGCCTATTGGGTCCTTGCTTCTTACAGATACACTTTACATGTACGACGGGCAGCGTCGGCAAATAAACTACGTGAACATGAGTGATTTCACGCTCGGCATTACTCACACTCTTCTGTACCAGGGATTGGACAACGTCGTTGATATGGATTATGGTAAGCAACCCTAACAGTTGCAGTACCTATCTAAGTTATTAGTCCTATCAGATCTACCTGTAAAAAAAAAAATTTTTGTACCTATTTGATAGCAAATAGCTTAACAACTATTTGCTATCAAATTGAGTTCAAATAAAAATTAAATTATAAAAAAAAGAAAAAAAAAGTACTTTGGCTCCAGCGCTCGACGGAGCAACACGTCTGCCGGAGAACAAGTCGATGGCCCTGATGATGTCCCGTGGAGGGATGAAACACGTGTCGATATTTTTCTTTTGAGGTTAACTGTGGTAACTGTGTGACCTCAAGTAGTAGTAGAAGTAGTAGACTTCTCTGTGAAAGAGCTCGTCCGGGGAAGGACTACCACCATACCTATTTCTGCCTCCAAGCAGTAATGCTCGCATTGCTGTGTTCCGGTGTGAAGGGTATGGTTTCCGGTGAAATTACTGGCACACGAGGCTTTCGATCTTAGCCTCAAGGTGGCAACCCGCGAGAGATACCTCTGGTATTGCAAGCGTCCATTGTGGGCCGTACGCTTGGTTGCCACTTCAGTTGTATAAAAAAAAATATCATTTAGTTTTAAAGTTCTGCGTGGCACTGCACTGTGCTCGTCACCCGTCATAGACGTAGTTATAAGGTCTCTTTGTTAAGTTCGTACGAGCCTTATTTCAACTCTGGCCCGAAGGCCTCTGTCATGGCCTAACGACTTTGAAAAAGTCGGGACTGACTGCTGAACGTGCCCTCCGAAGCACGGAAGCGTTTAGAATTTTCCACTGGTGTTTACCCATCCAAATAGTGAGTACGCGGAAGTGCTTAACTTCGTACGTCTGTTATGAACCTAGCCACTTCTCAAGCGCTTTTTTCTTATTCTCAGATTATGCAACAGACACACTATACTTCCTAGACGCAGGACGTCGCCTGATAGAGACAGTGTCACTACATACCCACCAACGTGCCTTGGTGTACCAGTTCAAAGACGGGGAAGTCCCGATCAGCTTCTGTGTTATGTCGGACTACGGGTAAGTCTACTTACTGTACTGCCTAGACGCAGGACGTCGCCTGATAGAGACAGTGTCACTACGTACCCAGCAACGTGCCTTGGTGTACCAGTTCAAAGACGGGGAAGTCCCGATCAGCTTCTGTGTTATGTCGGACTACGGGTAAGTCTACTTACTGTACTGCCTAGACGCAGGACGTCGCCTGATAGAGACAGTGTCACTACGTACCCAGCAACGTGCCTTGGTGTACCAGTTCAAAGACGGGGAAGTCCCGTTCAGCTTCTGTGTCATGTCGGACTACGGGTAAGTCTACTTACTGTACTGCCTAGACGCAGGACGTCGCCTGATAGAGACAGTGTCACTACGTACCCAGCAACGTGCCTTGGTGTACCAGTTCAAAGACGGGGAAGTCCCGATTAGCTTCTGTGTCATGTCGGACTACGGGTAAGTCTACTTACTGTACTGCCTAGACGCAGGACGTCGCCTGATAGAGACAGTGTCACTACGTACCCAGCAACGTGCCTTGGTGTACCAGTTCAAAGACGGGGAAGTCCCGATCAGCTTCTGTGTCATGTCGGACTACGGGTAAGTCTACATACTGTACTGCCTAGACGCAGGACGTCGCCTGATAGAGACAGTGTCACTACGTACCCAGCAACGTGCCTTGGTGTACCAGTCCAAAGACGGGGAAGTCCCGATCAGCTTCTGTGTCATGTCGGACTACGGGTAAGTCTACTTACTGTACTGCCTAGACGCAGGACGTCGGGTGATAGAGACAGTGTCACTACATACCCAGCAACGTGCCTTGGTGTACCAGTTCAAAGACGGGGAAGTCCCGATCAGCTTCTGTGTTATGTCGGACTACGGGTAAGTCTACTTACTGTACTGCCTAGACGCAGGACGTCGCCTGATAGAGACAGTGTCACTACATACCCAGCAACGTGCCTTGGTGTACCAGTTCAAAGACGGGGAAGTCCCGATCAGCTTCTGTGTTATGTCGGACTACGGGTAAGTCTACTTACTGTACTGCCTAGACGCAGGACGTCGCCTGATAGAGACAGTGTCACTACATACCCAGCAACGTGCCTTGGTGTACCAGTTCAAAGACGGGGAAGTCCCGATTAGCTTCTGTGTCATGTCGGACTACGGGTAAGGCTATTAATTTTTATTTCTTATTTATACCACTAAAATGCACAGCAAGCGTGAGGCCCACTATTGCTGGTAAGTGGTTACCGTAGCCTATGTACGCTTGCAACATCAGAGATATCACTTGACTTGCCACCCTAAGACGTAAATATAAAGTCTGTAATTTCACCGGAAACCATACCCTTTGAATCGGAATACAGCAATGCGAGTATTACTGCTTGGCGACATAAATAATCGTAGATATGGTGGTAGTTCTTCATGAACGAGTTTATCACAAGAAGCTTTACTACTCTTAAACTATTAACTTCTGTACTAAGCACTGTTCCGCGTAGTCATCATTTGGATGGGTGACCGCCAGTAAGCAGTTCGTCCCGGCTTTTTTAAAGTTGTTAGGCCATGACAGAGGCCTTCGGGCGGCCTAGATACTCTGTCACCAGAGTTGGCCACTGACTCATACGAACTTACTTAACTGCTGTACTTGATAGATTTGATGAAAATATTGAGCAACTAGGTGAATTATAATGTTGTATTTCAGGAGAATGCTGATAGGTGTGGTAGAGAGTGAGACGGGCAATGGTGTACATATCGACAGCATCGGGTTAGACGGAGAGGGAAGATACCATGTCATCATGAACAATTTGAAAGGTACGCAACTCTTTATTGACCACTTCTTCAGCTTGGTTAAGATACCTGGTATTAGGACTCTTCAGCAAAAGTTCGTCTCGGTTGGTACCACCGCAGTGTCAGATATTCTACCTCCAAGCAGTAGTGTTAGCATTACTGTGTTTAGGTTTGAAGGGCATTGTAGCAAGAGAAATTACTGGGCGAAAGAGACTTAACAACAATGTCTCGGGGTGATAAGCGCAGTGCAGTGCCAGGCAAACACTTAAAAACTTTAAGCTTTGGGTGGCACTGCATCTGTTATAGTCAGGCGTGGTGCTTAACATCAGGTGGGCGCCTTGATTGTCCTATCACTTGCTGACATAAAAAAAAGGCTATATTTATTACCGCCCCGGCTTGTTGTGCGTGCGTTCATTGCACCCGCGCGAAGCTGGGACGGAGTTCTAGTATAGTTCGCACAGCGGATCTAGGCTTCCGTGAAGTTAGCCGTTTGTAATGCGCAAAGAGAATTTAGTTTGAAAAAGCTCCATTGCGCATCGAAACGGCTAATTTCACGACGGCCGAGATCCGCCGTAAGAACTATACTAATAAGATAAGATATAATCAAGTGTTATCCGCAGGTCCACACGTTCGCTTGAAGTACGCTCAGTTTATGGACAACGTGTTTCTTTCGGACGAAGGGAACGGCATCATCGACTACATGCACCCGGAAGGTAAAGAACTTCATTATATCATCATCCTTTTCAAAGTTGTTAGGCCTTCAAGCGGCCTACTAACTCCGTCACCCAGAATTGGCCACTGAGTACCTAAAAAGTACCAAAGTTCTACCTCTTGGTAAAATGGAGTATCCTTCCAGGCACAGGTCGTGAGAACTTCCGAGAGTTATCAACGACAGTCACAAGCCTCGCTCTGACAGATACCTTCGTCTTCTGGACGGACAGACGAACTTCTAGATTGTTTTGGTCGGAGCTCCACGAGTCTACGCACAGGATCCGAAGAATTGACTTGTGTAAGTAATACCAATGTGTACAGTAAAGTGTTCATTCATTCAATCAAACAATCATTCATTCATTCCAAGCACTTCAGGTCTAGTGATTGTGGGTTCCAAGCTGATGTGCCCAAATGGATTTTGTATTTGAAAATATATGTGCGCAATGCTCTCAACAGTGAAACATTGTGAAGAAACCGACGTTTTCAAAAACCAAAAACTTTAGTTCTGTGGTCGTGGGTTCGAAGCCGATGTGCACCAATAGATTTTTCTATCCAGAAAGTGATATGTGCTTTCAACGATGTAGGAAAACATCTTGAGGACCACACGTCCAAGAACCATACGTTACGTTTCCGTACGATGTTTTTCATCACAGTTTGATAGCATTGCGCAATACATTTTTCGAATAGATATACTATACTAGCAACTTGTTACTTCAAAAGGAGTTGTTTCTCGATGTATGGAGCCGGGCCTAGGTCCTTTGTAGGGGTCTAGATATTTAGATATTCAATAAAGAAACCATTTTAAGCTGTTTATTTAATTTGTTTTAGCTTCTTTTACAATCTTATGTAAGTTTATCTTTGTAAAGGAGTGCAACACAATGCAAAACAACATGGCGGGTTTAACGAACAACTATTTGGGTTATTAGGTACTGTTAAAGTCAAGATGCGTCACGATCATTGGCTAATAGCTGTCATGGCGGACCTCCAGTGTTCCCGTTTTAGGAAACTCAACACAACAAACATTTTTCCTAAAGAACTTTGTTTGTCTACATAAAAATAAAATTGTATTATAATGTTAGTTTTTTTTTTCCAATTTCTCTATGGTGTTACTAAGACCTAGGCCACTATGAAATTGGTTCTTTTTTACGCATACTTTTCTTTTATTTGTTACAGCCATCTTCCCAAACGACACTCAACTTTTAATCCAAGCAACATCCCTCTATCCTTCACAATCCAACCCCCTACTAAACCACCCCTGTCTTAAAACACATCCCTGTTCCGACGTCTGCGTACAAACTTCCGTTCATACCCACAACGTTCATACCCAGAACGTTCATACCCTCGACTATGGTTACAAGTGTCTATGTCCTCCGGGACTTATACTAGAGAATGGAAAATGCGTGGAGCTAGTGCAGTGTAAGGAATATGAGCTCTATTGCCATAGGAGTAACATCTGTGTTGATAAAACAAAGCGCTGTAACGGGTTTGAAGATTGCCCGCATGGAGAGGACGAGACTGGTTGCAAAGGTAAGGTTTTGTACACTTCTACCTGCTTCGATGGGCACGGAAGCGTTGACTAGATCAATTTAATTTGATTTTTTCTATTGACACCCCTTTGTTTATTCATGGTTGCCTTGTAGAGATCGCTATTAGGCCGCCCTTCGTATTACCTTTATGTACATTAAAAAAAATCTATCATCTATTTTATTTTAGTTCCTAAGGAAAACAAACAGAACTTAAAAGATAAAAAATTAGGACTATTTACGTGTTTTCCTTCCTTGCTATTGTTATAGATGCCGTTGATAGTTAGAGCACATTCGTCTCATTTCATTTCTCATCCAAATATATGTACATTTCAGTTGAACCGTTGCAACAAGAAGATGTATGCAGTGCAACACAATTCCAATGTCACAACAGCACAATCTGCATCGCGCGCTCTCTAATCTGCGACAGTCAGCGCGACTGCCCCGACGGCAGCGACGAAGAGCAGGCGCAGTGCGACACGCTCGCCTGCTTCGACACAGAGTTCATGTGAGTAAGCGCAGTGAGCTGCAAGTCGCTACGAACCGTGCTTCGACACTGAGTTCAAGTCAAATCAAGTCAAAAAAGATTTATTTCAATAAAATCACAAGGATCATTTTGAAACGTCTTAAAGCTAGGTGAATTTACGCCAGTTCCACGCGTCCCAGCCTAGAAGAATCTGGCAACTAACTCGGCTGGGTTCCTAGCTTTTTTTTTGATGATCCCTCTCATCATAAAGCTTCAGTGTGGTGCCAATCGAACTAGGTGAGGTTCATGTGAGTAAGCGAAGCGAGCCGCTATATGCTGCAAGTTGCCATGCTTCAAAACTAAGTTCATGAGAGTAAGCGAAGCTCGCCTATAAAGGCTCGCAACCTGCAAGTTGCTACCAGTTATGTTTCATGTAAGTAAGCGAAGTGAGCTGCAAGTTTCTACGAGCCGAGCCGTGCTTTGACATTGAGTTCATGTAAGTAAGCGAAGCGAGCCGCTGTAAGTGATGCAATCGAAGTAACGTAACACAGGAGTAAAATCCTTTAAGAATTAGGATAATGCTTTGTGTAATAGGTTATGTTGTTTCCAGGTGCGCGTCTGGCTCGTGTATCCTGAAGACTTGGAAGTGCGACGGCGACCTTGACTGCAACGACGGTACTGATGAAATCGGATGCGGTAATTTCCCTTTTCTTCCTGATTACTATAACTCGATGAACACTGAACCGATTTGGCTGCAATTTAAAACAAATTTATACAGGGTGTAAAAAGACTACTACTGAAAACGGGGGGGGGGGGGGGGGGATCAAATACACCATGATTCTGAAAATATTTAGGGAAAAAAAACACAAAAAATAAAGGTGACTTGTCTACGTCCTTATAATTTTTTTCTAGTTACATACACATAGTATAAAGTAATAAGACCACATACCTAATTATTTCATTATTAAAAGCAAAAAACAAAAAGAAATTTAAAGACAATGTACAGCACGAACAAATGATTTCGCCAGGTTATCGACCGAGCGCGTGAGCGAGACGGGAGACTCCTGCGGACGCCGCGCCGCGCGCCGTCTCTCTCACGCTCACGCTCTCTTGAGCGGTCGCGTCACACGATGACACGACTAATACATACCTACTACCATACCTATTTCTGCCGCCAAGCAGTAATGCTCGCATTGCTGTGTTCCGGTGTGAAGGGTATGGTTTCCGGTGAAATTACTGGCACATGAGGCTTTTGATCTTAGCTTCAAGGTGGCAACCTGCTAATGATACCTCTGGTATTGCAAGCGTCCATAGGCTGCGGTTACCGCTTACCACTTTGTGGGCCGTACGCTTGGTTGCCACTTCAGTTGTATAAAAAAAAAAAAAAAAAAATTGCCGACTGCCTAAATAAATACCTAATAAATTATTTTTTGGTTTGGTTTTGGGGTGCTGTACCACCCCCTTTCGTTTTCAGTAGTATAATGACTGGGAACAGAACACGTACATTTTATCCCGAAAAAATTTACTGTTCCTGAGGGATAGCATAAAAACTGCAAAAACGCGAGTGAAACCGCTCGGATCAGCTCGTACTAAATAAATAGTAAATGTTGTCAGAAAACGCGAGCTGTGCGGCCGGCTACTACCAGTGCCGCAATAAGGAGTGCATCGAGCTGAAGCGCCGCTGCGACCTCCAGCAGGACTGCTTTGACTTCTCTGATGAGGAGGACTGCGAGGAACTTGTTATTGTCAAGGTACCCTTACCACTAGCACAGAACAGATATTAGTACTACGTACAGAACGGCCACTAGCTACCTCCCACCAGTTTTACTTACCCCACCCCGGTCGCAAGTTTGCCGGCACCACACGGCACCTTTCCCCGGCACTGAAGCTAAGGGCTATAAGCACGCGTTTATTTTGATTTTGTGTAGGTCCACAGCGCGAAAGTGTGCTATCTCGCTCTTGCGTTGGTGGGGTTAACCATGACACTCACACATACAACGGCACCGTTTACGTACAGAAATCATGCATGTGGTGATTGCGACGCGTTGGCTTCATACTTTTTATTGAGTGTCCGGGGTGTGCCTATGCCTCACCAGCTTTGTATCCACGATGTGCTTTGTCTCGCAGCAGGTGGACCCGCTGCCGCATTGCGCCGTGTACGAGTACGCTTGCGAGTTGAACAAAAGCATTTGCTTGCCGCTCACCGCCCGGTTAGATGTTGCACTGGTTGTGGGTTTATGTGTGTTGTCCTTGTTCTTATCCATATAATCACTATCATAATATACAGGGTCTTTTTATTAGCGCATAATATTCAAGGAATATGTTCCGCACGTTTTTTACACATTTGGTGTTAAAAATCACGAGTAAATCTATGAAGTTTATCCGGTCAGTTATTAGTTATCCTTTATCTAATCTAAGGGCGTTATTAGTTAATAATATTTAAGGGACAGATGCTAAAAATTAATATATTTATTGTTTTTGTTAGTTTTTTTTTACATTTTATGAAAAAAATCCTGAGTGAATAAAGTTTGCACAAATCAATTCGATTAATAGTTCTGTTGCATTTAACATCCACTTGCGCGCGCCGCCTGTCAATCAACCTTTTTGGCAATGGTTATGCAGTAAGTCATTAAAATGTAATGAAAAATTTATTGAGATATACAAATTGGAATGACGCGACACATTGATACGTTCAAAAGAATATTTGGTGGTGGATTAATTCAATGTATTTTTTATTATATTAATTATTTATTTAATGGAAGAGAATAGGAACGGTAGATACATTTAAATAATAGTCGACATGCACCTATTAAGACCTTAAGCTACTTAAGTTACCTACACTTAGCGGCACAATTAACCGCCCACCCTTTTAAAGTGGCAAATTTTGATGTTATCGCAGTTGTAAGTTGTTGGGCATAAATAAGTCAAGTGTGAATGAAATGTAGTGACGAAAAAATTACAAACTACCCACGTAACTTTGTTTTTTTTATACGCATAAGTTGTGAATAGGATAAATATCGAACTTCGTCTCATTATCGTTATCGCTGCCATACTGCTTACATTGCTTCAGTGGCATTAAAAGTAAACAATTTGAGTTTGTTTTGGTTTCGTAACTTAAAGCTAGTGTTTGGATATCACAAACATGCCATTTGATGCTAATTCAGTGGCGAGAGCCGTCGCTCTTATCGACGAAGGGTTTAGTCAGCGTTACGTGGCGCGGAAGCTTGGTGTCGCACGTACCACCTTAAGGGATGCAGTGAAACGGTTTCGGGAAACTGGCTCTTATGAGCGAAGACCGGGACAGGGCCGAAGAAGATGCACCTCCGCTCGTGACGACCGATTTCTTGTGACTAATGTTCTAAGAAATCGGTTCACTACAGCTGTTGAGGCACGAAACCAACTTCGTGAGGTTCGCAATGTTCAAGTGAGTGAAAGAACAGTGAGAAGAAAACTAGGAGAGAATGCCCTTGGAGCTTTTCGACCATCTCGAGTGCCACAATTGCTCGTAGGCCACCGGAGAGAAAGACTTCGTTTTTCCCGAGAGCACGCCGAATGGAACATGGAACAATGGAAGAATGTTATGTTTACTGACGAGACAAGAATATGCTTGCACGGTCCTGACGGTCGCCAGCGTGTATACAGACGCAAGAATGAAAGGTTTGCACCATGTACTGTTGTGGAAACAGTAGGTTACCAAGGTGGCTCTATCATGATATGGGGCGGCATTACTTACGAAGCACGCACCGACTTGGTTATCTTCGAAAGAGGTGGAATAAATGCTCAGAGGTATGTAACAGAAGTGTTGGAACCTCATGTAATGCCATGTGCTCCATTTATTGGCGAAGATTTTTTATTAATGCAGGACAACGCTCGCCCCCACGTTGCTAAAGTTGTTACCGCGTACCTGGATACTGTCGGCATTCGAAAATTATCATGGCCATCCCGGAGTCCAGATTTAAATCCTATTGAACACATATGGGACAACTTAAAAAGACGTGTTCGAAGCCGCATACCAGCTCCAACCACCATAGATGAATTAAAACAATCCGTGATTGAGGAGTGGCAGAACATTCCACAACAACAGATCAAAGATGTCATCGACAGCATGCCAAACCGTTTGATGGAAGTCATGAGGGCTAGAGGTGGAAATACGCACTATTAAAATTCATTTATTCAGCAGATTTTTTATTTTTAAGCCATTTCATCACATTTGTTAATTTACGGTCAAAGTGTTTTTCAGACTTTTTTATACATAAATGTAATAATTAAAAACAATATTATCTTTCATTTTACTTCAAAATACCTACGTTATGAAATAACATTCAAAATTATTGCCACAATTATTTATTTAAACCGAAATCGTAAAAAATCAAGGTGGGCGGTTAATTGTGCCGCTGAGTGTAGTTTAATTTGTCTCTACTAACACATTGTTTTAAATTTTGTTACTAACACAATATGGATTTATGTTGTCCGAAATAAAAACTTATTTATTTTATTTTATATTATAAAAAAAACTTAATAAAATAGCACTATAACAGCATGTTTTAAGAGTAGTAGAGTTCTCTGTGATAGAGCTCGTCCGGGGAAGGACTACCACCATACCTATTTCTGCCGCAAAGCAGTAATGCTTGCATTGCTGTGTTCCGGTGTGAAGGGTATGGTTTCCGGTGAAATTACTGGCACATGAGGCTTTCGATCTTAGCCTCAAGGTGGCAACCCGCGAGTGATACCTCTGGTATTGCAAGCGTCCATAGGCTGCGGTAACCGCTTACCATCTTGTGGGCCGTACGCTTGGTTGACACTTCAGTTGTATAAAAAAAAATGTTATACGTTTGTTTCTTACAAATACAGTTTTTTGAATTTATCTACATTCCAAAGGTGCAACATGAAGGTGGACTGTCCCGGCGGCACAGACGAAGACGGGTGCGATTTCCGCTGCAACCCGCACGGCCTGTTCGCGTGCAAGCAGGAGTTGCTGTGCGTCGCTCTGCACTCGCTGTGCGACGGACGCAGGCACTGCGGCGACGGCTCCGACGAGACCCCAGAAGCCTGCGCCATAGGTCAGTCAAATTAAATTAAATGGTATAAGGTGGTAAGTGTGCTATCTCGCTCTTGCTATAATTGGGTGGGGCCAACATGACACTCACATACAACCGCACCGTTTACGTACACAAGCCATGAAATGAAAATGAAATGGTATTGTATGGTATAAGGTAGTAAGTGTGCTATCTAACTGAAGTGGCAACCAAGCGTACGGCCCACTAGATGGTAAGCGGTTACCGCAGCCTATGGACGCTTGCAATACCAGAGGTATCCCTCGCGGGTTGCCACCTTGAGGCTAAGATCGAAAGCCTCATGTGCCAGTAATTTCACCGGAAACCATACCCTTCACACCGGAACACAGCAATGCGAGCATTACTGCTTGGCGGCAGAAATAGGTATGGGTATGGTGGTAGTTCTTCCCCGGACGAGCTCTATCACAGAGAACTCTACTAAATGTACGTACAGTACACAGAAAAGTAAAGTAAGCGAGCTGCATATAGGTAGAATTACACAGTATTTTATAGGTAACTTAATAATTAAAGTGGTAATATCTGTTGGATTTCTCACTAGGCTCAGCCTGAATCGAGAAATCCTAATTCATGTATTTTTACAGTAAATAAATGTATTTTCTATTTTTCTATTTTTTTTTCTATGTATTATTATTATTTATGATATGCAGTGAACAAGACATCTTTCCTGTACCCTCCGGCGCTGTACCCGAGGGCGGAGTGTCGCGACGGGTACCTCTGCGGGAACGGGCAGTGCGTGGAGTGGCGCGACCTGTGCGACCGCCTGCCGCACTGCGCGGACGGCTCTGATGAAGGACCCACCTGTGGTACACTTCTGTTTTACTCTTTTTTTCATTTTTGATTTATTCCATACAGAATCAACAGCACTTAGTTAGCATAGTCACACTATTTTATGCTTATCATGATGCCAATAAAAGATTATTAGTATGTAAACATAACATTCAGTTACAGTCGCCTACAGCTTAATAACAACAGCGCAGTTCAAATTAAACTACTATTTGGTACGCATTGTGTTGGGTGTATTTGTGATGTTGTGTGTGTGTGTGTATTTGTGATGTTGTGTGTGTAGTGTGTGTGTGTGTGTGTGTGTGTGTGTGTGTGTGTGTGTGTGTGTGTGTGTGTGTGTGTGTGTGTGTGTGTGTGTGAGAGAGAGAGAGAGAGTAAGTGAGGGTGAGTGGGTGTCTTCGAATTTATTTTCGAACTTTTGTCATAATTTCATGATAACACTAAAAAAAACTACGTAAATGTTGGGTTGTGACAACAGGCATGATGACTAAGGTTTTGATTCCCGCTTCGAGACAAATGTTTGTACGATCTGCAAATATTTTATTCTGGGTGTTCTGGGTATTATATATAAAAAAACTATCTATGTATTGTATTGCTTTATGTATATAAGCAGTCATCTAGTACCCATAACTCAAGCTCTGCTTTGCTTGGGGCTAGATGATACTGTGTGGATTGTCCAGCATTATTGTTATTCCAGAAATTAATGGTCTAGTAGTAAAAAGTTAGATTTTTAAATTTTTAAATCGCTACTAAGTCATGGTAGCGGTCTGGCGTAGCAGCTGAGTTTCTATTGTAAACTGCACTTGAACAACTGAATGTTAATTGCTTTTAACTTAGCAGTCACTCACCCATCACACAGAAAAAAAAAGTTTTTATTTATGACACACGCCAGGATAGTGATACACACAAAGTGATATTTAAAACAGTAGATAGGGTAGATAGTGAGGTAGAAAAAAACAAAAATATTATGACTCTGTACCACCAGAGGCTGTCTCGGGTCAAGCGGCTGCCTCGCCCGGAGGTCACGCAAGTGGAGACGTTGCCTCAACCCGAGGCCCGCTTTCAGACTGAGGCTGTTTGCTTCAAGTCGAGGCTAATTGACTCGAGTCTGCCTCTAGTGGATACGCGGCTCTACGCTAGTTTAAAAAACAATACAATACGTACACGGGACAGTAACTTCATATTTTAATCCGGAATAATCATTCAAGTAGACACCCTTAAGCTTCGGTAAAGTCTGAAAGGTTTTGTATTCACAGCGTCTGCATGCGACAATCACACCTGCAGCCACGCGTGCCAGCCGACCCCCCACGGGCCCCAGTGCGTCTGCCCCCCCGGCTACCACCAGGCGGGCCCTCGGATCTGCGAGGATATAGACGAGTGCGGGTTCGACGCCTGCGCGCACACCTGCGTCAATATCCCCGGCTCGTTCATCTGCTCCTGCCATCATGGTTATGCACTTAGGTAAGTACTCAATTTTCCGAAACGAAACCGACCAATCTTCAGTTTGAAAGAGTAGTAGAGTTCTTTGTGATAGAATTCGTCCGGGGAAGGACTACCACCATACCTATTTCTGCTGCCAAGCAGTAATTCTCGCATTGATGTGTTCCGGTTCGAAGGGTATGGTTTCCGGTGAAATTACAGGCACCGTGAGACTTTCCATCAAACGTCTCAGGGTAACACGCATGGTACGCATGATACTAAGTCTTTAAACGTAACATACTCGTATGCATAACTATAACATAACTTTACAACATTGAGCTTAAAACGACCACTCGCCACCTGTCCTCGCCACATTATGCTGATGACATTTCAAAGCATAAGCGTTAAGCAGTCTGTCGCGGCTTTTTCAAAGTTGTTAAGTCATGACAGAGGCCTTCGGGCGGCCTAGAAACTCTGTCACAGCAGATGCTGCCACGCATTTTCCAACTCGCGCTTAAAAAAGGTGCAACGCGCCGGACTCTCGACTCGAGTCGCTTGCGCCGCGGGAGTTTAAATACTCAGGCGCTATTGCTGCGTCCCAGTGGCTAAAGCCGGGTTTTCACATATACGAGTATACTCGGATTGAGTGCACTCGGACGCTACTCGTACCGTGTAAACACGTGATCCGAGCGTACTCGGATTGCGGTATCCAATCAGAGTTATTTTTCTAAGTTCACTCGGATTATTTTACAAAAACAAAATGGCGCCAAGCAAAAAGTTTCTGTATTCTTGGTGTTATTTTGTCTAACAGATACTCAAATTGTTCGCTGTTATGTCTCAAATGGTTTCTAATCTATCTTGAGTGAAAACCCGTGCCTTTATTACGTAAGTCTATTGCTGTCAAATTGCTGTCGATCGCTAGTCGATCCCTTACGCGCTTATGGTACGACGACCGATGTGGCGCAGCGGGCGCAGGTCCGCCTGCGACGCAGAGATTGCGGGTTCGATTCCCGCCTCGGAATAAATGTTTGTACGATCTACAAATATTTGTTCCGGGTGTTCTGGGTATTTTCTATATATAATAAAAAATATCTATCTATGTATTGTATTATATCAAATATATATCAGTCATCTAGTACCCATAATACAGCTCTGTTTAGCAGCAGCTTAACTTGGGGCTAGATGATGCTGTGTGGATTGTCGAGCATTATTTATTTATTTATTTATTTATGGTAAGTACTGTAGGTGTGAAAAAGACGGCCAGACGCAACAACAAGCGATCGACAGCAATAGACTTACATTATCAGGGGGCCGGCTTCCACTGGGACGCAGCAATAGCGCATATATAACAATAGCAAGAATTCGTCGCGACTGGACTTATTCAAAGTCAAATCTTCTTTATAATTTCTAGTAAATCATCAAACGATGTTACTGATATCCGAAAGTAGTTAACTTTTCGCTGTGTTTTCTTTGCTTTGGATATAATGCTTTAAACATACTATGCGTCATTCTGTCACGTAGAATTATGCACGTTAAATCGTTGACTCGTAAGGGGGTACACAATACAGACGATTTATTTATTATTAGGTACCAACATTATCATTCAATTCATGACATACTTACCTATCTATCTACTTTTTTAATATAAATACCGAATGCATAACCTCGGCTTTTCTCCATGTTACAATACCCTAATAACAGGGTTCATGTGTGATACTACTTATTCTGTAACATCTACATAATGTACCATATGACAGCAATAAATGTACTGATTGATTGATTGATTCATTGAATTGTTTTAGTGTGGGTGTCACTGCCAATCATGGTCTGCTTTTGTACCCGCAGTGAAACAACATTAATTTATGTTAAGTAAATTCTTTTGCTTTTGATCCATACAATGTTTACTTCATAAGTTACTGCTCTGTGGGAGTGTATAGTTCTCACGGCGGATCTCGGCCGTCGTGAATTTAGCCGTTTCGATGCGCAATGGAGCCTTTTCAAACTAAATTGACTTTGCGCATCACAAACGGCTAACTTGACGGAAGCCTAGATCCGCCGTGCGAACGATAAGTGTATGTTTTACTGTGAAATAAATATTTTTTCATATTAAATAATAATATTGGCAGGTCAGATCGTCGGTCGTGCAAGGCGTTGCGCGGCAACATGTCCGTGCTGTACGTGTCGGGCAACACGGTGCGCTCCGTGTCGGCGGACGGGCGCGCCGCGCTCCAGTACAGCGACGCCGCGCTGCCCACCGTCACCGACATCGACTACAACGTCAGGTATAACATACTATAAACTACATTATTTTTTTATATACTCGTACAACTGAAGTGGCAACCAAGCGTACGGCCCACAAGATGGTAAGCGTTTACCGCAGCCTATGGACGCATGCAATACCAGAGGTATCACATTAAAAGCTGTAATATAATTATTCTATCTGTTTAAATAATTTTAAAACTTATTTTAAAAGATAAGTACAAAAATATAATATAAATATAATTTTTTTGGCTCATATATTAACTTTTTCGATTTTTATTTTGCTTTTGTTAAAATTTAATTTTTACACTCACTCACTGTATAACCAATAGGCAAATACTATTAGTATAGAACAATAAGGTTTCTCAGTAAGTGATTCATGTAAATCTTTTGAGAAATAAATATTCTTAAACCGTAAACCGTAAGAATCGCGTCCACCGTCGACTGCGACGGTCCTACACTAGCGCAGACCTGTAGGAGCGAGACGGACATGTCTGCAGACTTGCTCGCGGACATGTTCGTCTAGTAAGTTACCCGAATAGTTCTGATCCTAGAATAGCTTATAATACACTTTTTAGGTACCTATAACGAAAAAAAACCGCATGCTGCAGATAGTTTTTAATGATTTTTTTATTGTTTCAGGAAAAATAAGCTGTATGTAACTTCCGCTGAGTCGAGCAAGCTTATTGAAGTGAACGGTACTCACAGTGTTGTGACCGTTACCAACATAGGACGTCCTACGAGGGTACGTTAGTTATTCTGTACTCATAATTTCCCTGCCCTTTACCCACGTTATGTGGGGTCGGCACAACATGTAAGAGTAGTAGAGTTCTTTGTGATAAAGCTCGTCCGGGGAAGAACTACCACCATACCTATTTCTGCCGCCAAGCAGTAATGCTCGCATTGCTGTGTTCTATCTATTGTTCTATGTTATATCATAAATATATATACATATATATAATAGGTTGTGGTTACCCCACAGGTGGCCGTGGAGTGGATAAGTGGGAACGTGTACTTCGTGGACAGCAGCGAGCGCGGCGCCTGCATCCGCGTGTGCCACGTCGCCAGGAGGCGCTGTGCCACGCTGCAGAAACTACCTTCCGATGCCGAGGTTACTCAATACTTCACTTATCTTTATATCCTATCCACAGAACTATATTTAAGTAGAATGAGTGAGTGTATGTACCTCGCGTGCCGTAAAGGGCTAAGTAAAGGCTGAGAACCTCTTTACTCTCCGCGAAACTTAGTCTGCTCCCAACCGGGGACGGTGTGGTGGTGTGCCAGTGCCTAGAATAGGTTTGCCGCGTGCTTAGCGATGCTTTTAAATCGTTCATTTTCGCGTGGCTTATGTTTCCCGTCACTAAAATACATATGTGTGTAAAATACAAATGCGCAAAATGTTACACGCTCGGTTTCCTTACAAATCGACGAACCCTTTCATTCTACTTAAATATAGTTCTGTGATCCTATCCATGTTTCGGAGAGCACGTGAAGCTGTCGGTCGGTCTCTGCTTTATTTACAGAACAAAATATGTAATAACAAGTAGTTCTAATATCTGTTCTGTGATATTTTTTATTATTATAATGCAATATTATAAATTGGGTTCGCGTGTGTGTAAGGGTGCGTTTTTGGGTGTGTGTAAGATAGAGTTTGTTAAGGTGTGTGTGAGGGAGTGTGTGTATTTGTGTGTACCTATGTGAGGATCAGGATGTATTTGTTACTGCAAATGACAAGTCGCCCGCCTGATGTAAAGCGCCACGCCTGAATATAACAGATGCAGTGCCACCCAAAGCTTAAAATGTTTAAGTTCTGCGTGGCACTGCACTGCGCTCATCACCCTGAGACGTTGTTGATAAGTCTCTTTCGTCCAGTAATTTCACTTGCTACAGTGCCCTTCAGACCTGAACACAGTGCAGCTTGCACACTACTGCTTGGAAGTAGAATATCTGACACTGCGGATTTACCCACCAAGACGGACTCTTGCTGAAGAGTCCTACCACTAGAGGCCTTACTCTTGAATCCAATGACAATTCCGATTTCTATTTACTGCTGTGAAATTTGAAAACAAGGTTGAATTTGGCGCTAGGTTTGCTGTCAAAAGTACGAAATGTCATATTCCAATACTTGTCCAATACCAATCGCGTTGAAGTGTAAGGCCCCAGGTCAAAACTAATCCAGAGATTGTCTTTGGCTATCTTGTCAAAACTTTTAATTATTTTTCTCGTGTTATTTTAAGTTTTATTGTGTAAATTTGGTGGCAGTTTATCCAATTTAACTTGTTTACTTAGCACAAGTGTAAGTAATTGAAATGGAGGGGTGATGTTGGTTGGCAATTTAGTCAAAGACTTTCCAGGAGAATTTTGAAAGAAAAATCATCGTTTCTTTCCAAATTTCGTCTGTTTACGTTGCTAAGCGACAATCAAACTAATACACTTGACACTGGCAAAATTGTGGCATACTAGCCACATAGGCCATAAAAGAAGAAAAAGAAAAAAAAAACGAATCCAAAACTAATCTTTTCCAGGTCTCATCTTTAATAGTAGACCCAAAATCCCGTCTCATGTTCTACTGCGTGACTCGCGAGCTGGAGTCTGTAGTGTGGGCGGCCCCGCTGACTGGTCGCAACGCGCGGGACCTCGCGACTGTGCGGAACTGTACCGGACTCGCCGCGGATTCCTTCCTGAGAATGTTGTACGTGGCAGAGACTGGACCGCCGCATATCATACGAATGGACTACGATGGAAATAATCAGTAAGTAATACGCTTACGCTTATACGCTTATAATAATTACGATGGTTTTTATTTGACAAGAGTCAAGATGTCCGTGAGGTCAACGCTGGTCTTAGCTGAAAATCAGCGCTGCAGCATGACAACATGCAGTAGCATATGCTGAGCTAAGGTCCCTTTCTCCACCACTCAACGCCTAACTATTTCTTACTTTATGTATAGATATTTATTTAATGTTAATGTAAAACTGTATATTATCTATTATTCATTATTCAATATATGTATGTAACTGTATTTAGGTTTTAGTATGATAGGATAGATAGTAGCTATAAGTAGGCATTTGGTATCCATATTTGTTTTTTTTTATTCTCTGTTACTTTGTGGTGGTTGAATAAATAGTTTTCTTTCTTTCTTATTTTATGCAACTGAAGTGGCAACCAAGCGTACGGCCTACAAGATGGTAAGCGGTTACCGCAGCCTATGGACGCTTGCAATGCCAGAGGTATCACTCGCGGGTTGCCACCTTGAGGCTAAGATCGAAAGCCTCATGTGCCAGTAATTTCACCGGAAACCATACCCTTCACACCGGTACACAGCAATGCGAGCATTACTACTTGGCGGCAGAAATAAGTATTGGTGGTAGTCCTTCCCCGGGCGAGCTCTATCACAGAGAACTCTACTACTATTGAAATTAGTATTATAGTACAATGGTACCTAAGCAAAAACAATTGACGGTAGCTGTACAGTTTAAACAAAAAATCTTACCTCCCGCGCTAGTTGAAATTGTGTGACGGCGAAGTAGTGATTTCCGTCCTATTTATATAAAGGTCATATTTGCGTGCATTATGTCCGGTTGTAATGATAGATATGAAGTGGACCTGCTTGGATGAGACAAGCTAGAGATCTGTGGATATTTTTTTTTTTTTTTTTTTTTTTAACTTTTTACAAAGTATATTTAGGTACATTCCGTGGTCTTATTTTTATATATAAATTGTATACAGTAGTTGAGTAGGTACCTTGGCTAAGCTCTGTCCCTCGCACTAGGTCTCTTTTGAGCCCGTATGGCGAGGTTACAGTGATCCGCTTTCGGCTTACTTTTATTGTGTATAGCTATTGGACTGAACAATTATTAAGTTTAGGTATAGATACATATTGTAAAAGTTTAGAATATAAATTATACTAAGAACTAACATAAGTAGTAATGAAAAAAAGTAGGAGGTATGTGCTTAAAAGTAGGAGTAGCTTTGTAAGTATGTGTGATGGAAACGTGACACTAGAGGCACAAGAGAGCCTATAAGTGTAAGGGTGTGTATGTGTAGAATGAAAATGCGTAAATTATCTGTGGTAGTGTTAAGGTGTGTTTGTGAATATATGGGGGAAGGGTTACGCCAGAGAGGCGGCTACAGTTTAGATTTATTTATATTATTTTGTTTGTGCACAAAGTTTATTTAAGAAATACAATTTAATTAAAATATGTTTAATATTAATATTATTTTGATTCTAAAATATTCGGAGGTGGGCGTTAGTGTTCGCGACACAGTATTCTAAACTTCCGAGATATTATCGTTCTTCTTGTGTTGTTATTTATTGTACTCTGTTTTGTTCCAAAATAAATACTTAGAGGATAAAAAAAAAAAACCCTTTATAGGGAATTTATGACACTAACCCAATGCTGCCGGTCATGATGATGATATCTCTTTCCAGCGTCAAGATCCTATCAGACAACCCGCAGCTGCAAGCCCCTCACAGCCTGGCCCTATTCGAAGACCACATCTACTATCTAGTCGCTAACTCGTACCGTCTCTCGCGCTGCTTACTCTACGGCAACAAACGTTGCGAGACGTATATATACAGGGTGTTCGACGCGAATACCTTCGTGATCCGTCACGAGAGCGTGCAGAGGGATGACGTCGTCGACCTGTGTGAGGGGGTGGCGTGCGAGAACGTGTGTGTGCTGGGCGAGACCGGCCCGGTCTGTCTGTGCGACGGCGCTGAAACTACAGACGGGGCTTGCCGGCTTGGGAATAAGG
Organism: Colostygia pectinataria; assembly: GCA_951394395.1. Lineage (NCBI taxonomy): Eukaryota > Metazoa > Arthropoda > Insecta > Lepidoptera > Geometridae > Colostygia > Colostygia pectinataria. The sequence goes on along the minus strand of OX596370.1, from coordinate 6,432,422 downwards.
ATGAGGTGAGTTTTTTTTTTTTTTATTCTACTAAAGTGGTAACCAAGCGTACGGCCCACTTGATGGTCAGTGGTTACCGTAGCCTATGTACGCATGCAACATCATAGATATCACTTGCGTGTTACCACCCTGAGACGTTAGATGGTAAATCTCATGTGCCTGTAATTTCACCGGAAACCATACCCTTCGAACCGGAACACAGCAATGCGAGCATTACTGCTTGGCGGCAGAAATAGGTATGGTGGTAGTCCTTCTCCGGACGAGCTCTATCACAAAGAACTCTACTACTCTTAAAACTCTTAGTTTTGTGTACACACATCCACACACCCACACCCCCATCATCACTAGGTAGGTACACACGAATACAACCTTTCCCTAATACACACGAATACAGCCTTTCTCTAATACACAAAAACGCACCCTAACACGCACGAACACATACAAGCACACGCACACACCCCTTTCCTAATACACAAAAACGCACCCTAACACGCACGAACACATACAAGCACACGCACACACCCCTTTCCTAATACACAAAAACGCACCCTAATATACAAATACACCCACATACACAGACTTATTTAATAATAATAATAGAAATGAATGAATTAATGAATGAACACTTTAATGTACACAAAAAAAATGACTTATTAACTAATATAAAAAAACATTAACAAAGTACAAAGGGCGTCCTTATCACTAAGAGCGATTTCTTCCAGGCAACCATTAATGGAGAAAGTGAGAGTAAAAAACTAAGTAGTGGGATAAAATTTGCACCTATTAGGAAAAATTAACATTAAAAAAATACCTAATTTTTGTTAAATTCTAATACTAATATTTACTCAATAACTAATAGACTTTAATATAAGACTAATATTTACACAATTACTAATGGATCTATCTCGTCCAGTTGCCGCTGTTCAACGGCTGGTCGTACCAGGACTACATGCGCGCACACCACACCTCGTTCACGATAGTCGCCGCAGCGCTGCTGCTGTTAGTGTTGTACCTTGGACTGTTCGTCTACTACCACTTCGTCTACAAGCCGAGGAAGGCTCGCAGCTCTGCTTACACTGAGTAAGTACACACTATTAAAGTGAAGTAAGGTAAAAAGTTTATATTATTCTTACAGCCATATCAAACTGGCGATTTGCGAGCGAGTTCAAAGCGAGGCGAGATCGCAACGAACGAAGACTCCGTAAGATTTATTTTATTTTATTTATATTTATTTATTTAATTTGAACTCTCTCGCAAATCGCCGGTATGATATCAGCCTCAGTGACTTGTTTACAATTTAGATAGATGAACTTTGTCTTTTTTTTTTATACAACTGAAGTGGCAACCAAGCGTACGGCCCATAAGATGGTAAGCGGTTACCGCAGACTATGGACGCTTGCAATACCAGAGGTATCACTCGCGGGTTGCCACCTTGAGGCTAAGATCGAAAGCCTCATGTGCCAGTAATTTCATCGAAAACGATAGGTACCCATCACACCAGAACACAGCAATGCGAGCATTACTGCTTTGCGGCAGAAATAGGTATGGTGGTAGTACTTCCCCGGACGTGTTCTATCACAAAGAACTCTGCTACTCTTTGTTCTGTGCCTGTTTACATTTGTTAATTGTATTATTTAGTTTGCTCATTATTAACCTGATGGATTTTGACCGTTTGTGTGTGAATCTATAGAAAATTCTGGGTTCCTTCTTCTTCATATAACCAAATTTAAAATTACTTTTTATATATTTGCAGAGTAAGATATCAGACCAATGCGCCGGCCTCCGCGCTTTCATTCGCTCCTTCAGTCGACATGCCCACTGATGGGTAAGTTTAATAAAAGCACACGTTTAATAAGATGCCATTATATAAGTGACATAATAAAAAGCAATTCTAAAATTTACTCACTATGGTGCCATTCTAAAAGTGACATTACTATAGTGCCATTTTAAAAAGGAACTCACTAGGGTGCTATTCTAAGTGATACAGGTCTTTCTAAAATTGATACTAGTGCTATTCTAAAAGTGACATAACTAGAGTGCCATTTTAAAAGTTACACGCTAGGGTTTCTTTCGAAAGTGACATATTAGAGTGCCATTAATAAAGTGATATACTATTGCTATTCTAAAAGTAACACACTGGGGTGTCTTTCTAAAAGTGACACACTGGGTGCCTTTCTAAAAGTGACATACTGACACACTAGGTGCCTTTCTAAAAGTGACACGCTATTATTAACTAATATTACTGATATTTATGAGGAAACGCAGCTTTTAACATAAACTTACTTTATTATTCAATCAACCCCATGTTTTTTCTCCTATACTACCTTACGGAGCAATCAGTAATATTAACGTGATTTGTAGCGTTACGTTGTTCTCAGGAGCCTATCCCATGAGTTTGTGAACCCGCTACAGTACGTGCGCAGTATGTGGCGGCAGTCCTTCAGGAAACCACGGCCTGTGGTAAGTATTACTACACGGGAGAGCGCTGGTGGTGTGATGGTAGTGACCTCGCTTTTTTTTTTTTTTTTTTTTATACAACTGAAGTAGCAACCAAGCGTACGGCCCACAAGATGGTAAGCGGTTACCGCAGCCTATGGACGCTTGCTATACCAGAGGTAACACTCGCGGGTTGCCACCTTGAGGCTAAGGTCGAAAGCCTCATGTGCCAGTAATTTCACCGGAAACCACACCCTTCATACCGGAACACAGCAATGCGAGCATTACTGCTTGGCGGCAGAAATAAGTATGGTGGTAGTCTTTTGATTCTAAGGTCGTGGGTGCAAACCCGGTCGTGCACCAATGTTTCTGTTTCGTATTGGTGGATGGCACGTCTTTTGAATTATTAGTTCTCAGACATGCCGATTACCTCACGGTGTTTGCCTTCACCGTATAAGAGCATGGTATCGCGCACATATTTTTTTCGAACAGAAAAATCCATTGGTGCACAACCAAGTTCGAACCCACAACCTCAACTATCACTATACCATTGGGTCTGCGTGGTTGATTAGGACCCTATCACTTAATCCCCATTAGAAGGCTGTCATGATGATGACGCAACCAAAGAGGTTTGCTGATTAATTGATAGGTAGCAATAAGCTGAGTCAGGACCTGTTCGAGGCACACATTTTGTCACGGGGTGGGACTGGTTGGCACCTGATATGTGTGTGTGTATTAGCTTTGTTGTCTGAGGTTTTTGTTTTGGATAGTTATGTTTATTGTTTTGTGATGTACTTACCTGCCAGTCTGTTTCTGCTCTGTGTTTTTTGTTTGTGCTGTCGAATACTTTTCTTTATTTCTTTCTTTCTTTCTATTAATTATGTGACCTGTAAATGGTCACTAGTCTGCACTAAAAAACTGTGCAGTTCGCGGGAATACCTCAATATTTTTACCAATAAATGTGTTTATGTTAAGTGACTTATAAATTTTTTCTTCCCTCAGGGCACGGCTGGTCTGACTATCGACGTGTCTCGATCGCCATTGCAGGACTTTTCAGATACAGAGTCGAATTTTGATGATAAGGAAAAGTTGATTATACGAAGAAGTAGATAATTTAATTATCTGTTCTTGCTAACATGTCCATTTACAGTGTAGGTACTCTATTTTTTGGCAGAACTAAATGCTTTAGGTGTTAGAAAATATGTTTATAAATAATGAGCAGAATTTAGTAGCGTGTATGTATAATATAATTAGTAAAAAGTAGGTAGGTAAGCAAAATGAAATATTTATAATTATGGAGCGCAGAGCGCTATCGAAAATGGTTTACCTACATAATTTAATTATTTATTTAGTAGATTTATTATATTTAAGATGAAAGTAATTTATTTTATTTTCTTTGTTTACAGTTCTGGTTATGATTGAGCATAGCTTTTTGTTGTAAACAATTTTATTGATTGAATGCCTGGTTTTTTTATTTAATAAAAGTATATCAATAATAAAATAATGTGTTTTGATTTTTCAATAGCAAGTTAGCAAGATCTAGAATTTTATTGTCTGTGGAATGGTCATTTACAATAAAACAACATTATACAATACGAAAAACTTATATAACTTTAATTTCCTACCACAAAGACACATTACAAGTGTTTACTTCCAAAGTTTCTTGATCGACATGTTCTTCTCAGAGTCCTTCTGCATGACCTTAGCGACAGCCATTTCAAAGTCCTCTTGAGTGACATGTACTCTGCGCTCACGGAGAGCGTACATACCAGCTTCAGTACACACTCCTTTCACCTCGGCACCAGAAGCACCCGGCATAAGCTCAGCTATCTTACGCAAGTTGATACCTCTAGTCAGATTCATTTTACGAGAATGAATCTTCAGAATATCCAAACGGGCCTCCTCATTTGGTGGCGGGAACTCAATCTTCCTGTCAATACGACCAGGTCTCAATAAAGCAGGATCGAGGATGTCAATTCTATTGGTCGCCATGATAACTTTAATGTTCTTTGTTGCTTCAAAACCATCCAATTGATTTAGAAGTTCCAACATGGTTCTTTGTACTTCGGAGTCTCCTCCACTGCCTGATTCGATACGGGAGGAACCAATTGAGTCGATCTCATCCATAAAAATTATAGACGGAGCATGCTCTCTGGCCATGACGAAAAGTTCTCTCACCATCCTACTTCCTTCACCAATGAACTTCTGCACCAGTTCAGAACCAGAGACACGGATGAAGGTGCATTCTGTGTGGTGGGCGACCGCACGCGCTAACAGCGTCTTTCCGGTACCAGGGGGTCCATACAACAGCACTCCTTTAGGCTGAGCAATACCAAGAGCGTCAAAAAGCTCAGGATGTTTCACGGGTAGCTCTATCACCTCTTTGATTTCCTTGATCTGCTTGTCTAGACCTCCCACCATTTCATAAGTGGAGTCAGGGACCTTTTCTACCATCATGAGAGAGACTAAGGGATCTACTTTGTTCGGTAGGATTTTGTGTAGCGTGTAGCTCTCGTTGCGGAGTGCGACGCGGCAGTTGGCGGTCACATCGTTGATATCAACATTTTTGTCTAGATCTACAACGAATTTACCTTCTGGGTGCACTTTGACGAGGACCTTCTTTTTGTCCATGGGTTTGACGACCTCGCCGACGTAGGAGCCCTGTTCCTGCAGCAACTGGAGCTCTTCTCGCAACATGCGCACTTTAGCGTTGAGCTCATTTCGCTGGGCTTGCAGACGGCGCAGGTTTTGAGATTTCTCAGCAACGATGAGTTGAAGTTCTTCGATTTTTGTGATGTAGTACGGCCGGAATCCTTCTCCTTTCGCCGAATCCACGTCCATTTTGGTGGCAGTGAGAGTCATTTTGCTTTTTACGCGCTCATTCACTTCGTAAAATTTTAAGTTCTTCACTGTTTAGAAAAAATCGATAAAACAAAAGATCACACGGCACGAACGACAAAATATTTTTCGAGTCACGCTCCCAAGTGAATGTAAGCACTACGTTTCACTTCACGCTCGTTAGACGTTAATCTACCTACAGTCATATTCTGGGTAGTGCTGTGCTCTAAAAGGCCGCCTTTTGATATTTTCACGAATAAAATGGCGGATATTGTATGTATATATTGCAAGATTAAGAGTATTAAAATTTTTCTTTCGTATTACATACTAAACCACCCACCTTCCACCCACACTATAACTGTAACATTCTATATCATTATACTGTCAGTCCTATAAGTTAGGATAGCTTTTCATTAATATTTTTCTTTTATTTTACAGAAATATGGTTTCTTTATGTACTTATTCCTCAAGCAAGCGAGGCATTATTTGACGACCGATGTGGCGCAGCGGGCGCAGGTCCACCTGCGACGCGGAGGTTGCGGGTTCGATTCCCACCTCGGGGTCAAATGTTTGTACGATCTACAAATATTTGTTCCTGGTGTTCTGGGTATTTTCTAATTTTTTTATCTAGCCTATACTGTCCCACTGCTGAGCAAAGACCTCCCCTGCATCCCTCCACTTATCCCGGTCCTGTGCCATCTCCTGCCAGCCCTTGTGGAAGACTTTTATGTATATTTTATATAAAAAATTTATATATATTTTATTTATAGTATTTTCTATGTATAATAAAAAATATCTATCTATGAATTGTGTTGTATTAAATAGGTATATATCAGTCATTTATTACCCATAATTGAAGGCGAGCGTAGAAAATAATATGACGTCACGTTTGGAAATCACTTTTACTTTATTATTCATTCAGAAACGATGTTTATGCTTCGAAAGAACAGCGACGACTGCCCGCATGTGTCCAAGTAAACACCTTTTATACCCAAACGAAGTGGGCTAGAAGCACTGAATTTATAAGAGGTTTACTTGGAACCATGCTTACATTAAAAATTATAGTTATAAAATAATTTATTAAAAAGAAAATATTTATACACCTAACATAATACAGTTCTGTTTAACAGCAGCTTACCTTGGGGCTAAATGATGCTGTGTGGATTGTCCAGCCTTATTTATTTATTATATATATCTCAATGGCTCACCCGGTAGAGCACCTGGGTATTAGGCAGAGGCTGTGGGTTCAATTCCCGCTTGAGGAGATTTTTTTTTTTGATTTGGATTGAACCTATACTATTATTACCTCAGTGTGATATTGTGATAGTTATTATGGCTTGGTTTGGAAATCCATTTAAATATCACTATAAAAACAAATAACCATTTTATTATATTATTTTAATACCACATAGCACTGATTTACATAACAACCAAGCAAGCTAGTCTATTATAACTATGGTTTTACAATGTGAATGCGCATGTGTTTTGTCAAATCACTATTCCGAGCATATGACTTTTTACATGTGTTACATGAGTATGGCTTTTCTCCAGCATGGTTTCTCATGTGTTCTATCAAACGAGCTTTCTGTGCATATGCTCTATCACATCTGTTGCAGGAATAGGGCCTTTCTCCAGTGTGGATGCGCATGTGTGTTGTCAAATTACTATTTTGAGTAAATGACCTTTCACACTTGTTGCAGGGATAAGCCTTTTCACCTGTATGGATTCGCAAGTGTGTTGTCAAATCATTTTTCTGAGCAAATGCTTTATCACATCTGTTACAGGTATATGGCTTTTCTCCAGTGTGAATACGGATATGTCTCGTCAAATCACTTTTTTTAGTAAATGCCTTCTCACATCTGTTACAGGAAAAAGGCTTTTCTCCAAAATGTATGCGCATGTGATATAACAAAGTACTACTTTTAGAGAATGCCTTTTCACATCTGTTGCAGGAATACGGCTTTTCCCCTGTGTGGATACGCATATGACTTTTCAAACTACTATTCTGTGTGAATACCTTATCACATCTGTTACAGGCATATGGCTTTTCTCCAGTGTGGATCCTTAAATGATTCATCAGGTGATAGTTTGAAGTAAATTCTTTGCTACATACATTGCAACAGAAACATGACTGTGTGTTATTGGTTGTCATATTGTTTTCTTGATGTTCTGTATCGTTAGAATCTTTATCATTTCCAAATTCTTCTTCATGTGTGTGAAGTGTATTCATATTAAATTCCTGGTTATTTTCATTATGTTCACCTAGAATATCTTGTTCTTCCTCCATTTCTGTTTTCACTACAACTTGTATTTCTATTTTTTCTTCTGTTACAAATTCTTTTTCTTCTTTTACAAATACCTGTTCTTCATTTGCAACTACTTGTTCTACTTTTACAACAATTTGTTCTTCATTTACAACTTGTTCCAGCATTTCTTCTTCTACCATTTGTGGTTCTTTTTTAGCAGTTACAGAAGTTCTTTCAGTGCTTGAATTATCATAAAAATCCATTAATTGTGTAGGGGATATCAATAAGTTTTGTAATTTTTCTAAAGATAGTATTTTGATTGCATCATGTGTTGCCTAAAATGGAAAGATACAACTTTTTATCTTTAAATATTTGAAAAAAAAACGAATGTTAAGAAAACTACTAGAAACGTAGAAGAGAATCTAATGTCTGGAATTTGGCTATTTGAATATAAATGAAAATGAAAATGTTGCTAAGACGAGACCATTGACTCACATTTTAAATCATATTATATTGCATGCCTCTTAGGGTAGAAGTACACGATAATTTAGATATTTTTAGTTTATTATTTATGTACTTTTAGTATTTCTTTTTTTTTTCGCCTGAAATACAGGTTTTCCTAGTTCAGGCATATCAAAATTTTTATTAGCTCTATACATAATTATTAAATTAGCTCTAAGTTGTATTAGCACTAAGAAAAAATGAATAAATAAAGTAAAGTAATTGAATAATTAACATCTAAGTTCAACATGACATGTATTTCAAGCAATAAAGATACTTAGACTGTCAAAAAGTTATCAGATCAGAGTAGAGCCAAGCTCTACACATCCTAACTCTACAAGTCTTAACTTCACAAACTTTACATATAAGTCAAAATATGTGGCTAAATCAAAGTGGTAGTATGAGGGTTAAATAAACAATGAATGTTTCGAGAAAAGGTAGTAGCTCTGCCCTTGCGCTTTGCTTGGCTCATCTTTGCGGGGCACTCCCATGCTCCCTGATTGTATTTTGGGATCTTTAGTAAACTAAGTAGTGTGTTAAGTACCTACCTTAGTGCCATTGTGCAACAGATTTTGAAGGATTCTACTGGATTTCTTTGCCATATTGGAGAATATAAGGCACTTTTGCAGCTGCCGGTGACAAACAAAGCATAATGTGTTAAGTATACCATTTTCTGTTTGAGTGTTGAGCTGAAATAAATATAGGTAGGTACTTTAAATTTCTAAATTTTCTACATTACATTAAAGTATAGTCAAAGTACCTAAAAGAATTCTGTAAATTAAGAAAATATTGACCGCTTTAGAAGCCACACTAGCCCACAGCTTCTCTAAGGCACCCAAAGGAATCCTGAGGTTTAGGAAATGGTTGAAAAGCATTCATATCTTAGATAACATTCATCATTACTCTATGGGTGGGTAATCTATAAAATAAATATTTTATGCAATGCGTAGTTACATTAATATGTGAAATTTTATTTACTAAGTACCTTGGTTTTTGTAAGTATTTCATACATTTCTAGAAGTTGAATGTTTTCCACTTTCAGCATCCTGATATTGTCGAATAGACATACTCTGCATACAAGAGTGGTCATATTAACTAGTGAGCGCTCTCTAAGACAGAGCGAGAATCTGGATAACAACCAGCTGGTGCGAGATCTGATGACTGCAGAGCAGGGACGTTAGATGGCCACTCAGTAATTCTTGTACTGAGCTACCCTAGAGTGCCTGGTGGCTCACCGATGACCGTAGACAGGGGGCAGCCAGTGGACCATAAAGGAATAAGCTAAATTAGGTACAGTGGACCTAGCGCTACAGAAAGCGGTTGTTTTGATTAGACTAATTCTCTCGTAAAATGATATTGTTTTTTTAAGTGGGACGGGGGTCTCTCAGCTTCAGTTTCTACTTCTCGTTTTAGTTAGTTAAGCTAACGAAGTCACTAAAATAAAAATAAAATAAATAAGTATTTGCCCCATGAATAATTGCCGATCAATACAAAAAACAAAACAAGTTGAATGAATGAGTAAACTATTTTTGGCTGTCGGTATTTCGACGGACAAAAAAAATGAACAAAGTCTTCTTCTTCGTCGAATGAGAGTCTGCTAGCACCTTTGTATGTCACAGCCAAAATACTTATAGTCTGTTCGCGGAGACAAGCTAATATAGCGCGCGCTCTCTTGCACAATTGTACGAAAGTGAAAAGGACGGGACTACTAGGGTAAAAGACTAAGATTGGTCAGTAGGAGTGGCCATTCTTTTAAAATGTAAAGCTATGTTCAGATTGTTCACTTCAAACTATTACTTACATTATTCACTAGCTTTTCGCCCGGGGTTTTGTGGATGAGTGGGTTATATTTTATTAAATTTAATTTTATTGAAATTGACCTACTTATTATGATACTGAGAACCTAAAATTATATACTTTGTTTAATTTGGGTAGTGTAGAAAAAATAAAATTCCTATCCATAACATCCATACCAGGCTCTACTACATCAACTAAATGCTTAATACATTTTTGCCATTTATCGCTATCTATTTTTGTAATTCCTTCGTTTAATAATGTTTTTATTTAATTTAATTTAAAGGTTTTGTTGTTCTGAGCCACATATCCTTTAACTTGAGCCCATATTAACTCAATCGGGTTAAGTTCGCAGTGATAGGGAGGTAAACGCAGAACTTTTTTATTTTTTTGTTTAGCTAATTCGTCCACCACATAAGCCTCGTATCGGTGTTTATTGTCTTTTACAATTTTCAATAACTCCAACACATACAATGAGCACCAAACGACGAGTCCGCACCGCACAAGAGACAGATAAGACTGACTTTTGGCCACACAGCGTGCACAGTGTGCACGTGCCCTATGTTCGTTATCTCCGACCAATAGCGTGTAGTCTATTATTTCCCTATTAGCTTGTCTCCGCGAACAGACTATAGATCAGTGTTGTAGCATTGATTGCTCTGACAAAATTGAAAAAACAGTCGATAGCGCGCCAACTTTATAATATCGATATGTACCACGTATCAAAAATGACGAAACATGATTTTGATGAGAGTTAAATGTAGAACAACAAAATAAAACAAAATAAAAATAAAATAACAGACAAAAAATACTAGTACCCATGATGTTATACAATAATATTTTCTTTCGCTAGTACCCTGAAATAGGACTGTGAATCATCTGTCTACTACGAATGCTTACTTTATCTATGGTAAAAGTTAAAAAACAAACCATAACCGCGTAACTCAAATAAAAATAATCAAAAAAATGTAGCAGCAACATTTTCAAATTATATAAATGGTCATCACAAACTTATGCGTAGCTGTTGCTTTCTTCGTGATGTAATTAAATTATGAAAATAGCCATGTGCATCCTTTCCACTGTGGTAGTTCTACTCTGCAGCACCGTAGTTTTGAAGCTATTTTGGATTGTACGCATGGGTACCCTCGCACACTGGAGCTACATCGTTGGATCATCATTATATCCCAAAGATGTTCATGGGACTATAGTTTTCAGCATAGGCTTATTCAGTTTTATCTTGATTGGCAATATTATACCTTCCTTTCTATGTCCAAGAGTGAAGTTTGTAGCGACTGCTCTGAGTATACCTCCTCAAGTTCACATGCTGCTTCTACTGAATAGAAATTTGGCTGCTCGCCTGGAAAACCAAAATGTAACTAAGACAGTGAGAGCTTACACAGCAGTTACTTTACTTTCGACGCTATGGACCATTCTAACTATAGTTCGACGAACTTAATGTGAATTAACAGATCTTAGGTAGTTATGTATAATTTTACCCTATTAATAAACCTACAGTTTATTACCTACCTACTTAGAACGGGTCTAAATGTAGAAAGATTATACCTGGCAAAAATAACTACCTAGTAAAATACCTGCAGACTGAAGGCTGGTATCTAGTTATTGCCAGGTTTAAACTTTTTTAGCATATTATCCATTTTGCTGCAGATTTTTTACAGATGTTTAGTTTATTGATTAAACTGATTCAACACGCCTAAATGATTTTTATTCAAATTAATAAATAAAATAGAGAACTAATTATTAGATAATTATGTAAATTATTATATAAAATAGAGAATAAAACATTTTTAATAATAGAGCAATGCTTTTTGTAGGTTCTGAGAATAGGGACGCCAACAGCTTACTTAATAATATTATTATAGTATAACTAGGGTTTTGAACTGGAAGGTAGCCAATTTTATGGATATTTTTCTTTTTTGTGGATATCTATCATTATTTTTTAAAGCAGGCACCGGGCCTAGGCGCGGCGCGCGTGTTACTGAAGAGGCTGAAGGAAGATCATATTTTATTAGGTAGCTTTAGGTACCTACCTAGTTAAGTTATACCTTATATTGTAAAGGCTCAGAAAAAATCGAAAAATTTTGGTACGGTCCAGGTATAGATCGTCATAGAGAAATTATGCACTACCTCTAATGTATGGTTGGTGGTTGTGTACGGTACGACTGCGTTGGTTGGGTTGGTACGGTCATGTCATGTCGGTCGGTCCCGCCGAGCCTTGTGCCTGTCTGTCCGTCGTCAGTCGCGGTTCCGTCTGTGTGTGATACGGTTGATTTGACGTGACGGTGTTGGTGGATGCTCTGAAATAAAGACTGACTCAAGGAATTTATAAAATACGTAACATAAAAATTATTTGCGTATTTTAGCTTTTTGTAAAAACTCTGTGACGTATTTACAAATAGATAAAAAAAGTCCATTTGTCAACTTTGTGACATTGACAGGTATGTAAATGTAACCTCATTTGGTGATTTTGTTTTTTTCTAAGTGCAAAATATTGATTACAATTAATCACTTTTTGCCTTTGCTCTAATTTATTTAATATTGTTGTGATTATTGAGATATTTTATGATAATGCTTCTCTTTTTTGTATTAAATGTACTATTGTAATGGTATTCGAGATTATGTGCCAGAAAAGTTTTGTATGATTTTTTCAAGAATTAAATAATTTTCTTTACTTCAAAAGGTAATCATTTTGTATTAATTTTTATTAGTTCAATTTGAGTCATTTTAGCATGCTAAACCTTGACTCTCGCAAACAGACATGTAGCTAAAAAGTATTACATTATAGCAAGACTTATGTAAATATTTGATGATCAGATGATCAAAATATTTCTTGAACATGTGATTCTGAATTTATTCTGTTATATCATCATAATATATAATTTTTGCAATACAATTTCATTACTTTTCTATTTCAAACGGATGTTTCTGTTTGATAACCACAATTGTACATTGTACGTAAAGCATAATGACAGATTTAAAAAAATTATGATTGCAACAAAGTTATATAATTACCACCCTGAAACACTGACAACTTAAAAAAAAATTACCAGTAAAATTAACAGATTGATTAATTTATATGTAATATTTTTAAGGATGGGCAACACAAGCAAGAAGCTCGCAGCAAAATGCACTCTCTTAACCAAAGACGAACAGAAATACATAGCAGCTACATTCCGCACAGCTTCCAAAAACTCTGACAAGATAAGAGAGGATGATCTCATCGTGAGTGGCAAAGTAGATGCAGAATCATTAGAAGTGTGTTCATTTTGTTTTTTTTATCATTTTAGTTTTAGTTATACAAGTTGGTGATAAAAAGATCTAATCTTAATTCTAAGTGGGGAATAAGATCTGCACTGACATCCCACTTTGGGGTGTATTGTGCATTGTCCCACTGCTAACCTGACTCCAGCTAGCACAGTTCCTTGAAATACAAGAGATGATTTTAAGTAAGTAAGTTCATATGAGTCAGTGGCCAACTCCCTTATTGGAGATTAACAGAGAATGATGAAGGACATAAAAATGTATGTTTTATATTAAATTCAAATCATATCATAATTTCCATCAATTCAAATTGTTTTTTTTTTGTTGGGCTAATCACATAATCTACTGCTCGCAAACAAAATCGCAGGCAACAGCAGTATGTTTATAAATTTAAATTTCTCAATTTTCATAATTTAGTAAATTATATCTATGACTGACAGTTTATATCAGAATCTAGAAGATTTGATCTTTTTGTCACTAATTCTGGCTTTACATACAAGTTTTATAATAAACCTACTAGTTTATTACTTAACTTATACATTTAATCTACTTGTTATATTACATAATATAGGTAATAATTCAGCCTGAAAAAGATGACTCTTTATAATCCATAAACAATAAAAACTTGTATGTAACTCTTTATTTATTTTTTGTGTACATAAGTATTGGTTTATTTTGTTTTAATTTTTTTTTTCTTGTTTTTATTTTTGTGTTTTTAGAATTATTTTTGTGGTGAGACTTCATTAGTGCATTCACTTTCATGATTATTTTGGTGGTGGTTTGATTTTTATTTTCATGAATTTTAAGGTTGAAATGCTTATTCTGGTTTTTAATCTTTTAAACTTAGAACAATGATTATTTGACGATAGTAGATAGAATCTTGCGTGATCGGTGCCTATGGCTGTTACGTAATTACGTTTGCAATCCTATTTCATTCACTTACAATTTAAAACTGACATTCAGTTTGAATGATGATTTGTTATTTCAAAATAATTTGTTTCTATTATTATAGACAGGTTTCTAATTGAAATTGGTAGAAAACCTATTAAGGTATGTTGCCATAGATTTAATAGAATTTTAATGTTTATTCTAAAGCTATGATTGTTGGAATCAATTTTAATATTTCGTTATTAAATGAATACCGGGAATTATCTTAAAATCGATCGTGGGCATTGTAAGTTGGTTCCAGGTCAGCCTTCAAATTGTTTGCTGTTAATATTTCAATTTGAACAGTCATTCGGAGAATTCTCGTAAACACAGTGTTTAAACCGAGGTGTTTTAAATTTAGAAAAGTTGCAAATTCAATCGATTGTTTGCGCTTTACGCTAGAACGTAGGCACAGAACAAATTTTAGTACTAGCGTCGCTACTAATATTAGTACTAGCGCAAGTACTAATATCTGAGTACTAGCGTAAGTACTAATATCTGTTATGTGGCTGGAGTCTGGCTCTCTGTCAACTTTCCGATTGGCTACGATCTAATCAAAGTTGTGACAAACAATTTTATCGGCAATCTTAAGTGTCCGGCAAAATTCCTAAAAGATTTAGAAAAACGTGCACATGTCCTATAGGAATGGATTAAAAATGTTAATGAATAGGAAAAAAACACAATCACACTAAAACCAAAGATTTAGAATAGAATAGAATAGAAAAATATTTATTTAGCGCTACACAATAAACACAAAAATAACAATACAATTAAAACTAAACTATTGTGACGAAAAAAGACAGCCACTCAGCATGTGCTACAGACTTAATGTGTCTGTAGCGCTGGTTTTCAGTGTAGCCTACGAGTAGTTTTAGCAGTAGTAGTATAGTAGTGTAGTATTTATACTGAGACCCTGGTCCGATTATCCGATTAATAAATACAGTCAAGTCGAAAAGCTCTAGCTGACCGATTATCAGCTAGAGCTTTTCGACTTGACTGTACCTTGATAGGCCATCTGCTCTGTTTTCATTTAATAGGTACTGTACTGGTACATCCATTACCTTTGTAGTTTCCCTGTTATTTTTAATAGACGATCATGTTTGTATTGTAAATACTGGCACATTTAACATGACGTTTTCCCAAGAATGTACATTAAGAGTGTACCCTAGCATGGATTAGCACCTCGACGCTTGGACTTCTTTATTTCAAAGGTTATTTGTTGAATTTTTTTTTTATATTACTAAAGTGGTAACCAAGCGTACGGCCCACTTGATGGTCAGTGGTTATCGTAGCCACATCATTACGCGATTTCTGTCAATTATTACAGTTTATTTGTTCCTAAAATGCTTTGTAAGGAGACAAAATATGTAGAGTTCACAATACTGCATTTTCTTTGTCTGGATAACTCATACCAGCTGCATAGTACTAAATATTGAATACTTGTTTATTTAATATCTTTTTACGTTGCCTTTACTACTACTACGCGGACATAACGGTCTTTCGTAAAGAACATACAAAAAAAAACTTACATTTGTATAGATAGCCTCATCCTTTTTTGAAGTCTGTTAAAAATATTGTTTAGAGCTGATAATCCTTCAAAAGGCTACCAAATGTTTTACAAAACATAGTTACATACCTACCACACAGATTCCCTATTGCCAGAAACTACGAGCACTTTGATGGTATCCACAGAACAGAAAAAACATGATGGTACCACAACACACAACATCCAGACACGGAACGCATTTACAGACATGATATTTTCTGTGCGTTGACTTTGTGTTGACGAAATAAGCAAATATTGCAAATATTGCAAATATGCCAAGTGAAGACGCAGCATTATATCACGCGAGCGAATCCGCACACAAAAGCTAGCAAGCCCTGTTAACATTGTGTATGTTTTTCGGCCATGTGGAGGGAATTAAACCAGGTAAACGAGATAACCATTATTCCAGCCCGGCCAGTCGGGAAGTCTGCTATTCCAAACTTGAGTTTAAAGTTCTGCGTAGTACCTACCCAAGAGAATGTAAGCACTGTACCTACCTACTGTACTGCTATCACAGAAATGTACTGCTATCAACCCGAAACTTAAATATTTTTTTTATGTCAGCAAGTGACAAGACGATCAAGACGCTTGCCTGGTGTTAAGCACCACGCGTAACAGAGCAGTGCTACTCAAAGCGCTGGAGCCAAAGTCAAACACTCGACGCTCGACGGAGCAACACGTCTGCCGGAGAACAAGTCGATGGTCCTGATGATGTCCCGTGGAGGGATGAAACACGTGTCGATATTTTTCTTTTGAGGTTAACTGTGGTAACCGTGTGACCTCATTACTTAAAAGGTTAAGCGGAATAGTACTAGAGATTTTTCGTCTGTTTTTTATCTTGTAATGGATTTCCGCAAAGTAACGCCTGAATCTATCAATTTCTTTCACCCAGTAATTTCACTTGCTACGGTGCCTTAAACACAGTAATCCTTGCACACTGCTTGGAGGTAGAATATCTGGAGCTGAGTCTTTTTCGCCTATTTACTGGTTTTACACGCAGAGTAGCATTGTCTTTAATTTTTGTACATATTCTTGATTTGCTTAAGCGGTTTCTTAAAAAAAGTATCGTACATTCTGTTCCCAGTTTGAGCTCTCCTTTGTATAAAAGTAGTCTTGACTTATTATTATATTTAATAAGCATTCTTATTCTGTTGTTTTTTTTCTTCTTTTTTAATTCTTTGATGTGGTGTGTCTCTATCAGCTAAGTAAATTCAAATGCTACCTAGCTCGTATACAACATATTTAACGCAAAAAGTCTCCCTAGCTGTGTCGTACGTACCATGTCTAACATTTACGCTATGTTCAACAATTCAATTGATTTAGTAAATGAGTCGCACGCCCTACCCTTATTAGCTGATGGCGTCACCCACTGCCCTCGATTCGAACTGTTTACTGTCTACCTAGCCGAAGCTTTTAGGGAAGTTGGTTTATTAAAATATTCACTGGTCAAGGGCTGGATACCTAGTTTAAACCAAGCTTTTTTTGATGTTAGTTTAGGATATTGGCTGGCTATGTTTACTGGCTGGATATGTTTAGTGTCCTTGGTTTATCATTGTCATGATCAGATTTACTACTAATCTATCTTAATGGCCTAGGTACTCTTGAGCGAGTGTGATTGGGTCACCAAATGCAATGCATGCGTCCCACCCAACCCCTAAATGGACACTATCTTTTGAACCAATTTTTCCAAAACATCATTGCTCGTCGTCGCAGGAAAATAAAATTTATCTATTTTTCTTTCTGGACCCAGAGCAAATGCTATAATCTGCTAACTTTGTAACCTGCATTGGGTGGCTTTGTATACAAATTCCCTTAGATAATCCTCTGCTAAGGGGATTTCTATACTTTTAGACAAGTTTCTTAGATTCTTCCCCAGTATTTGACTCCGTACCTCAGCCGGTTAACCGTTCGCCGTTCCATCGAGGTCGTGTGCGTTGATCTGTTTTGTCTAAGGCTGTTACATATTGTACAGGCTTCTGCTATAAATTCACATCAACGCCGGCATGTTCTTTTAAAAGAACTTGTTTATTTTCGACACAAACAATATCGGCTTCGGCTTGAATGCTTTGTTTAGGCATCGGCACCGTTCAGTTTGGTAAAGCTTGTGGCTTCGAGAATTGAGTGATTTATCGGCATATGCCAAGGTTCGGGTTAGAATTTTAAGTCGTGATGAACTGATGGAATCTTCCACTATTAATAAAAATGTTTATTAATCTCATCTTGTAAAGGTGCGTAAGTATATTAATATTAATTAGTGTAATTAGCGAGTTCGAATTAGTTGCAGATCATTCAACTAATATGGCAATCAAGCATACAGCCCACTTGATGGTAAGCGGTTACCGTAGCCTATGTAGATAGGTACGAGTACGCTTGCAACATCAGAGATATCGCTTGCGTGTTGCCACCCTGAGAGCTAGATCGAAAGTTTCATGTACTTTTAATTTCATCGGAAACCTTACCCTTCGAATCGGAACACAGCAATGCGAGCATTACTGCTTGTATCATGCAACCGTTTGTTCCGCAGCGGAACCCGAACATGCGACAGTTCGATTCTCAACCGTGCACTTGTTTATCGCGCCGTCTCGGTCGCGAGGAAATAAACAAAGACTTCTAATTCGCTTGTTTAAAGCCCCATGTAAACAATACCTTCGATGAAGATTGAAGTTAGCCGGCCGAACGTAAAAATAGCTGCTAGCTGCCTTAAATATTGTGGATAAAGCATTTTAAAACCGAAATGATTGATACCATGTTTACAATGTGCATTTATTCCAACGAAATCCAGTAAATCCTACTGTCTACTAAACCGATTTTTTAATTATACGGCGCCGGCTTCCAATCGTTTCAGAAAATAATTTATAATAGGTACCCGTTTGTGCTGCGCAAAGAGAAGAAAAAGACATTTTATTTATCTATTGCATAGATATTTTTAGGAGTAAACAAGTCTGCTAGATTGCCGTTATATAAAAGGGATGAGCAGTCTGTTATAATAGGCATGATGACTGATTTTGAAAAACTGTTCTATTGTATTCAGAAGTATCGACTTTAGGCAATAAATAACCTATTATTACAGAAAATGGTTTAGTAGTTCAAAAATGCGATTGAAATTTGAATTTTAAAATTCACTATAAAACGCGCTGAGTCGCGGAGTGACAGCGGTAACGTCATCATGTCAGTTTTCAATATAAAATTTTAGCAATAAGGTTCAAAATTCTGCAATATTTTTGATACCACCAATCAGAGAGCCTAGATGCTCCTGATCGGTGTTCAACCTTATATGGCGGATTGCTGTATTTTGTAGTTTTATTTTATTAAAAATATTATCAATCTCGCATCTAATGTAAAAAGAAATATGGTTTTTAAATTCCTTGAATCTTTTTTATTAAGGTGAAAGCGTGATTTTAATGATTATTGGTTACTGTCATCATGCCTATTATACCTAATGGGTGTGACGTCCTGTAGGTATAACTGCTGAACCGATCTAGAACCTTTTTGTAAAATGAGTGGTAGAGCACTTGGACGTTTATGTCTGACTTGTCCCATCATCGTTATCATCACTCATTGCCGTTATCTTCCCAGGAAGCATCATTCTCTTGAGATAACCAGTTCTAAAGGAATATTTTTTCTTGACAGATAAAAAATCACACTAATCCATGGATTTAGAAAGAAAGAAAGAAAATAGTTTTATATGTGACGAACATAGAAGTATATGTGCATTGATATAGTTACTAAATAAGAATAAGAATAAGAATAACAATTTGTTTATTTGACACACACAATTAGGAGAGCAGTACAGTAAAAAGGCAAGAAAAAAAAGGTCAAAAACAAAAACAAATAAATTTATACACAAAATAGAAAGAAAGACCTAGCGTATTAGTGACATAGTCTCTCCTTGTGAGTGCGGTCAAACAGGTCCAGTCTCAGCTTTATGCCACTCCCGAACATAGTAGGGAAGTGACGCTGGTTTTCAGACTGAGCCTTAACAGGGGTAAATCAATACCTATTAAGCAGTAATGCGAGCATTGCTGTGTTCCGGTGTGAAGGGTATGGTTTCCGGTGAAATTACTGGCACATGAGGCTTTCGATCTTAGCCTCGAGGTGGCAACCCGCGAGTGATACCTCTGGTATTGCAAGCGCCCATAGGCTGCGGTAACCGCTTACCATCTTGTGGGCCGTACGCTTGGTTGCCACTTCAGTTGTATAAAAAAAATATAAAAAAAATGCACTAATCACACTAATAATATAAACGCGAGAGTTTGAATGTATCTTTGTACGTTTGTATGTTTGTTCCTCTAACTCGACAACCACTGAACTGATTTGGCTGAAAATATCTCCAAAAATGACAAAAATGTATAGAAATTTTGACAGTTTTGACAATATATACTTATCACATGTGACCATTTATCTATGCACGAGAATCACCCTCTTGGTACCAAAAGAACTTGGTACCGAATGATGCGAGTTGAGAAACACAAAAATTTAAAACATAGATAGATAATGACCGGGAATAGGACATAGTCTACCTTTTATCCCGAAACAAAGTACGGTTCAGAGTTTCACGCGAACGAAATCACGGCGACAGCTAGTACTCTATAAAACTGTCGGTTTTCGACTAGGAAAATACAGCTTCGAAATAATAAATAAATAAATAATAAATAATACTGGTCAATCCACACAGCATCATCTAGCCCCAAGGTAAGCTGCTGTTAAACAGAGCTGTGTTATGGGTACTGATATATATTTAATACAATACAATACATAGTTAGATATTTTTTATTATATATAGAAAATACCCAGAACACCCGGAACAAATATTTGTAGAGCGTACAAACATTTGACCCGAGGCGGGAATCGAACCCGCAACCTCTGCGTCGCAGTAACTGCTTACCCAGTTACTCGTTAAATTCATTAAAATTTTTTGCCAAGTTTAACAGCTGTAGGCGCGATTTTAGATGAATAGTGGATCGTGCCCTTTTTCTGATTAAATTCAGAAAGCGAGGGAAAAATGTATTATGACGTCAGTATTCGCACTCTGCAAATTGTTTACGTAGGTTGGAAAAATGTATTTTGGTGTTGAAAACATGGACGATAACCTTTACCGTTTTTGCGTGCTCATTGATTGAAAGCACAGTTCTTGAATGTTTCTAAGAGTAGTAGAGTTCTTTGGCTCGTCCGGGGAAGGACTACCACCATACCTATTTCTGCCGCCAAGCAGTAATGCTCGCATTGCTGTGTTCCGGTTCGAAAGGTATGGTTTCCGGTGAAATTACAGGCACATGAGCTTTAACATCTAACGTCTCAGGGTGATAGCACGCAAGTGATATCTATGATGTTGCATTGTACCTGACCATTAAGTGGGCCGTATGCTTGGTTACCACTTCAGTAGTATAAAAAAATAATGTTTTATGTGTTGACAGGATGTTGAGCTTATAATTTTAGCAAAATAAATGCGCTCCAATACAATCCTAGGATAGTTCTCGATAGCGTATATTAGCAAGGTGATTTGTTAGTCCCAAGCAATCCCAATTTTCTTTCAAGCAATGCGATAACAAGCAGAGTAATTAGACCCGCGTCAACTTACTCCACTTTACAATCTTCGTATATAATTAATTTTTATAAAAAAAAAACAAAAACCGACGTCAACCTAAAAATGTTTCGGCAGATTGTGGTTGTACGCGACGATGTAGTTTTGACTTTTTTTTACACGTTTTTATGATTTATTCGCTGAACGCTGATATAAAGGGAAGATTTTTTCCAACTAAGATGCAAAACTAATTGTATGCATTTGTTTTTATTTCTCTCGGTATCGTAAAACATTTCCATATTACCACTGTATTCATTGATACACATGATTGGCTAAAAATCAATAGGCAAACTTTTTACACTACTTTTAAACAAAGTATTCCTTATTACTGGCTGGTCACGTAATTAAGAACGCTAAGTAGTTTATACCTTTATTCAAATTTAAATAGAGAACACTCAGTCGATTTGTTACTGTTTGTATAATTTTGGCGCAATTACGTGCTGTAAAAGATTAAAGGTGATTGCTTCTTTAGAAAAAACAATGGGAAAAAATAAAAGTTGTGATAAATCTACAAGGGAAGTAATAATAAAACTTCGCCGGAAGAATTGGTCTTGTAAAAAGATAGCCGACCATCTGCAATGTTCAAAAACGATGGTTTTCCACGCTGTAAAGCATTTTGCTACGTATCAAACTACTTCGAATGTTCCACGTGTACCTAAACAGAGAAAAACAACTCCTCGAGATGACCGAAACATCGTTCGTATGGCAAAACAAAATCCTTTTAAAGGGTCCAATGAGCTTAGAAAAGAATATTTTGGTGAAAACAACTTTTCAGCAATCTCAGCACGCACTATTCGAAGACGTTTGGTAGAAGAAAAATTGCACGGTAGGATAGCAAGAAAGGTACCCATGTTAAAACTTTGCCACAGGCAAGCCCGGCTTGCATTTGCGAGAGAGGAAAACTGGACTGTGCAACAGTGGAAAAATGTACTTTTTTCTGACGAGACGAAAATAAACAGAGTATGTTCTGATGGAAAACGATATGTACGACGTCCCCCGAATACAGCATTCGACCCAAAGTACACGAAAGTTACATTAAAGCACGGTGGTGGAAATGTGAAAATTTAGGGTTGCTTTTCTGGACATGGTGTAGGACCTGTAAAGTTGATAGAAGGTAACATGGATCAGTTCCAATACAAAAATATACTGGAAGAAACAATGTTACCATACGCTGAAGACGTTCTACCGGTCATTTGGACATTCCAGCATGACAATGATCCAAAGCACACTGCACGCACCGTAAAGGAATTTCTTACAGCGCAATTAGTTTCTGTCTTAGACTGGCCTGCTAACAGTCCAGATCTAAACCCAATAGAGAATCTGTGGTTTGAAGTAAAGAAAAAGGTTTCAAATACAAAGTGTGGAAATTTAAGAGAGCTGTATGACGTTTTTTTAGAAGAATAGAACTCTATTTCTCTTGCGAAATGTCAAAAATTAATAGAGTCAATGCCTCGCCGCTGTAAAGCTGTAATTAAAAGCCGTGGATATGCTATTAACTATTAATTTTAGTTAAATATTTCTTTTTATGTTTCCTGTGCTACATAATATTGTGATTTTTTAAATCTAAGTGTCATACAAAACAATTCCCGAGCAGTTAAATAAATCGTTCTTAATTATTTGTCCAGTTTTAGTACTATTTGAATGTGTTACTTTGATAAAATCAATAAAATGTGCAAAAAATAGTTAGCGATTTCATACTTTATTCTTAAGTCAGGTTGCTCTATTAATGTGACTATTATATAACATAAATAGTTGCTTCTCAAAAGGTACACATCTCTGTGTATGATACGATTTAAATAAAAAACTTCTAGAACTTCAAATCGTTCTTAAATATATGACCACAACTGTATATACCTATTCTGAAGATATTTACAGTGTATTTACATATGAAACAAAAAAAAAACCAAAATCAATTCACAATAGGCATGATGACTGATTTTGAATAACTGTTCTATTGTATTCAGAAGTATTGACTTTAAGCTAAAAAATAATCTATTGTTCCAGAAATTAATGGTTTAGTAGTAAAAAAAAAAGCGAATAAAAAGAGTCGCGGAATGACAGCGGTGACGTCATTATGTCAGTTTTCCACCACCAATCAGAGAACCTAGATGCTCTTGATCGTTGTTCAACCTTTTATGGCGGATTGCTTTATTTTGTAGTATTATTTTATTAAAAATATTATAATATATTATGAAATATGGTTTTTGAATTCCTTGAATCCTTTTTCATAAGGTGAAGACGTGATTTTAATGATTATTGGTTACTATCATCATGCGTATTGGCGTGGAATCGCGTCATCATCATTAATAAACATAAAAAAACACTCCTTTGAAGTCGGTTGAAAAACTAAATTATTATGAAAAATACACCTCTGTTTCGTAACAAATGCGTACCTGAGTTATTTGTTCGCTTCAACACGTCGTTTTCCATTTCCTCGCTGTTAATCGTCGCACGCGCTGCAAACGTTATTTTAACGCACTTGGCAGTGTATTTGTAACTTTGCTTTGATTTTACATTCTGGGCGGAATTGTAAATATTTTACTGTTGTGTTTTATTATGGGCGTACGACCGAATTGTATTTTAAACAGCCACGTAGGTAGTCAGTACATAGTCGCACATGATAGAACAATATACCAGAGAATCACCTAAAGATAAGTTCAAAGAAATCAATATTAGGACAGTAACCTGTCAATATATGTATATATGAAAATCTTATGTACGAGTATGTTCGCAAAAATATTAAGCTGTTTAAAAAAATTGTGATAATCATAATTTTAATGCTAGAAATAGAAATAAACTCGCTGTTCCCACAGTTAGGCTCACTAAGGTCAGTAAATCTTTTAAAGGGCAATGTGTACGTTTCTATAACAAAGTCCCAAGCGACAAACAAAATTTATCAATTGGCATATTTAAAAACTTCATGACAGCCTTCTAATGTTCCCACTGCTGGGACACTGGCCTACTCTCAGGCGAGAGTGATTGGGTCTTAATCCACCACGCGGACCCAATGCGGATTGGTGGATGGCACATGTCTTTCGAATTTTTAGTTCTTGGACATGCCGGTTTCCTCACGATGTTTTCCTTCACCGTATGAGAGCACTGGCATTGTGCACATAAATTTTTCGAACAGAAAAATCCATTGGTGCACGACCGGGTTTGAACCCACGACCTTAGGATTGGAAGGCGGGGTCACTACCACTAGACCACCGGTGCTCTGAAACTTAAAAACTTAATTAAACAAAAACTGTCTCAAAAAGCGTACTATAAAATAACCGATTACCTAGATGATAAAAATGCTTGGGACGAATAATGTGCTCCAACTCTACTCGGCATCCATAACAATAGCAAGGTCATGCCAAAAAAGCGATAGGAACCCAGCCGGTGTTGTTTTACGGCATGGGCGCGTTGGAACTGGCATAAATTTTCCTAGCTTGTAAGACGTTTCAAAGTGATCCTAGTGATTTTATTGAAATAAACCATTTTTGACTCTGACTTTTGACTTTGACTTTGATACCTTTTTTAGTCGGCAAAATATGACGAGACGGCCTGACCTTAACAGCTGCAGTGCCACCCAAAACGTGGCACTTTCTTTTTTTTTATACAACTAAAGTGGCAACCAGATGGTACGGCCCACAAGATGGTAAGCGGTTACCGCAGCCTATGGACGCTTGCAATAGGTATCACTCACGGGTTGCCACCCTGAGACGTAGTTCGATAGTCTCTATCTGCATCGCTTGGTGTCATTTCAGATGTTCTGGGGTAACATATTTACTGGAGCCTTATTCGCTATGACCAAACGCGGGCTCGTTGCGATATCTGCGTGGAATCGTTGTCGACGAGCCACGTTTTAGGGCTCGTCTGACTGTTTTTTCAATATCAACTATCGATAGTTATACTATCGCTATTGAAACAACACAGATACCGAAAACCATTTTACAAATTTCACACCATGGCGCGTAAAGAAATCGTTATTAAGTTACACGCTATTGGTAAGGAATCTCCTCAAGTCATAGCCCCTGCTTGGTTTAATTTCAGAAGTTCTGGGGTCCCCTGATGGATCCGCGATTGGCGCAGTACCTCACGAACTTCTTATTCGGCTCGGGACCGACCAAAGCGACGACGGTCGACTTCAACCGTTTCGCTGAGCTCTACGTTTACAATGTAAGGGGTAAGTTCATAATTAAATCATATTTCTTGTGTAACTATGTATGTTTAGGATTTAAAGTGATAAAATTAATAAAATTACGACGAATGTGAGTACCTAGAATGTGACGACCAATGTGGCGCGGTGGGCGAAGGTCCGCCTGCGACGCGGAGGTTGCGGGTTCGATTCCCGCCTTGGGACAAATGTTTGTAGGATCTGCAAATATTTGTTCCGGGTGTTCTGGGTGTTTTCTATGTATAATAAAAAAATATCTATCTATGTATTGTATTGTAATAAATATATATCAGTCATCTAGTACCCATAATACAGCTCTGTCTTACCTTGGGCTAGCTAGATGATGCTGTGTGGATTGTCCAGCATTATTTATTTATTTATTATTATTTATTTATTATTTAGACAAACCTACAGTACCTATAAACCTACTTTATGGTACAATCTATACTAATATTATAAAGAGAGAAGATTTGTATTTTTGTATTTTTGTTTGTTACGAATAAACTCAAAAACTAGTGGTCATATTTCAAAAATTCTTTCACCATTTTTTTTTTTTTTTTTATACAACTGAAGTGGCAACCAAGCGTACGGCCCACAAGATGGTAAGCAGTTACCGCAGCCTATGAACGCTTGCAATACCAGAGGTATCACTCGCGGGTTGCCACCTTGGAGACTAAGATCGAAAGCCTCATGTGCCAGTAATTTCACCGGAAACCATACCCTTCACACCGGAACACAGCAATGCGAGCATTACTGCTTGGCGGCAGAAATAGGTATGGTGGTAGACCTTCCCCGGACGAGCTCTATCACAGAGAACTCTACTACTCTTAAAACCATTAGAATGCAACATTATCCCTGAGTAACATAGGCTATGTTTATTACTAGCGACCCGCCCCGGCTTCGTACGGGTGCGGTTTCTATGCACCCGCGCGAAGCTGGGACGGACGCTAGTATTTAATACCTTGTACCTGTTTATTAATAAAAAAAACAATAAATAATATTGTTATAAATATTATTGGAAAACATATGTACGCAGCTCCATTTAGCTCTAAACTTTTAATATAAAATAATTAAATAATGCTGGATAATCCACACAGTATCATCTAGCCCCAAGCTGTTTATAATTAATACAATACAATACATAGGTAGATATTTTTTATTATACATAGAAAATACCCAGAACACCCGGAGCAAATATTTGCAGTTCGTACAAGCATTAGTTCCGAGGCGGGAATCGAACCCGCAACCTCCGCGTCGCAGGCGGACCTTCACCCGCCGCGCCACATCGGTCGTCTAATTTACCATTATGACTTGACTATTGGTCGTCTAAATTTATTTTTAATTCGTCGTTTGTTCAGGAACTGTGGACGAGAGACTAGAAGTCACATACAACTGCTTAGGAAAGGAGTACAGTGAAGGGGCCGAGTTGCCGTATCAACTACTGAAAGAGGTAAGCCATAATACGATACATAATACAATAAAGTATTGATTTAAAAAAAAGTTGGGTCGCCTGAAAAGTCACACTAACCCACTTGCAAGGGCACTCATAGATAACCCGAGTACCACATGCCGCTTGAAAAGAAGCCACATCCTGGACAACCTCCAATAATGAGGGAAGAAGGACTAATGAGCCCGGATCCCAAACGCCAGAGAAACATCCAACTCATCCGCTTATAGTCCACCAACTGATCGCGGATAATCAAAACAGAGATGCTCTGAAAAAACCTAACATCAGGCAGGCGATCAAGTCGCCTGCCTGATGTTAAGCACAACGATTGACCATAACAGATACAGTGCCACCCAAAAAAAAAGCTCTAAAGTTCTTAAGTTTTGTGTGGCACTCATCACCCCGAGACGTTGTTATAAGTCTCTTTCGCCCAGTAATTTCACTTGCTACTGTGCCCTTCAAACCTAAACACAGTGCAGCTTGCACACTACTGCTTGGAGGTAGAATATCTGGCACTGGTGATACCCACCAAGACGGACTCTTACTGAAGAGTCCTACCACTAGGTGCACGGTCAATTGCTGTTTGTATAAATTTGAAAAACATCATCATCATCATGATAGCCTTCTAATGTTCCCGCTGTTGGGACACTGGCCTAACTTTCAGGCGAGTTTTTTTTATTTTTTTATATAAAATTCAAATTAAAATATGTACCTACATAAATACATTACCTATAAAATATACAAAATACATAATTAAACAGTTGAGCCATTACAAAACGTTACAAATGATCTATTTCATAAAATTACCGTGAACTATATCATATATTTTACAAACGGATGTTTTCACGTACCAGTATATTGAGTCGAAACAGTGTCGGTACCTCTTCACCGATATACCGGTACGTGAAAACACCCGTTTGTAAAATGTATAATTAATTTTATATTATTCATTCAGTATTGCGAAAGCATAGCATCGACGTACATCAAGATCCTGAAATCGTCGTCGTCCCGGAGGGTGCAACAGTGGATCAGCAAAGGCTTCAGAGGTCGCGCGTGCCACGTGCAGGCGCTGGGCGAGGCGCTAGCGGCCAGCGTCGGTGACCCTGACTCACCGCAAAACCACTGCACCAGTACGCAACTAGGGAAATGGTAAGTACATTTAGAAACTGATTTAGGGATAGGAGCATAAGATATCGGCGCTTCGAGCCGAAGACATCCCAATGATTATTTCGTCCAAGCGTGATATGTCTCGATAGCTCAATTGGTAGAGCACCCGCGCACCAAGCGGTGGTAGCGGGTTTAAATCCCGCTTGAGGCGAAATATTTTTTTTACCCATGGCCATGACAGACGCACGTAGGTCACGTGCGGCATAGAAACTCTGTCACCAGAGTTGGTCGCTATCTCATACGAAATTACTTAGAAATAAACGAAACTGAAACTGGACTTTAAAATTAGTAAGATTTTTTTTTCTTTTTTTTTTCTGGACAATCCACACAGCATCATCTAGCCCCAAGGCAAGCTGCTGTTAAACAGAGCTGTATTATGGGTACTAGATGACTGATATATATTTAATACAATACAATACATAGATAGATATTTTTTATTATATATAGAAAATACCCAGAACACCCGGAACAAATATTTGTAGATCGTACAAACATTTGATCAAAAATCTGATCCGTAAGCAGTAGTTTTTTGGTATAATCTTAGTAAAATAACTCAAATCTGGCCATTTCTTAAGCTTGTAATCAAAAGTTTTGAGTTTTCAGGTGTTAGGAAGGGTTTCTTCTTATAGGTTTTTAGTTGTTGCTTTGGCTTTCTTAGCAAATCTTTATAAAATGTACCTAAGTAAATTGTTGATAGTGAGAGACTCGTGTCGCAGCTAATTGCTGCTACTACTACTCGTAGGTTACACTGAAAACCAGCGCTACAGACACATTATGTCTGCAGCACATGCTGAGTGGCCGCCTTTTTTTCGTCACAATAGTTTAGTTTTAATTTGTATTGTAATTTTTATTTTTATGTTAATTGTGTGGCGTTAAATAAATATTTTTCTATTCTATTCTATTCTATTCTATTTGACCCGAGGCGGGAATAGAACCCGCAACCTCCGTGTCGCAGTCAGACCTGCGCCCGCTGCACCACATCGGTCGTCTTTTCAGGATTGTGTGTTTTCAGGTTGCAATACGACACGCTGTTCAAGCATTTAGCGGAGTTGGTGTTTCAGAACTTGTACGGCACGTATAGGAAGCCGGGCGACGAGAGCCCCACGCCATCCTCACCGATGCCGACCTTGCTGCCGGTGCCTGAGGGTACGCCTTCACGTCCAACTATATGCGCCCCGCGGATTTACCCGCGATTGAGCAGTTATATCCCACAGGAACCAAACATAACACCGGGATAAAGTAGCCTATTCGCTATTCCAGACATAAATTTCATACTCTTTCAGCCGTGGCGTGATACTCCCACAAAAATACAATCCAACTTTTTCCCTTTTATAATAAAACTAACTGTCGCCCGCGACTTCGTTCGCGTAGAGTTCGAGAACCATAATTTTTTCCGGGATAAAAAGTAGTCTATGTTATGTCCTATTCCCGGTCACTATCTATTTATGTTTTTAATATCAGCCAAATCTGTTCAGATGTTGTCGAGTTATAGACGAACAAACATCCAAACTGTCGCATTTATAATATTACTAGCAGTCTGTCCCAGCTTCGCGCGGGTGCAATGAAACTGCACCCGCGCGAAGCCAGGGTGGATCGCTAGTAATAAATATAGCCTATGTTACTCAGGGATAATGTAGTATTCTGATGGTAAAAGAATTTTTGAAATCGGACCAGTAGTTTTTGAGTTTATTCGTAACAAATAAAAATATAAAAATACAAATCTTCTCTCTTTATAATATTAGTATAGATTAGTGTGATAATGTGAAGTGTGATTATAGTAAGATGTTTCTTGAACAATGTAGTTTTTGGTTCATCTGGTGGGTACCACAGCTGTGCTAGATATTCTGCCTCCTAGCGCAGTAGCGTAAACATAAAATCTTCAACTTTTTGAATGCTCCAGCAGTGGACATCCATTGGCTGATAATATGATGATACATTAATATAATTAACCAATAATGATCTGGTAAATGGCGATTAATATTTCTTTTTCTTATCTTCTACATAAAAATGAATTGCTCTGCGTTAGTCTAGCTAGAACTCGACAACAACGGCTGGACCGATTTGGCTAATTTTGGGTTTAACATTCAAAATTTTTTGTTTGTTTGAGAAGTTCAGGGAAGGTTTAAGCGGTGAGAAATTATAAAAAAATGCGAAAAAACAACGCGAGTTAAACCGCGCCGGGTCTTCTAGTTTTAAAATAATTTCTAACCCTAAAGAGGTTAGAAGGAGAAGGAGAGCTTCAATTTTATGAATGGTATTTTTTTTCAATTAAATATTTAATTTAAACTATTATCCTATTTAATCTCTTTAATAGTAGAGTTCTTTGTGATAGAGCTCGTCCGGGGAAGGACTACCACCATACCTATTTCTGCCGCCAAGCAGCAATGCTCGCATTGCTGTGTTCCGGTTCGAAGGGTATGGTTTCCGATGAAATTACAGGCACATGAGGCTTTCCATCTAACGTCTCAGGGTGGTAACACGCAAGTGATATCTCTGATGTTGCATGCGTATAGGCTACGGTAACCGCTGACCATCAAGTGGGCCGTACGCTTGGTTGCCACTTTAGTGGTAAAAAAATTAATAAAATCTCTTATTTATATGTTCCAGGTCTAGACGCGATGCCGGACTACCCTGCGTTCATAGACCTAGCGCACATAGTGTGGCTCAACAGCCACTTGCCTCTGAAGTATCAGAAGAAATGGAGGTTTCTGTTCTCATCTCATATACACGGCGAGAGCTTTTCCACTATGGCAGGTATGTGACTGAAATCAATTATAAAAAGCCTGGTGACATACTGACCTAGAAAGTAGTAGAGTTCCTTGTGATAGAGCTCGTCCGGGGAAGGACTACCACCATACCTATTTCTGCCGCCAAGCAGTAATGTGTAATGAGTGCAGTAATGAGTTGTGTTCCGGTTCGAAGGGTATGGTTTCCGGTGAAATTACAGACACATGAGACTTTCCATCTAACGTCTTAGGGTGGTAACACGCAAATGATATCTCTGATGTTGCATGCGTATAGGCTACGGTAACCGCTGACCATCAAGTGGGCCGTACGCTTGGTTGCCACTTTAGTGGTATAAAAAAAAACAGCCTAGAGCTAGATCTAAAAACTTAAACTTTGAGGTTTTTTTCTTTCTTATATCAGCAGTAAATCGCAGTAAATGACTTGACGACCGATGTGGCGCAGCGGGCGCAGGTCCGCCTGCGACGCAGAGGTTGCGGGTTCGATTCCCGCCTCGGAACAAATGTTTGTACGATCTACAAATATTTGTTCCGGGTGTTCTGGGTATTTTCTATATATAATAAAAAATATCTATCTATGTATTGTATTGTATTAAATATATATCAGTCATCTAGTACCCATAATACAGCTCTGTTTAACAGCAGCTTACTTTGGGGCTAGATGATGCTGTGTGGATTGTCCAGCATTATTTATTTATTTATTTATTATTTATTATTAGTTATTTTATAACGTGTGATGGTTAACACTATAAAAACAAAAATAATCCCTGTAGGTCGTATAATAGACCAAGGACCGTCTATAATCATAATCGAGGACAACAGTGGTTATATATTCGGAGGCTACGCCCCCGCGGCGTGGGCGATCGGCCCCAACTTCACGGGGAGCGATGACTCGTTCCTGTTCACCGCGGCGCCCAGGCTGCGCGTGTACCAGGCGTCCTCGTTCAACAACCACTTTCAATATATGAACCATCACACTAAAACACTGCCGAATGGATTGGTGAGTTGAGCGTTTTGTTTCAATATATAAACCATCACACTATAACACTGCCGAATGGATTGGTGAGTTGAGAGTTTTGTTTCAATATATGAACCATCACACTAAAACACTGCCGGATGGATTGGTGAGTTGAGCGTTTTGTTTCAATATATGAACCATCACACTAAAACACTGCCGAATGGATTGGTGAGTTGAGCGTTTTGTTTCAATAAATGAACCATCACATTACAACACTGCCGAATGGATTGGTGAGTTGAGCGTTTTGTTTCAATAAATGAACCATCACATTACAACACTGCCGAATGGATTGGTGAGTTGAGCGTTTTGTTTCGTCATAACAATAAACATGAATATATACAAAACACATATATACAGTTGTGGTCATATAATTAAGAACGATTTGAAGTTCTAGAAGTTTTTTATTTAAATCGTATCATACACAGAGATGTGTAACTTTTGAGAAGCAACTATTTATGTTATATAATAGTCACATTAATAGAGCAACCTGACTTAAGAATAAAGTATGAAATCGCTAACTATTTTTTGCACATTTTATTGATTTTATCAAAGTAACACATTCAAATAGTACTGAAACTGGACAAATAATTAAGAACGATTTATTTAACTGCTCGGGAATTGTTTTGTATGACACTTAGATTTAAAAAATCACAATATTATGTAGCACAGGAAACATAAAAAGAAATATTTAACTAAAATTAATAGTTAATAGCATATCCACGGCTTTTAATTACAGCTTTACACCGGCGAGGCATTGACTCTATTAATTTTTGACATTTCGCAAGAGAAATAGAGTTCCATTCTTCTAAAAAAACGTCATACAGCTCTCTTAAATTTCCACACTTTGTATTTGAAACCTTTTTCTTTACTTCAAACCACAGATTCTCTATTGGGTTTAGATCTGGACTGTTAGCAGGCCAGTCTAAGACAGAAACTAATTGCGCTGTAAGAAATTACTTTACGGTGCGTGCAGTGTGCTTTGGATCATTGTCATGCTGGAATGTCCAAATGACCGGTAGAACGTCTTCAGCGTATGGTAACATTGTTTCTTCCAGTATATTTTTGTATTGGAACTGATCCATGTTACCTTCTATCAACTTTACAGGTCCTACACCATGTCCAGAAAAGCAACCCCAAATTTTCACATTTCCACCACCGTGCTTTAATGTAACTTTCGTGTACTTTGGGTCGAATGCTGTATTCGGGGGACGTCGTACATATCGTTTTCCATCAGAACATACTCTGTTTATTTTCGTCACGTCAGAAAAAAGTACATTTTTCCACTGTTGCACAGTCCAGTTTTCATACTTTCTCGCAAATGCAAGCCGGGCTTGCCTGTGGCAAAGTTTTAACATGGGTACCTTTCTTGCTATCCTACCGTGCAATTTTTCTTCTACCAGACGTCTTCGAATAGTGCGTGCTGAGATTGCTGAAAAGTTGTTTTCACCAAAATATTCTTTTCTAAGCTCATTGGACCCTTTAAAAGGATTGAGATTGATAGATTGTTTTGCCATACGAACGATGTTTCGGTCATCTCGAGGAGTTGTTTTTCTCTGTTTAGGTACACGTGGAACATTCGAAGTAGTTTGATACGTAGCAAAATGCTTTACAGCGTGGAAAACCATCGTTTTTGAACATTGCAGATGGTCGGCTATCATTTTATAAGACCAATTCTTCCGGCGAAGTTTTATTATTACTTCCCTTGTAGATTTATCACAACTTTTATTTTTTCCCATTGTTTTTTCTAAAGAAGCAATCACCTTTAATCTTTTACAGCACGTAATTGCGCCAAAATTATACAAACAGTAACAAATCGACTGAGTGTTCTCTATTTGAATTTGAATAAAGGTATAAACTACTTAGCGTTCTTAATTACGTGAGCAGCCAGTAATAAGGAATACTTTGTTTAAAAGTAGTGTAAAAAGTTTGCCTATTGATTTTTAGCCAATCATGTGTATCAATGAATACAGTGGTAATATGGAAATGTTTTACGATACCGAGAGAAATAAAAACAAATGCATACAATTAGTTTTGCATCTTAGTTGGAAAAAATCTTCCCTTTATATCAGCGTTCTTAATTATACGGCCACCACTGTATATATATATATATATACATTGAAATAAAATAAAAGTCTACGAGTTTATATGAACGAGCTTCCGATTGAACTATATAAACGATCTTCTAGCAAATTGCGCGCTTCGTGTACAAGTTTATATGAACGAACTTTTTATTATTCTCCAGCGAATAAAGCGTTTTTTGAACGAACTTTTGACTGTTCTTCAACGAATATGGCGCTTCATCTACAAGTTTAAAAGGAACTTTCCAGATAATGGGCGGGCAGTTCGACTTCGGCGGTATATGGGTGAACGCAGACCCGTTCGGCGAGGGCTCCTCCGCGGAGTCCTGCAGCACCTACCGCGGGTACAAGCGGCTCAGCAAGGAGCCCACCTTCCGCATCCGCAGCCTCGAGGTCTGGGGCGTGGGGGACAAGCCCTTCACCGCCAGAGACTCGGTAATTTTTTTATTTTTATGTCAGCAAGTAACAGGACAATCAAGGCGCCCACCTGATCTTAAGCACCACGCCTTACTACAGATGCAGTGCCACCCAA
This sequence comes from Colostygia pectinataria, assembly GCA_951394395.1. Lineage (NCBI taxonomy): Eukaryota > Metazoa > Arthropoda > Insecta > Lepidoptera > Geometridae > Colostygia > Colostygia pectinataria. The sequence continues at coordinate 6,398,129 of OX596370.1, read as the reverse complement.
AGCTTAAAGTTTTTGCGTGGCACTGCACTTTTCACACCGAGACATTGTTGTTAAGTCTCTTTCGCCCAGTAATTTCACTTGCTACAGTGCCCTTCAAACCTAAACACAGTGCAGCTTGCACACTACTGCTTGGAGGTAGAATATCTAACACTGCGGTGGTACGAGTACCCACCAAGACAGACTCTCGCTGAAGAGTCCTACCACCAGGTAAAATATCATAATTAAGAGGAAAGGGGGTACCTGAGAGACTTTTGAAAAATAGGTATTTGAATAAAATGTTCCTGTCTCGCTGTATGCCGCTCTTCACATACAGCGAAAAAGGGACAACTGCAGCTCAGACCGATTTAGCTAGATAATTATTGACCAAAACAGCATTTCGTAGTCGACTTTTTCCTCCCCAAAACAAGCCCAATTGATTTTTTACTTTTTTTATAATTAAAACAAAACCTTCAGCTATGCCCATTTGTTCTCGCTTTTTTGTAAATTTGCGTAGATTTTTTTGGATGTGTGTTTGAAAATGTATAAAAAATAGGCAATATTTCTAGTTTTTGTCCTATAATAATTGAAATATGAAAAAAACTAAAACATAGGAGCATGGTCATGGCAGTTAAAGGTTTTATGGTACAAAAATGTTTGATCTAGTGTCATTATCCAGGAAGGAAACAGTCGACTAAGTTTGTATGGAGAAAGAACCGGTATGCAAGCAAGTTAAGCGCTATCATCGCCCACTTTAATCCACTGCTGAGCGCTTCCGTGCTGCGGAGGGAACGTTAACCAGGGCTATATAATAATTTATTACAATGGTATAAATACGCTTTTAAATTAGATAATATCCCGGCTTCGCACGGGTGCTTAAGTTACACTTATAAATCTTTCTCTTGAATCACTGTATCTATTGTAGAATACCGCATTAAAATCTGATGCGTATTTAAAGATACAAACATACATACATAAAGAGGGACACACGGCGGGAAGCGACATTGATTATACTATTTAGAGATGTAAGATCTCTTGTATAAACACGCTTTTAAAGTAGATAAATAATTTAACAGAATGCTTCGATCGCGTCGAGAGGTAGTGTGCTTGACACGAAGAAGTCAGAACGCAACTTCCTAAAGCTTATTGGAAAGCCTACCGTTAGCGACGGACTGAGGAACTGAACGGTTATATTTGATTATGTTCATCATGTTGGGGCACAGTCACACCCCGGACACTCAATAAAATGCATAAAGCAATGGCGTCTATATCACCACATGCAAAGTTTGTGTACGTAAGCGGTGCTGTTGTATGTGTCAGTGTCATGGTTGGCACCACCCAATTATAGCAAGAATTAGTACTACGTACAGAATGACCATTCCCTGCCTCCCATCAGTTTTACTAACCCCACCCCGGTCGCGAGTTTGCCGGCACCTTTCGCCGGCACTGAAGCTAAATGCTACGAAGCACGCGTTTATTTTGATTTTGTGTAGGTCCAAGCGCAAGCATGCCAGCGCGAGCGAAAGTGTCTCGCGCTTGCTATAATTGGGTGAGGCCAACCATGACACTCACACATACAACGGCACTATTTACGTACACAAACCATGCATATTGTGAATGCGACGCGTTTGCTTCATACATTTTATAGAGAGTGTGACCAGACTACCAGTGCTCAAAGTAGCGCTTAGAAAATGTTACAGTATTTATAGATTCTTATGTCATCTTGTAGTTTATTAATTAATTTGATAGTTAGTTTATTCAGTAGTGTTAGGTAGTATTGTTTGGTTAGTTATTTAAACCACCTTCTAAACACCTACGAGATTTTGACACGAAATATTTCGTTTTTGTTACGTCAGATTTCGATTTTTATATCAATCATCTGTAGCCGCCATTTTGAAGAAAAAACAAAATGATGGATAAATTAAAATATTATCGGACATCTTTAAAACATAGTATGAACACATGCAATACGAATAAAGTTTAATTTGTTTAAAATATTTGTGTGAGTCCAGTGAAGGTTTAAAACTTTAAACGGTGGCAAAAATAACGTGAGTGAAACCGCGCTGGTCAGCTAGTTAATTTGTATATTTATTTGATTTTCAGGATGAGCGAGATACTAGCGTATTAGACATCGACCCAGAGGCGAAAGCGATACTTGAACTCGCGGGGAAAACGCGCCACAGCGACGGAATCAGGGAGCCACCACCATTATAAACATATATTTCCTTTTTATTTCGTACAATCAATCAGTCATGTACTTATTATTTATATTACTACATATACTTATTATACATAATTCATAAGAAAACTCAATGTTAGTCTTACAAGGCTCGGAAACCGCTTAAAATTTCAAACTGGTTTCGGCTATTGACCCTAAACCGAAAAGGATTTCGGTTTTAGGTTTAGATATATTTCGACACCGATTACAATGGAAAATCGGTTTCATGACGAAACCGATTAGTAAACTTATATTAACCAGTTAAAACGAAGTTACGTGGCTTGTTTTGTTCAGCGATTCTTTGCTATTGGTGCGTTTCTGGAATTAATCGGTTAATTTTGGTATCAAAATAGTTTGTCTTGGCGTAACCGGTTAATGAAAGAGCTAAATGTAACCGGTAGTTCTATAAGCTAAGGGCTATTACGCACGAGTTTTGCTTTTGTTTGCCATTTAAAAGGTTTATAAAAAAAAGTAGCATGAGATCAGTCTGACACTACAAACGGTAATTTGATCTCGTTGCTTTCCAGAAAAAATACTTTCGCTCCGGTCTTTACTCTAGTCCTTATTGGTTCTCGTGAATAAGATTGTAAGCGCACATTTTGCTTTTCACAATAAGCAAGTTATTTTAATCTCCATGATACCATATTTCTAGATAGAAACAAAATAATTGTTAAATTGTATATTTAAGCTAGTATAAAAATATATTTTATCTCTTTCTGTAGTTTTACCTTTCAGATTTTTCTATACGGTATTTTAATAGTAGTTTACTAGTCAGTAATATAATAATATTATATACAACAATGATTTTAAATTTTGATATAAATTATCAAAAGGTCCATAATTATGTAGTAGGTAGGTAATGGAGATTTTTTGGAATATATATTACAATTTATACAACTTTAAGTGCCAAGGAATTTAATGCCATATGAAGGTTACCGTATAGTAGATTATTGCATGTATTTTTGACACTTTACCATGCACAATTTCTGCACTTATATCGCTACATTCCTATATATTTTTATCTTATTGGCTTTAGAAATAAAAACTCTATAGTTGAAGCTTGTTGTGAATTTTAACGAAATCTAACTTTAATATATTTTAATGTGCTTTTTGTGTAATTACTGTGATTAATTATAATTCAAGGATCTGTGTTTTGTCTTATTTCTTTATATAAAATCTTTTTTCGCTTAAATGCTTTATTGCAAAAGAATCGAGTACTTTTTATGTGTATTATTACTTCAAACTGTCATTGCTTTGTTAGAAATAGTTATTTATTACATTATGCTAAAACTTATAGGCTAGTCACTACATTATAAGCTAAGGGGCAAGCCGGACAGGGCAGACGTAAGGCTAGGCTATCCTACCTATCGTTTTCGTATAACTACTGTAAAGTGAGTAAGTATAAGCTTATTCTTTACATTTTGTATAAAAGTACATTGAGCACCATGGACCGTATTAACAATCAATCTAAAAACCTCTGTCAGCTGTGTTTTTAAAATTTTATCGTCTTTATTCATTAAAATAAGAAGGAAAGACTTAGCAAGCCGCTAAAATAACTTTTATGAATATGCGGGTTATTTACAAAAACAAAAGAAGGTTATGTCTTTGTCTCGCCTTCCGTCTCCTGTCTGGTCTGCGCCTAACGCAAGTTTTATGTTTTTGGAAAAGTCGGTACAATGTAATTATGCCCTTATTCGTGTGAACACGTCGCGACGATAGCCGCTTAATTAAGTTGTGCAAATGTATTTATTTAATTTATTTGTAATAATAAATTATGTTTTGAAAACAATTTTACTTTGGTCGTGCGTTGCTTCTTGGCGAATGACAAGTCGCCTTTATAATTACAGTTTACGTAAGTATGTATATAAGGTCATTCATTATCAACCTGACAAACTTAAGGGGTAGGTTCCACACATAAAAAATAAATACTAGTACGTTTTTTTTTTCTAAACGTTATTTTTATATTTAAAAAAAAAAATTACGTAATTCTGCTTAATAATTAGTTATCCTTGTTAGAATTCGAAAAGGCAGCGCTCGGGACGTGTCAGTGACCCGCGCGTCAATGAACCGCGGGTTAATAAACCGCGCGTCCTTGACCTGCGCGTGTCCTTGACCCGCTACGGGGCGCGCACACTCGAACATTTCATTATTACGTCGCTTAACTCGATTCCCAACAATGATAAATAATAATTGAGCGGAAAAACGTAATCGATTTTTTTTGTTTACTTGGGATTTTTAAGACAAAATATACATTAAAAAAAAGTTTGTCAGGTTGATAATGAATGACCCTGTATAGCCAAAGTATATGTGATCAATATAGAAGTGCCTATAGTTATTTTGAATCATTGCAAAAGTTAGCTTCCTTTATATTATAATTGGTAAAACTGATTTGTCAAGGAATAACGCAAGAACTATAGCAATTTAATTTAATTACTACTTATATATTGCCAAAGTACACGTGCCTGTAACATGGGCATAAAAAAAAACATAGATTGAACGAGTTTGATTTTTGGCATGCAAATCTAATTTCTGTTAGTTGGTATACAATTCAGTAGCAACTGGTATATTCGCAATAAAGATTAATCGCCATTTTGACAGTTCGAAATATGGACCAATCGCTATTTGGACCGATTGCTATTTTGACTGTTTTCCAGTCTACTTGACCGATTGCAAATTTGACCATATAGCAAGCTACAGCAAGCATGTGCAATTTCGCTCTTAATTTATCAGGAAATTGCCAACTTCCTAAAAATTAAACGGTCCAATACAATTCCAGACAAGAGATTTTGCAATAAATTTAGAGGGTCTATTATTGAAAGCGACAAACGATAATTGCGGCAAACATCGTAGTTCTGTCGGTTACAACTAAGATAAGATCATTTACGACGAAAACTGGCACAATATATAGCTTTTAGCCGCAAGATTTTAAATAAACTTAATTACAAGCTAAAATTTATTCATAATGAAAACATCACAATTTTATTCTTATTCCACTAACACTTCCCTCTTCGATACAGACAAGTCCATTGGTACGTCTTGGTCGCATTCCATGCTTTGGAGTGAATTTTGGCATAGCTTTTCGGATTCGGATAGATTCTGGCCATTAAATCTGGTGCCATTATTCTCTGTGCTTTCGGTCACATTCTGGCTCATGGCAATTATGTTTTCGGTCATATTTTGACACTTCGTGTTGTCGTCGGTCACATTTTGGCACATATTCTCCGTGATTGCGGTCAAATTCTGACTCATATCTTTGATGCTTTCGGTCACATTCTGGCACGAATACTCTGTGCTGTCGGTCGCATTTTTATTATTCATTATTCCGATCACATTCTGGCTCATGTAATTCTTCATGCTTTCGGTTATATTCTGACACATATTTTCTGTGATCTCTGCCATATTCTGGCAATTTTCGCTTTTATCTTTGTTCGGTTTGTGGCAGATCATGCCGTAGAGTGGAATGTTGGTCTCTTCAGTTGCTGCACGCGGTCCGCCGTCAAAGTTTCGTCTTACCCTGTGTAAAAAAATATTATAATTATCAATTCATTCGTCGCGGCGTCGGTCATTACAAAATACGGTGGCAACACGGGACCGAAATCTCGTAAGTTTAAGATCGCTTTCGTATCGTAGGTAGGCCAGCGATATATCGTGGCAGTTTTTGTGGTTTAACTTAAGTCGGCAAATGCTCTAAACTTAGTTGTCACCTAAACTACGATGTTTGCCACGATTATCGTTTGTCGTTTGCAAGAGTATACCCGATTGCAACAAACTTACCAGTTGCCAGCCGTTGCTGGCAGTTTGTTGTCGTTCGAATTCCAAGTTTTATTCTAGTTGTTATTAGGTCATCGTAGGGCTTAGGGCGGCCTATTACCTCCGTCACCAGAGTTGGGCCACTGATTCATACAAATTTATTTATTTTAGAATAACTCGGACCCAAGCGTTCCGTTTTTGTCTGAAACTGAACTTATCAGCCGGGCTAGCAGGAACACAGTATACCTACAACGGATTCCTTCAGTGTTCTCTACGAAAGTGTAGAGATAATGACAGTTTTCATTAAAAAATTTAGGATAGAGATCTATCTGCTCATGTTAGCCTGTTTTGAAATGACTAGGTATTAGGTACTGCGGTACCTTACCTAGCCATTGCAAAATGGTTTGCCAGTGGATCTCGGCTGTCGTTAAGTTAGCCGTTTGCGATGCACAAAGACAAATTAGTTTGAAAAATCTGCTTTGCGCATCGAAACGGCTATTCTCACGACAACCGAGATCAGCTGGCAGTAGGTAGGTACATACTTATAGTTGCGGCAGGCGGGCGCGCCGTGTCGCTCCAAGTAACGGCGCTGGCTGAACGGCTTGCCGCACAGCTCGCAGCTCCACTGCCACGAATGGTGCCCGCGCGTCCTCTGGTGAGCGCGTAGGTTCGACCTGCCAGTGGGGACGACACCTCATCAAAGGAATCCGACATAACGGGATTCCAACTTTTGGAGAGTCCAACTTAATGGAAATCAGAAGGGAATTCAACTTTCTGGAAATCCAACGGTCCCTTTTTTTTTTATACAACTTTATCTTCTTTGGATTGCCAGTCATCTTGGTTAATATTCTAGAGCGTTCGCCCATGGCGACTTTGTAGAGATGCTGACGTGCGTTCGCATCGATACAGTCGCGGGTCTGTCACTGGCTGTGTATTTTCGCTTGACGATTGACGCGCGATAGTAGCGATGCAAACGAACTTCAGCATCGACTGAATTGCACTGCAGGGGCTGGAGCAATGGCGCTATAAAACACGACATAATAAATACATTTCTAGCACTTATGTCGCCACTTCTTTGTCCCGCCTGCTGTAACGTCTTCTGACATTGTGGTCAGCATTGAGTCCTAGGTTTAGGACCTAGACCAGCACATACAAAACGGCGAGAGGTCGCGCAACAACATGTTGCAATGCTATGGGATTGCACATTACGCGGCCGCATCCTGCGTAGCGTGAAATTGCAAGGCGCTGAAGCTAAGGGCTATTCTATTACGCACGCGTTTATATTGTTTTTGTGTAGTTCACAACACCAAGATATGGACGGAGCGCGCGAAGCACACTTTCGCTTTTGTGGTTAATTGGTAGCACCGGACACTTAAATCTAGACATGTGGTGATAATGACGTGTTTATTTCATACATTTCATTGAGTGTCCGGGGTGCAAACTTAATGGTGCGACTCACCGATCAGCAAAGCTTCTGGTGCAGTGCGGGTGCGGGCATGGGAAGGGCCTCTCGCCTGTGTGCAGTCTCATGTGCCCCTTCAGCACCCACGGCCGGTCGAAACCCTTGCCGCACTGCAGGCAGCGGTGCACTGCTCTGGAGCGGCTTGACACCTCCGCCACTGTACGAGGATCTGGGAAGTATAAAAGAGCTTCATTTTGTTTACTAAACAACACCTACAGTAATGAGTCTCTCTGGAAGCGTGAGGTTAAGAAGCTATGTATGGATTGGATGTGGTAGGCAGATAGCTTAGTTTTGGGAAGTATGGACGGGGGTTTATTTTTAAAGCATTATAAGTTGATGATTTTATTATTATTGATATACCTTTACAAGTAAACCCTAAAGCCAATAACGGAATTTCATTTTTGTTCTTTTTGTTGTTCTTCTCCAAGTGGATAGTTGTGTTTAGGCGCAGATTATTATAAAAGGTTTAGGTTTGAAGGACACTGTAGCAAAGTGAAGTAACTGTCGGCGAGCGCAGTGCAGTAAATCGCAGAACTAAACTAAATAAGATTAACTATTATGATTTGGGAGACGATACCTACAACTGTTATGGTCAGTCAACACCAGGTGAACGCCTTGACGGTCACCGGTCAAGACCGTCTCGTCACCTTGCTGACATTAAAGAAAACTAAATCATGTATGTGCGTTTCTATAGGTTACCCTTTAGTACTATCATACTAATATGTTCTGTGGTAATATGCCATGGCCGGTCGAAGGCTTTGCCGCGCTCGTGACGTATCTCGTATAAGAACTACGGGATTGCTCCGCATAGTCACCATTTGGATGTGCAAGTACCTACCTATTCAGGATTTGAGACAGAATCTGGGAGGTGACATTAGGTAAATTGAACTGACTGTATAGAAACCATCTGTCTGAGTTACGCTTCTGGGTTTAGTATAATTTTGTATACGGTTACTTGGTTTAGCTTGAGTTGATTTATTATGCTAACTACTAATTTAGCGCTATTCGGAGAGCTTTAACCCAGGTTTAAAGTGATACACCTGGCCTGTATCGTCTGTCTGTCTGGTGGTACTGCTCTGGGGGGTATCACAAGCGTCCAAAGGCCTGACGTAGCGTGAGATTGCGGGTTCGATTTTCGCTGGGGACTAATGTTGAAAATATTTGCTCCGGGTGTTGTAGTAATTACTAGTAGTTTGGTGATCCACGACACGAAATCCTTGTGCAGATTCAGGACTATGTATAAGAAAGTTGATTGTGTTAAATAACTTTATCTTTGCAGCATATCGTAGGTACTTCTTTCCGTATCGTGCGATGATTTGATCGGCGATATAATACAAAGTGAGAGCTAGTTTTAGTTATGATATAGTGCATCCATAATTACCTATACAGGATGTTGATGCATAATGACCTACTCTTTGCAATGACACATTGTAGTGTTTACTGTGTGAACAGCCTTGTGACAAAGCATCGTAAATTACTCATCTCTCAACAATGATAGTAAGTATATTATTATTACCATTTGTACCGTTTCGTACGAAGTATGAGCTCGGCCAGAGGGTCTACTCTTCAAAGCGAGAAACGATCGTGTCTAACATCGTATTCTAACTTATGTCGGTGTCAACTAAATTCAGAGCATTCACGGACCTATGCTGAACCACTAAAACTGTCGCTTCTGTTCGCAAGAGTACCTAGACCTTTAGAAATTAACTCCGAAACGTAGCCTATTTTAGATAATACGTAGTTCTTTGTAGCTCGTCTAAGGAAGTTTTTTTTTTATACCACTAAAGTGACAACAAAGCGTACGGCCCACTTGATGGTCAGCGGTTACCGTAGCTTATGTACGCATGCAACATCACAGATATCACTTGCGTGTTACCACCCTGAGACGTTAGATGGAAAGTCTCATGTGCCTGTAATTTCACCGGAAACCATACCCTTCAAACCGGAACACAGCAATGCGAGCATTACTGCTTGGCGGCAGAAATAGGTATGGTGGTAACTAGTCCTTCCCCGGACGAAAAGTACCATAGGTACCGATTTCTGCCGCTAAGCACAACCCTGATGCTTACATTGTTGTGACGGTTCGAAAGGGGTATAGGTGGAGTAGGTGTCCTATCTGTATACAATAGAATGCTGATCAAGAATCTCACCTTCAGCCGCCACGACCGGTTCAATATTCTCTTCATTAAAGGACTCCTTGCAAACCAGCAGTTCTTTATCAAGTTTCACCAAACTCTTCAGTTTTTCGGCTATTTTGTCAATTTCCAGTCCTTTCACTTTCAATGGTTCCCTGTTGAGTATCTCTTTAATGATTGGAGCCAGTGGTTGAACTAAAGGCGCCTTAAACTCTTCAACATTCTTTCTTTTAATATCTTCAGCTTCTTCAACTATTCCTTCTTCTGGTTTGCCTTCTGTTGGTATTTCTATAGTTTTGGGTCTTTCTTCGACAAGTCGTGGCTTTCCCTCAACTTTCAGTTCCTTTCCTTCGTGTTGCGTTTCGTTCTTCACCTTTTGCGTGCGATACCTTCCATAAGATTTGCGTTCCGTTTTCGCTTCGCTGGACCTCAAGTTATACGTCTTATCTGTCAGCTTTTTGTTCCTATTCCTTGATACTTCAGATGTAACAGATCTTTCACTCTCCGACGCGTATTCATATGTTTCTACATCAGTGAACTGTTTTAGGAACTGACTTCTTTTGAGGAGTTGGAGGTAGAACCTGGTTGATATTGGAACCTTGTCGTGGTAGATCGTTTCATTATTTTTGAGGAGGTGCTTTTGTCGTTTTACGTTTAACTTTGGACCCCTTGGGAGAGCTGGTCTGAATTCACCTTCAAATACATTTACAAACAGTTATTTAATGTAGGTAAGTAAATTGACTGTAGGAGGGTCTTCGGCGATTTAGGTACTTTATACGCAGGATCCAAAATATTCCAATATATCTCTTGGCCTAAGGAAGCACTGGTGGTCTAGTGGTAGTGACCCCACCATTCAATCCTAAGGTCGTGGGTTCGAAGCCAGTCGTGCATCAATATTTTTTTCTGTTCGAAAAATTATGTGCGCAATGCCAGTGCTCTTATACGGTGAAGGAAAACATCGTAAGGAAACCGGCATGTGCAAGAACTAGAAAAGAAATTTGAAATTTGAATTTTGAATATGGACATGTGTGCATGGTGGATTAAGACCCAATCACTTTCGCTCGAGAGTAGGCCAGCAGTGTTCCAGAAGTAGGAACATTAGATGGCGGTCATGATGATGATCTTTTGGCGTATTGCATCTCCGTATCGCATTACCGACGCGTGTCGACGGGTCGCGTATATTCACCCATCTACACTCACGACACGACGACAGTGAGACGAAAAAACAAAATTGGAGACGATTGAGGGTTTTCTTACTTACTCGTTTTTTTTTATGCAGCAGAAGTTAGTTAATACAAAAGCTCAAGTCATGACCATTATTGTGTAATTCTTTAGAGGATTTTCTAAGATAATAATGACTGATGATGTTTTTAGATGAATGGTATTGCTTGTTACTCGATGGAATTATTTCTAGTAAAAACTGAAATGAACTACGGCGTAGGTCGTAGCCGTTCCGTAGCAAGCACTACGGCCTACGCTACGAATCAAGGTTCCGCTATGAGGTTCACCGTAGACCCTATGCTACGTGGTACACTATTTTTGTTCTGTAATAATATGCATTACAGAGTATTATGGCGACTATGCATTTGGGCTGCATACATAATTTAAACCTACAGGCACACTACTACTATAATATTTGAGTAATTATTGAGATGCCTCATTAAAAAATCTGTGAATTTTGCTATACTTACATCCTACTTTCAAGTTTCAAGTAGGTAGATGTTACAATAACTTACATTCGATAGAAAATTCACCTGTTTCATATATGAAATTGCCATTTTGCTGGCGTACAGTCTTCAAGAAACATCTGGGCATGGTAGCACTTGATATCTTACATTAAATTGAATAATTACGTAAAGTTTAATCAAAAATACATCAATATTTGCGAATACTTGTGAACCACTTGCTACGAATAGACAGTAGACAGCATCGTTTCGCATTTTTATTTTTGGAATTTCATATTCAAATTGAGCGTTCGACCTCGGCTGCCAGTGTCGCTGACCGCACGTCATTATTACTTCTTAATTTTGTTTACGAGGACAGCTTTGATGTTGAAATAAACCTCTGCGGTGGGAAAAGCTCTATCGGTGGCCATGTATCGTGAAAAGCGTGGATAATGAGCGTGCGCGCGAAGTCGCGGGCAGCAGGAGGGGGGGAAGCAAGAGGGCGCATTGATTATTCGCCGTCGTATGTCCGCCGCGACGGCACGCGTCCTATCCTAAATTAGATTTGCCGCCCGAAACGATCGCGGCGCCGGGAAATGTATGGTACCCACTCTTCTGTGTGTTATAATCGCGGAGTGTCGGTGTGGTAATGAGCATATGACGTAGGATGAACAGCTAAGGGCGGAGGGGCCGCTGGTGACGAGATGGGCAACTCGTGCAGCTCTGGACAAGCACATAAGGACAAGGACAACGTATCGCAGCAATCCGAGGAGTGAGTACCACTCGTGTGTACCTATGGATCTTGAATTCTTGACGCAGCGTGAAGGTCACGACGCTCGGACACTTCACAATACTCTCGTTAACTAAATGAGTTGAGTGAAAACAACATGTATAATTTAAATAGCTATAGGTATTGTAGCTGGAGATAAGCGAGTAGGTAGTGGATTCGTCAAAATAAATCAATACATTGACAGCGCTATATGCCTGCCTACCTACAGGTTGATTGCAACTTGTATTTTTAGGTAGATACATAGATACACATAGGTAGGTATATCTACCTAAAAGTGATATAAGTAAGTAATTAATTTTGTGTAGTAGAGTGATAGAGACTTCTAATTAAACGAAGTAGATGACTTTATATTGAAATAAAAGAGCTCAATAGTAAAAATGAACTGCAACGTTGCATGTTTTACTTTACGCGATTACCTACTTACGGATAGCTCCTAGTGGTAGTGACCCCGCCTTCCGATCCTGAGGTAGTGAATTCTAAACCCGGTCGTGCACCAATGGATTTTTCTAATCAAAAAATTTACGTGCGCAATGCCAGTGCTCTAAAACGATGAAGGAAAACATCTTATAAAACCGTCCATGACATAAAAAAATTAAATACACGTGCTATCCACCAATCGACATTGGATCAACGGGTGGATTACTCTCGCTCGAGAGTAGGCCAGTGTTCCAGCAGTGGGAATATTAGAAGGTTGATTATGATGATCTAAAACTTTGGTTTGTCCGCAGCAATAGAAGACAATTATTAAAATTATTGTTAAGGTAATTTATGTAATAAAAGCGTTGTGAAAAAAAATATTGGGAGACATATTTTACAGCGTAATCTTGTCCCAAACGTGCCCAAACCAAGCAATGCTTGTACTTTAATAAAGTAGGTACAATTAATACAGTATTTTTTTTGTAAATAGATCATACAATATACTAGGTACTAATAGACTTGTCAAGCTAGATGTCAACTTGACAAGTCTTGGTGATAGTATAGATAATTTACCATAATTAGGTAAATTATCTTTGAAAGCCGTAACAACCCATCTCCTTGCCTACGACGAGGAGCCGTATAGTAACTACCACCTAAACAAATTTACTTAAATTTATACAAGCGACCCGCCCCGGCTTCGCACGGATGCTTAAACTAGACGTATAAACCTTCCTCTTGAATCACTTTATCTATTGATGGAAATCCGTTGCGTAGTTTAAAAGATCTAAGCGTAAATAATGCATAATCGATGGACCGATGACTTTAAAGCGGTCGCAGGAAGTCGGTGGATGGTGAAGGCTCAAAATCGGTCGTCATGGCGCTCTTTGGGGGAGGCCTATGTCCAGCAGTGGACTTCTATCGGCTGATATGATAAAGCGTAAATCATGCAGAGAGACAGAAGGCAGGAAGCAAGTTTGTTTTAATCTATGTAGAGATATATTATTTTACAAACGGGTCTATTTACCTACCTAGGGAGCTATAATTAAAATATTTGCGACGCAGGACCTTATTAACAATCGCCGCACGCACACCGACTGACTCACATTAATGCTACTACGTATCATTGAACTCTAATGGTCTTGTTAGAAGAAATCTTGTTTAGAATTTATAAAATTATTGTTTCCCTGGTGGTAAGACTATTCAGCGAGAGTCCATCTTAGTGAGTACCTCCGCAGTGTCAGATAATCTGCATCCAAGTAGTGGTGTGCAAGCTGAGCACCTACCTACTTGTTTGGTTGGACACTGTAGCGACGCCGCGAGAGTCGAACCTGTTACCCCGGCACTCGCCTACCGTAGACAGACAGGAATTAAAAACAAAACTAGGTACTTATAGTCTGGTTTTTAATTCAAGTCCAAAAAGGTAAACAATGGTGATACCATAGAAAAAAATACTAACTTTTTGATAGGGAACTATGTTACGCTAAATTAATGAGTAAGAATTTATTATTCTAGCCAAAACTTGTAAAACTAATTAAAATAGATGATTTAGGCATAGTTTTGTTGAGATATTAATATTTGTTATGCAAATACTTAAAAAACAATACTTTTTTTGGGTAAATATTTTATGGTACTTGTCATATTCTGGGGTACGGTAAGGTTTTGCAGTACTATTACACATTTGGTTCTTTATCATTCTTTTTTCGAATGTGCTTGTCGGAAGGTTTCTCGTTGTGTTTTCTTGTCCTGTTCACGTTTTATCCAGTTTGTTATATGGGGTTGGAATAGGTAGAAATAGATTTAGACTTTGTAAGCTATTTATTGAGATATAGATGAAAATATTTACAGAGAAAAATCATAGAATAAAATATCTTTATAAATCAAGTTTTTAGTTCCGAGCCAAGTGACAGTTCTTGTCATTTTTTTTTCTTCCGATAACCATGGTGATGATTATGCGTTAAAGAAGTTTTGTTAGGTTGATGAAATGAGTCGCCACCAAGAAAGTCGATAGGTATAAGGGCCCGGTGTTATTTCTGTTGATCTTTGTTGGAAGACCGGTAGTAGGTCTGATTCAGATTAGTACGTGGGCATAAGTATTATTGATCCAGAGGTTTTGCTTTTCTGAGATACACAAAATTGACATTTGACAATGACATTTGTTTGTTTACCTTTTTGGACTTGAATTAGTGAATTGAATTGGTGTTTTTTTGGGTTCTGCTATTTTATTTCCTTTTTATATGTTCCTTTTACATAAAAATATTTGTACTTTTCGACCTTTTTAACTAGTTTATTGAAGTACAGATTACTTAATTTGATTGTCCTTGTGCAAAATGCAAATACCATTGCAGGAAGGAAGTTACTGAATTCAAAGACAACACTTGTTTTTATTTTAGTACAGTTAGCACACTGTATAAGACGCCGCTATAAATTAATACTTATGTAGTAGGATATAATGCCTAAAGTTGGACTTGAATACTTAGGTATTCAAGGTAACGTAGACAATAAAAAGACTTCGCTAAAACTTGAGAAAAAATTGCAAGCTACCTTTGTAAACAAGTTTTGTTTCCATCAAACTTTATCTTGGTCTTATTTTAATTAAAAGAGTTTTTTACACAGAGGCTTTGCTGCTTATGCAGACTTAGTAGAATGGTAGAACGGCCCCCCACTTTATAGACCGACGACTTTATAGCGGTCGTCGAATTGTAGCGGATTAAGATTTAGTTCTCACCTTTTTTACCACTTAGGTTGGCTGGTTGAAAATGTTTTGGAAATAATATAAGACCGCCGCCATGTGGCATTTTTTGTAGAAGGGCTGTGTCCTTAGAGTAAGTGTAACTAAGAACTATATTGTGTTCCGCCAAGTTAGATCTGGACTACTAAAAAAAGTGACGTATACGAGTAACAGCGTTTGTAATATTATTATCTACGTATACATGGAAGTAATTTTAATTAATTGACCGGCTTTAAAATGATAAACTATTCTGGAACTAGGAACGATTGTAAATAATAATCATCATTACAGTCTTTCAATAGATCAATATCTAGCAAGAGGTACCACGCGGTTCCAATTTGGGTTGATGGATAAATCCTAGTGGAATCCGTGTCCAACCCACATTGATAATGATGACGTTGAATTGATGTAAATGATGCCATTTTATTTAAAAAGCAATTGGACTGTATATTGTTAAATTACTGGACAAACAACACGTCGTATCAATCATGATTACACCGCCGGTACTGTACCACAGATCAGGTAATAGTACTACCACGTTCCTACTACGTATAAAATGCCTCACCCCGTTTGCGAGTTTGTTGGCAATTTCGTAGGCGCTGAAGCTAAGGGTCAGGGACCTGAAAACTGGTGCCAACGTAAGAATCAAGTTTTTTAAGATAGTTTGTGCATAACATTAAGTTTTGCTTTTTGAAATCTGTAATTATATTTACTTATTTAAAACAAGAATATAATTATAATATACTATAATTTAGTTAAGCTCCAAGATTAATAATTGGTAGCTAAAAAAACCGTAAGATGATTTATTTACACAAAACACAGTTGATCTTTCCCAACACATGTTACCTATTCAATATTAGGAGTAAAATTACGTATCGGGTTACATTTAGTCACATTTTTTTTTTTATACAACTTAAGTGGCAGCCAAGCGTACGGCCCACAAGATGGTAAGCGGTTACCGCAGCCTATGGACGCTTGCAATACCAGAGGTATCACTCGCGGGTTCCCACCTTGGGGCATAGATCGAAAGCCTCATGTGCCATACCCTTCACACCGGAACACAGGAATGCGAGCATTACTGCTTTGCGGCAGAAATAGGTATGGTGGTAGTACTTGCCCGGACGAGCTCTATCACAAAGAACTCTACTACTCTTACATTAGGAGACATCGGTATTAGAATACGACCTTTTTCCTCAAACCTTTTTTGATTTGTTCAGTGCCACTAGGCCAACTGTTCATAATACAATCATTTCGTAACATCGAGTTCGGATTAATCTAAGGTAACTGGTACGCTGGCTAAGGATTAAGAAGGCCAGGCCGAATTATTTATACTAACACGTCACTAGGATACTTATTTAGTTGTAGAGTAGACACATTGTGAAGACGTAATAAAAAAATATTAATAATGCCTAAATGAAGCATTCGGCGCTTTGAGCCAGAGTTATCCCTAAATCGAGCAGGCGAGGTGGGACTCTGTGGCTCAACTGGTAGAGCATCCAACAGCCTGAGATCTACTTTTTTGGGATACTATTATATTTATAATATAGAACAATACCTGGCGCCAAGCAGTAAAGCACGCATCATCATGGTTAACTTGTAGAAACCTGCTGGCTATAAGTCTTTAATAAATGTCACCATCATCACGCGAAGAGTTTTGTTGGTTGGCCGCCAGCCGGCGCCGCTATTTTTCCTATAATTTGTGTGACTGGCGCTTCTTCATCGAGTAGGGAGTCGCCCTACACTTTGTTTTTGGATTTGTGGTCACTATTCAATAACGTTTATTCCCCAGCCAGCGGTCTCTCCAAAAAAGGTCTTTCCACTAAGTGCTAACATACCCTAACCAAAATTCATAGGCTAAAGAAATTAAGGTACTTAATTTTGCATTGTCGTTCTTTGCAATTGACGTTTCATTAATTCTATAAATTTTGGTCACATAATTTTTTTAGGCAATTCCTAATTTATTCCTTACTCTTATTCTTCTCTTTTCAAGTTTCGAATGGCAACGATATATAGGTACCTATATACTTACATTTATTTCAAGGTACGGCATCAGTCTTCGTAAATGTTCAGTTCGGATAATGGAAAATGGCGTGGCAAATAAGTATTTATACCGATTATAAAATCAAGGCAAGTAAAATAGAAATCGTTTAATATTCTAAGAAAACAAATAACCACTATTGAAGCATGTGACGAGTCTTTTATGAGGAAATGAAGGCCAGTCGCTAGTTTCGTATGTTATAAAAATAATAATTGAAGAATATTGTTATTTGTTACGAATTAACGAACCATTTTGACGCCAAACAAAACAGAAATAAATCTTTGGTATTTTGTAAATAAATCAATGATGTTTTTTTTCCCGGTTGACTCTAGTTATCTTTCATGAACCGTTCAAAAACATTTTAATTTCCTCAAATGAATGACACGACACATAAAAAACAGTCAAGTGTGTGCTATTGCAAAAACAGCTAGGAGTCCTTTTCAAAACATATGATAAATCACTGTTCTGGATATAAAAATGTTAACAGAAGAAAATTGCCCGTATTCTTTTCGAGTCTCATCAAAACATCAAAGGATTCATAGAAAAACAATTTCCCCGTCAATATCCACTCCATCAACAAAGTCACAAACTTCTGGCAAGCTGAAAATGGCTGACAGCTGTCAGTTTACTGGAAAAGCTTTTGGCAAAGACTTTAGGCATAGCAAAATACAATATTTATTAATATAATAAAGTTTATAAGTCCTTTGGGTCTCGGGATCTGCGGTCGCCTCTATCGCTCAACGCGTAGGCTCAAATCACAATTTATTTCTTTCTAAATAAACGACACTTCAGTTCCTGTCAGATAAAAACGTACTTTAGGTCCTTTTCACGAAAGAAATCCCGGCGGAAAGGGCGCTGTCGTCTTTGTGTGACAGGGAAAAAGAACTCTACAACATGTTCAGTTAGCCAGTGTTTCCAAACTCAAGGTTTTGCAATACGTTTTTTTGACCTGTTTTGAACGAAGTATTTCGTGATTCGAAGGGCATCTTAAGAAGTTGGTCCCGGCCCGGCTTTTGACAAAGTTTTGACAGAGGCCTTCGGGCAGCCTTTTAACATCGTCATCAGAGTTGAATCTATACGAACTTCGTTAAAGTTAGAGCTTTTTTATATGCATACAAAATATAAAATAAACTCACTAGTAAACTAATACGGTAACTGCAAACAAGTTTACAAAAAGCTTATTGTATGTAAACAAGATAAAAAAATCTGACGACTCGACCCACATCGCTGGCAGCCAGCCAAATGCTGGGTTATGATTTGTTAAATTCTATTATTTGTTCAACATTGTTTTTAATAGGCACAAGATAAGAACAGACCCGTGTCACTCTCTAGCAGAAATGCCAGCTGATCTCGGCTGTCGTGAAGTTAGCCGTTTCGATGCGCTATGGAGCTCTTTCGAACTAAATTGTCTTTGCGCATTACAATCGGCTAATTTCACTATGGCCGAGATCCGCCGTCGTATATCCTACTTATAACTAAACTACGTCCCTGCAACACGTGAAGGCAAATGCTGTCTTTGTTACAACGCCATGGATTTTAAACTGCCACTCGCACGTGCCGTGTTGTCATGTGCGCCGAAGTTCACAGTGTTAAGAGTTCGCACAATACAATTAGTATGTACAGCTATCTAATTATTTATTCTTTACTCAGAATTGGAAATGTCGCTGGGATTCCAAAGTCCTGAATCATTTAATGCGGAGAATTTAGATTTTATTTTAGTAGAATGTTATTTTCGTAAGCACTTATAAAACGGTTTACCGAGGCGCTTTCATATTTTGCACGTTTTCCACGAACTTGTGGTCTAATTGTTTAAAGAAAATGGTGAATAAAGATTACATAATACAAGGTAAATAAATAAATAAATAATAAAGGTTCTCATTTGGTCTTGTTTTTTTTCTCGTAGGTTTGACACAAAGACAAATAACGTAAGTAGTCATACCTAATATTGATTGTACATGTTGCTATGCTTTAGTTCTGCTGATAGAAAAACTTTGCCGTTTTACACTTTTAGTTTTGATCTCTAAAAATATACGTTTTTCAATATTTTTCTCAATCATTGACTCTCTCTCACATCGCAAGTTATTCTCGGGGGATCCTCTGATTTCCATCACTCATACTTACTTACAAAATCTCCAGAAAACTTTACTCAAACATTGCAAAGTACAATCTTAAGTTTCCAAATACTTACTTGAAACAGCCATCGATTTCCTTAATTTGAATGATGATCGGCTTTGGAGATTTCACCCAACGTCTCAAGGGTAATAAGCCGACATAAAGACGGGTAGTCACCAAGATGGATAAAATAAACCAATCTGTTGTTCGTCTAATTAATTTAAGAGTAGGTATGTACCTAGTAAAGCTTTTTGTGATAAGAGCTCATCCAGAGAAGCACTTTTCCTATTTCTTCCTACAAACAGTTGATAATACTTTTTTAACTTTTTTAACTTTTTATTTATTCATTTTTTCTTAGCTTTTTTCTAATACATTTTCTAATAAGTTGTATTAACTTAGAGCTAATTTAATATTTATATATAGAGCTAATACAAATTTTGATATGCCTGAACAAGGAAAACCTGTATTTCAGGCGAAAATAAAAAATACTAAAAGTACATAGATAATAAACTAAAAATATCTAAACTTATACATATTTTATACGAGTACATATACTTAATAATATTATCAGTGAGTTCCAGTCAGTCGCGCCTCCCTGTAGCGACGGTATACGACTCCGATTGACCAGAAGTCTAACTCGAGGAACATGTCCAGGATAATAGCATTGCTGTTAATCCATTGTCCGAAAAAGGGGTATAGTTTCCAGTTAAATTACAGGCACAAGAGACTTTTGATCTATGTCTCAGGGTAACGGCTACACTAACAAACTTTTCAATAAATTGCAAACGAATCGTAACCAGCTGCTTTTCATGTTTTCACTAGATTTGAACACGATTGAAAAATTAAAAACCGTAGTTTTGTGCACGTTTTGCTAGGATCTCATTCTTGAGCTACGCTAGCCAGAAGCTATGTTTAGCATAAAAACTATGATTTACATAAATACATGACTATTCACATTGTAAAAGCGTAAAGACAAAGCGATGTTAGTGCGTCACACGACGGTAGTAGGTCAAACCATGGGCATAGAGTAAGACAGCGTTTATATTTCATAATAGGTTACTTACCTATACAGGTATAGGTAGGTACGTTTTGCAATTACTTATGCAATTTACATAATTTTATTAATGATGCGGTGGGCAAGTGCCCGGGAGGTTGCTGGACAAATGTTTGCATGATCTGCAAATATTTGATCTGGGTCTGAGAGTTTTTAAGTACCTATGTATTACAAATTACATGTGTGGAGTTATTACTAACGCCTCGATAAACCGATTCAATATAAAACTGGTTAGGGTTGCGAGAACTATAAAAATTATTGCGTTTATAAAACAATATAAAATGCAGAATCAGTGGTTATAAAGTGAACCCTAACATTTAAACTCCGAATGACGTAGACACAGTTAAAATATCTAAAATATGAAGGTTATGAAACTGTACCAGCGCTAAGTCAAAAGAGTTTTATTAATTAAAATCACAAGGATCACATTAAATAAATAAATAATAACACAGCGCCACAGCTAGCCCCAAACTGCCCAAACTAAGGCAAGCTTGTACTTACTATGGGAACAAAATAAATAGAATACACATTACATATAAGTAAGAGCACTTTTCTTTTTGTAAGTACTTGCAAACATTTGTCCCGCACCGCAGAAGGAATCGAACCCGCAACCTTTCGCTACTCATCTGAGCCACTCACCGCGCTACAGAGGTCACCAATGAAAACACCGACTGGGCATCTAATCGATTTTTAAACGTACCTTGCTATTGTGTGTAAGTTCTAAGTACCATATTACTTTTAAGACCTTGTGTAACACTTATTTATGCAAATAAATATCTTGAATCTTGAATCTTGAATGTTGTTATAGATGCCGAGCAGAGTTCGAACACATTCGTCCCAAGCTTTGAAGCTCATGATATACACTTAGCATTAAATAGTAAATTGACCTGGCTTCTTTGATCACCAGTAGATGATGTTGATAGATGGGCAATGAACTGGCATTTCTTAAGCAAGATACTAAGCAGAACCAGTTATTTTAGGCAAGCAAGCCCGACAAAGTTAATAGGAGTATTAACCATTATTCAAAAATTTAAAGAAACCCTCAACACTCTTATTTTCTATGTTTATATATCTAGTAAGTTCTTTCAACCGATAAAAAATTGGTACTAAGTTTGTAAGGTAATAATAACAATAACCAATAACCTCTCCTTTTCACCGGGGGTTGTAATTAGAAGAGATGATTAACCCTTTTGTATCTTAACTTTTAACAAGACGAATGAAGAAGCGCGCTTGATGCCCCGCGACCATCAGCTACAGTGACAGTAGCTTTTAAGTTCTACGTGTCACTGTGCTCGTCACCCTGAGAGCTCGTCACCCCACCATGCAGGTTTCCTGCATTTGGTTTTATACCACTAAAGTGGCAACCAAGCGTGCGGCCCACTTGATAGTAAGCGGTTACCGTAGCTTATGTACGCATGCAACATCACATCACTTGTGTGTTACCACCCTGAGACGTTGGATGGAAAGTCTCATGTGCCTGTAACTTCACCGGAAACCATACCTTTCGATCCTGAACACAGCAATGCGAGCATTACTGCTTGGCAGAAATAGGTATGGTGGTAGTCCTTAGCCGGACGAGTTCTATCACAAAGAACTCAACTACTCTACGGCATAGGGCATATACGTTTTTCTAATAGAAAAATCTGTGCACGACTGGTTTTGAACAGGTAGGGTCACTCCCAAGTCTCCACCAGCCTTTTTAACTACCACAAAATGCAGTAAGCACTTAGCATATTCTCGTAGATTGTGTCACGGATAAACTGTCACCCCACGCGGCTCTGTTGGCACGCTGACAAGTCTGCGCCGGCGCAGGCAAATAAATGCTCTCCAACATACATACAGTCAGTTAATGTTATCACTGGATATGATGGCAGCTAATTTTATTCGGTCATTTGGATTTGTGAGCTCTTCTACTTATTAAATTAGTAGCTGCATGCCCCGGTTTCAAAACTGTGGCTAGTTTGGCTAATATCAGTATATAAATAAACAAATAAATAATGCTGGACAATCTACTGAGCATCATCTAGCCCCAAGGTAAGCTGCTATTAAACAGAACTGTGTTATGGGTACTAGATGACTGATATATACTTAATACAATGCAATACATAGATAGATATTTTTTATTATATATAGAAAATACCCAGAACACCCAGAACACCCGGAACAAATATTTGTAGATCGTACAAACATTTGACCCGAGGTGGGAATCGAACCCGCAACCTCCGCGTCGCAGGCGGACCTGCGCCCGCTGCGCCACATCGCTCGTCAAAGCATAAGCAGTAAAGCATCTATTTCCTTGAGCCGGAAAACGGATTAGCAGTTTAAAAAATGGGTTTATTTTAGAGTCGAGAACACTGGTGGTCTGGTGGTAGTGACCTTTCCAATCCTGAGGTCGTTAGTAAGAAACCAGTCGTTTAATGATCATCATGACAGCCTTCTAATGTTCCCACTGCTGGGACACTGGCCTACTCTCAAGCGAGAGTGATTGGGTCTTAATCCAATACTCGGATCCAATTCGGATCGGTGGATGGCATATGTCTTTCGAATTATTAGTTCTTGGACTTGCCGGTTTCCTCACGATGTTTTCCTTCACCGTTTGATAGCACTGGCTTTGGGCACATACATTTTTCGAATAAAAAATTCCATTGGTGTACGACCGGATTCGAATCCACGACCTTAGACCACCAGTGCGTTTAGTGTTACCCTGTCGCAAATATTTTATTATTTTCTTTCATTATTTGAGTGGTTACATTTCCGACAACCCTTTTTGAATAAACATGAGGATGCGCTCGAAAGCAAAGATCGTTAGGAGATCAGTTAGATGGAGATAAATCACGTATGAAATTGGCGGGTGCTGGCAGTCAGTACTGGTAAAATAAGTCATCATCATCATATCAGCCGATAGACGTAAACCGCTGGATACAGGCCTCCCCCAAAGAGCGTCATGACGACCGACTTCGAATCTTTACCATTCACAGACTTTCTGTGAAGAGCGAACCATGGAATAGTCGTTTGACAATCGTATAATAAATAAATAAAATAAATAAATAATGCTGGACAATCCACACACCATCCTAGCCCCAATGTAAGCTGCTGTGAAACAAAGCTGTGTTTATGGGTACTAGATGACTGATATATACTTAACACAATACAATACATAGATAGATATTTTTTTATTATATATAGAAAATACCCAGAACATCCGGGACATATATTTGTAGAACGTACAAACATTTGATCCGAGGTGGGAATCGAACCCGCAACCTCCGCGTCGCAGGCGGACCTGCGCCCGCTGCGCCACATCGGTCGTCTATAATGTAAATGTATCGTCCAGCTGTTAATTTGTATAAGATTTTTGCAGAGCCTCTTTATAATTCCATATAAATTGACAGCTAGACGATACGTTTACGTTTACGATTGTCAAATGAGTTTATCGTGATAAGCACTGTGCGAAGCAGCACAAGAAGAGTTTCACTATAATAGAGCTATTTATAATTTACTATTAGGTCGCGTGCTTCTACGGTCATCGACACAGGTACCTACATACCTTGTTGTTCATTCACTCGTGACGGTGTTCACTAGCGTCGCAGTTTATCGGATCCCGACAGTAAACTAGGTTATGCAACGTTGAGCGCGGTCACCACATGGATGTGTGACCACTGGTATCGCTGTGTAAAACTTGTTACTCGTCTATCTAGCCTATCAAACAGTTGATTAATATAGTGCGTAGTATGAAAAAAATGCAGTCTAAAGAACGTCAAATGGCAATCTATAACAAACATGATTAGAAAAAATTTTAGTAATATGTTTGTTAGAGATTTGTTAATGTGTGTTACAATAGTAAGCCCTTAAATAACAAAATACAAGTTTCAAAAATGTTACTCCCCTTCTATTCCTTTCTTAATAAAAGCGTTTTCAATGAGATTCACCTACTCTTATTGGGTCTGCGTGGTTGATAAGATCTACTTTCTCTCACTCAAGAGTAGGCGCTGTCCAGCTGTGGAAACATTATAAGGTTGATCATGATGATGATGGTACAAAACCCTCAGAGCCAGTTTTAATATCCTTTGTCTGTATTTATTTTCAACTTTACTTTGAGTTTAGTTATTGTATATACAACCGATTCTTTACTGACTAACTGACTGATAATTAACGCATAGCCTAAAACAAACCAATTTAATGTTGTCTGAACAAATTACAATTTAATATAAACTATACAGTAGGTTAACTAAGACTTTATTGCGGCATAAAAATTGCAATGACGGACGTTTTGAAATAAATTGATTCGTTCAAATGAATATTTACGACCCATAATTATGGCTCTAAGTAATATCTGTGTAACTTTTTAATTATTTCTTGTGTGTTGTGCAATAAAGAGTTATCTATCTATCTATCTATATATCTATCTATCTATCTATCTATCTCTAGCATTATTATTATTATTTTTTATACAACTGAAGTGGCAACCAAGCGTACGTCCCACAAGATGGTAAGCGGTTACTGCAGCCTATGGAGGCTTGCAATACCAGAGGTATCACTCGCGGGTTACCACCTTGAGGCATAGATCGAAAGCCAGTATGTAGTAAGCCAATGCCAGTAATTTCACCGGAAACCATTCCCTTCACACCGGAACACAGCAATGCGAGCATTACTGCTTTGCGGCAGAAATAGGTATGGTGGTAGTACTTCTCCGGACGTGTTCTATCACAAAGAACTCTACTACTCCTAAAACTACTCTAAATTGAAATTTGGAGGGTGTTTCTTTTAATGTGTAGGGGTGTGAATTCTCGAAATTCAACTCCTAGAGGACGCAGCGGAAATAAGTTTGCATGAAAAAAGTCAGCGCGGACAAAGTCGCAGGACGTTCTATTAGTCTCTATCCACATAAAATAGTACCGTCCGTCTGTTTGCCGTAAGGAACGTGAAAGTTTCATTACTTCTAAATTCGCCTTTGAAAGGATTTCATTCATACTTGGTCCAGCCTCTTTTAAAAGATTGCCTTTTTAATAAAACGATTTTTTAATAATAAAGAGCGGTCTCCACAGTGCTTGAATATTTCAAATTGTAAAAGATCAAGACTGGAAAATTTCTAATCTTTACGAAAGATTATGCGAAAAATACCCTAGACTTCCGTATTCATGTACGTAATACCTCCTTTGGAACATTCTGTACCATTCTGGCATAGAATAAATAATCCTAAAATTAGTGTTTTGTAATTCTAACATGTTTTTGCATAAATGAGGATTTAAAAGGTAAAATTGTTTGCGGAGCGCCGGCCATTTGGCACCATTTCGGAAGGTCCTGTGTGGCTTCTATTTAGCGAATTTGTTGTTTTTGTGTACAGTCAGTATGCTATAAGTAGACACAGGTAGGATCATTGACACTCGTAATTTCGAGACGCAGTCATTAAGTTTCTTTCGTCCAGTACTTTCGCTAACTTCAAACCTATACACAGTGCACCTTGCACTACTGCTTGGTGGCAGAATGTTTGACACTGCGGTATTACCCACTAAGGCTAACTCTTGCTGGAGAGTCATACCAGGTGAAACGTCTCTGCAAGCTTTTTAATTACAACAAAAATTGTGTGAAGAACTCTATTCTTATAGGCTTTGTGTGGCAATAGCATCGCGGGTATACCAGCCAGACTGAAAAAACAAAGCTCACGCATTGTAAGTAGGTCGGGGCGCGCGTCACCGTGACGTCATGGCGGCGTGACGTCATTGCCCCTCCCCCTGCCACGCCTCGCCACAGGATATAACATAGTATAGGGTAGCGTAGCTCTGAAGGTCTACTCTTGTGGATATAGGCGAATAACGTGACAGATTTCGTGGTACAGCTTATATGTCTGTGAAAGCTCTAAAGTTAGTTGACACCGGCATGAGTTGAACGATAATGGTCATGATTTTCGTTTGTCGCATTCAAGAGTACCTAGAACCTTTGAAGAGAATCGGTATTTTCTGTGAGCTTAATATTGACAGTATCACTCCAGCATAATCAAATGAACCAGAGGCAAACAAAACTCGAATGTACATAATTAACATTTACAATTTGGTCCAGAAGCTTTCAAAGCTTGACAGACAACATCTAGTAGGATGATATTGAACCATATTTTATACATTTATGACCAAAATAACTCACAAAATGGATTCTGCGAATAAATGAATCTTGATTTAAAAAAAACAGATTGTTCATTCTAAAGCCCAGCAAAAGTAATAATATTCAGTTAACAGAAAGAAGCACCCTAAAATATAATCCGTCCCCGGTCCGGGAGGTTTCACCCCTGGGACCGGGGCTTATTTACTGGATAGGGTTGCTCCCTCGCTGCAGATCGAGCGGTAGCTAGCGTCAAATCTGTGGACGCGACGTCAGCGGTGCGTGAGCGTTTTTTGTTTGAATTTGTCGAATTTGTGTTTTGTATACAAGTACGGTAGTACTTATTAGTTCCATGGTTTTGTATTATCCATAGAGGAAATGAAAGTAAGTTCGTATGAGTCAGTGGCCAACTCTGATGACGAACCTTAGATGAAAAAAGTACTATGTTGGGTTCCACTCGGCTTTTCGGTTTTATGGAAAATATTTCCGCCTATCTTAACAAAAAAATTCCGTTTTCTTTGAACTAATTTCATATTTTCTGAGAGTATGAACTATGATATTTATGATATTTGGTAGATACGAAGGATCACCGCTGCAGACCCTTAGGTCAGCCGGGCAGAAGTCACTTTTCTGTACATATCCGTAGGTAGAGAAATGAATTGTCTACGGTTCTCTTTTTACAACTGCGTCTATCAAAGCGACTTGCGTTCCGAAAAATTTAACTGTATGACCACAAAGGAAGTAAGCACTAAATTACGTGACGATAAACGCAACACTATAACTGGACCGCAGATAGGAGTTTTGCACGATAACACTAGCGCCCTAAATAGCTGAAACTTCGCCACAGGTATGAGAGAGGTATCAGAAGATCTTAGATCAATAAAATGGCAAAAGACATGATGTTAACAGTTATTATATCGGGAATTCAAAACAAAATAAATTTTAAGTGGTATTCGTAGCACTGTTGTAGCACTTGTAGCGGTACGTAGCACTCGTAGAGCTTCGTAGAGATTTGTAGACTCTCGTAGAGGGCTTTTGTTAATGAAAGAAAAAGTGGGTCGTATTGGAAAAATTGGTTTATTTGATAATAACTACTATCTACTACTTTTTGGCAGAACGGTACAGTCAACGTCAAATGTAACTGCAAGGTACAATTTTGACTTTCATAAGTTTTTTATTTGTAATATTAGGTAGTGTATCCACAACAATAATATTTAAAAAAAACGAATTTCAAAAAAACCATTTACTTGTGACGTTAAATCACGCACACATTTAGTCAAAGCGCGCGTGCGGTTTAGTACAAAAATGTATAAATATCCACTAGATATAAACATAGAAATATCAGACACCATTACTGAGACTTCCTATATACACTATGCAATGCACCTCCTCTAGTACTAGTGAGTAGCAAACCCGTAGTTTAACCAGAATATTGACCGTAGGTCGAACTGCTGTTCGCGCAGGTCTGCGTCCGCGTCGGCGACGTACCGCGTCACCAAGCCGTCTGTCGACGCCACCGCGGAGGAGCCCCACGTGCCCTCTCCGCGGCTGCTGGAGCCCTCCTCCTCGCTGCGAGACTCCAGGCCACAGCTGAAGAGACCTGTAGGATCCAGCGTGTCTGGTGAGTGACTTATACCAACGTGTCTTCCGATGCCACTTCGGAGGAGTCCCACGTGCCCTCTCCGCGGCTGCTGGAGCCGTCCTCCTCGCTGCGGGACTCCAGGCCTCAGCGAGGAGCATTTCCGCAGCAAGTAAAACAAAAAAACGACCTCACTTTATAATAGAGTTGCTAATTTTTTATTACTTCACGGTATTTCTATAAGTGAATAAAAGATTATGGACGTTTTTTGTATGTAAGTAATCAGCTGATCATTTAATGCAGTATAGAAATAGAGCATCGTTCCAAATTGTTTATTTTCTCTAACCCCAAATTCACCCATTACACTAATTACACTTTGCGCCAAGAGGGCACTTTACGGAATATTCATTGTGGTAGACTTTTCATTAAGCAAAGTAGTATAAAATAAAAGAGTTTTTAATATGCCGAGTGCTTTTAAACACCAAATTTCGTTGTGTTCACAATAAACTGATCGATTTGGTTTCATTTGCTAATTTAAATAAGTGATCTGACATAAATATAACTATAAAAACTTGCGGCCAGGAATTCCGACCTAGCTAACTTATTATAAACGCCTTTACTTTCGGCATCGGGACAAAGCTCACAGAACTCAAAAGTCAGATGTACTCATAGAATTAGCGCTTTATCACAGTATTATGACATTGACGGCGATTGTGAAGTTTTCATCGTAGATTTCGTACATTTTTGTTATTGCAAACACGTTAATAACGCATCGGCTGCACTCGATAGACTAGTATCATCAGTCTGGTCCAAGACCAGAGTCATCAGAAGGTCCGGAACCTTTCTGCTTATCATAATTATCTATCTTTTCAGACTCCATCTCCCTCTCATCTCCAGTCACGTGCACGACTCCAAAAGAGGATGTGGGAGGGCCGCCGGTGCCAGGCAACGTGGCGACCTTGCCCGAGGAGCACCGATCCAGTCTGCTGGGCCGGGTGGCCGGCCGGCGGGCGAGGCGACGCCGGGCCATGATCATTTATGTGTGCGCTGCAGATTCACAAGGTACAGATCAAGGATTAAACCGTCTAGCTGATGTGTCGCTAAATCATTAAGCGCTCGTGACGCAGCTGGCTAAATTTTTCATAACAGATCAAGGAAGTTTCTACGTAATGTTCTACGTAGGCATGTTTTATGGTCGCGGCTGTTTCAGAGTTGTTAAGCCAAGAGGCATTCGGGCAGCTTAATGACTCCGTCTCTAGTGTTGGCCACTGATTCATACGAACTTATTTTCAGACTGCAGCGCGGAGAAGGGGGCCCTGCAGTACGGTGCTGCGGTGCGACTGCGGGTGCGGGCGCGCAAGCTCGGCTGGCGCATCCACGTGGCCGACCTGCACTGGAGGTCGCCGCTCGAGCAGCAGAGGGACCATCGCTTCCCTGAGCTGTGCGTCGCTGAACTTGCACGTAAGTCACCAAGCATCAGACGACTGTGACACGATTGACAATTCACCGGCTGCGACGAAAAAAGGAAGAGATTCCTGTGGGAGATAATGTTTGTAGTAACTAGACATTCTGGTTTCGGGTCTGAGAGGGGTGTCATTGGAAAACATGAGGTCATGGAACACAATAAACGCAAGCAACCAAAAGCAAACATACAACATTTGACATACAACATTAACACAGCACATCCTACTATATTTTTGGAATGTCTTTTAGAATTTGATGCTTTTCAACGAGTATTTGCGACCCATAAAATAGGCCCCATCAGTATTTGCCATTAGTAATGGAAAACTCTGTATAACCTGGAGGTCTTTGCAGGTCAATCAGAGCTGGGAGCCGTGGTGCCCGTCCTGTTCCTGAACTCTGGTCTGGGGACGCCGCTGCTGCCGCACACTCTAGAGTGCGCCGACTTCAAGGCTGCCCTGGACGCGGCTGAGGACGAGAATGATAAGGCTTTGTTAAACAAGTGGTAAGCAACAACATAGAAAGAAAAAAAGAAATAAATAAGAATAAAGAAGAAAGAAAATATACTTATTTGTCCCGCACACAACACTAGATAAATCCTTTAGCATGAAACAATATTACACTTAACATTACGCTCCCAGCGATAAGCCGCACCACAACCCAGTCCCAAAATCAAGATCAGTAACGGTGCGACACTGGGTTTTTTGGTTGAGACCAAAGTGATCCACGAACATCGACGAACACTACAAATATCAGTGTTTTAAACCACTAAAATGGCAACCAAGCATGGCCCACTTGTTGATTACCGTAGCCTATAAACGGTTGCAACATCAGAGATATCACTTAGGTACGTGTTCTCAGACGTAGCCTCATGTGGCTGTAATTTCACCCTTCGAGTCGGAACACATCAATGCGAGTATTACTGCTTGGCGGCAGAAATAGGTATGGTGGTTCTTCTCGGACCGGCAGACCACGGCGTCAATGGAGAGACAAACGGATGCTTATTACGAAAGACTGGCCTACATAGCGCTCAATAACGATTATTAGAAGGTCTCCTTCCTTTGCACTGCAGTGGGACATTACAATATTAATAATTTACAAGTTTCTATGAAACCGTTTTGAAATTCCCCAGGTCAAAGTAATATCATTAAAAATGTCTATGAAACCGTTGTGTAATTCCCCAAGTCACAGTAATAAAATGAAAAAGTGTCCATGAAACCGTTGTGTAATTCCCCAGGTCACAATGAACAAGTCTCTATAAAACTGTTGTATAATTCTCAATAATAATAAACACAAGTCTCAATGAAACCGTTGTGTCCCCCAGGTACAGCTTGGATACAAGTAGCACGTCGCCGTGCTACTGGCTGGTGCGCGGCGCGCCGGCGCGCTGGCGCAGGGAGATGGCAAAGACCCTCAACGTGCTGGTCAGGACTCTGCCGCAGGAGGCCTGCGACGCGTACCTCACTACTGTTGTGGAACAGGTAACTTACAGGGTCAGACATAGTCGAGGTGGCGTTTGCCAGGCTGGACCCCCACGTGCCTAGCTTGCGGGGCTTGCCGCAAGCCAGCCAGGTGATAGGTGGGATAGAGGGCCCGCGCAGACTAGGTCCCAGCTCTTGCGATCTAAATGTAAACTAGATCAGATAGTTCGTACATACAATAAGAGAACAGAAGCACTGGTGGTCTAGCGGTAGTGACCCAGCCTTCTGGTCCTTCGTTCGTTCGAACGGTCGTACCAATGGATATTTCTATTAGAAAAATTACATTTATGGTATTGCGTGCTGCAGCTCAATTGGTGAAGGAAAACACCGTGAAGAAACTGGCATGTCCAAGAATTAAAAACTTGAAAGACTTACCCAATCACTCTCGCGGAGAGTAGGTTAGTGTCCCAGCAGTGGGAACATTAGAAGGCATGATGAATCCATCATGTCATGATGATGAATTAGAAAATAAGAGAGCGAAATCAATGATCATTGCCATCAATCAAAGCTACCAAACCTCAACTATCTTTGTTAATTGTCCTCAAGTAAGACGAAAACTTCAACTAGAAACTTTTTAATAACCTTAGGAAGTCCAGCACACCGTGCTGATGTCAGTGGAGGCAGCCAGACGTTGCGTGTGGGTGTGCCGAGCTGGCGGCGGCCAGGAGCCCGGGGACGGAGACGCTGCTCATCACCAAGAGTTGCAGCGGAGGCTCAACAACTTACAGAAGGATTTGAAGGTTTATTCTACAAATTATATGTCAGTTTAGTGATAAGCATTACAGGTTGTCATCGATTTTTGTGTAAATCGAATACCCTTCTTGAACTACTGCAATGCATATCATGAGAAGCAGATGTGTCGGGCAAATAATTTACCATAATTTTTACTAAAAACGATTTGAGAGTTTAATTGATGAAAAAAAAATATTGCCATTCCAAACACATAAACAAGAGAAATGTGCACACAACTGGCACAATAGCAGAATCTAACACACCCATCAAGACGGACTTTTGCACAAGAGTCCTACCACTAGTTACGAGTAAAAGTGATTGAATCCATCATGTCATAAAATTCAAAATTATTATTTAGATTCATCCGTCTGACGTATCTGAGCGAGCCAGTCACTTTTATGATATTATTGTTATTATTTAGATTTACCCAATACTGGCCCATTACAAGGCAAATAAAGAGTAGCAGTGTTCTTTGTGATAGAACACCTCTGTGGAAGTACTACCACCAAGCCTATTTCTAACGCAAAGTTGTTGTGTTCCGGTGTGAAGGGTATGGTTTCCGGTGAATTTACTGGCACATGAGGCTTTCGATCTATGCCTCAAGGTGGCAACTCGCGAGTGATACCTCTGGCATTGCAAGCGTCCATAGACTGCGGTAACCACTTATCATCTTGTGGGCTGTACGCTTGGCTGCCACTTCAGTTGTAAAAAATGCCTCCCTTTCTTTCATTCTTTGCAATCTACCGCCGTGACAGGCTAATGAGAATCAATTATTTCTTCTCTATATTTGTTAAATTGTCTAGATGCACTTGAGCGAGCGCAACATAATCCGCGCGAGCATCCGCGGGCGGGCGGCGGCGGGGGGTGCGGAGGAGGAGTACACGGCGGGCGTGCGCGCCGCGCTCGGCGAGCGCCTCGACGCCTTGCTGGACGCGCTCGTGCAGGACCACCACGCACCGCCCGGACACAGCGGCATCCCTTCCAGGTGAGGATGGTGGAGCACCTCACTAGAATAATACAGTACATACGCCATCCATAATTCACAGATTAATAACTAACTGACCCGCGCGGTATTTTACTCAACGTTTGAACCTTTTTTTATTTATTAAGTAAATTGGTGCGACTAATATAACACTGCGGCCATGCAGGCCTACTATGTAAATTTCAGCCAAATCAGTCCAGCCGCTCTCGAGTTTTAGCAAGACCAACGAACAGCATTATAAATCGAATACTATCTGTGATTACTTTTCTATTTTTCGGACTATAATCTATCTCTGTACTGAATTCCATCCAGATCCGATCAACCGTTCTGGCCTGATTAAGTAAAAAACATTCATCCATCCATCTATCCATTAATCCATACATCCATTCATTCAAACTTTCGAATTAATAATATTTAACTTCCAGCCTCTTGGATGAGATCAACGAGCACCTCGCATTCTGCCAGAAGGCTGAGCAGTGCACTTCCAATCGTGAGGTCACCCTGAATGATCTAAAGACGTGAGTAACAGTTATTTTCTCTAAAGTTCTGCACTGATAGTTCTTCATTAAAGCGGCGAGAAAGCAATTTTCACCATAATCACCCATTTTTCCAAACTCACTTCGACCGAGCTACCTCTTTTCGGTTTAAAAGGGCAGAAACTTCTATTTACTCTACTCTAGAAACTTAAATATCGTCTATGTTTTTTTGCAACTGTTTCTACTAAACCACAATTGTTGTGAACGTTTTTCTACCTGCAGGTATATAACAGGAGAAAGCAACGTGCCTCTCGCGCTGATCGGAGGTGCTGGCTGCGGGAAGGCCACATTGGTTGCCCGAGCGGTCACCATCGCCCCAACCTGTCTCCAGGATTTGGCTGTTATTGTCAGGTAAAGTGGCTTAGGAGTAGTAGAGTTCTTTTTATCTCATCCAAGTTTTAGATTCCTCTCCCGTTTTTGGGTGCAGTTCATATAGCATCTCCTAGGACACTTTTGTAGACTGAGAATGATGCCTTCACACTATGCCATCACAGACCTGCCTGATCTAAAAAATATTGCTATAGAGTACAATATTATCAGATATAAGCAGATGTCCACTGGTAGTTAACTAAGCTTACATAGAATACCATAAAACATGTCCATAGCAAATACATTTTCTGTCCCCAGATTCGTGGGTCTGACATCACAGTCCAGCAGTTCCCATCAGCTGCTAAAGTCCATCGTGGATCAATGCCATGTCCTGCACAACGGAACTGTCTACAGAGGGCGTAATGTAAGTTATTATGTACAGCCTTCCCATCTGTAATCGTCCCAAAGATTAATTCGGGCAGCCGAGGTGAAGACTTGTGTTTTGGGTTCGAGCTTCACTTTAATCTTCTTTTTCTTTTTTTTGCCATATGGTAAACCGTGGTCTCTGCCTACCCTTACGCGATACATACGTGATTTTATGTATTCGGCTAGTCCAGCTCGTTATCACCTTTATTCTATTTTTCGCGACATCTTTACCATATCTCAAAGCTTTCATTTTCAGGATGTGTCATCCCTGTCCCAAGCTCTCCGTCAGCTTCTCTCGTCTCTGGGCAGGAAGCGCAGCATCCTGCTGTGCGTGGTGGGGGCTGATGCTTTGCGCGCGGCAAGATGGCTGCCTGAGCGGCTGCCTGACAACGTTAAGATGATCGTGACTGTCACAGAAGGTATACAGCAGAGTTATTGAAGTTGCTGGCTGGTGCCACGCATAGGGTGGTCAGTTTTAGGTAGCGTTTGTTTGTCAGTTAACACAATAACTTTATTCTTTTCTTTAGAAACCGACGAGCCATCCAGTTCCGCTATTATGGCGGTCCTCTCTTCCGAAGACGGGCCGAAGGTAGTTCGAGCCCCGCCAGTGAGCCTTGAAGAGGCTAAGGCGGTGCTGAACACTTGTGCTGCCACTTTCAGTAATACTGGAGCCAGCTTGCCTCCTGAGGCTGCTGTCAAGGCTGTGCAGAAATGCACGCTGCCTCTCTATGCTAAGGTTAGTAGCTATATTTGCGTGCATTTGTATGCGTAAATCTATGTACCACTATTCCGCTTTGGGTCCCCAAAGCGGAGTGGATTGCAAGCGCATTGTGAATTAAGACTCACTCAATCACTCTCTCTCGAGAGTAAGCCAATGACCCAACAGTAAACATTTAAAGGCTGTCATGATGATGATGATTTAAAATTCCAGATTATTTTTGAAAATCTTTGTATTTTGCAGATTTTGGCATGGCAGATTTCCTTATCAGCAGAAACATTTACCGAGCTCTCGGAACCGGAGACTACGCCTGAGCTCGTCATCTGCGAGGATCTAGAAGGGCAGCTGGCCCAAATTCTGGTTACCACAGAAGCGGCACTAGGAACTGACAGAGTCAAGTCCTGTTTAGCTCTACTGACGGCTTCAAGGAGGGGACTGGATGATACAGAGATCTTGGATATGCTGGCACATGATGAACTGTTCAGGAGTGAGGAGACTTACTGTGAGTGACAATTCATTATGTCTAGTTTTAAAATGTTTCTCAAATACAAAAGATATGTTGTGTCACGTCATGTCACGTCACGTTATGTCACGTCACGTCACTTTATGTCACGTCATGCTATATCACGTCATTTCACGCTATGTCATGCCAAGTTATGTCACGCCACGTTATTTCATGCCACGTTATGTCACAGTATGCAATGTCACGTCACGTCATGTCATTTTATGTCATGTCACGTCACGTTGTGTCAGGTTATAGAATCTGTGTGAAATACACATGCAGCTGCATAATTATCTTTTGGTTTTTTTGCCGCTGGTTTTTTTTTTTTTTTTAAGAATACCCCGTTTAACTTGTGCAGTGCCATGGGCCCCAGCGTCCCTGTTCTGGCCGCAGTTGGCGGCGCTGCTGGCGCCGTGGCTGCGGTACGAAGCTCGCGGCGCCGCTAGATGGCGCGACGCCGCCCTTG